>CM061545.1:214335223-215014223 GCA_030864215.1 Capsicum pubescens | reverse complement strand
AGCCTTTTTGACTTTTATTGTATAGATTAGTAGCCTTTTTGACTTTACAAAAGGCTATAAGAATCTAATCTTAACATTTTAAAAACGTGTAAAGATGATTGTAAAGATTTCGTTCTATAAATAAAGGAAACCGAAGGCATTGCAAGGCAAGCCTTCATGTGTTGAAGCAAATACTCTCTCCAGTCCACAACAAATATTTTTCTCAGTTAATTAAAAAACAGATATATTTCAATGAAAAAATCTATGGAGGAACAAAGCTCAGAAATATCAAACCTACCCGAACAAGTATATTTATTTATGATTATGAATAGCTAAATTCATAATTCCCAACAATCATGGTATGATAAAATAGATTCATGTTAGTTACTTTATAGTAGAATTATTCGAAGAATAATATGTTAAGAAGTTTATTAGCAAAGTGGAAACGGAGAAAAATTCCTAAGAATTATGCCATCCTAAAGGTGAAACCAATAAGGCAAGAAGCCGTGGTGGGGAGTAACCAGAGTAGAGGCGCTGTTTAAGGGAAAATATCCAGATTACCATGCTAATAGTGACCGAAGAACATGTTATTTAAGAATAATCTAGTATATAGTAATCTGAGATGACCATATTTTGTTATGTACATGGTTGAAGGGAATATTTTGAAAAAAACAATTTTATGAAAATGAATAATTATTTATCTGATGTGATGGTAGATAAATTTAAAATACTTATTTTGTATGCACTTAAAGATATAAAAGTAGTAGATATAAGAAAAATCATATTAGAAAAAATATTTGGTAAATATTACATGACTAGAGTAAATTATATACCATACCTACCTAACTACTCTTACAAATACTTACCATGATAAATTACATAGAATTTTTAGAAAAAGATATGAGAAACATATAGTTACTAGAAAAACAGATGAAAATAAATATAGACAAATACGTGGAAAATAAAGATATAAAATATATAGAATCCCTTAATAAAAATATGCAAGAACTACTAAGGCTAAAACAAACAACTACAAAATATTATAATAAAATATTTAGTCAATTTTAAATGATAGATAATCTTAAAGTCTTAATCTTATATATACTTAGAGATATAGAAATTATAGATATTAAGAGAATAATATTAGAAAAAGTATTGGACTATGAAATTGAAATTATGAATTGGATAGCACAGTTATACCTAGATAATTACCCAGATGGATATTATTCAGATTAAAAGATGTTAGAATATATAAAGAAAATTAGAGAAAGGCAAAATTGGATATATGAAGAAGTTAATTACAGAAATCAACTTGAAATAGAGAAAAGACAACTAGAAGAAAAATTACTTAAAATAAAATTAACCTTAGAAAAGGAAGATACAAGTAATAATTTATTTAATACGTACGAAAAATTATTTAATACAGATGGAAAATTAGTTATACATGAACAACAAATACTAATTAATCAGATAAAAAATATAAACCTACGCATTGAATATAGCAAAGTTAGAATAAAATACTACACAGAAATTGCTAACATTTCAATAGGATAAAATAATAAACTAAACAAATTAATAAATACATCTTACGAAAAGAATAAATCATTAAAAGAAATAGAAACCCAACTATATAATTTATACCTAGAATACAAAAGGTTACATATTACTAACGAGAATCCTAAAACACTAGATAATTTAATTACGATAATATCTAATCTAGAATATGAATTAATAAAACATCTTAAGTCAAGAAGATAAAAATGAAAATTATTCCAATCAATAATATTCATTATAAAAATAAATACGTACGTATTTATTATCTAGTTAAATTATCGCACCTAATCCGCACCCCCCTACAAATGATCCTATGTTTATACCCCCACAAATCACCACATACCAAACCAGGTCTAGTTAAAACCTGTTACGAATATGGACTACTTAACACCAGGACTACTTAGCACCATATATACCCAAGACGGAAATGAAATATCCAATATACCACAAATATATGATTCATTTAACATTTTTAAAAGAATAACCAAAGGTAACCTATTTTTTATAAAATTTTATACGGCACCAGCAGAGATATTGTATGATGAAGTTAAATCACCTATACAAGTTGTAAAAATAGGAATGACCCGAGATATGATTATACCAGAAGATATTACTCAACAACCAGAAATACCTAGAATTGAGATACCAAATTTTTATGCAAATAAAAGAATTATTGGACTATCTACGATTCTTCAAGAATTAGCAAATAATTATCGCAACAGAAATCCCATATGAAGTTATTATTCAAGAGGTAATGTAATAATATACTCAAATTCAAAGGAACTACGAGAAGCAGATATGGAAGACGTCAGACAATGGATCTTGACTTTACTCAATCCAGAGAAAAAACCTATCGCCAGAGCTATTAGAGAAAAATTTATTTCGGAAGAATTATTAACCAGATATTGCAAGTTAATTGGACATAAATATCCAGACCATCAATGTTCAAAATGTAATGGAGAAGATAATATTGTCCCAGAAGTTCAACTAGAATAAAAGAAGATAAGCATGCCAGGTGAAAAAAAGATAAGAACATCAGATACAAGATAAGAAACAATAATGGAGATATGGAAAAACAACAGATACGACAACATCAAAGGAGACAAGATATTGAATTATTTATGATCATTGTATAGATTTTTTTTTAGTCTTTACGTAAAAGATGTAATTATTGTAGACTTATAGACTTTTCTAGACTTGTAGAATTTTTTAAAGGCTATGTAGAATTTTAGACTAGGTAGCCTTTTTGACTTTTATTGTATAGATTAGTAGCCTTTTTGACTTTACAAAAGGCTATAAGAATCTAATCTTAACATTTTAAAAACGTGTAAAGATGATTGTAAAGATTTCGTTCTATAAATAAAGGAAACCGAAGGCATTGCAAGGCAAGCCTTCATGTGTTGAAGCAAATACACTCTCTAGTCCACAACAAATATTTTGCTCAGTTAATTAAAAAACAGATATATTTCAATGGAAAAATCTATGGAGGAACAAAGCTCAGAAATATCAAACCTACCCGAACAGATATATTTATTTATGATTATGAATAGCTAAATTCATAATTCCCAACAATCATGGTATGATAAAATAGATTCATGTTAGTTACTTTATAGTAGAATTATTCGAAGAATAATATGTTAAGAAGTTTATTAGCAAAGTGGAAACGGAGAAAAATTCCTAAGAACTATGTCATCCTAAAGGTGAAACCAATAAGGCAAGAAGCCGTGGTGGGGAGTAACCAGAGTAGAGGCACTGTTTAAGGGAAAATATCCAGATTGTCATGCTAATAGTGACCGAAGAACATGTTATTTAAGAATAATCTAGTATATAGTAATCTGAGATGACCATATTTTGTTATGTACATGGTTGAAGGGAATATTTTGAAAAAAACAATTTTATGAAAATGAATAATTATTTATCTGATGTGATGGTAGATAAATTTAAAATACTTATTTTGTATGCACTTAAAGATATAAAAGTAGTAGATATAAGAAAAATTATATTAGAAAAAGCATTTGGTAAATATTACATGACTAGTGTAAATTATATACCATACCTACCTTACTACTCTTACAAATACTTACCATGATAAATTACATAGAATTTTTAGAAAAAGATATGAGAAACATATAGTTATTAGAAAAACAGATAAATTATGAAAAATCAGATAGAATTTTTAGGAATACAAATAGATAAAAGTGGAGTAAAAATGCAACAACATATAGTACAAAAATCAGGAATAGAATTAACACCAGGAAGTAAAATATTTACGGCAAGATGTAAAAACCTATATGTGTTAACAACAAAACATAAAATAACGGGAAAAAAAATATTTATAAAATACAAATAGAAAGCCCTTTTGAACAATTCGTAAAAACAATTGATAATAATGATTAGAGTTACGTATTTATTATCTAGTTAAATTATCGCACCTAATCCGCACCCCCCTACAAATGGTATCAGAGCCCAGTTATTTAAAGAAATACAGAAGTAGCATACATGTTTAAATTTATGAATTTAGATTGGATTTACTTGACAATAATTAATATTGATTAATTATGAGAAGACCATTTAAACACAGAGAAACTTTTAGAAAAATTAAAGAATCTTTAATTAGTAATTATTCAGAATATATAAGTCTAAATAAAACAAAACAAAACCCACAAAGACTAGCCTACCTAATTACCTTAGTATCTAGTATTGAAGCAAAATTAATAATCCATTTAAAATCTAGGAGAATGAGACACATACCACCTAATTATGATAAAATCAGATTTAGGTATCCGCCAAAATACTATAAATACGGTTTAAATGAATAAAATACAAAAATACAAAGAACTAAGACAAACTATTTCTGAAAAAACGTAAAGAATTAAAAATAAGAATAGAAAGATAAAGTTATAATATATTTGCCGGAGTTAGTAAAAACTCAATAAATGCACAAAAAGATGAAATATCAAATTTAGAATCACAAATTGATAGTTTAGAATATATATATCAACATGAACTATTTACAATTAAATGAACAAAGAAGAATTTATAATAGACGAAAAAATATATGAAAATCACGAAGGATTAAAAATAAGAATAGTATTTTCTAATCTAGGAAGAAGATATAAGAAAATAGGTGAACATTTATATTTAATGTTAGAAAAAAGAAGAATTAAAATTAGAAGATAAATTGATAGCTATGGAAAGAATAGAAAGGGAAAACGAAGAAATAGATAGAAAAAAGGAAATAGAAAAAATAAAACAACAAACTACAGAAGAAATACGAAAAATAGAAGAAACTAAAAATAGTAGGATTGCTGAATTAGAAAAAGAATTACAAATGTTAAAAGATCTGTATGAAAAAAGACAGAAAGAAAAAGAAGAAAAAGATAAAGAACAAAAATTATTAAACGAGATAAATAAATTTAAAGAAAAATTAGAAATAGACAATAAAGAAATAAAAGACAAGGAATTGGAAATAAATAATATAGATGTTGAAGAAACAGATAATTATGATTCAGAAGATAGTGAAACATATACATAAATATTAACAAATACAAAAAATTTAGAAATCAATGAAAAACAAGAAGTAATTAATGAAGAAAATTTAGAAAACATCAACACAGAAATAAATACTCTTGATAAAAAAGAAGATCAAAATATAATACCTAGTACATCAGAAATAAGAAAACCTACATATTATAAGAATAAGTTTAAAAGATATAATCTAAAGAATGAATATGACAAATGGACACCAAAACAAATAGTTAATAAAAATTACAACTTTTTAGACTTAGATTGTGTAATAGATACAGAAAAAGCAATACAATTATGGATAGGATATATGACAAAATAATTATTAGATAATAATATAAGTGTAATAAATGCACTAGAATATATAGAAAGAACACTAATAGGAACAATGAAACTATGGTTTTTAAATCTAACTGAAAATAGTAAAAGAATATTAAGAACCGACAAACCCACAGAAGGAACATCATCAACAAAATTAACACCTATAGAATTATTAAAAAAAATATGAAACAGCTATAAAAAACGAATTTAGTAGCATGACAACAAAAGAAGAAGAACAAAATGAAGAGAAAGATATAAATAGGAATTTAATGTTAAAATTAGCAATATGTAATATGTACTATATAGATGAATATACTTGCGCATTTAAAGAATATTATTATAAAGGAGCATATAATATAGAAGAAAGTAAAGAAATAAGAAAATTATATTTTAATAAATTACCTGAACCATTTAGTTCAAAAATAATAAAAAGCTGGGATGAAACAAAAACAGTAGATACTCTAGAAGCAAGAATAAAATTTTTACAACAATGGTATAGAAACCTATGTGAAAAATACAGAGAAGAAATAAAAATGGAAAAAACATTAATAAGAAATTTAGCATGTTGCAAAGATAAAATAGCACCTCAATTTGGATGCGAAGATAGATATTATAAAAAAAAAGAAAAAGACATAAGAAATATAAGAAATACAAAAAATCAAAATATAAGTATAAGAAACCAAGAAAAAGATATTATGTAAAAAATTATAAACATAAAAGACCATATAGGAAAAAGAAATCTATAAAGGAATGTACCTGTTATAATTGCGGAAAAATAGGACATTTAGCTAGAGATTGTAAATTATCTAAAAACCCAAAAAATAAACAAATATCAGAAATAAAAATAGAAAATACAGAATATATGCAGATAGATTACATAGATTACGAATTAGAAAGTGAAGACGGTATATATGAAATTTCAGAGAATGAAACAGATAATGAAATAGATAGTGAATTAGACGAATTAAATGACTGAAGAAGATATAAAAATATTAACAAAAGAAGAATATTTAAATGACGAAGGAACAGATCAAAAAATAATATTTGATAACAATGTATTTGATGAAATAAAAGGAAAAGAGTTAGACTTAAGTGTAGAAAAAATATTTAAAATACCAACAATAAAAAATATATTTACTAGAAAAAAGGAAGAATATTATGTAGTAAGTCAAAAAGAGCATGTAATAGACTGTAGATATGCAAAAGGTAAAACTATTATACCACTAGTAACAAAAAGAATAATTAATAAAGAGATAAACGATATAAAAAGTAGAGACCCAATAAAATATGTACACCTTGGAGGTACAGAAATATTAATAGAAGCATGTTTTAGAGAAGGAATAGATACACCAATAGAATTATATTTAGCAGATGATAGAATTATAAAACCTATAGAAAAAAGTATAATAATTGCCATAAAAGGAAATTTAATATACCAAAAATTTTAATTTATAATAAGTGCGAATTATTCAGTAGCAGTAACGGATAAAAATATAGACAAATCATTAGTATTATATTGAAAAATATCAGGAATAGAATTAACACCAGGAAGTAAAATATTTACGGCAAGATGTAAAAACCTATATGTGTTAACAACAAAACATAAAATAACGGGAAAAAATAAAATTAATAAAATACAAATAGAAAGCCCTTTTGAACAATTCGTAAAAACAATTGATAATAATGATTATAGTTACAGAAATATAGACATAGAAGAAGATCTAGAAATAATAAATGATAGAATAAGTACAACAAAAAGAACAGCTTATGATAAACCGGAATCATCAAGCTCATCAAAAAGAACAAGTTATGAAACAAGTTCAATGGATAATTCAAACCAATATTACATAACAGGAAAGGTAAATGAAAAAGAATATTTAATACTCTTAAATACAGGACAAGAAGAAAATTATATAGCAAAATATCTAGTAAAAAATGAGGAAATAAAAACTGACAATAATATATGCCCAGATCTACCAAGAAGTTTAATAAATACTAAAAATATAGCAGAAAAAGAAATAATAATAGGAATAAGAAAAATAAAAATAGAATTTGAAGTAAAAGAAGAAATGCAAAAAACAAACATAATATTAGGAATAAAATGGTTAGAACAAGTAAAACCATATAATATAGAACATACACAATTAACTATAACATATAACGGAGAAAAATTATTCTTAAGAAGAGCTTTAACATAAAATGAAAATATATGTATTAATGAAGATAGTAGTAGAAGGATATTACAGTAGATATTATACTCCTATGATAGATACAGGAGCAGAAGCTAATTTATGTAGATATAATTGCTTACCAGAAAGTAAATGAGATAAATTAAAAACACCAATAATAGTTAAAGGATTTAATAACGAAGGAAGCTTAATTACTTACAAGGCTAAGAATGTAAAAACACAAATATGGGATAAAATATTGACAATAGAAGAAATTTATAATTATGAACTAACATCAAAAGATATACTTTTAGGAATGCCATTTTTAGATAAATTATACCCACATATAATAACTAGAACAGATTGATAGTTTACAACACCATGTAAACAGAAAGTAAGAGCAAAAAGAGTGAATAATAAAATAAGAAAGAAAACTGATTGGATAAAAGGAAGTGAAAAAATTACACAAAAATTAGAAAATATAAAAAATACTGAAGATACAATAGAACTAGTCGTATTTTCGATAAATAAAATAGAAATAACTATATTTTCAATAAATAAGATAGAAAAAATTAAGAAAAAATTAGAACAATTATATAGTGAAGATCCATTAAAAGGATGGAAAAGACATAAAACCATTATAAAAATTGAATTAATAGATAAAAATAGCATAATAACCCAGAAACCATTAACATATAATTTTGATGATTTAAAAGAATTTAAAATGCATATAGAAGAATTATTAGAAAAACGATATATACAAAAAAGTAATAGTAAACATAATAGCCCAGCATTTATAGTAAATAAACATAGTGAACAAAAAAGAGGAAAAAGTAGAATGATTATTGATTATAGAAATTTAAATGCAAAAACAATGACTTATAATTACCCAATACCAAATAAAATATTAAAAATAAGATAAATACAAGGATATAATTATTTTAGTAAATTTGATTGTAAATCAGGATTTTACCATCTAAAGTTAGAAGAAGAATCTAAGGAATTAACCGCATTTACGGTACCACAAGGATTTTATGAATGGAATGTACTACCATTTGGATATAAAAATGCACCAGGTAGATATCAACATTTTATGGATAGTTATTTTAAACAACTACCTAATTGTATAGTATATATAGACGATATAGTATTATATACAAATACCAAAGAAGAACATTTAAAATTATTGGAACAATTTACGGATAAAATAGAAAAATCGGGAATAAGTTTAAGTAAAAAGAAAGCTGAAATTATGAAAAATCAGATAGAATTTTTAGGAATACAAATAGATAAAAGTGGAGTAAAAATGCAACAACATATAGTACAAAAAATAATAAATTCGAAAGAAGAATTAGATACAAAAAAGAAATTACAATCATTTTTAGGATTAGTAAACCAAGTAAGAGAATATATACCAAAATTAGCAGAAAATCTAAAGCCCTAACAGAAAAAATTTAAAAAGAATGTAGAATATAATTATAACGAAGAAGATAAAAAACAAGTTCAAAAAATAAAAATACTTTGTAAAGAATTACCAAAATTACAATTTTCAGATGAAAATAGAAAATTTATATATGTAGTAGAAGCAGATGCTAGTGAATGTAGTTATGCAGGAGTACTTAAATATAAATATGAAGAAGAAAAATTAGAACACCACTGTAGATACTACTCAGGTACATTTAATGAAACAGAAATAAAATGGAAAATAAATAGAAAAGAATTATGCTCATTATATAAATGTTTATTAGCATTTGAGCCATACATTGTATATAACAAGTTTATTGTACGAATAGATAATACACAGGTACGATGGTGGTTAACGAAGAAAATACAAAATTCAGTTACAACAAAAAAAATTCGGAGACTAGTATTGAATATATTAAATTTTACATTTACAATTGAAGTAATTAGTACTAACAAAAATGTTATTGCAGATTACATATCAAGACAAAGCTACACAGACTGACATAATAGAAGAAGATACTCTAGAAAAAATACTCAACACCCTAACTACTCTTTCAATGAAAGTGGACAGTATGGGTAATGAGATAGAAAAGCTAAAGACTAATGAAGATAAACTGAAGTCTATAGCTACAAATCAGCTAACTCAGCAGTGTGCAGAGCTATGTCGATCGGAAGACATTAAAATTCCAGAACTAGAAGGAGACGTTGGGATACTCCATAAAACCCATAACATTTATCAATCTACTTCTGCAGGTACAAGCAAAGGAGTTAGGAGAAATACGAATATGAACCTAAACAAGCTATTTGATAAACCATTTATTCCAAATACACCAAAAGATCCTATGTTTATACCCCTACAAATCACCACATACCGAGAAAGTCTAAACCAAGAAAAAAAGACCTACAACCATACAGCCCGAACATACATAGAAAATATTTACAAAATACAAACCTTCTTAAACACCAACCCCAGAGCTATAAACATCCAAGAACCACATACAAATTACATAACCCAGAAGCTAACCGGATACAATAAGCTAATTGCTTTGCCCAAAACCAAACCAGGTCTAGTTAAAACCTGTTACGAATATGGACTACTTAGCACCATATATACCCAAGACGGAAATGAAATATCCAATATACCACAAATATATGATTCATTTAACATTTTTAAAAGAATAACCAAAGGTAACCTATTTTTTATAAAATTTTATACGGCACCAGCAGAGATATTGTATGATGAAGTTAAATCACCTATACAAGTTGTAAAAATAGGAATGACCCGAGATATGATTATACCAGAAGATATTACTCAACAACCAGAAATACCTAGAATTGAGATACCAAATTTTTATGCAAATAAAAGAATTATTGGACTATCTACGATTCTTCAAGAATTAGCAAATAATTATCGCAACAGAAATCCCATATGGAATTATTATTCAAGAGGTAATGTAATAATATACTCAAATTCAAAGGAACTACGAGAAGCAGATATGGAAGACGTCAGACAATGGATCTTGACTTTACTCAATCCAGAGAAAAAACCTATCCCCAGAGCTATTAGAGAAAAATTTATTTCGGAAGAATTATTAACCAGATATTGCAAGTTAATTGGACATAAATATCCAGACCATCAATGTTCAAAATGTAATGGAGAAGATAATATTGTCCCAGAAGTTCAACTAGAATAAAAGAAGATAAGCATGCCAGGTGGAAAAAAGATAAGAACATCAGATACAAGATAAGAAACAATAATGGAGATATGGAAAAACAACAGATACGACAACATCAACGGAGAAAAGATATTGAATTATTTATGATCATTGTATAGATTATTTTTTAGTCTTTACGTAAAAGATGTAATTATTGTAGACTTATAGACTTTTCTAGACTTGTAGAATTTTTTAAAGGCTATGTAGAATTTTAGACTAGGTAGCCTTTTTGACTTTTATTGTATAGATTAGTAGTCTTTTTGACTTTACAAAAGGCTATAAGAATCTAATCTTAACATTTTAAAAACGTGTAAAGATGATTGTAAAAATTTCGTTCTATAAATAAAGGAAATCGAAGGCATTGCAAGGCAAGCCTTCATGTGTTGAAGCAAATACACTCTCTAGTCCACAACAAATATTTTGCTCAGTTAATTAAAAAACAGATATATTTCAATGGAAAAATCTATGGAGGAACAAAGCTCAGAAATATCAAACCTACCCGAACAGATATATTTATTTATGATTATGAATAGCTAAATTCATAATTCCCAACAATCATGGTATGATAAAATAGATTCATGTTAGTTACTTTATAGTAGAATTATTCGAAGAATAATATGTTAAGAAGTTTATTAGCAAAGTGGAAACAGAGAAAAATCCCTAAGAACTATGCCATCCTAAAGGTGAAACCAATAAGGCAAGAAGCCGTGGTGGGGAGTAACCAGAGTAGAGGCGCTGTTTAAGGGAAAATATCCAGATTACCATGCTAATAGTGACCGAAGAACATGTTATTTAAGAATAATCTAGTATATAGTAATCTGAGATGACCATATTTTGTTATGTACATGGTTGAAGGGAATATTTTGAAAAAAACAATTTTATGAAAATGAATAATTATTTATCTGATGTGATGGTAGATAAATTTAAAATACTTATTTTGTATGCACTTAAAGATATAAAAGTAGTAGATATAAGAAAAATTATATTAGAAAAAATATTTGGTAAATATTACATGACTAGAGTAAATTATATACCATACCTACCTTACTACTCTTACAAATACTTACCATGATAAATTACATAGAATTTTTAGAAAAAGATATGAGAAACATATAGTTACTAGAAAAACAGATGAAAATAAATATAGACAAATACGTGGAAAATAAAGATATAAAATATATAGAATCCCTTAATAAAAATATGCAAGAACTACTAAGGCTAAAACAAACAACTACAAAATATTATAATAAAATATGTAGTCAATTTTAAATGATAGATAATCTTAAAGTCTTAATCTTATATATACTTAGAGATATAGAAATTATAGATATTAAGAGAATAATATTAGAAAAAGTATTAGACTATGAAATTGAAATTATGAATTGGATAGCACAGTTATACCTAGATAATTACCCAGATGGATATTATTCAGATTAAAAGATGTTAGAATATATAAAGAAAATTAGAGAAAAGCAAAATTGGATATATGAAGAAGTTAATTACAGAAATCAACTTGAAATAGAGAAAAGACAACTAGAAGAAAAATTACTTAAAATAAAATTAACCTTAGAAAAGGAAGATACAAGTAATAATTTATTTAATACGTACGAAAAATTATTTAATACAGATGGAAAATTAGTTATACATGAACAACAAATACTAATTAGTCAGATAAAAAATATAAACCTACGCATTGAATATAGCAAAGTTAGAATAAAATACTACACAGAAATTGCTAAAATTTCAATAGGATAAAATAATAAACTAAACAAATTAATGAATACATCTTACGAAAAGAATAAATCATTAAAAGAAATAGAAACCCAACTATATAATTTATACCTAGAATACAAAAGGTTACATATTACTAACGAGGATTCTAAAACACTAGATAATTTAATTACAATAATATCTAATCTAGAATATGAATTAATAAAACATCTTAAGTCAAGAAGATAAAAATGAAAATTATTCCAATCAATAATATTCATTATAAAAATAAAAACGTACGTATTTATTATCTAGTTAAATTATCGCACCTAATCCGCACCCCCTAGGTAAAGTAACTATATTCCAATTAACATGATGGATTTTTCTTTTTTCATCAGTGATATCCCAAAGAAAATTTCTTTGAATGCGATCTGTGATTTATGAATTTCGTGGGGAATAAATTAATTGACATGACACAAATAGAAATAATTGCTAGAACAAATTTAACAGGAGTTGCTCTCCCCGCAAATGAGAACATCTTTGCTTTCCAACCTTTTAGCTTGTTGTTCGTGCTGTCGAGGATAAATTGATAATCCCTATTATTAGATTGGAGTTTGGTCATAAACAATCCCACATATTTGCCAAAATTAGGGAATGCCTTCATATTAAGGTGATTAGCTATAGAGTTAGAGAGATTCTGAGAAACACTTTTTGAGAATATAACTTTGAATTTATTATAGTTGATTTTTTTGACCCAACTTGTTCTCTAAGTCATTAAAAATAGAGATAATAGCAGAGATATTTTTCAATTTAGATTTAGCAAATAAAATCAAGTCATCTGCGAAGAGTAAGTGTTATAATGTAGGGGAGGAATTGTTAATTTTCATAGGAGTCCCTTTTTGATCATCAATAGCTTGATTTATAAAACACTAGAGAGATTCCATACAAACGATAAATAAATATAGAGATAAGGGATCTCCTTGTCTAATACCTTCGCCGAATTAAAGGAATTTGTAGGATTACCATTTATAAGTATAGATATGAAAGAGGACGTAACACATTTCATTATAATATTAATCATCGTTTGAGAAAAAATTAGACTAAGAAGAGAGTAGTGAATGAAAAATCATTCCATTCTATCAAAAGTTTTTTTTAGATTAATTTTAATCACCATTTTTTCAAATCAACCTTTAGTTTTATTGAAGGAGTGGATGAACAACAATAGCATTGTCTGTGGCTCTTCGTCCAATATAAAGTCACATTGAGTAGGACTAATAATTTATCTTAAAAGAAATAAATACAGCTAACTAAAATTTTTATGATTATTTTATAGACTGTTTTATAAAGGCTAATAGGTTTGTAGTGAGTAACTTGTTCTGCTGTATTTATCTTATGTATGAGAACATTATATAGATTTTTTTATTTTTGGGTCAATGATTTTTTTTATAAACTCATCCATACATGATGGAATTATAGAGAATTTAATATCTTTTCAAAATCTTTGAAAAATTATAGGGTGATCCGGAGCTGTTGAAGGTTTGAATGAATAATAGCTTTGTGGTTTTCTTCTATGTTGAGGGTTGTACCAAGACTATTTTGATCTTCTAGCCATAGGAATACTCGAACGAGAAAAATAAAATTGTTCGGAGGAATAAATATTTTTAAAGTGATTTAGAATAGTATATTTTATATGGGTAGAATCGAAAGTCCCGTTACCCACAAAATGTAAGAGACTTATAATTTTATTCTCCTTCTTCTATTAACGGTAGTGTAGACACACAATTTTTGATCCTCCTCGAATTTTAACTTATTTTTCGATATTAAATATTTATATTTGATCCAATATTATTTTAATTCTTATTTTATTTTTAATAAATTTTTAGTTAAAAAAATAACTAAATAAATTAATTTTGGGATGTTTATTTTGTTTTTATTCTAGTTTAAAAAAAATATACAAAAATTCATAAATATTTTTTCTTTTTAAATTTTAAATAAATAAGCTAGTAATTTTAGTACTATCTTAATTATATCTACTTTTTGTCTATTTATAAACTTTTATTATTTTTTTAAAATATAAAATTAATTAGTTATTATATTTATTCTTATTATTATTTTTTATTTTATTTATTATTATTATTATTATTATTATTTATTTTCTAAAATAAGATAAACAATAAATAAATGAATAATAAAAATATAATTTAAATCCTTGTCTCTATCTACCAATTAACTGTCCCCCCCTAAGAAAGATAATTGTTCCCCCCATTCTTCCTATATTTAAGAAATTTTTTCCATCCTCAGAGGGAAACAAACGTATATTCTGGCCTACACTATATTAGAAAAAAAAAGTTAGAGAGAAATATCAGTAAAAATCATTAGACAAAGAAAAATAGTGAGTGGATATCAGTAAAAGAAAAATCAAATAAAAGAGGTTGAAGTCAAATTTGGGTCACGTTCAAGTTTCCGAAAGTGATATTCGAAGTTTCTGTTTCATTTTCATCGCAGTTTTTTTTTAAATCCTGTATTTTATTTTATAAATTTTGTTATAAACTGAATCATAACATGATTATTTTAGTGATTTCATGAATTGATATAACATGAGTTTGTTATAATGTCTCTATCTTGTGTATATTGTAACAATGAAAAGAAATTAATGTTATACAGTAAAATATATCTGTACATGACAAAAATAGAGTAACATATTACTTATACGTTATTTTTTTACATTCACTGCACAATTCACTACACACAAAATAACAAATAGGCACACTGCTACTTTCATACAGTTTACACAATACACACTGTTTCTTTTAATTTAATTTTCATTCACGACACTTTAACATACACGCATACAGTAAAACAGTGAACGTAGATAAGAAATAAAATATATCAGTGAAAGAAAAATAGAAACTGAGTAAAAATCAGTAAAAAAAATGATGAAAGAAAAACCAAACTTATTTTGTTTTTCCGGCTAAGTTTCGTCAGAAATCACCGTAACTATTATCTGTTAAAGATCCCCAAAATTCGGCATCATCAACCATTCAACTGGCAAAATCGTCGGCCGCCGCCATCTTTTTCGGTGAAACAATCGCCCAAAACAGCCCTCACCGACGCCCCTCCCCTTTCATCCTTTTTCTCATCGTCGACCAGTCACCACAGCTGAGTAAACAACACCTACCCCTCCCCTCTTCCTATCAAATCAACCACTAATAATGAGACAAATCTCATCGGAAAATCACCCCATCTCTTTCCGTTGGTTACCCGTCGAAACCATCACCGTAAATAGTCTCAAAACTGTCAAAAATATCAGATCCAATCAAAATCCGCCGGCCAAGTCCCTTTTTTCGATCGAAATCAACCCCTTTTTAGTTGGTTCCAGTCAAAATTGCCGGAAATCTCCTTTTATAAGAAAATGTTGGAAACATGGCTGCCACCCTTCTCTTACCGTCTTTGTTCACTGCCGGCCTGAAAGTGAATAGATCTAGCCAGATCTTTTTATTTTATCTGGGTTACTCTGTTGAAACCCATCAGAAAGCAACACTCTGTTATTTCAAAAATTAATTTAAGTTGTTAAGTATTTGTGTTTTGCTTAGACTGATATCATATAATTTTGGATCTGTATTGTTTTAAAGTGAATAAATTTTAGAGATTATCATAAAAGTAATATAACATAGTTAATTTTTGTTTATTTGTGTTATTTTATTTTCACTATTATTAATTAATTAATTTTTATTTTTTATTTTTATTTCATTGTCTTTAACCAAGCTTGACGATTGTTTGTTATATTAATTTATTCTTTTAAATAAATTTTGTTCAAATTTACTATTAAAATTAGGTAACATTTTCAGTAGATAAAGTTTTAAAATATTAGGCAAGAATAAAATAATAGATTTTTATCTAGAAATAGCTTCAAATAAATATTGCTTAAAGGTTATTATTAAGATTAAATAGAATTTTGAACAAATAAATTGTTATGAGTTTTTTACAAAAAGGATAGACATGTTTTAGCATTAAGCAAATTTTAGGCATGTTTAAAATATTTATCTCAATTAAGAATGCAGCATACACATCTTTCTGGGGTATTTAAAATTTACAGATGTAATAATGCACCATCAATAATTTTTTCTAAAATTAATTTTCACCGATTTAATATAAGAGGTGTAGACAAATAATTTTATTATAATAAAAATGAACGAATTTAAGCCTTAACATAATTTATCAAAATAGTTTAAGTCAAGATAAGTCAATAAAAGTGATCGTGCTAGAACCACGGGACTCGAGGGGTGCCTCACACCTTCCCTTTGGTCAACAGAATTCCTTACCCGATCTTCTCTTTTCGTAAACCAAAATAAAGAGTCATTTCCTTTTGATTAGGGATTCAAAAGGTGACTTGAAACACCATAATTCAATTTCAAGTGGAGACTCTGTAAATAAATTAATACCTATTCAAAATCGTCATTTTAAATTGGAAAAAACCCTTCGACTCGACCCTCGAGCGAAAAAGGAATGTGACATCTCTGGCGACTCTGTTTGAAAAATAATTAGAATTCGATCTTTTAATATTGACTTATACTTGCTTTAATTATTGTTGATATTATATTTGTTGGCCTTATATGCAACTTGTCGCTCATTTATTGCTTTGATATTGTTGAACTATTTTATACACTGTTTTCTCTCGTGCACCCCTTCTGAGTCTCTGAAATAGGATAAAAGGAATGCAGCACATGCATCCTACTTTTCTTTTGAGATAGCCGGAGTGTCAAGGAACCTGATAAAGGATTATAGTCACACATGTTAGGCAGGGTTTTGATCGACAACGAAGGCGGAGTAGCACTGCTACCGAACAAGTTGTCCCTCTCCGACTCGAGTGTTCGCTTGGATAATCCAGTCTAGATACCTATCCCTATTAGGCTTAAACTTAGAAGAACTGAAAACTCAGAATCTGATTATCCTTATTAGGTTTCACTTTATTTACATCATATGCATTTGACGTAGCAAGACTCGACACAGAGGCCGAGTTTGTCTAGGACAAGTGTCCCTTTTTTTACCAACATGTGCATCCTACGTGCTCTTTGACATTTATTTGAAAGGCCATTTGATTATTGACCGGCTTTTAGACAACTTTAAAATGCAAGAGATTATATTATTCTCAAATTTAGTGAATCATTTTTCAAAGAAAAAATTTATTTAAAAAAAAAAGAATTTTTTTTAAATATATAGTAACAGTGTTTTATGGTTTTCATGAAATACAAGGGTCTAATTGTCACTCTTTAGTGAGATACATAGAAAATCTTACCCGGGATACAACCCTGTATTTTAAAATTATTTATTCATAAATTTATTGAAGGATACTTTTAAAAAAAATAATAAAAAAAATAAATTATTTTCATGAGTATTATTATCTTTATCTTATTTTTATTTTTATCCTCAAAATTAATTTTAATACAAATCCTAATAGCCAGAACCTTTAAGGGTCGTGAGATAAATTTTTATAAAATAATAAAATATGTAAGCATATATCTTAATAGTCCTGAACCTTTAAGGGTCGTGAGGCTGAATTTTTTATACAACTTCATACATAAAACAATCATTTTTTCTTTCTTTATTTCTAAGTCATTTTCTTTTTTCTTTTTTTCTTTTAAGTGTACTTAGGGGGTATTTTATTCCAGACACATGGGCAAAATTATCTAGAGGTTTGTTGTTGTAAATTTTTTGAAATAGTCAATTTAAATAAGTGCTCTCTTTTAGAAAGAAAAATAAAATGTTGTCATTCATATTTTTCTCAATTTTTATTTTTGAATAAATTATTTGCTTCTAAGTCCAATTTAGTGGTTACATTAATGAGTCAAGTTAATAAAGTCAAAATTAATGAATTAAGTTCTGCTTAAGTCTAGACATTTCCTAATATTGTCTCCCTATTCATAGGTATAACATGTCTCCTCCAGTTCATGGAAAGTATCAAAAGAAGAAGATGCATGAGAGTATACCACTTCAGGTTGTGGATTGTACCCCTTTGCAACTTTGATTGCAGTGGAACGAAATGGATACATTCAATTATGATGAGATACATAAGTATTTGAGTTTTTTGACAAGTATCATGACAATCAACCCTAGTAGGGAGGTAATTAGTGCATTGCTGACTTTCTGGGACCCGAGGAACAATGTATTTCGCTTTTCAGATTTCAAGTTGACTCCGACTTTAAAGGAGATAGTGGCCTATGTTGAATATGGGGATATACTTCGGAAAAAACTTATATCCCCAAAACTCATCTCGATAAACAAGTTCTGCAAGCTCATGAACATACGAAACTCAAAAGAAGAGTAAATGAAAAAAGGTTGGGCCTCCCTGCAGTTTTTGTATGACAGATATGAAAGGCAAGAGGGGTTTGAGAAGTACAGTAAACAACTCTGTAACAAGGGAAGTTTTGAGGCTTGGAAAGTTCATAGATGGTTTGCATTCATGGTAGCCTTTTTAGGCACTATGGTCTTCTCGAGAAGAGAGAAAAATTAATATTCATTTAGCTGGAGTGGTACATATATTGATTAAGAAAGATTACACTATGGTACCAATGATCTTGGTCGATATTTATCATGTTCTGACCGTTTTTCAGAAAGGAAAGGGTTTTTTTGAGGGATGTAATATCTTGCTACAGATGTGGGTTATGGAACATCTTTACTGACGTCCTACAGTGGCAAGTTTTGATCCAGAATAATTCAATCGCATCAAAGATTACGAAGAGAGGTGAGAGAAATATAAATGCCCAGAAGAAATTAGAGATTGGGATAAGCTTTTTCATTCTCTGACGGGAGATAAAATCACTTGGAATCTCCCTTAGTTCCCCTAGAGGCAAGTCATACATAGTTCTGTCATTCGACCGTTCTTATTATTAATGGGTATTAGGGGTGTTCAACCTTATATGCCATTGCAGGTCTTACGCCAGCTAGTCAGACACCAAGTAATTCCTATAACAGAAAATATGTCTGAGTTTGTATTTGAGGTTAGACCAGAGATTCCACTTTCGAAGGGATTAGCCCAGCAAATTTGGGATAGTTGGCATCTCATGGGAATTGAAACAATGGTCATAGAGCGTGAGAAGGTAGAAGTATATCCAGACTACCATGAATGGTTTGAAAAACAACCAAATGCACCAGTCAGACCGAAAAGATCAGTTAAGGGACCCATAGCTCAAGAAGCTGCAATCAGAATAGGGATCGAGAGAGCCATGCGAGAACAACATGCTTCCAACCAAGATTTGAGAGTAGAATTGGAGTATGTCAGGGAAAAAATAGAAGAACAACAAAGGAAATTTGCTGAAGAAAAAGCTAAGTCAACAGATATTGAGGTCGCACTTCGGGGACAAATCAGATTGGTTACCACTAGGGGTCATATGTTGCAGAACTTGCCGCATCTCGTCTCCAGCAGTTGCAGGAAGTTGAAAAGAATATGCAAGAAGAATTTGATCGAGAGAGAGATCAGTGGATACATGAAAGAAGGATATTGCGAGAATAACTGGAGGTTGCTTCTGCTCGTGAACAACGTGCAAGAGAGATGATTGATTCCCGAGATGACAGGACCAAGAATGGGATCAGGACCTTAATTTCCTTCTAAGGAAGGTCCGCCGTGTAGCACAGGATACCGTCAGAATGGGTTTAGACTACTAGCAGTTGAATCATGAAGAATTTTTAGCACAAGTACAAAATTTTGCACGGTGTCTTACCACTTCATTAGAGGACATATACTTAGGTTTGGGATGTCATATTAAGATGACGTCTCCTTGATTGAGCATGTCGAAGCTATAAGAATCAGTTGAAGATTTTAAAACGTTGGGGTTCAGATGTATAAGTGGATAGTTGTTTCCTTTGTCATAGTTTTTCAGTTTCAGTTTTTAAACTTCTTGTTCAGATGTTATGTCTTTAAGTTAATCGTATTTGTTTAAGTTTAGCTTTATTTGTCAGATGTCAGTTAGTAGGTTTTATCTTAAGAATGGAGTTATTTTATTGTATTTTTATTTGAAAATTATGGAATATAATAAAGTTGGTCGTTTATTTCTATGTATTACATAATTTTACTTCACTTAATTTATTTATTTTCTTTAAAAAAAATTAATCATTTTTGTTAAATTTTTCCGAACTACGCAAGATCTGATTCATGTCCTGGCATGATACGTAGGCAACCCTCCAAAGGGTTCGATCATAACTTTTTGAAAAGTGCACCTAGAAAAGCCAGGATGAAACATAAAGCCTTCCATGATAGGTTCGAAAATAGATCTAGAAGCATAACATACAACGTGGCATTATAATGTGTTAAATATGTAACACTCACCTATTTGCTACTTGGTAAAAGAAAAGATAAAATAGTTGGTGGTTGGTTTGTAGTTTAAACTGGCATCACATCCGTACAACACCAGATACAAGGGAAAGAGAAAGATGCCCCGCAGAGAAGGTGTAGGGTCTGAAAGTGAGGAAGAGCAAAATCAGTTGATTTTGCAGGAATTAGAATCATTGGAAGAAATTAAGTTATTGAAACAATAGATGGAGGAAATGTACCAAGCTTGGTTAAATGGACAAGCCCCGCCTTCTTCAATCCCTGGAATTTTGAATATGAATGATCCAAATCCTGCTCAAGCTCAGATTAGCGATCCATTATACCCACCTAGATTCGGCCCGATACTAATGTGACTAGCACTGCTGGTACTTTTACTATGCACCCACCAAATCCTCCTGTCACAAATAACTCGCCTTTCACTTCTATAGCACCAACTACTGCGGGCCTTCAATCAAAAGTACAGAAGAATATGGGGGAACCAAGTCATGATCTATTGTATCCTCCTGAAATGACTTTCAGACCCTAAAATCTACATTATCATGCTCATTAACACGATTCTCCTATCATGATTGAGAAAATTATTAAGAATGAGGAAAAAGAGGAGATGGCTAGGAAAGTAAGAAGCTTGGAGCAGAGTATAAGAAAAATACAAGGATTAGGAGGACCAAAGAGTGTTTCATATAAGGATTTATGTATGTTTCCTGATGTCCATCTGCTGCTGGGGTTCAAAATGCCCAAGTTTGACAAATATGAAGGTCATGGAAATCCTATAGCTCACTTTAAAAAGTTCTGCAATCAACAAAAGAGAGCAGGGGAAAAGAAGAATTGCTTATGGCTTACTTTGGAGAAAGCCTGGAAGGAATAACTTCTAAATGGTTTATTGACCAAGACATTTTCTGTTGGCACGTGTGGGATGACATGGATTAGGATTTTGTTCAATAATTTCAATATAATATCGAGATAGAATGTTATTACACCAGTGGTGAAGATGTTGCAATTTTCTTCAAGATGATCATTAAAATTAAAACTGATTTGGAAAAATCAGCAAATGTTGTAGATTTGACAAAAGAAAAACCTGTAGAAATAGAAAAGGTGATAATAAAATTTGAATCATCAAAAGTTCCTTTGGTCGTGGGGAAAGAGATTCCAGAAAGTGTTGGGTCAGGTTAAGTAAAACCAAAGCTCATTGTTCCTGGAAGACCCACTAAGCCTCTTTTAATCATACAAGGAACTCCCATAGAACCTATTATTATTAAACCAGTGTCATAGCTTTCTATGGTTAATACTAAAACAGTCCCCTAGAACTATGATCGCGTTGTGGTGATGCACAAGGGGAAAGAAATAATCGAAGAAGTGGATGAAGTAGGGGAATTAACCTATTCTGGGAGGTGTTATACCCCAGTGGAGTTAAGAAAGAATAAACAAGGCAATGAGGAACAAATGACAGTCAAGAAACCAGTTACTGAAGAAGAGGCAAAAAATTCTTGAAGAAGATGAAATTACCAGAATATTCTGTTGTAGAACAGTTGAAGAAGACGCCAACCCGAATTTCTTTGTTGTCTTTATTGATACATTCAAAGGATCACCATAAGGCTATAATGAAGATTCTTAATGAGGCATATGTTCCCAGTGAGATTAAGGTAAATTAACTGGAAAAAGTTATTAGAAGAATCCTTGAGGTAAATAGGATCACTTTCTCAAATGACAAATTACCTGTAGAAGGTACAAAACATAACCTAGGTCTCTACATTACCGTGAAATGTGAGTATTCCTACGTCATTCGAATATTGATTGATGGAGGATCAAGTGCAAACATTTGTCCTATGTCAACTTTGCAAAATTTGAATATTAACGTGGAAGAAATCAGACCTAATAATGTATGTGTTAAAGGTTTTGATGGAGCAAAAACGGATGCCATTGGTGAAATAGGCTCATATTGACAATCGCTCCTATGGATTTTGTTATGGATTTTCAAGTTTTGAACATTAATGCTTCATGTAATATGTTATTGGGTAGGCCATGGGTTCATAAGGCTGGAACAATTGCATGTATGCTTTATCAAATGGTCAAATTTGAACACGACAGGCAAAAAATAGTTGTTCACGGTGAAGGAGACTTATCCATGTATAAAGACTACTCTGTTTCCTCTATTGAAGCAGATATTACAGATAGAGTACTAATTCATCAAGATTTTGAGGTAGTGGTTGTTGAGCATATCCTCAAGGGGAATCTCATTGCATGACCACAATTGTCCTCAACATCTGTTATGGTAGTGAATGAAATGTTAAAGTATGGTTTCAATTCACGAAAAAGGTTTAGGGATGTTTTTGCAAGGCAAGGCTCATCCAGTAAACCTACATGAGAACCTCGGTACCTTTGGTTTAGGATACGAGCCTACTGCTGAAGACAGAATGAAGGCTAAAAAGCATAAGAAATAGTCATGGTCACTTACCAAGATGATACTGCCACTTCACGAGTCTTTCATCAAAGTCAGTGTTGTTGGGTCCTCCATATTACCTGATGTAGTGTCAATGAATGATGATGATATAGAGTTGATTGGTATTTTCCATAATATGTTCATTGAAGCTGATATAGTTGAAATTGGAGAAGGTACCAGTAATGCAGATGTGCAGTTTATTAGTCCTGATGTCCATCTTAACAACTGGGAGACCATTCCTCTCCCTAATATGAAGGAGTCTTGGTAGTCTGTTTATTTTCTTTATGTAATTTGAATAATTCTAGGGTTGTAATTCGGATCTTTACCTTGGTATTTTAAGTTAAAACTTTGTCTATCTTCGCTTTTAATGAAATATAGTTTCCCTTTATTTTATTTTGAGTCTAAGATTTATTTTCTATTATATAGTTCTTTCTATGCTAATTCTAATGATATGACATGCATGAAGAATTGTCAACCAGATCTTAAAACTCAATCTAATTATGAAATAATGAGTAAAGAAGTTGAATACGATGAGGAGGAAACGTTTGAGGATATAAGCAAAGATTTCAAACAGTTTGAGAATAAGTCAAATCCCAATTTGGATGAAACTAAGGCAATCAATTTAGGAGATCATGAAAATATTAGGGAGACTAAGATAAGTGTATATGCTCAACCACAACAAAAGAAATCTATAATTGAAGCTTAACTTGAGTACAAATACATCTTTGCGTGGTTTTAAGATGATATGCTCGGTTTAAGCACTGATTTGGTAGTTCATAAGTTGCTAATTGATCCTGCTTTTCCTCATGTCAAGCAAAAGTTAAGGAAGCTTAAAACTGACATGAGTGTAAAAATCAAAGAGGAAATCACGAAGCAACTTGAAGCTAATGTCATTCGAGTGGCCCAATATCCTACTTGGTTAGCAAATATTGTCCCTGTTCCAAAAAAGGATGGTAAAGTTTGGATGTGTATTGATTATCGTGATCTAAATAAAGCAAGTCTAAAGGATGATTTTCCGCTTCCCAATATCCATATTTTGTTGGACAATTATGCCAAACATGATCTTGCATCTTTTGTGGATTGTTATACGGGGTATCACCAGATCATTATGGATCCAGAAGATGCAAAAAAGACATCATTTATCATGTCATGGAGGATATATTGTTATCGAGTTATGCCATTAGGACTAAAGAATGCTGGGGTAACTTACATGAGGGAAATGACCATAATGTTTCATGACATGATGCACAAAGAGATTGAAGTTTATGTGGATGACGTGACTATTAAATCAAGAGAGCAGTCTGACATGTCAAGGATCTAAGGAAATACTTTGAAAAGCTTCGAAGGTATGATCTCAAACTTAACCCAGCAAAATATGTATTTGGAGTCCTATCGGGAAAACTCTTGGGGTTTATAGTCATTCAACATGGCACTGAGTTAAATTATTTAAAAATAAAAGCTATTCAAGATTTATCTCTACCAAAGAACAAAATAGAGGTGATGAGCTTACTTGGAAGGTTGAATTATATCAGTATATTCATTGCCTAACTCACGATGACCTATGAGCCAATAGTTAAGTTGTTCAAGAAGAATGTTAAAGTAGAATGAACGGAAGAATGTTAAGAATCATTTGACAGAATTAAGAGGTACTTGTCGAATCCGCCTATTTCGGTTCCTCCAGAGCCAGGCAGACCCTTGATGTTGTATATGTCCGTGTTAGACAATTCTTTTGGTTGTGTATTGGGTCAAAATGATGTAACAAGCTGAAAATAACAAGCTATCTACTATCTTTGCAAAAAGTTTACCACTTATGAGGCTAAATACACTCTTCTCAAAAAGACATACTGCGCCTTAACTTGGGTAGCGCAAAAGTTGAAACATTACTTGTCATCTTACACTACTTACCTCATCTCTCGTATAGTTCCCTTAAAGTACATTTTTAAGAAGCCTATGCCCATAGGCAGAGTCTCTAAATGGCAGATGCTGCTCACAGAGTTTGATATTATCTATGTGACACAAACTGCAATGAAAGCTCAAGCCTTAGTGGATCATTAGACTGAAAATCCTATTGATGAGGAATATGAACCATTGAAGACCTATTTTCCATATGAGGAGGTATTGTGTGTTGATGAGGTTATTTCTGATGATTGCCATTCAGGTTGGAAGTTGTTCTTTGATGGAGCTGCTAATGTAAAAAGAGTAGGGATAGGGGCCGTCCTTATTTCTAAATCGGGACAATACTATCCTATAATAGCGCAACTTCGATTCTACTATACCAACAATATGGCAGAATATGAAGCTTGCATTCTGGGTTTGAGATTAGCTATCAACATGGGAATCCAACAACTGTTGGTATTAGGAGACTCAGATTTGTTAGTCCACCAAATCCAAGGAGATTGGGAGACTCGTGATTCAAAACTCCTACTATATCGAGGTTGTTTGCAATATCTTTGTCAATGATTTATGTCAGTAAAGTTCAAGCATATTCCCAGAGCTTATAATGAGATTATTGAAACATTGGCGACCTTATCTTTGATGCTCCAACATCTCGATAAGACACATATTGACCCAGCGCATATACAGATCCGTAATTAACATGCATATTGCAATGTGGTTGAGGAAGAACCTGATGGAGAGCTTTGGCTCCATGATATCCAAAAATATATTCAGACTGGAAAATATCGCATACACGCCGATGGTAACCAAAAGAGAACGATTCGACATCTGGCTAGTGGATTTTTCCTAAGTGGGGGAATCTTGTATAAGAGGACTCTAGATTTGGGACTTTTATGGTGAATAGATGATAAAGAAGCTTCAAAATCAGGACTGAAGAACATTCTGGAATTTGTAGACCACACATGAGCGGGTATATTTTGGCAAAGAAAATACTTCGAGCAAGTTATTATTGGCTCACCATGGAGCGAGATTCCATCCATTTCATTCGTAAATGTCATGAATGTCAGGTACACAGGGACTTGATACATTCTCCTCCATCTAAGTTGTATACAATGACTGCTTCATGCCCTTTTGTGGCTTGAGAAATGGACGTAATTGGACCAATTGAACCGAAAGCGTCGAATGGACATAGGTTCATCTTGATAGCCATTGATTATTTCACGAAGTGGGTGGAAGAAGTGATATCAAGTCAATGACCAAGAAAGTGGTTGTTGATTGATACAATACAAACAAGGGAAATCATAAAACATACCCCAAACAGTCCACAAATTCAAGAAAAAACATGGACCAAAAGGGGACCTCACTCGGATTTGACAAGTATAACAAGAATACAAGAAACAAGGGTGTATTTGACACCCAAAAACATCCAACAACACAACAATAAGAAGATTAACAAGATGACAACAAGAATAACCAGATTCGAATTCCACAACAACAGGATATAACATTACAAGATTACAAAAGACAAAGGGATAGATAGTGAGACATAAACTACTATAATGACTAAGAACCTAAGTATAGATGACACACAAAGACCCTTAATGATGATAGTAGGAACACCTACACTCTTCAAAGAGACACAAGAGAGAACATCAATCCTTCAAGCACCCCAAGTTCCAAGCAAACAAACAACAAAAGAGATTCCACCCTAATATTGTAACCTAGTTTCGACCAAGCCCCACAAGAGAGAGAACTTGAGGGTTTCAAGTGCGTTCTAACATTTTCAACATTCAAAAACTAAGTGAATAAACCCTAACATGTTCCTTATATATTAAAAAATAAATAAAAGTTAAAATGACCAAAAAGGCCCTTCAAGAATGGGTTGCCCCTCTAGTGTATGGAGTGGGGTGTTTTGGTATGTATTTGGGCCTTTAATTACTATTCTCTTGCACATACATTTGGTTGCTTTCAATGCACACCCATATAAGTATATTTCTATGATTATTCTAATATCATCCTCTCCATCTTGAGAAGAATTTTTCCATAAATTCACGGCTTCACTTCGTTAAATTGGCTACTTAAAAAAAAGTACTCAAAACAGTCCGCAAAACATGAAGAACCCAAGAGCTCAATATGAACAAGTCTCGGCCAACATCTTCATTTTGAACCTTGGCTTCCTCTCAATCTTGAGACTTGACTTCAATCTTATCCGACTCAAGTCTCCATCCATCATATAAGCATCATCGTAGATCCATATACATTGTGTCCCTTTCTTCCATACTCCTCTATATGGACATATCGGTTTTGGGGAAGTAGAGTTTCGGTTGAGGGAGATATTTTGGTAATATGGAGATTTGGTTGTGAAGATTGGATGGGAGGAAATGGGGCTCCAAGTCCTTCTTGTGTGACTTGATCAACTTGCGGGAGAAGTGATCTACCTTGTTCTCGATTTTGAGGGTAATTAGTAACTTGACTCATGGCATTTTGTGGTGAACATGAAGGGCTGAATTTTATAGGCAAAGTATCAGGGGCAATGGTGATGGAAGGGTTTTGTTCATGACTACTTGAGGCAACATGGATTCGAGGGGTAGAAGCACGAAAGTTCTTTTGATTCTCCATTCGATCCAACCTCTCATTCATAGTAGACATCTCTCCTCAGATTGAGGACATAGTCGTGAGCATACTTTCCATTCCTCGGTTGATAGTTTCAAGTCTTTCCAAAATAGCACCAAGAGAATTATTGTCCATTGTAGCCAAGAAGTTACCTACAAAATAATAAACAAGTTAGTTGTTAAAGAATGGTCCTCACGCTCTCTCTTTAATCCTTTGTCCCTCGGATTTTCTCATTTTTGATCTCATAATTGTTGTAAGTTTTCTTATAATCCATAAGATGTTGAGAGGTGAACTGAGTGTGTACAATGACTTAAAAGAATAAAAACACACAAAGGAACGTAAACATGGAAAAAATGGTTTCAAAACCAACTCACAATCTAGTAAATTAGTCACTAGTTTGTAAGTTAGTATTGGAATTAACAAACGAAACTAATGAGACAACAAAATAAAACTAAAAGATCACAATTTGAGATTAAAATTTTCACATGAACAGTAACTTGAGTGACGTGGCATCACACTATTGGTCACGGCCTCACAATTAGTCACTAGTTGAAGTTTACAAACTTTAGTTACTATGTAATGGAAACAATTGATTTTGGAGGGAAAGTATATGTCTTGAATCTCCTTTAAGTATAATCTTCGAAAGAAAAGACTTGACTTTGTACAATTCCCACAAAACAAGGTCCCTTGAAACAAGGAAAAGTGGTTGAAAAGTAGATGTCAAGTCAAGGAAGTGATGGCTCAAGTCTTCTCACAAACAATTTTACAACTTGTAGGTTCACCTTTTTGAATCTATATTACACTCTTGGTTGTCTTAAGTTGTAAGATGAGATGAAGAACAAGATGAACACTTCAACAGTCCTTCAAGAACAAAAACAATATTCATGAATTCAAGATGCAACCGTCCACAACAAGTCACAAATTCTCGCTCTAGGTCCTTGTTCATAACACAACTTTAGCAAGTTCAAGCTCAAATATAGATCTAGACACCTTTTAGTGTTAGTGAATCACGTAACTAACACAAGAAACAACAATACACACCAAAGGACTACTAGATCTAGACGCTACAAGCAACCTCGGCCAAGATGAACAACAAGAACAACACTTTCAAGGCCAAGAACAATAAGAACACCCAAGTTTTTTTTATCTTAGCAAGAAATCCCAAGATTGGTATTGTAAGAACAACACCAAAGATGGATTTGATACCAAATGATACAAGACAAATAAGGAAAATCACAAAACATACCCCAAACAATCCACAAATTCAACGAAAAACGTGGACCAAAAGGGGACCTCACTCAGATTAGACAAGTATAACAAGAATATAAGAAACAAGGGTGTATTTTACACCCCAAAACAGCCAAAAACACAAAAATAATGAAATGAACAAGATGACAACAAGAATAACCAGATTCGGATTCCACAACAACAAGATATAACGTTACAAGATTACAAAAGACAAAGGGATAGATAGTGAGACATAAACTACTATAATGACTAAGAACCTAAGTGTAGATGACACACAAAGACCCTTAATGATGATAGTAGGAACACCTACACTCTTCAAAGAGACACAAGATAGGACCTCAATCCTTCAAGCACCCCAAGTTCCAAGCAAACAAACAACAAAAGAGATTTCACCCTAATGTTGTAACCTAGTTTTGGCCAAGCCACACAAGAGAGAGAACTTGAGGGTTTCATGTGTGTTCTACCATTTTCAATATTCAAAAACTAAGTGAATAAACCCTATTATGTTCCTTATATATTACAAAAAAATAGAAGTTAAAATAACCAAAAAGGACCTTCAAGAATAGGCTGCCTCTTTAGTGTATGGAGTGAGCTATTTTGGTGTGTATTTGGGCCTTTAATTATATTTCTCTTGCACATACACTTGGTTGCTTGCAATTCACACCCACATAAGTCTATTTATATGATTATTCTCGTATCATCCTCTCCATCTTGAGAAGAATTTGTCCATAAATTCACGGCTTCACTTCGTTAAATTGGCTACTTCAAAAAAAAGTACTCAAAATAGTCCGCAAAACATGAAGAATCCAAGAGCCCAATATGAACAAGACTCGGCCAATATCTTCATTTTGAACCATGGCTTCCTTTCAATATTGAGACTTGTCTTCAATCTTACCCGACTCAAGTCTCCATCCATCATATAAGCATCATCATAGACTCCATATAATTTATGTCCCTTTCTTCCATACTCCTCTATATGGACATATCGGTTTTGGGGAAGTGGAGTTTCTGTTGAGGGGGATATTTTGGTAATATGGAGCTTTGGTTGTGAAGCTTGGATGAGAGGGAATGGGGATCCAAGTCCTTCTTATGTGACTTGATCAACTTGCGGGAGAAGTGATCTACCTTGTTCTTGATTTTGAGGGTAATTAGTAACTTGACTCATGGCATTTTGTGGTGAACTTGAAGGGATGACTTTTATAGGCAAAGTCTCGGGGGAAATGGTGATGGAAAGGTTTTGGTCATGACCACTTGAGGAAACATGGATTCGAGGGATAGAAGCACGAAAGTTCTTTTGATTCTCCATTCGATCCAACCTCTCATTCATAGTAGACATCTCTCCTCGGATTGAGGACATAGTCGTGAGCATACTTTTCATTCCTCGGTTGATAGTTTCAAGTCTTTCCAAGATAGCACCAAGAACATTGTTGTCCATTGTAGCCAAGAAGTTACCTACAAAATAATAAACAAGTTAGTTGTTCAAGAATGGTCCTCACACTCTCTCTTTAATCCTTTGTCCCTCAGATTTTCTCACTTTTGATCTCATAATTGTTGTAAGTTTGCTTATAATCCTTGAGATGTTGAGAGGTGAACCGAGTGTGTACAATGACTTAAAAGAATAAAAACACACAAAGGAACGTAAATACGGAAAAAATGGTTTCAAAACCAACTCACAATTTAGTAAATTAGTCACTAGTTTATAAGTTAGTATTGGGATCAACAAACGAAACTAACGAGACAACAAAATAAAACTAAAAGATCACAATTTGAGATTAAAATTTTTGTGTGAACAGTAACTTGGGTGACATGGCAGCACACTATTGGTCACGGCCTCACAATTAGTCACTAGTTGAAGTTTACAAACTTTAGTTACTATGTAATGGAAACAATTAGTTTTGGAGGGAAAGTATATGTCTTGAATCTCTTTTAAGTCTAATCTTCAAAAGGCAAGACTTGACTTTGTACAATTCCCACAAAATAAGGTCCCTTGAAACAAGGAAAAGTGGTTGAAAAGTAGATGTCATGTCAAGGAAGTGATGGCTCAAGGTTTCTCACAAACATCTTTACAACTTGTAGGTTCACATTTTTGAATCTATATTACACTTTTGGTTGTCTTAAGTTGTAAGATGAGATGAAGAACAAGATTAACACCTCAATAGTCCTTCAAGAACAACAACAATATTCATGAATTCAAGACCCAACCGGCCACAACAAGTCACAAATTCTCGCTCTAGGTCCTTGTTCATAACACAACTTTAGCAAGTTCAAGCTCAAATATAGATCTAGACACCTTTTAGTGTTAGTGAATCACGTAACTAACACAAGAAACAACAATACACACCAAAGGACTACTAGATATAGACGCTACAAGCAACCTCGGCCAAGATGAACAACAAGAACAATACTTTCAAGGCCAAGAACAATAAGAACACCCAAGTTTTTTTTATCTTAGCAAGAAAGCCCAAGATTGGTATTATAAGAACAACACCAAATATGGCTTTGATACCAAATGATACAAGATAAACAAGGGAAATCACAAAACATACCCCAAAATAATCCACAAATTTAAGAAAAAACGTGGACCAAAAGGGGACTTCGCTCGGATTAGACAAGTGTAACAAGAATACAAGAAACAAGGGTGTATTTTACACCCCAAAACAGCCAAAAACACAAAAATAATGAAATGAACAAGATGACAACAAGAATAACCAGATTCGGATTCCACAACAACAAGATATAACGTTACAAGATTACAAAAGACAAAGGGATAGATAGTGAGACATAAACTACTATAATGACTAAGAACCTAAGTGTAGATGACACACAAAGACCCTTAATGATGATAGTAGGAACATATACACTCTTTAAAGAGACACAAGAGAGGACCTCAATCCTTCAAGCACCCCAAGTTCTAAGCAAACAAATAATAAAAAAGATTCCACCCTAATGTTGTAACCTAGTTTTGGCCAAGCCTCACAAGTGAGGGAACTTGAGGGTTTCAAGTGTGTTCTACCATTTTCAACATTAAAAAAATAAGTGAATAAATCCTAACATGTTACTTAAATATTACAAAATAAATAGAAGTTAAAATGACCAAAAAGCTCTTTCAAGAATGGGTTGTCCCTCTAGTGTATAGAGTGGGCTGTTTTGGTGTGTATTTGGGCCTTTAATTACAATTCTCTTGCACATACACTTGGTTTATTTCAATGGACATACACATAATTCTATTTCCATGATTATTCTCATATCATTGATTTTGTTCACTCTAACATCTTTTGTCGATTTGACATTCTAAAGATAGTTATCACGGATAATGCTACATATCTCAACAGTCACTTGATGCAAGAAGTGTGCCAGCAATTTAAGATTATGCATCAAAATTCAACTCCATATCACTTAAAGGCAAATGGGGCTGTGGAAGCTGCCAACAAAAACCTAAAGAAAATTCTCCACAAAATGGTGCTAGGACCCCGACAATGGCATGAAAAGTTGCCTTTTGCTTTATTGGGTTATCATACTATAGTTCAAACTTCAATAGGTGCAACTCCTTATTCGCTGGTGTACGGAACTGAAGTAGTTATACCTTTAGAAATTGAGATTCCATCTCTTTGAGTAATTGTAGAAGCCGAAATTGATGATGATCAGTAGGTTAAAACCCGATTGGAGCAATTGAGTTTGATTGATGAGAAAAGGCTGGCATCGGTATGTCATGGCCAACTGTACCAAAAGAGAATAGCTCGAGCCTATAAAAGAAAAGGTGCGATCCAGAAAATTTGAAGCCGGTTAGTTTGTACTAAGACACATCCTTCCCAATCAGATTGAAGCCTAAGGAAAGTTTTCTCCTAATTGGCAAGGACCATTCATGGTGAAGAAGGTGTTACCTAATGGTGCATTATATTAGAATGATGTAGAAGGAAAAATAGATGGAATGCCGGTCAATGCTGACGCAGTTAAGAGATATTATGTATGGTATTCATGTACAATTATGTTATCTATGTTTTGTACTTGTATTTTAACATACTGAAATAATGAAGTCATTTTGTTCTGCTATCTGAATAATATATCAACCTTTGCTTACCCCATTTGAGATTTTATCTTTTTTTGTATTCCTCTTTTGAAATCGATTAAAGTCAAAAGTTTCACACACAAAAAAAAAGATAAAATATAATGTTGATGATGAAAAAAAATCAAGCAAAAGAATGACTCTCATGAACTATGTTTGACCTAATTCTTGCTATGACAAGATACGTAGGTAGCCCTACTCTGGAGTTCAGTCCAGCCAAAAGAAAATTCAAGTTACCCAGAATGAAATAAAACTGGAGAAAAAGTTTATTTCCTTAAAGAGACGGTTCTAAAAGTTCTATGCTTCACCTAATGTTATGTAAATTTTTTAGCCTCATGCCACCCTTTCTTTCTAACCCTTTTCAAAAGCTAAGTTACAACCAAAGAAAGACTTTCAAATCAATCTTTGAGAATGTCAAGGCTAAACATGTTATGGTTGCATGATATTTCATATTTTGGGTGTTATTTTTCTTTAAAAATAATAAAAATAAAAATAAAAATGAGAGTCTTATTGGTGAAAACCCTCTTGGGCACCATAAGGAGACAATGAGTTATGAGAATAATGAAATGAGGGAGTCTTATTGGTGAAAACCCTCTTAGGCACCATAAGGCGACAGTGAGTTCTAAGAATAATGAAATAAGAGAGTCTTATTAGTGAAAACCTCTATGGGCACTATAAGGCGACTGTGAGTCGAGAAAGAAATGAAAGTGAGATAGGCTCATTGATGAAAATTCATTGAAGTGCCACTAGCCGAAGAAGGATTGTGATCTAGAGGGAGCATGTTCAAGAATGGCTCCATTTCAAACTCAATAAATGGGCAACAGTTGTAATGATTGGTGTGGGTAGATCTTGTTGTTTGATTCAAAATACATGTCATAATCACCAGAATCGGTTTTCACATTCAGATAAGTTTTTTTTTTGTTTTGAAAAGAGATGCCTATTGTTTTTTCCTTTTTATTTTATTTTAATTTTTGATTCTTTGTGTCCTTGTCGTCAAATAAAAAATTATTTTCCTCTTTTGTGTGTTTGTGAGTCAAATTCATGTTAAGTTAAAAGAGAAAGGACTCCAAACTTGCTACCAACTCCTGTAATGGTACAAAGCAAGACAAAGGGTCAATGCATAAAGAAAACATTTCAAAGTAAAGTAAGATACTCAAAATGATTGTGATCTGACCATTTCATACTCGTGAAAAGATAAAAGATGTGTTGAAAGTTAAATCCAGAGGCATCATACAAGAGAAATATGTTTTGAGTTCAGAGTCTTAGTAGTCAGAATTTGGGGTCAGAAGTATGACAAGTCAATAAATATTTATCAAGGATTGGAAAAGGAGTTGAGCTTGACAAATGCAAGAGCGTTCACTTCAAATGCCAAATGCCACAAACCAACCACCACGTGTTTTTTAAAACTCATAATTTTTCTTTGTTTGAAACAGAGATGGAATGTTGTTTTCATATAAAATGATGCAATTTCATAATTTTGTCAACGCAAGGAGCATGGTTACAACACACGATGCTGGATCTCGATTATGATAAATTTTATTCTTGGCGAGATGTACCTACCAAAGCTATTTCAAGCTTTGATTTATCCTTTCACTATATTTTTAAAATATTAAAATTTGGTGATCCGCATAAATTTTCCTAGTACAAACTGGAGAAAAAAAAAAGAGAAGAAAAGTTTTGTGTAGGAAAAATGAGAATTTATTTTATACTCAGGACCCTCCTAAAGAATGAGACAGGACCCTTTTAAAGAATGGGACAGGACCCTCTTGAAGAATGGGAATTTACTTTATATTCAGGACCCTCTTGAAGAATGGGACAGGACCCTCCTGGAGAATGGGAATTTATGTTATGCCCAGGATCCTCCTGAAGAATGGGACAGGACCCTCCCGAAGAATGAAAATTTATTTTATGCTCAGGACCCTCCTGAAGAATGGGACAGGACCCTCCTGAAGAGTGGAAATTTATTTTATGTTCAGGACCCTCCTGAAGAATGTGAATTTATTTTATGTTCAGGACCCTCCTGAAGAATGAGAATTTATTTTATGCTCAAGACCCTCCTGAAGAATGGGATGTTATTTTCCTGTTTCACTATTTACTTTGAGTCCAGGAGCCCGCTTAAAGAACAGAGTAAAGAAAAAGTAAGTCTAAAAGTCCGCCTGAAGAATAGGGTGAACACTGTCAATTGAAGAAGTAATAAATTAGGAGCCCGCCTGAAAAACAGAGTGAAGAGAAAAAAAAAAGCAAGCCAGGAGCCTGTCTGAAGAATAGGGTGAATTTTCAAGTTCAAGTCATGAAGATTTAAATCAAGATTCTAGGAAAATTGTATTTTTCACTTGTATTTTTCATTTTTAATTTTTTTATTCATGTGGATGTAAAAAGTAGAAATCGTGAATCGAAAACTTGACGGAACCTCACTTGACCTTTAACTTTTTCTCTCACCATGTTACCTTTGAACTACTCGTGATCTGATTTTCTTATAACTTGAGATAGGTAGGGGGTTTAAAACCAGGACTCGGTCACATTTTTCTTTTTGTTTTAATTTTATTTTATCCTAACCTTTCAAATAATTGGAGGGTCAAAAATCATATCTTCTTTACTTCTTTGTATGAAAACTCTTCGAAATTCCGCACAAAGAGGGGCAAAAATGTAGACAGTGATTTTTGATCCTCCTCGAATTTTAACTTATTTTTCGATATTAAATATTTATATTTGATCCGATATTATTTTAAATCTTATTTTATTTTTAATAAATTTTTAGTAAAAAATAAATAACTATATAAAGTTAATTTTGGGATGTTTATTTTGTTTTTATTCTAATTTAAAAAAATATACAAAAATTTATTTTAAAATTGTTTTTAAATAAATAAGCTATTAATTTTAGTACTATCTTAATTATATCTATTTTTTTGGCTATTTATAATTTTTTATTATTTTTTTAAATATAAAATTAATTATTATTATTCATTATTTTATTTATTTATTATTATTATTATTATTATTATTATTTAATTTCTAAAATAAGATAAACAATAAATAAATGAATAATAAAAATATAATTTAAATCCTTGTCTCTCTCTATCTGCCAATTAATTGTCCCCCCCTAAGAAAAATAACCGTTCCCCCTATTCTTCCTATATTTAAAAAAAAATTCCATCCTCAGAGGGAAACAAACGTATATTCTGGCCTACACTGTATCAGAAAAAAAAAGTTACAGAGAAATCCGTAAAAATCATTAGGCAAAGAAAAACAGTGAGTGAATATCACTAAAAAAAAATCAAATAAAAGAGGTTGAAGTCGAATTTGGGTCACATTCAAGTTTCTGAAAATGATATTCGAAGTTTCTGTTTCATTTTCATCAAAGGTTTCTTTTAAATCCTGTATTTTATTTTACAAATTTTGTTATAAACTGAATCATAACATGATTATTTTAGTGATTTAGTGAATTGGTATGGCATGAGTTTGTTATAATGTCTGTATCTTGTGTATATTGTAACAATGAAAAAAAATTAATATTATGCAGTAAAATATATCTGTACATGAGAAAAATAGAGTAAAATATTGCTTATATGTTAATTTATTACATTCACTATACACGAAATAACAAATAGGCACACTGTTACTTTCATACAGTTTACACAATACACAATTTACACAACACAAACTTTTTCTTTTAATTTAATTTTCATTCACAACACTTTAACATACACGCACACATTAAAATAGTGAACGGAGATAAGAAATAAAATATAGTAGTGAAAGAAAAATATAAACTGAGTAAAAATCAGTAAAAAAAATGATGAAAGAAAAGCTGGACTTATTTTGTTTTTCTGCCGAATTTTCGCCGAAAATCATCGTAACCATTATCTGTAAAAGATCCCAAAAATCCGGCGATCATCAACCATTCTGCCGACAAAACCGTCGGTCGCTGCCATTTTTTCCGTCGAAACAGTCGTCCAAAACAACCTTTACTGGCGCCCCTCCCCTTTCCCCCCCTTTCTTATCGTCGACCAGTCACCACGGCTGAGTAACCGGCGCCTACCCCTCCTCTTTTCCCATCAAATCAGCCACCAATGATGAGACAAATCTCATCGAAAAATCACCCCCATCTCTTTCCGTCAATTACCCATCGGAACCATCACCGTAAATATTCTCAAAATCGTCGAAAATATCAGATCCAGTCGAAATCCGCCGGCCAAGTCCCTTTTTCGACCAAAATCAACTCCTTTTTAGTTGGTTCCGAAAAAAATTGCCAGAAATCTTCTTATAAAAAAAATATTGGAAACATGGCTGCCACACTTCTCTTGCCGTCTTTGGTCACTGCCGGCCTGAAAGGGAATAGATCTTCCCAGATCTTTTTATTTTATCTAGGTTACTCTGTTGGAACCCATCAGAAAGCAATACTCTGTTATTTCAAAAATTAAATTTAAGTTATTAAGTATTTGTGTTTTGCTTAGACTGATATCATATAGTTTTGGATCTGTATTGTTTTAAATTGAATAGATTTTAGGGATTATCATAAAAGTAATATAACATAGTTAATTTTTGTTTATTTGTGTTATTTTATTTTCACTATTATTAATTTATTTATTTTTATTTTTATTTCATTATCTTTAACCAAGCTTGAGGACTGTTTGTTATATTATTTTATCCTTTTAAATAAATTTTGTTCAAATTTACTATTAGAATTTGGTAACATTTTCAGTAGATAAAGTTTTAAAATATTAGGCAAGTATAAAATAATAGATTTTTATCTAGAAATAGCTTCAAATAAATATTGCTTAAAGGTTATTGTTAAGATTAAATAGAATTTTGAGCAAATAAATTGTTATGAGTTTTTTACAAAAAGGATAGACATGTTTTAGCATTAAGCAGATTTTATGTATGTTTAAAATATTCGTCTTAATTAAGAATGAGGTGTACACATTTTTCTGAGGCATTTAAAATTTATGGATGCAATAATGCACCATCAATATTTTTTTCTAAAATTATTTTTTACCGATTTAATATAAGAGGTGTATACAAATAATTTTAGTATAATAAAAATGAACGATTTTAAGCCTTAACATAATTTATCAAAATAGTTTAAGTCAAGATAAGTCAATAAAAGCGATCGTGCTAGAACCACGGGACTCGAGGGGTGCCTCACATCTTTCCTTCGGTCAACAGAATTCCTTACCCGATCTTCTCTTTTCGCAGATCAGAATAAAGAGTCATTTCCTTTTGATTAGGGATTCAAAAGGTGACTTGAAACACCATAACTCAATTTCAAGTGACGACTCTGTAAATAAATTAGTACCTATTCAAAATCGTCACTTTAAATTGAAAAAAATTCTTCGACTCGACCCTCGAGCGAAAAAGGGGTGTGACATAGTGTGAAAAAATTTATTGTTTGCATCGCCTTCTATTAACCACTTAAATATCGATTTAAGCTTTTAGAAATCTTCTTCTTGCATGAGAATATTATTAAACTCTTGTGTTAGGGTATTTTCAAGATTGAAATGGCACATATTCTTTCTATTAGATTTCATTTTTTGGAGGCCTTCCAACCTAGCTTTTAAGATTTTTTTTTTAAAGATGTTACCAAAAGTATTTTTATTCCAAATAGTTGCACTGTTAGCAAAGTTATTGACAAGTACAATTGAGCAGTTATAGTTTTTACGCCAAGAATTTTTAACTATTTCTTTGAAATTTGAATGACGCAACCACATCGTCTCACACCTAAACGCATGTTTAGTTTTTTCGCATGTTTTGACTAGTTTAGAAGAATAGAGTAATGGTCGGAGTGAGTTCGTGAGAGATGAACAACATTTGAGTCGGGATAAAGATCTAACCACAAAGGATTACAAAGAAATTTATCCAAACGTTCCATAATAATAGAGTTATTAGTTCATGTAAATCTAGGTCCCGCAAAATCTAAATCTGCCATATTTAAGTTATTTATGCACTCTAAGAAATTAAAAACACCGGTATTTCTTATGGAGTTGCCTCCAAATTTCTCCGAGGAGCTTGTGACTTCATTGAAGTCACCACACATTAGCCAAGGACCGTTTATTTTATTATTAGTTTCATTTAAGTTCTTCCATAAAGTTTTTTTTATAAAAATAATTATTTTGTGCGTATATAATTGTAAAATACCATGGAGTGAAATTCAGACTAACTTGAGGAGAGACGTAAATTTTCTGTTCAGTGAGAACCTTCTGGTTGATAATGAGTTCATTGCTTCCAGAGTAATGATATTCCCCAGAATATTCTGAAACAAGTACCTGCATTATATTAGTAAATGGCAGCAAATGCAACAGAGATTCATGATCAGCCATTCTAGTTTCTGTTACGGCTAAAACAATAGAATTGTGAGATGATATTATATCCATCACATTCCTTCTAAAGGACGGGTTGTTAGCACCCCTACAGTTTAATACAATAATTTTTATGGGGGACTGATTTGGCGTTTTGGAGGTCCCTCCTGGAGCTAGAGTCATCTCCAATTTCAAAGCAAATTGGTTGTGAAATAGTGAGTAATCTCGATCCTCCTGTGGTGTTGCCGCAATCACTACTACATACTGATGCATGTTTTTCTCCAAATATGATCTTATGTTCACAGTGATTTCATAAGAGATTTTTGAAGTAAATTTTTTTTATCTTATTATATTATTAATCTTATATCTTTAGTTACTAGAATCCTTTCTTCTGTATTTGCAAGGAAGGTGAATGTTAGTGTATCTTCCAAAATTATGTTAGGGTTTTTGTCCTGATTTTCTTACAAAAATTAAGTTTTACTTTTTCTTGTAAGGAAAATAAAAGTAACCATGGATACTTTTACTTTTCCTGAAAGAAAAATATAAAACTTTTACTTATTTGGCAAACCTCTTTCTTGGAGGAAAGATTTTGGACATCTATAAATAGAAGTCCCCTCTTCTCATACAATAATACAATAGCATCCACGATGTAGTGTTTTAAAGTTTAGTTTAGGGGGGAGATTTTCTCTCTCATTAGTTTTATGCTTTTTAATATTATTTTTAATATTAGGTTTTATATGTAGGCCAATTGGCCAAATCATATAATAAAATTATGTTTTTAGTATTGTTTTCCGTTGTCATCTTATTTATCGTCTCATAGTTTGCAACTAATAGCTTCCGCATGATGCCCTCTTGATTTCGAACCCAACAAGTGGTAGCAGAGCCCACGGTTCACTAAATCGATGGTCCAATTGTTGAACAAAGTTGCAATCAATTTGATGATAATGAAGATGTTGGGGAATCGAAGAAAAGAGGAGCACTATATAAGGAGAGAATATAGTTTGCAGAGAACTTCACGTCTTTTGCATTCATCACACTAAACCAAGTTACATAGGACTCTTTAAATAGGAATAAAAAAAACCTAACAACTTACTGCCACTTACTTGACACTAATTAACCACTAACCTAAATAGTAGCAACTAACAAAGATGTGCTTCAACTGAACTAGGACTCCTAACAAACGTGTTACTCTGCCAACTAACTAGGAAACACTAACGACCTTTGAATCAATATTCAACACTACCCCTTGATTCAAAATTACAAACTCCAAGTTTCTGCCGAAAATGATCATGCTTGGCTTGTGGGAGTGCCTTGGTGAAGACATCTGCAATTTGATCCCTTGTACCGCAGAACTTTAACTCTATATCACCTTTTGCTGTCAGGTCACGAATGAAATGATAACGGATGTCAATATGCTTTGTTCTGCTGTGAAAAGCCGAATTCTTTGTCATTGCAATTGTTGCCTTGTTATCACAGAATATATTTGTTGCATCCTTCTGCCGATAGAAAACGTCAATCAATAATCTTTGTAACCATACGGCCTGACATGCTGCTGAAGTTACAACAACATACTCTGCTTCTGATGATGATAATGTAACCACATCTTATTTCTTTGAACTCCAAGAAATTGCTCCAGATCCTAAATTGAAAACATTTCCAGAAGTACTCTTTCTGTTATCTATACTTCCTGCCCAATCACTATCACTGTACCTTATCAAGCTGAAATCTGCAACTTTGGAGTACCAAATCCCGAAGTCAACAGTCCCAGCAGCATAATGCAACACTCTTTTGGCAGCACCAAGATGTTTCTTGGTAGGACAATGCATATACCTAGACAACATACTCACAGAAAACATGATATCAGGACGAGTATGTGTTAGGTAGTTCAAACCTCCAATCAAGCTTCTGCAGTGACTAGGATCAGCAAAATATGTGCCATCTTCAAGCTGAAACTTTTCATTTGCATTCATGGGTGTGGCAACCACTTTACAATTATGCATACCAAACTTGAACAAGAGGTCTTTTGCATACTTCATTTGAGAAATAAAAATCCCGTTCTCCACTTGTTTCACTTGAAGACCAAGAAAGTATTGCAAAATACCTAAATCTGACATTTCAAACTCCTTCATCATGCAAAATTTAAATTCAGAAACTAAAGTTTCACATGATCCCATATAAATCATGTCATCCATATAGAGATAAACTATCAAAAAATCACTCGTACCTTGTTTCTTTATATACAACGTAGGCTCATTCTCACTCCTTTCAAATCCATACCTCAGAAAGTAGGAGTCAATTTTGTTGTACCATGCCCTTGGCGCTTGTTTTAGACCGTAAAGTTCCTTCTTGAGTTTGTAAACTTTGCTCTCATTTCCACTAATAACAAAACTCTCAGGTTGAAAAACATAAACTTCCTCTTCCAAATCCCCATTTAGGAATGCAGATTTAACATCAAACTGATAAACGGGCAAGCCCAATTTAGCAGCCAAAGATAAGAGTATTCTAACAGTTTCAAAACGAGCAACAGTTAAAAATGTTTCATCGTAATCAATACCTTGATGTTGTACATATCCCTTAGCTACGAGCCTGGATTTGTATCTTTGTATGCTTCCGTCTGCATGACGCTTGACTTTGAACACCCATTTGAGTCCAATGGGTTTGTTTTCATCTGGAAGATTCACCAACTCCCATGTTTGGTTCTGCTTAATTGCTAGCATCTCTTCTATCATTGCATTTTTCCACACTTAAATCTCTGCAGCTTCTTTGAAGCAAGTGAGTTCTGCACCATACAAAGTAAAAAAATAAGTCTCATAAATCTCCCTCAACGATTTGAATTTTGTTGGTGGAGTCTCGCTAGAAGAGTCTGTTCAAAAGGAACTACTGCCACTTGCTGGTCTCATAAATCTACTGATCGTTTGCTGGAGAAGAGGTGCTTGATTGAGGAGTAGAAAGTCTGCTACTTGCTGGAGAAGAACTGTATGTGTTCTCTGGAATGGAAACTGCTGCAGGTACTTGCTAAAAAATTTCATTAGTAGGCGACAATTTAATATTTGAATTAACCTTCCCAGAATCAAAGTTCCAGCTAGCATCTTCATTAAACATAACATTTCTACTTATCATAATTTTTCCACTCATTGGATCATATAGCTTATAAGCTTTGGATTGTATGTTTTATCCATCAAAGATACATTTTTTTGATTCTTCATCAAGTTTTTGTCTAGCCTGTGAGTTCACCAATGTATAAGCTATACATCTAAAGACACGTACGTGGCTTACCTTGGGATTGTTACCTCTCCATGCTTCATATGATGTTTGATTAAGAACAACCTTGGTGGGTGAAATGTTCAGCACGTAGACAGCAGTAGCAACAGCTTCACCCCAGAAACACTTCGGTACACCTCTGGCTTGCATCATTCTTCTGCCCATTTCAACAACTGTCCGGTTCTTTCGTTCTGCTACGCCATTCTGCTCCGGTGTATATGGTGCTGTGAGCTCTCTATGAATACCATTTTCCTCACAAAAAATGTTGAATTTATTTGACATAAATTCACCACCTCTATCTGTTCGAAGAGTCTTAATTCTACAACCACTTTGTTTCTCAACAAAACACTTATATTTCTTAAAATTCTCAAATGTTTCAGATTTGAATGTCAAGAAATATACCCAACTCATTTGACTGTAATCATCCATAAAAAGTAGGAAATATCGACTTCCACCTAAGGACTCAATACTCATAGGACCACATAGATCAGCATGCACCAGTTCAAGACAACTAGAAGCTCTCCAAGACTTGCCTACGGGAAATAAATTTCTATTTTGTTTCCCATACACGCATCCTTCACAGAATTCAAGAGCATCAATTCTAGGCAAACCTAGAACCATATTTCTGCGACCTAATAATTGTAACCCCTTTACACTCAAATGACCATACCTCAAATGCCATAAATTAGCTTCGGTACTATCTTTGGTAACTAATGCAAAACTTTTAACATCAGAAACTTCAAGGGGAAACATTCTATTTTGAGTCATTTGAATGTCAACAATTTTATATCCTATTATTTTATCTTGAATGCTACAATAATTGTCATCAAACAGAATGGAGTATCCACAAGTTATCAGTTGCCCAACACTCAACAAATTATGGGCTAGACAAGGAACATACTGCATATCATGGAGAAGTTTTACATTACCATGAGAAGTTTTTAGAGCAATTATACCTTTCCCTTAAACTTTCATTGCCTTGTCATTCCCAAGACGAACTTCTGACTTCTCCGATTCATCAAGTTCTTTGAACAATGACCTTCTGCCAGACATATGGTTGGAGCAACCACTATCAATGATCCAAACTTCATCCGAACCAGCATCTACTGAGGAGTGAGCCATAAAAAAATTACCCTCCTCTTGTTGTTTCTCAGTAAAATTTGCCTGTTGTTGTTCATCCTTCTGTTTAGTCCAGCAATCAACTTCTTTGTGCCCCATTTTATTGCAATAACGACACTGAATATTAATCTTGAACTGCCGGTTCTCACCACCAAATTGAGCTCGTCTTCTTCCACGACCTCGACCACGGAAACTACCTCTGCCTCTGCATCCCCTGACATTTGCGACTTCTGATTTGCCTTTGACAGAAGACTCTCCCTTGATCTGAAATGCCTTCTCTTCACCCTTTTCTTGAGAGGGATTCAATCTATTCTCATGAACTTGTAAGAAACTCATCAATTCATCAAAACCATAATCAGATAAATTATGGGATTCCTCAATGGCAGCTACGACATGATCAAATCTTTTATTAAGACTTCTTAGAACTTTAGCAACTATAGTTTCATCAGTAATTTTGTCACCATATACCTTCATATGATTAACAATTGTACTGACTCTAGATAAGTAGTCTTGTGCAGATTCACTACTTTTCATGAATGAATTTTCAAAATCACGTTAGAGTGACTGGAGTTTGACAGTCATTACCTTTGTCGAGCCGTGAAATTCTTTCTTCAGAATATCCTATGCCTGCTTTGAGGTTTCTACAGCAGCAATTCTGGAAAACACCGAGTCGTGCATAGCCTGCTGGATGTAGAACAACGCCTTAGAGTCCTTCTTTTTGTTCTCCCGCAACCTTTGTGCTTCATCTTCCTCAGCATAACCATTCTCCACCAAATCCCACAATTCTTGAGACTAGAACAACGTCTTTATCTTTATGCTCCAGAATTCATATCTATCTCCATTAAAGATGGGAATTAGTTGCTGAGATGTGGAAGATGCTGAATTGGTAGCCATTCTTTGCCCTCAATTTTGATTTTCTTCTTGCTCTTGCCTTATCTCTCAGTTTGATCTAACCTGGACAGGGAGAAGAAATTAAGAAATAGATACTCTCTCTGTGCTCTGATACCAAAAACTGTTGGGAAATCGAAGAAAAGAGGAGCACTGTATAAGGAGAAGAATATAGTTTGCAGAGAACTTCACGTCTTTTGTATTCATCACACTAAACCAAGTTACATAGGACTCTTTAAATAGGAATAAAAAAAACCTAACCACTTGCTGCCACTTACTTGACACTAATTAACCACTAACCTAAATAGTAGCAACTAACAAAGATGTGCTTCAACTGAACTAGGACTCCTAACAAACGTGTTACTCTGCCAACTAACTAGGATGCACTAACGACCTTTGAATCAATATTCAACAGAAGATATATGTCCAAAAGGTACATGTGGAGATAATTGTCAATCATATTTTCAACAATCCTACTGTTACATATTTAAAAATAAAGCTCACTTTTAACCCTATAAAGGTTTTTAATCCAAAAAGTCCATTTTTAAGCATGCCAAGCAGCAGTGATGAAGACTATATGAAGAACAAAGATCAAAGATGTGAAGAAGACGGATCACGTGAAGAAAATCAAGCCAAAAAAGGAGATTTGTTAGGATTTTTGCCCTGATTTTCTTACAAAAATTAAGTTTTACTTTTTTTCTTGTAAGGAAAATAAAAGTAACCATGAATACTTTTACTTTTTTTGAAACAAAAATATAAAACTTTTCCTTATTTGGTAAACCTCTTTCTTGAAGGAAAAGTTTTGGACATTCTTCTCATACAATAATACAATAGCATGCACGATGTAGTTTTTTAAGAGTTTCGGTGTCATTATCTGGAAGTTGCCTCTTTATGGATCCTCCTGAGCTTGTGGCATCTGTGGGACATGAGTAGAGGACGATGGAAGAGTCAAGGTTGGTTTTTTTGGAGTTGTGGAACCACCTTATCTTGAGGACTCATTTTGTGATCTGGTGCTAAGATATTTGTGGAAAAAATCAGTCGAAATAATTCATCAATGGGGTTGAGAGTAAGTTGAGGTTTGCCATGGGAGAGATCATGGATTTTACTTGCATGTGAATCATGTTCCTTCCCATCTCTATGAGATGTTGATTTTGGATGAAGTGAGCATTCAATAAGTTCTGGCAGCTTTGGATTAGTTTCGACATTGTTTTCATTGGCGACAGATTTTCTGGAGATATTGCATTGGTCATATTTTGTCCATTCAACATGTTTATAATTGCTGGTATGTTGTATTCTAGGATGAGATAATAGGGATTGGATTTGATTGTTTGTGAGAGAGTGATGGTTCCAATTTTCTTGATAAATTAACATGTTCTGCAGGTCTTGATGGTATTAGGAGAACATAATTGAATTTTGTGGATTCTAAATTTTTGGGGGTTCCACAAGTTTAGTTGTTGATTTTCCTGATTATTTTCATGGGAATGTTTTGGGATATTATTGTAGGTTTTGTTTGTTCGTGGAAGACGTCGAGGCATTTTCAGATATTGCAAGTTTGTGGCTTCTTGATTTTAATGATAGTTTCTTGTAATATAGAGGGATTTGGTAGAGGCTCAGTAGGTGTATTTTTAGGGTTCATGATGATATTGTTGATCTTTGAAATCTCTTGAAAATTGCTAGTTTCAAGATTTAGTAATTTTTCATTCATAGAAATGACTAGTCGTCTGACTCTTCCTCTAACATGCACTGTGCTTGAAGTGGGGTTATTAATTCTTTATGCAGTATCTTGTCTATTCTTAGAAAATAAATACGTTATGTTATCTTGTCTGCTTACTACAGATATTAGCATTTTACCTCCTCTATTTTATAATAAATAAATTATTAAATTTTGGCACAAAGATTAAGGAAAAAATATTAAAGATATAAATTTAACACAATTTTTTATTTTTACAAAAAAAAGAAAAAAAGTTGACCTTGTAATACATTTTCAAAAGTTAATTGATTGTCAAATCATAAGGGTAAATTTGAAAAAAAATTCAATGATTCACTTATTTTGAAACACCAATAAATACTTCAATAATTTACTTATTCTGAAACGGATGGAGTATTGTTTTGGTTGTGAAAATATCCGAGTAGTACTTTCTTTTGAGTTGGAATTAGTGGGAAGCACAGTACTATGAATATCAAGGCTATTATTATGAAATTTGGAGCCCATTTAGATAGACTGGAAAAAAATGGAAAAGTGCTTTTGAAAATGTTGAAATTTATTTTAAAACTAAACAGTCATGTATTTGAATAAAAGTGCTGAAACATAATTTTTTTTTTTGATGTGTTTGGTAAATAATTGCTGTTAAATACTTTTTTTTTGTCAAAATGTCTGAAATATCCTTAAAGTTGTTAACAATATGTAAAGTTGATTATTATTAATTTTTATTTCTAAAATGATTCAAATTAAAATTAATATAAATTTTTAATTTAGTTTCAATATATATATATATATCCGTGAATGACTATTAAATTGGGAGAGTCCTCAAGAATCTAGGCATCATAATTTGGTTCTGGAACTGAGAATCAAAACCACGAACCTGAGCTTCTATCCTGTAGTATTTAAGATGCAACAATATGAGTAAAAGTGGTGTTACAAAATGTCTAAAATAATTCAACCACCATATACTAAATTAGTATGTTAAAAGTGGTGTTACAAAAGTCTAATGAATAATTCAACCAAATTAAAATGTTTTTAAACCCAAGTCTACACAATGTTAAAGAAGTCGCTCAACTAACAAAATATTGAGTCCCTTGTCAAAAACCAATTGTACAGGAACTTCCTATACAAATACACCATCTTCCTGCCATAAATTTAAAAGAATATATTAAAGAAGGAGAAAAATACATAAAATCATATTTCATAAATTAGAAGTTTCATACAAAAAAGGTACTAATATGGCTAGAGTTAGGTCTCCGTAGATACAAAAGTGAAAATGTTCAATTAATACAAGCATTAAGCATTACAAATATCATTAACAATCATATCACGAAGTCCCACCCATTGCACATTACTTTCCTCACTCACACTTTCGCCATCTATATTGTTAGCCGTTGAAGTTGTGCCTACATCAAAATCAACCGATGGAATATATCTTTCATTCTCAGCCGTTTGAAATGAATTATCCACATTGCACTTCTTTCTAATGTAATTATGAATGACCATAGTAGCAATTACGATATCTCTTTGGGTGTCAATGTTATAGTAAGGCATGTCTCGCAAAATAGACCACCTCGCTTTCCAAACATCAAATGTGCGCTCTACTATGTTTCTACAAGAAGAATGCAAATAATTAAATTTTTCAGTGCGTCCCCTTGGCTCCCGCAATTGTCGTGTTGCACCACGTCGAAAGTCAGAATGGTGATACCTCACATTATCTCCTCTATAAGGAGCCATGTATCCCTTCGTGTGCGAATATCCAGAATCAACTAGATAATATTTATTTTTCAGTGGATGTGGAAAGTTGAGTTCTTGTCTACGAAGAGCCTCACGAAATATACGATTGTCATGAGCCAATCCTTCCCACCCAACCAATGCAAATGTAAAACACATGTTAAAATCTACAACGGCAAGAATATTTTGAGTCGGATAACCTTTACGATCAATATATGAAATTTCTTGACCTTGCGGCAATCTAGCTTTAACATGTGTGCCATCAAGTGACCCAATGCAATCCTACAAGTATATACATATATAAATTTAACTTAAGAAAATAATCATGAGAGAAATTAAATATTAAGTATAATAAAGTATATATTTGGAGAAAGTGCAATTTACTTTAAAGAAAGACAAATATCTCTCGTTACATGGCTTGCGAGTTCCTACACCATCATTATAATTTAAATGTGGTCTAATGATATCTCTTGCAAGCTTAGAAACGTCATTTAAAACACTATGAAAGTGTCTATGAACCGTCTCTACAGAATGTTGAAAGATTTCTTGTATCATTCGATTTCCCGCTCCATGTGCGCGAATCATAAAAAACATGCCTAACATTTCGTGTGTAGAAATTTCACGAGTGGGTTTAAGCCCATATTTTTTGGTCAAGTCATTGGATAAATCAATAAACACCGCTTTCTTCAATAAAAAAATTTCATAACAATGGGTATCATTTTCTCATAATATCTCTTGAATAAATATATGTCCGGAGCGCTTTGATGTGCGGCAAGGTTCCTTACATAAGTACTTTTCGCAATACGTCAAAACATATTTACCTGCTAGTTGACACAAAGTCATCCACTCCTTGTCTTGCTCTCTACGAACTTTTTCCAATTCTTCATCTTCTTCATCTAATAAGTCATTTAAATCAGGAGATATGCTAATATCCAAACTCTCCATTTAACTGAAAATAAAAAATGCCTCACATTAGTAGATTATGGGAGTGTAAAAATCTCATATTGCTCATATAGAGTATGGTACATCAACATATTTTAATTTATAAGATGCACTATGAATCTATGTAATTCATATATCATTGCATACTCTTCATCTAGTAATTGAAAATCAACAGAATATACATATGTTTAAAATACACAAACATACAATAATACATATAAATTCAATTCAATTTTAAAAGGATTTTAACCATATAACCATAGCGTATAAAGTTCACGCGTACAACCATAATAACAAACATCAAACAACAAAAATACTAAAATCAAATGAATACATCCTTCACATTTTCTTAAGGAGGTATAACTCATAGTTATATGCCAACCAAGACTTTCGAGCTTCATCAGTAGTCATCTTAAAAAATATTTGACGGACGTCTTTCTTTAGAAATAAGTTCACTGTATAGTTGTAGCTTTCAGACGGAATAACAATTTCAGGAATACTTGCCAAAAAGTCCATACACTTATCAATGGTGGGATCCTCTACTGCATGAGATGTAGCAGTACTTTTGGTTGACATCAACTCAACTATAGAGTGTAGTTCTTCTCTAGCAGATTTTGTCTTACTCTCTTTTACTTGACTGCTAGTTCCTATATCATCAGTTGAAGGTTGTCTTTTTAGTGATGGTTTGGGAAACATAAGAGAATCCATATCATTTGGGTCATCACTTTCATCACTTCCTTCATCATTGAGATTAATGAAGTGTTCTTTGTCAAAATCATCAACATCATTTATTTTTTCTTTGTCCAAATCTACTTCAATTTCAAAAATTTGTTCTTGATTAGCGGCGCGTGCTCTTTCTCCGGTAGCAACAATATCCGAAAATAATGCATCAAATCGATAACATATGAGAGAAATATCCCTATTCTTAAACCTCATATATCGATGATCTATCTGAAACAAAAAAAACTACTTAAGTAAATTAAATAATGAGATAAATAAAAAAGAAATATAGAATAATGCGAGAGACATACCTTAATATTTTGCTCCCACCAATCGTCATCTGCAATGATTGTATTTTTTGTGGCATCCCAACCTAAGACTGTATTCTCTCTCATCATCTTCTTTAAAAAAACCCAGTTCTGTTTCATGTTATCCCACTTATTTTTCAATTATTTTCTAGTATAGTTTCTTCCCGTCTTACTATTGAACTCATCAACCATATTTTTTCATCCATGCTTATTCAAATGAGATTTCGGTCTATTTTCTTTTCTAATTTCTAATTGACACACCTCTATAAAAGAAATATGAGCATCATCGTCCCATTTAGCGTTACTTCGTACCAAACTAGTTTTCTACATGATGGAATATAAATGATCTAAAGATGTGAGTAAATAAGATGAGGAGTAAGAACAAACATATAAAATGATAGAGATAAAATGATTGTGTAGAAATACTTGAAACACTATATTTTTCAAGTCACTAATCCTACTTTTATGGTTGTGTAGAAATACTTGAAACACTGTATAGAGATGCTAGTAGATAAAATGATAGAGATGCTAGTAGATAAAATGATAGCGACAACATATTATTGGGGCAACTCGTTAGCAGCAAAAACAACAACAAACAACAACAATAAACCATGGTTGTAAAGACAAAACTCTGTCGTTTCAGTAGTACCAAGACATACCCGAGGAGGGGCATCAGATTTATTCGTGCAGATTCTCAGGTGTTCCTGTTTGTCAACTCAAAATGCAAACACTACTTCCACAACAGAAGTGGCAGAACAGTAAAAACATGTGGATGGAAGTATAAATCAGCAAATTCACATCAGAATGAAGATTATTTGTGAATCTGATAGTCCAACCTTTTGGCTTGGCCAATCTCATTTTCGTAAGATGACTAAGAAAGGTCAAATGTAAATTAGCAAGTCATAAACTTAACCAGGACCACTCTTTATGAACTACAAAAGTTATCTCCTTTTCTATGACATAAATACCAAAAGAAAGGGTAAATAATCTAACTAGGACCCAATTTCAGACAAGGTAGTTCTAGCATTCCTTAGGGGATGGACATATATAAACCCACGAATTCATTTTGAATATTCTATAAAGGGGACTAGATGCTTTATCTCGGAGTCACTTAGACTGATTGGACAACCAAATAAGATCAAACGATCAAATATAGTTTTATGGAACTTTAGCTATTTTGCATTTTCATTTGTTCATGTTGTAAAGTTACTCATGAGATTCATTTTGCAGAAAAAAAATATTCGACTAAAGAAACTTACAAAGTTTTGTATTCCTCCAGACTGATTGCCCAAAAGATGAGCAACAAGAGTAGTTTCCACGATGAGTAGTCAATTGCTGAAATGAATTGTTGATAGCAAAGTCAATTAGAGAAGTAGAATGATATTCTCTTGTTCATTTATAAAGTTCTACACCTCTCTTGTACTGGAACATACAAATAAAACAGGGACTGAAGTTAGGCATAGAAAAAATTTACCTAACTTATGAATGAAAAAAAATTATCAACGGCATTGCCAGTTACACAATTCAACATTTTCAAATTAAAAAAAGAAGAAGATTAAGCTGGTATCTAAGAAATACTTTGTGCTTAAATAATATTTCACTAGAAAATAATAGGATTTCAAATATCAGCTACAACAACAACAACATAAAGGGGCAGCCAGGTTCACTATAACGGGGATCTGGGATAGCTGAAAATAAACAGAGAGACTATTTTCGATAGACTCTCAGGTCAAGAAAAAATAGTCCAAAACAGTCTAGAAAAAGAAGTAACATAAGTACAAGAAATAACGTATCAAAACATTCTGGTTTCAGGTGGTTGTGCTGCCTAAGAAGATTATTCAGTTTGTAGAAGCTATTCGGAGAAGATCTTTATGGATTGGATCTACTGAGTTCACTAGAAAGGTTCTTGTAGCCTGGGAAAAATAATGTTGTCCCTTGGTGGCTGTAGGTTTATAAATCTAATTAATGTGCCAGTGTAGAATGAAGCAGCAGTTTGAAAGCTCCTTTGGCACTTATATAGAAGCAAAGAGAGACCGTGGGTACAAAGGATTCATGCCTGCTAACTTTTTCTCATAATTTTACACATAATTTTACACAATTTTCTCTATTATATGACATCAAAGCTTTCAAAGTCAACATTTTATCTATGAAAAAGGGGAGATGAAAAATCAAAACTAAAGAAAAAGAGTAAGGATTAAGAGAACTTACTGCAAATCTTGAAGGAAATGCAGCATCTGGTAGTCCAACCTTGAGAAGCAGCGGCGTTGAGAGAGAGAGAGAGAGAGAGCAAGGGTTATTTTTGAGAGAAAAAAATGTGTTGTGTAATAAAAGGACTCTTAGGACTACGAGGATAAATTTGAAATAATGAATAATTATGAGGGGAAGAATTGTCATTTATTTGGTCAACTATAATGGCTTATAAAACCCTCTAAAAAAAGTAGAGGGAAAGGTAACTTACGGCTTTTGTCTTTTAAAAAGCCCAAAGTAGCTTGTTTTAAGCAATTTAAAAATTTACCAAACACTTCCAAAAATAAAATATGGCTTAAAAGCCATTTTGACTAAAAAATAAGTCCTTCCAAACATCACTTGGAACTAAAAATAGTGTTAGCTTCCTTAGCAGTAGGGATCACACTAGTAGTAGAAGAATTAGTAGATATAATAGTGGTAAGAGACATGTTTTGGGTAGGGGCCAAAGAAATGGAAGTGATAGTTTGGGATTGGGACGTGTATTGATTTTTTCCCACATATTTTGGAGAAAGCAAGCTGTTACATGCTGAAATAGGAAAAAGATTAGGGTAAAATTTCCAGGGGTGGGCATCGGTCAGTTCGGTTCAATTTTGTGTGTTATCGGTTCGATTTATCGATTTTCGGTTTTTAAATATGAAAAACCAATAACCAACCAATAAGATATTTGTTATTGGTTTTCGGTTTATCGGTTATTGATTCTTAACAGTTTGGTTTTCGGTTTAACCAATAAGAAAAATACTTATAAAATAGAAATAGTAACAACTAAAATAAAATCTTAGTTGTCGCCAAATCCTACATAATGAGTTTTAGTTTACAAAAATCTTCAAACTTCGTGTTAGTTGAAAAAAAAACCGAATCCTAGTTCTTCAAGCTTTTCAAAATATTCAGATCTTCCCAAAAGTCCAAAACTCTTCAAACGCTTCCAGATTTTGAAAATATTCAGATCTTGCCAAAAATCTTCAAATGCTTCAAGCCTTTGAAAATATCCAGATCTTACCAAAACTCAGACACCTATAACATATCACATAACAAGGTCTTAGATGTACAGAGAAGGATGCCAGAAGAAGACCCTCTATGAAATAGGTTGTCAAACTATTAACAAGGTCCAGTTCGAGTATAAGAAACAAATACTAGCTATCATTGACATGTAGTATCTAATGTATCATGCTATTCCATGTAAACTTCTGATGTGTTACAACAATATTGTCCTGATTAACGCAGTCCTAATTTTCAGCTTGCCGAATCCATGTTACAAAATGCTGCCTGTAGGTTCAGTATCTTTTTATTTCTAGAGGATAGATAGAAATCTATCTACTCATGCAGTTTAGGAAGGGAAGGTGTATCCCTTGTAGCTGTAAATATTGTTTTCCATCACATGTACAATGTACACAGATGAAAACTAAAGTAACATAATGATGTTCATCTTAGTTAATCATATTGTCAGCAAAAAGCAATTTCTTTTGCAATTCTTAGCAGGATCTATTATGTTAATGTCATATCTCTATCTCCCTAGCTATCTGCAATTGTATAATTACTTCATTAAAAGAAACTTTCTTATGTATTTTTCCCTTTCTTTTTCTATGGTAAAACTCAATAATGATTTGCAGTAATTGAAGAGCAGTCCACTAGACAATCCAACAAATAATAGAATAGGTGGCTTACCAGTATACTAGACAATCAGGGGTCTTCCATATGATATAAAAGATGTCAAACATCGGCAACAAAGGAAATACATGACTTAAAATAAATTATAGCTAGGATAGGTGGCTTACCAGATGCCTAGATTCAAGTGCAAAAAAAAAGAATCTCAACTCCACGTCAATCATCAAGAATGCTAGTATTAGCTAATTCTACAGAGAATTTATATTAATCAGTCACAAAAATGTTAACAACCATTTACAATAATAATACAAAACTAATACAATTAGAATATTTTTACCTTGTTCAAGCTTTTTGAGGACATCTATATCTTCCTCAATACTAACAGGTTGTGATTCACTCCGAATCCAATCTTGAAGGCACACTAGAGTTTGCACCAATTTAGGAGTTAATGAACTCCTAAATGAATCCAAGATACGTCCACCGGTACTAAACGCACACTCGGATGCCACGCTTGAAATGGGAATAGATAACACCTCCCGAGCCATCTCAGCAAGAATAGGAAATCTGGGTGAGTGTATTTTCCACCAAGACAAGACGTTGAAGTTCTTGTTTTCACCTTCATTTGCTTCATCAAGATACTTTTGCAATTCTGTTTTAACCGTTGTTGTATTTACAGCTTTATGTTTCATTAGATCATCCATGAATGACCCTAAAGACCCTATCGATTGAACAGTACTACCTGAACTCGAAGGCTGTGAACTAGAATTTTCAAATAAAGAGCTAGATAAAGATGAAGAATGTTAACTATATTTATCTTTTGAAAAGGCCTTTACATACTCACCATACATCAAATTCATGTAGTCTTTCACCCGGCTCTCTAAAATTAGTCCTTCTTTACCAAACATCATTTGAAGAGCAAAACCAACCGAAACAAACTTGTGTCTAGGATCCAGAACACATGAAATAAAATTCATCTTATTCATTTTCTTTGGACTACCCCAATACTTATCAAAATTTTCTTTCATATTCGATGCAATTTTACCCAAAAGATCATCACCATCATCTTCAATCGATATCAACAGCTTCAAATAACAAGAAACCTCACAAATTTTAAGAAAGTGTAAATTTGATGTGACATAGAGTGATTGATAACGCTCAAACTACAGCTCTCGTAAGAGTGTAAGTGGTCGTTGTCAAATATAAAACCCAACTGGGTTGGGTGTCGAATCCCACAGAGAATACTTGGTCACTAAGTAAGCAAAGATTAATAGACTTTTGGTGAAAGTTTTGTAAAAGGGGGGATTGTAACGTGCAATAATGTAACAAAGTGAAAACGAAAAATAGCAAAGTAAAAAGAAAGAATGTTTAGTAAGATGTTTAACCAATGAGAATTGAGAGTTGGGGTTATATCCACCTTATGAGTTATACGTCTCTATTGGCTATGAGTTATGCGGAATTCAGACATGCATGTGCTTATAGAGAATTGTATTCTATGGTAAATTCAGGCCTCTTTCGACCATCAAGGATTATTTCACTTTAACTCTTTCGAGCTTAAAGCGTATCTAACGGTACAAATTCTCCAAGAGGTTAAACCAGTTATGGCACTAACTTTTTAACAGGGGTTGGTGCCCTATTACCTTGACATTATCTCTTTTCCAGACATATAACTTTTCTTTCGAACAAGATAATGCTATACTGGCGTATTCTATGTGTTTTCAACCACAAGAATTTAGATTAAGATGAAGAGAGTAATGATATAAGAAACATACGTGTCAAGAATTCACAAAATCATAGCAATAGATAATATCTCATAAGGCTTCTATAACCCCAACAGAGAAGTTTAGCTACGCATGAGTGCAACGGAAAACACAATAGACATTATCATCATAAAAATCTCACGTGAATTCCTTGCAAATAGCTTTTCTCTTGTTGTAAAAATTAAAAGTCGAATATATGAAAAATAATGTCAATAATGAATTAATGAAGAAAAAAGGGAAGGATAAAATAGGGATGAGGGTAGTGGAGAATTGTTTTGATAGATGGATGGATGGGAATAATAAAAATCTCCAGCAAAATAGGGTATTTATAACACCCATATCCTATTCCTACTAAGCTACTGCATTACTTATCCTAGTCCTACTAGGTTACTGCATCATTATCCTAATCCTGCTAAGTTACTGCTGATCCCCAAAGTCTTTAGAAATGCTGTTTTTGCTCAAGACAGGTTTTCCATGCATCACTTTTAGTCCCTAGGCGTCCAAGCTCTCCTTTCCTTCTTTCGTGAAGCTTCCTTGGGCGTCAAGTTATCCATAAAATGCTGAAATCTTCATCATTTATACCTGAAACTTGCTAATCACGTTTGTTAGCTCACTTACAGGAAAAAGGACTAAAAGTGCATGAATTATATATTTTGTCCTCAAAACTTAGCTAAAATATGGGTAAATTATAGTACTTTAGGCGTGTAAATACGCCTATCATCAAAACCCCACACTTAAAGCTTTGTTCGTCCTCGAACAAAATATAATGTCCATCTAAACATCTACTTAGGGTTTCACAGTAACAACACAAAATATTCATCAAGACAGGAACGACAATCATTAACAAAGAGTAGTTTTCTGATCACTACTAGAAATAATTTAACCTCTAACATAGACTCGTGATGATGGCTAATTCGTATTTAAAAGTTAAGACACAAAGAATCATACACAACTACCCAAAACTCATCAACCATGTGTGTCTCACAATATATCACCCATAATCACTCACAAGTATTTTCATCTATCGAAGCATGGGTATATGATTATCCTTGCTCTCGCTCTCACAAAGAATTCATATGCTGCAACTGATGACCATAGGCTTGCCCTTAGTGTAATGCTCCACTAAATATCAGAATGCTAATCTTAGGATCAAATAGGTCTTCTACAGGTTGTAATGTAGGCTAAGGGACGAGTAGGACTATTTTGGCCAGAAATAGTGACTATGTTACTAAGCGCTTTAATACATCACATTATGCCGTTTAACACTCTCTTTTGAACAACCTTTCTACTTTCTTTTAATCTACCACCCCTTCTCACCTCTTTTGTTTTTCAATTTTAAACATAACTAACTTTTTAGTTTTCTTTTCATTTTTCTTTTCATAATACACCTCTATGATAACAATTCTTTTTCATAACGAATTCAAGCACCAATACATTCTAAGGCATCACACTCATCCAATTTCCTCTTATTTTGTCACATGACTTTACAATTTAAAGTGCTTAGGAATTTGGATCAAATTATGGTCTTGAAAAAAATGGATTAGGCTTACATATGAGGCTGTCAAAGAAAATAGGCTTAAAGGCTCAAAAGGGTTGACTAGGATAATGTCCACGGGTAGGTAAAATGAAGGTAAACAATTACAGGTTGCCAAAGAAATGCCTAAATCATCTCCTAAACTCACACTCTTTATTTCGCTTCACACACACACCAGGCAAGTTCTAGCATCAGCCACAAACACAGAATATACTATATCCTCACACACACAAGGCACATGGTCGACTTTATTGGGAGTAGTATAGACTCTTGACCCAACAGATGAAGGAACTGAACCACACAATTATCACATAGTGAGTCACAATTAGAGCCTAAACATCTCAATAGTAATGATTTTAGCACAAACTCTTGTTATAATACCATGCTGCCCCTCAGAACAATTTCATGCAAAGTTAATTTTTTTTTAAAAAATTTAACTACTAACAAACAAAACAAACAAACATAGATAGATTCAAATGAAGATAAAGAAGTAAAGCATACAAATACCATCACCCCATACTTAGACGGGACACACTGCCCTCAGTGGAAAATAAATAAGAAGAACCTGGTTAGTTGGACTCCCCCTCTATGTCTGGGGTCATACCCCCTGCGTCGGAATCATCATCAGAGTCGTCATCCTCAGAAGTTCCTCATAAGTACCCCACTTGATTCCAAGAGTGCGTCGAGGTATTTGCAGCACGGAGGATTCACCTTGCTCTTTTCGTCCCCTTTTCTGGCCTTTTTGTGAAGTGGTTGCTTTTTCTTTTCCTTGTCGTCCTTTTTGTGCCATTCTACCTGAGATCTCAATAAAGTCATGTTAGCTTTATCTCGAAATATTCAATCGACAAACAGACAATAGTGGCACCACCCCACACTTAATTTGTTGACACAAACTAATTAAGTGAATGATGTCGATTATTCAGACTTCATCGACATACATTTAGGTGATATGTTCCAACAATATGTTCAGCACAGTCATACTTTCATGTCCTCTTAACGTTATGCAATCTTGACAATGCTTTCGTGTTTGGACTAATGCATCTTTTGAACAAAACTACTACATAGATATCGTATCAATTTATGGCATAGAAATAATCACAATATCGTATATTTATAGTCACCCATGATTTTCATCTCAATGAACAAGTCATTTCAACATGTAAGCTTTCAAGTTACAAGATTATGCAATTATCTTGACCATGTCGATTTTGCAAAAGTATGACAGTGTATCAAAATCAAATACAAGTTGGAAACTAGTCAAGAGCATCCATACATATTCTTTCACTCACTTAGTTGTATCAACCACATTCAAATCACCAACACTACTTCACGATTTAACAACTTATTATAGGCGTAGTATTGTAATACTTACGTAATATAAAATAAGAGCAAAGAAGTACTTACTTGGTTGATGGCCTCGGAATATGTTCTTGCAAAGTTAAAAGAGCAAAAATAAAAGTTTTGAGAGTTTTGGGAGGCAAAGGCGGCGCCTTTAGCTTTGCCTAGTTGAGCAGAAGGCCATAACATAGGCCATGCCTAATGCTTTTCCTAGTTGAGCAGAAGGCTTTTGCATAGGCGGCGCCTATGCTATGGCATTGTTGAGAATAGGCAGCACCTATGCTATGGCATTGTTGAGCATAGGCGGCGCCTATGCTATGGCACTCTAGAATCCGAGAGCTTATGCCATAGCATAGGCCTTGCCTTGTTCGTGGCCTAGATTTACATAGGCTTTTCCTTGTTCTTTGCCTATATTTTCATAAGCAATTCCTAACCCATAGCCTTTTGATTCTTCATTCCTAGCTTACCACCTTAAACATGCAATAATTCCAAATCAAAATTTAAAACCAATCTCCTCCTTTACACCTCTTGCACCTACATTTACTCAAAAACATCAAAAATGATTAGAACGATGGGTTGCCTCCCATCAAGCGCCTTAGTTTTGGTCGTGGCTCGACAAAATCCTAAGAAAACAAAAACAACAAAAACAATTAAAAATGATGGGTTGCCTCCCACCAAGCGCTTGATTTATTGTCGCGGCACGACATAGTTATCTCGATTACTTAGACTTCACCGAGATATTTGGTGCATCATTTTCTGAATGGATTCAGACGACGCTGATGCTTCATTGTGGGCACGCAATCTTCTTCGAGATGCATCTTGTGCATACATATCCCAGGTGGGATACCAATTATATCATCAATAGACCAACCAATGGCTCTCTTGTACCTCTTTAGAGCAGAGATGAGAGACTCTACGTGCTGTTCACTTAAATCATCCGTCACACTCACTAGAAGTGTATTTCTACTTCCCAAGCATGCATACCTTAGATAATTGGGGAGCTCTTTCGATTCTAGCACTGGGGGCTCTTCAATGGAAGTCTTCGCTGTTGGTGACGGTTGATTCTTAAGTTCAAGGTCCGGCTGCTTAGGAGTATGAGAATAGGACCCTATTTCTGTTAGAGCACACATAGTTTCTTCATAATCTTCATCATCCTCATGCTCAACATTCAGCAGCGCAGTAGACAATGGCTCAACAGTAAGCTGTTTCTCTACAGATAATGCTTTCTTATCCTCATAATGAACATCAGCTACAGAGAACACATTCATATCGCTGGGCAGCTTCATTACTTTGCATATATCAAAGCGGACCACTTCGTCATTCAATCGAAATAAAAGCTCATTAGCTCTCATGTCAATAAGCACTCTTCCTGTTGCAAGGAAAGGACGTCCCAAGATTATGGGAACTTCAGAATCCACCTCACAATCCAAAATCACAAAGTCTGCAGGAAAGATAAAGGTGGAAACCTTCACCAACACATCATGTAGGATACCAACAGGTCATTTTACCGACCTATTTGCCATTACAAGCCGCATATTGGTTGGTGTAGGGTCTCCCAACCCCAGTTTTCTATAAATAGATAGTGGCATCAAATTGATGCTAGCTCCCAAATCGCACAATGCCTTAGCAAAATCCAACGACCTAATTGTGCAAGGAATAGTGAAAGCACCAGGGTCTGCCTTCTTTTGAACTAACGATCTCGTGGCAATCGCATTGTAATGATGAATCTCATCTGCCAAGTCATAACTTACTCCCACTTCTTTGTCAAAAGGTCCTTCATGAATTTAGCGTATCCGGGCATTTGCTCTAGCGCTTCCACCAAAGGAACATTAATGGTCAGCTGCTTCAACATCGTCATGAATTTGCTGAACCTAGTGTCATCATCTTTCTTCTTCAGTCTCTGCGGAAAAGGTGGTGGTGGAAGGGGAATCATTTTCTCCACCACTTTCTCTTTATCTTGCTTCCGATTATCAACCTTTTTAGGAGTGTCATCAGCCTTCTTCTTCAGTCTCTGAGGAAAAGGTGGTGGTGGAAGGGGAATATTTTTCTCATGAACGCTCTCATTCTGATTTGCAGCTTCTACAGAATCATCAAAATCTGCATCACTAACATTCTCTGCTATATTATCAACCACCTTCTTGCCTTTGGATGGATTTTCCAACACTTTACCACTTCGGGTAGTAATAGCCATACATGATCCATCATTCCTCGGATTTTGCACAGTGTCTCTAGGTAGCGTTCCAGCCTTTCTTTGATTGAATGCTGCTGACAGATGACTCAATTGTTGCTCCAGCTGTTTTATTGCAGTAGAATGCGAGTTAACCAATTGATTTATTGAAGACAAATCATTCTTCACCTTGGTTACGCCCATGTTGGTTGCCTCCACTCCTTTTAACAGCTTAGCCATCATATCTTCCATGGACATCTTCCCAGATCCAGACACCACAGCCTCACGATTTCCAGGAGGAACATACAAACCACTCCTGTCAGTCTTATTCTTCCAACTACCTTGATCACGGTCCTTGTATCCTGATTTATCATAATAGTTCCGACCTTGGTTTCCTTGGGCTTTGCCTCGGAAACCCTCCTGATTATTCAAGTAGTTAGCTTCTTCCTCAAAATCAGATTCATCTCTTCCATGTGCTACAACGGCCTTAACTTTTTCGGTCTTCCCTGATAATAAATGCTTGGTAAGAAGATCCATTTGCGTTTTCATGTGGGCCATATCTTGGTCACGTTCTTCTTCTCTTCTCCTTTGTTCTGCAGTCATGCCAATAGACAAAGTGGGGCTTGCTACCTCAGAATCCCTGGTATGCCAAGCTCTACTTTTCTTCGTCATCCGGTCTAGCATATTGCTTGCCTGAACAAAGGTGAGGTCCATAAATGATCCTCCAGCCGCATTATCCACCACTGGTTTAGTTATTGAATTCAAGGCTCTGTATAGTATCTCCATTAGGTGGACATTGGTCATATGATGGTTTGGGCATCTCATAAGATTCTTCTTGAATCTCTCCCATGTTTCGTGGAGAGCTTCAGTTGGAAGCTGTCGAAAATTGCTGATTTTATCTCTCAACTGTGCTCTCTTGGATGGTGAAAAGAATCTTTCTAGGAAAGCGTCTTTCAATTGCCTCCAATTAGTAATAGAATCAGGAGTCAGCCCATTCAACCATAGAGTTGCCTCCCCAGACAGAGACAATGGAAATAAGCGTAGTCGAATTGCATTCTGTCCAACGCCAGGATTGTCGAATGACTTGCATGTAGAAATAAAGTTGATCAGATGCATATTCGGATCATCGCCTGCAAGTCCACCAAATAAACCTTTGAGTTGCAAAAGCTGAATCATGGTGCTAGTGATATTAAACTTGGCTCCGGGTGCCAAGGATGGAGGAATAATAGCTCATGTGGCACCAGCTCCGTCCAGATCGTCATCATCATCATCAAACGAAATCTGCATAGCTCAGCGTTCCGGTCTAAATCTGACTTGACGATCTCTTCTAGTAGCAGGTGTCGCCACCTCGGCATCACGCCTAGGGTTTAGTAACTCGTCATCACCTAGGTCCTCATCGTCAGGATTTGTTGCTCGCCCAGGGTTATCAATATTCTGTTGATGCACTTGAGCGGCGGCCCAAGCAACTAATCTAGCCTGCTCCTGTTGAGCATCCCTTCTTTCAATGTCACGTTGCGCCTCCATTCTGCCAATACGATGTGGTTTAGGATTGATAGGTAATAACGGTTGACCAGAACTTCGAGTATGGGGCATGCACTGAACAAAACCTGCAGAAAACAAAAACAACAACTAAAAGTAAAGTACGAGAATCTTTGACCAAAGGTTCTAGTAACTATCACAAACTTAGTTGACAACTGTATTCCCCGGCAACGGTGCCAATTTTTAATAACGCTCAAACTACAGCTCTCGTAAGAGTGTAAGCGGTTGTTGTCAAATATAGAACCCAACTGGGTTGGGTGTCGAATCCCACAGAGAATACTTGGTCACTAAGTAAGCAAAGATTAATAGACTTTTGGTGAAAGTTTCGTAAAAGGGGGGATTGTAACGTGCAATAATGTAACAAAGTGAAAACGGAAAATAGCAAAGTAAAAAGAAAGAATGTTTAGTAAGATGTTTAACCAATGAGAATTGAGAGTTGGGGTTATATCCACCTTATGAGTTATACGTCTCTATTGTCTATGAGTTATGCAGAATTCAGACATGCATGTGCTTATAGAGAATTGTATTCTATGGTAAATTCAGGCGTCTTTCGACCATCAAGGATTATTTTACTTTAACTCTTTCGAGCTTAAAGCGTATCTAACGGTATAAATTCTCCAAGAGGTTAATCCAGTTACGACACTAACTTTTTAACAGGGGTTGGTGCCCTATTACCTTGACATTATCTCTTTTCCAGACATATAACTTTTCTTTCGAACAAGTTAATGCTATACTGGCGTATTCTATATGTTTGCAACCACAAGAATTTAGATTAAGATGAAGAGAGTAATGATATAAGCGGCATACGTGTCAAGAATTCACAAAATCATAGCAATAGATAATATCTCATAATGCTTCCATAACCCCAAAAGAGAAGTTTAGCTACGCATGAGTGCAACAGAAAACACAATAGCCATTATCATCATAAAAATCTCATGTGAATTCCTTGCAAATAGCTTTTCTCTTGTTGTAAAAATTAAAAGTCGAATATATGAAAAATAATGTCAATAATGAATTAATGAAGAAAAAGTGGAAGGATAGAATAGGGATGAGGGTGGTGGAGAATTGTTTTGATGGATGGATGGATGGGAATAATAAAAATCTCCAGCAAAATAGGGTATTTATAACACCCATATCCTATTCCTACTAAGCTACTGCATTACTTATCCTAGTCCTACTAGGTTACTGCATCATTATCCTAATCCTACTAAGTTACTGCTGATCCCCAAAGTCTTTAGAAATGTTGTTTTTGCTCGAGACAGGTTTTCCATGCATCACTTTTAGTCCCTAGGCGTCCAAGATCTCCTTTCCTTCTTTCGTGAAGCTTCCTTGGGCGTCAAGTTATCCATAAAATGCTGAAATCTTCATCATTTATACCTGAAACTTGCTAATCACGTTTGTTAGCTCACTTACAGGAAAAAGGACTAAAAGTGCATGAATTATATATTTTGTCCTCAAAACTTTAGCTAAAATATGGGTAAATTATAGTACTTTAGGCGTGTAAATACGCCTATCATCAGTGATCCAGATACTTCTTTGGTTAGATCATAAAAAAATTGAAGAAAATTGGTAATTTTCTTCACATGGTCCCAGTCATCACTCGAAAATACACCAAAAATAGTTCCCTCTTCATTCTCAACAAACCGAAGGTAATGTGATAAGCCAATGTCACGATAAATATAACTCATCAACCCATTTTCACACTCAACTACCCTATTAAACATCAAATATGTAGAGTTCCGCCTTGTAGAAACATCCAAACATAATAATTTTTTACTATTGATATCAACATCTTCACAACATTCTTGGAACCTCTTACACTTTGCAGGGGACTGCCTTATGTATTTCACTGCTTTTCTAACCTTTTCAATGGACACGCCAGTCACTTTCAAACCATCTTAGACAATGAGATTAATAATGTTATCCATACACCTTATATGAAGGTGTTCTCCATTCATGAAATTGGTTCCCCATTTAGTGAATATCTTAGCTAACTTTTTCACAGTCACGTCGTTCAAACTAGCATTATCAACTGTGATGGTAAAAATTTTATCGATGCCCCAATCACGTAAACACTTACTAATCTCATTAGCCATGTATTCACCTCTGTGACTAGTAATTGGAAAAAAGTTAATTATCCTCTTGTGCATAATCTATTTACTGTCGATCCAATATGCAGTGATGCACATATAATTAATTTGCTGCAAAGAGGTCCAAGTATCGGTGGTAAGACAAACTCTTTGTTGGGCATCTTTAAAAGAACTCTTTAATTTTTGTTTCTCTTCATCAAATAGTTTAAAACAGTCACGTGTCATAGTGTTACGAGAAGGAATCTTAAAATGAGGTTGCACTACTTTCATAAAGTTTCTAAAACCTTCCTTCTCAACAAACCTGAAGGGGAGTTCATCCACAATCACCATGCGATATAAAGCTCTCCTACATTGTTCTTTCTCAAATTTCCACGAAACAACAGCAACATCACCCGCAACACCCCCTGAACAGATTGAAAGCCTATTTTGGTTTTATTTTTGTCAACAGTTTGATTTCGAGGCATCTTTGAACATGTTAACAAATGAATAAGCACTGCCGTGGTACCATTTTTATTTGAATCGGCAAAATAATCTTGACCACAATGCTTACACCTTGATTTCATATTGCCTTCTTCATCAACAAATGATCCAAAATGATTCCATGCATGAGACCTTTTTTTTCTTTCTTTCTTTACCGTCGTCTGAACAGAATGTGTTTGACGCGCAATAGTTGAATTAGTGCTTTCACCGCCTAGGATCACTGCCTCATCAGCTGTAGTATTTTCAGCCATGTATATCAGTATATGTCACTGTAAAATAGAATTTAGACAATAATTAGACAACAAATCATGAAATACTTTCAAAGTAAACAAAAATTAAGAGATCTGTTTCCTTATTTTGAACCATGTCAAATCCTTTACTAAGAATTTTAGGCATAAACAAAATGCAAGGAAAAAAATAATAACAGAAAGCTACTTCAAGAAAAGAGGATGGTGGGAAAACATTACAAAAGTGAACATTATTATTTTCTTAATGTTGGGCTCTTCTTGCTAAGTGGTGTTATAAATAAGTATTATTTCATTCAAAATGTACCAAAGAACCATTATCGAGGATTAAAGAGTCTAATAGCTTCAACACTTAAATTCTTTGTCACCCTTGGAACAAGGATACAATGGGTGCTTCAACCATAGAAACAATCTGAACAACTGGTTCCATCGACCAAAACTATACTCTGGTTCATCAAGGACATATTTAAACCATTTACTAATTTGGCAGGAATCTGTGGTGACCAAGCACAACAGATAAAGAGGAAACCACTAGCTTGAACTTTGCCATTAACGTTGTGATGTTATTTATAACCCCACGACACAAACAAGAGGACGCCACAGTCCCATCACACAAACTCATGGCTATTATAAAGGGATCATTCATGGCCACGAAATAGTTTGAACCTGCCAAATTGACAAGACTCCAACCATCATAGATCGTTTTGTCAAAAACATACATAAATTGAGTTCATTCATAGTAATCACAGTTCTCATCAAAACAACACAAGAAATTCACGATCGGTTCTGGGACGACATCCTCCTCTCAATGGAGAGGAAAGCATCAAGATTTTTCCAAAAAGTGAATCAAAGAGTAAATAATCAAGGGAATCTCAGTCAGTACCTTAGTAAGATGAAAGAAACAGGTCAACAAGAGGGAGAAGCTGTAAGATCGATCAGCTACAATAACAAAAAAGGGAGCAGAAGAGTAAGAGGCGATGGAGAACTGGAGATGAGATGTGGATTTGGAAACTTCTGATTTACAAACCCTACTCTTTCTACTTATCAATTATCATATATGTTATTTTGGGTTGGGCCGGGTAGAGTAATGGATTGCTGAAAGTTGAAATAGATTTTTATTTTGTTGAATAATGGGTTGGGCCATTAAGTTTTATTATTAATAAAATGAAAAATTAAACCCAAAAAAATAATTAAACAGGGATAGCATAGTAATTTTACTGTATTCTTATTGGGTTATCGGTTAAATCGATAACCCAATAGATCAAAACCGGAACCGAACCGGTTAACCAATAATTTTTTTTATAAAACCAATAACAAACCAATAACCCAATAACCCAATACCGATAACCCAATAGTATTTTTATCGGTTCGATTTATCGGTCGGTTCGATTTTTGTACAGCCCTAAAAATTTTATATTTTTTGGGTGAAATAGAACTTTTCTTTTTTTCATAACTAACAGTAGTCTACAAATATTCTTTCTTTTTTTTATTTTTCATTTCCCCCTTTTTATTGTTTTTTCCATCTTTTTCTTCATTTTTTTCTTCCTCCGTGTTTTCTTTATTTTCCTTTGTCTTTTCTATTGGATGATTCAGGATCCTTGCCATTTTTGCTCATATTACCTTTTTTGGGGGTAGTGATACAAGTTATGTCCTAATCAACCACATATTTGGCAAAGAACAGTGAAACTTTCTAAAAGAATTTTTTGGAGATGAGAATATTGGTAGGTAGGGGTTTATTTGTTTGAGCCAAGATACGTAGTCTAGCATACCTTCCTTTAGAAATATTTCTTGTGCAACTATCAATATTTAGGATCGTACCTATCATGTTTCCAATTTTTTGAAGCATTTCCATAACATAATATTCAGTGGGGATCAATTGGTATGGGGTTTGAAGGATTATCTAGTACTAGTTTATCTCAAAAACTTACTTTCTTCAAAGACTTAGGCGTAGTAGATGCGTCTTTGAGTTTGTTTATACTTCTCTGCAAGGGATGCTCTTCCAAGCATGCATCTCATCATCCATCCTTGTCCACTAAAGCTATTGTACTATTATAATTTGTACTTATATATGTTCTAATGCATTAACTTTTCTTTCTCTCTGTCCAGTAAGGCTGAGAGAAAAAGAGATTCACCAAGTATAATTTCTAAATTAATTTAATATTTGTTAGATTGAAGTTGAAAATTTATGGGTATGAAATCACAAAGTTCTGATATTTTTGTACAAACAAACTTTAAACATAATTATTTGAAGTTTGACATGTCAACTCCAAATTTTCAACCAGGGGTGATAAAATTAACTCAAACCCATTCAATTCATTTGGTATATGTACAGGTTAGATCATGACCCGTTTGTTGAATTCACACACCATAGTGAACCCAAGAATAACCCATCAACAGTCAGGTCAAAGTTGTATGATCCGTCAAGTTAAAATATAAGCAAACTTGAACAAGAAAAAATATTATATTAACCAATAAAATTTATCAATTGTTAAAATATTTATTGACAGTAGGCTACTTAGTCCTTAAAAAAATTATTTTTCAATTATTTGTAATTCATTGTTAGTTATCAATCTATTTAATTTGATCAGTTGATAAAAGTCTTAAATCCATTGATAATTTTGTTATTTCTTACCGTGAATCTCATACAATTATTTTTTCATCGAAACTTTTAATTTTCATCTTCTCCAATACAATTCTAGTTAAATTAGAACTTGTGCAAATCTATAACTGCTAAGAGTTATATGTGTAACTCAAAACCAGTTGCATTGATTGCACTATTTAAAAGAAAAAATGGCATGGTGTGGCAACTGAATATTTAAATGGCCCAACTTTGGATATATGTCCCTAAATACATTTTAGGCTCAAAATAATGACAAGTTATCTCTCTCGTTAGCCTCTCTCTCTCCTCTCTTGCTCCCCTTTTTTGGTCTCTTGCCTCTCTCTCCCCCAAAGTCACGATCAAAAAGTTGAGGTCATGAGGACACCTACCTCGACTCAATCTTGGTAGGCAAGCAAAAAACTGCAATAATAAGAAAGTCAAATTACGAAAGAAAAGCCATAAATGCGAGGCTCCTAGAGTGAAGTCAGACCATAATACTCATAAACTAAATTATCCAAAAAGAAATACATCAATACCCAAAATCTGGTGTCGTAAGTATGAAGAACATCTAATACAATACTGAAATCTAAAATACATAATCTATCTTTGATAGAAAATAAAGACAAAATAAAATAGGAGAAGGTCCAAAATCTGCCCCGAATACTAGAGCTCACTAGTACCTTGAAGTCAATCTCTCACAACACGAAGTCAGCCAACGGATCATACTTACACTAAAATTTGCACCAAAAGAGAACAGAAGTAGGAGTGAGTACGGTTCAGTTATACTTGGTATGTATCATAGGTCGATTGAGCAAAATAACAAACTAAACCAGCAAATTTTACTATGAGCATGCTTCAACCTACATACATAAAAGTTCCCAAATGGCAGCTTATATCTCCATTGAAAATTCTATAATATAATTCCTATAAAGAATAACCACAACCAAAGATATAAGGAAAAACCAAGTACAAGGCAACAAACACATAATAAAGATGCAAATAATGCAACACAATGTAATGATGGTGGAATGGTGATGATATAAGTCAGAGCCTGGTCCTTGTACATGCCTTCCGAGACTCATTGCTTTTTGGATAGGATCATATACCTATATGATCTCGATCTCAAGTACCATACATGTCTTCCAAGCTTCATCGCTTCTAGGATAGGACCATATACTTTCACAATCTTAATCTCGTTACTAGCACATTTCTCAGTTAATGTCACGACCCAAGCCAGGGTCCTGGCCGTGACGGACATCCCGAACTATGAAGGCCCGAGAGTCCTTCTAACTTGTAATCATAGATACCATTCATATAGAAATAGGAAATACGCAAATAAAATCTTCTCCGGAAACATGGTCATAATCTAAATTTAGTTTAACAATGAGGAATAAAATCCAATATCAACTAAACACTGTCTGAAAATCGTCTGCAAAATTTCTACTATATGATCAAATAACAACTGTCTGAAAATAGGGACAAGGCCCCCAGTAGACCAAAACTATAATAAATAATAATTGTCTGAAAGAAACTAGGCCTTCTGAAATATAGAAGGCTCACCAACTGGTACTCTTCACTCCCGTCTAATGAAATCTACTACTTATCAGGACCCCTAGACTGTGCCTTAGAACGTGGAGGGAGGGGGGGTCAATACAGATGTACTGGTACGTAGAGCAATCCAAAATAAAGCTTTTATAAAAATAAAATAGTTGAGAGCTAGTCATAAACATCATGAAAGATATAAATTCAAAACACACAGGCATTTCTGATAATCATAAAACCTTTCTGTCAATGAAGTTTTTCTGACCTTTGTATTACTTCTGAGTCAGGTGGCACTCCCCTACAAGTCTGATATTTCACGAGCTATATGGAATCCACCATTGACTCGGTGGGGAAGCCCCCAACCCGAGTGTGCCGCAAGGGTTGGATTGTCTGAGTCTGATACGCCACAGGACACTAGGCCAACGTATAATAATATACCCGAATCGACAAATCACGGTTTTGGGCAATGAGTTTTCTGAACTCATGCCCTCTTTGGGGAACCACCTAAGCTCTCTTTATGCCCAATTTTATCCTGTTTTGAATCATACATTATTCTAGTTTCAACATCTGAAAAATCTGATTTCAAACATGCATTATATTCTGTTCTGAATTACTATGGCATTATTTGAATTGGTGTCGTCACATCAAGACTTGCAAGTCCTATTTCTGATCCATAATGCATCGTGCATGATTCTTTCACTAAAACTCAGTTCAGACCACCTAAACATGCAATTAGTATAAGAGATTTCATGTTTCAAAAATATAAGTCAAAACTATGCAAAAATTCTCATCCTTTCCATGAACAAGTGGTGGTCATGTAATCTTTACAAATCATGCAACTCTTTTCATTATATGAATATTTTTAACATTTATCAACATAAACTACCCTCTCTTTTGAAATCAAAATCATAATCCAAATATAACAATACTTAAGGCATTTCATATAATGCTTTTCAAGATGAATTCAAAACAACCCATAGCATATGATAAGTAAAGAAAAATCATATCAAGAGAGGGATTTTTCATGAGTCATGCTCTCAATTCAATCATCAACCTTAAAACACATGCTTACATATATATATATATAACTTCAAATCACTTTATGGGGAAGTCCTAAAGGACAAAACAATATCATCAATGCTTCTAAAAGATGAATTTATTCATAAATTCAAAACCCTTTTCTTAAAAACATGATTTCTATGCCCATGAGATTTTAGAAAAAACTTCACATACCTTAAATTAGAAGCCTTTGAATGAACTCTAGCTTTTGAGATGCTATACGTATGATTGATGGGTGCATCTTGTAGCCCTCGCAATGGGTATCCCGAATCTTGAATTATTTTTGAATTTCTACGGTTGAATTTTGAGGAATCTTGATTTTTGTTTTGGGACTAAAGGGTGTTGTTCTTGAGAATTTTGAAGATAATGACCATATGTTGGTCAATTGGGATTAAAATCCCGTGTTTAAAATGTTAAAGGGGTGGGTGAACGGACTAAAATACCCCTAAGGAAACAAACAAGGTCGCAGCTGTCCCTCAGTCAACAGGCTGATAGGCTGAAGTAAATTGGGTAGAAATTCTTACTAAGATGTTGGATTTGGATGAAACTAATTGAATTACAAAGAAGACTCAAATTTCTTTCAATTGATATAGAGCATCTCTCCCAGTTCATTATATAGAGGAAGTTATGATCGTTGGAAGTTGACCTTGAAATTGGAAACTGAAATGCGTCTGAAATGCGGGAGCATTTCAAACCAGTGAGTTATGCCACTAAAATGTGCCCGGAATGCACCCAAGACGTGCTATTGACTTGCCCCATCGTATATCAACAAAAAAATCAAGAAACGGAGATTAGAAAGGTCGAAAATAAAATCCCCAAAGTTTGGAAACTCAAAATGATTCTAAGTCCCTTTTTACACTTAGAAAAAATTTCTACTCTTTTCAATTCTATGAGCATACTACTAAGAGCTAATACGTAGAGGATTCTTGCGGGGTGTTACAATAATGATTTGATTTCTAGTTCAAAAATACAGGGTGTTACATTATCCCCCCCCCCCCCCCCCAAAATCATTCGTCCTCGAATTATGGGTAGGAATGTGGAAGTCTTAAGGGTATGGAATAACACAGACATAATGTATCCTCTAAGAAAGGATATATCTGATCTGAAATATTTAAACTTCTATCATAAAAATGAATTCTGAGCTAACTTAACTATACTTGCTTCACGAAGATGATTCATGCTGAGAGTTTAGGATATTCTTGGAGTGTTCATGATCCAATCATACACATTGAATTGAGAAGTGATAACTTATGCAAGTACGAATCATGAGGCAACAAGACTTAGATCGTACCAAGGTATTATACTGCCTGAGCTAAAATACTTGGAAGTATTTGAGATTATGCTCTGAACTCTTATGAACTGAGTCATGACTAAATAGCTGAATCTGAAACATGATGCTTGGATTGAACTGAATTTGCAATTTACATGGATAGAATAGATTATCTCTTGGGATGGTTATACGCCTGAGACTTCGGATAGTAGAACTGGGTGAAAAGGTGAAAAACCACCGTAACTTGTCTGTCTAACTATTAGACTGAATTACTGGCTATGCAGACTGAATTATACTGGGCCCTTATACTTAACTGGAGTATCTCTTCAACACTCTTTCTAAAGAAGTTCTAGTAGCATTCGGGAGCAAAGAATCTTGGGCATGAGTTACACAAGACACCCAACTAAGAAATCACAACAGTGACACTACTCTATAGCATGGAATATAGACATATAACTCATAAATTAGGATAGAATTACCAGGCCTTAGGCAATGCAACTTCTTACTTTCAAGCTTAGTGCACTTCTCGAATACTCTCTTAACTATATTATTCCCTTTAAATACCATACTCATTTGATTCAACTTAGAATTTTTATATGGGCATTGATAAATCTCTCTACTAATGCCTAAAGTAACATAAGTCCTTTCACCATGATCAAGCCTAACTTCAAATCACAAAATACAACATGCCACACCACGATACTAGTCTAAACCATATGATTCAATCTTTTATATAAATATATATATATTTGAGATCACACCCAAGAATATTGTGCCTTACCACTTCAATGACTAACTCTGATCTCTTACTATGGATTCACTAGCGCATATTGCGTTCCTCTACTTAAATCTTAACATGTCATTCAAGCCTATCTTTATAACCACATATGAACTCCAAGGAAAACACCCATAAGGAAATACTTCACATATTATCTAATCCACTATCAATATAACTCCCACGCGCTACCCCAAGAACATACACACACAAATTTTCACTAACCATCACATATATCAAAGACTTGTCCCCATATCTTACTTCACACTTATGGCCTTATCTAAAACAAGCATACTATGATCTTCCATTAACAAGAAACATTTACTCATCACCACTATCATCACATAAAGAGGAGTCACTAAAAGGTTAGAACATAAGACCTTGAAGCACGAGAGGATATTATATGAGACTTGACACTTAACTGAGGCCGAAGGAATAGCAAATCAACACCAGGGATTCATCAAAGTGATCTGAATTGGGGCATACATGACTATACGCTGAATCTCGTCAATCATAAAAAGTATAACATGAATTATGGGAACTGAGCATATTATAAAGCGTGAGTACATGAGTCAAGAGCTGCATGACCTCAATTTGAAATTCATAACATATGGAATGTGATTCCAACTACTGAATGAACTGGAACTCCTCATTTTAGAACTGGAAAAACACGTGATTCTCTATCATATACATGGACATGAACTATGATCATGGAACTGAAACGTAAGGCATGAGTAGGTATTGTGATCACTGAAAAATACTGAGATAAGAATGGGTTGAGTCTCACCCTCACTTTTTGATGTTCTATATCATACTGGCATCAATACTAGAATCTGAGAGCCTGACTTGGTTACTTGTTCTATCATCTCCGCCTTAACTTTAAGTCATCATCTTAAGTTCGAGAGATACCTTACTAGACTCTAAACTGAACTACACTCACTGCACTCTGGGGTCTGGAATACGACAATACACGTAATTAATAGAACTTAACCCGAATGGCTACACCTGGAAGGGAAAAACCCACTACTAATCCTACCTTCTGAGACACACTCTATCTTCCTATAGCCTCAATAGTCAATCACATAATACTTGAACACTTACTAACTTCGAATCCTCGTGAGTATTCCCATAGTCGGAGTACACACCCTATAGCGCTTCAACTCTTATTTCTGTCGGTTCAACCTTCAAAAATTCAAACTTAGATTATAAAACTTAATCATAGATATCACCAAGCCTTTGATGAATCATACTACTAGTCTTTCTCCACCTAGAAACTCAACGGTACTACTATGTCCCCTAGCCACACGCAATATGTAATAGTCTTAGAAAATGCCGCAACTCCATATCACCTTGGGCATACTTCTACCTCATACATACAACATCATACTTTGTTACTAATCAAATAAACTTAATCTATTGCATACACCATTCAAGACTATTAGATCACTTCCATATAACTAGTATCATTAACCAAGAAATCATCACATCCACCTTTATGGACATCAACTATTCAAACTTAATGTCTAGTGATAAGCATGATTTACAACCCAACCTGAAACACAATTCTCACAAAACATTCATCATTAATCTTAAGCCACTATTCTTACATACACATCCTATATTAAATTCAAGCCAAAAGTCTAGCATCAATCATCTACCACCAATGAAGAAGGAAACATAATATACTAGTCCATCAAAATGGGACATTCTATCCAAATACCCCAAAAATCTACTACATACTTTCTCACAAGCAGTACTAGTTTACAACTTGATAATGCTCAATCTACAGCTCTCGTTTGAGTGTAAAGCGGTCGTTAGCAAATATAGAACCCAACCTGGGTTGGGTGTCGATCCCACAGGGAATAGCTTGGCCAACAAGTAAGTAAAATTACTAAACTTTTGGTGCAAGTCTCGTAAGAAGGGGGGATTCTTATTTTGCAAGGAATGTAAACAAAAGCTGAAAATAATAAAGTAAAAAGAGAGAGAATGTTACGTTGGTTGTAAACAATGAGAATTGAAGCGTTGGGGTTATGTCCACCTTCTGAGGTATACGTCTCTATTGGCTATGAGTGTGTAGAATTCTGACATGAAATTGCTTATAGAGGATTGTAGTCGATGGTAACTCCAAGCGTCTCTCGACCTAAACAAGGACTATTTCACTTTAACTCTCTCGAGCTTAAAGCGTGTCTAACGGTACGAATTCTCCAAGAGGTTAGTCCAGTTACGGCACTAGCTTTTTAATAGGAAAGGGTGTCCTACTACCTTGACATTATCTCTTTTCCAGACAAATAACTTTTCTCTCGAACAAGTTAAATGTTAGACTGGCGTATTCTTGCGTTTGCAACCGCAAAGAATGTAGATTTAAGATGAAGAGAATAATGATATAAGCAATATACGTGCCTCGAACTCACAAACTCACAGCAATAGATAGTAACTCATTCGGCTTCCATAACCCCAACAGAGAAGTTTAGTTGCCCATGAATGCGAAGGAAATCACGATTGACATTGTTATTATATCACGATATTGAGTAATGGCGTGTAGATCAAGTGATAGGCGTGAGGCGTGATTCCTTAGCAAGTAACGATTCTCTTGTTGTGGAGTTTAAGAATAGAAGAGTAGATTAGAAGTGTTTGTAGTGGAAGATGAGAGGGATGGAAGAAAAGTAATTGTTGAATGATGAATGTAAGATTCATAAAAATCTCTAGCATGATAGGGTATTTATAATACTCATATCCTACTCCTACTAAGCTAATGAAATAAATAACCAAATCCTACTAGACTAATGAAATCCTTAACCCAAATGTACTAGGTTAAGGTAACATTATCATAATCCACATAAAATAATGAAATACATAACCTAATTGTACTAGGTTAATGTATCATTGTCAAAATCCAGCTTTGTGTCTGTAAGTCCCCAAAGTATTCAGAATTGCTATTTTAGCCCGGCACAGTTTTTACATGCAGCAGTTTTGGTCCTTAGGCGTGTAAACTCCCTTCCCTTCCTTCGTGAGCTTTCTTTTGCGTCAAGTAAGCCATAAAATGCTGAATTCTGCATCATTTATACCTGAAACTTTACTAATCATGTTTGTTAGCTCATTTACAGGAAAAAGGACTAAAAGTGCATGAAATATATACTTTGTTCTCAAAACTAGGCTAAAATATGGGCAAAATATATTGATATAGGCGTGTAAATTCGCCTATCATCACAACTACCAACGAAAAGAAGGTCAAGGGAGGTAACATCACATAATAGACATAGTCAACATTAATCTTATATTATAACCCCATACAATCTTATCTACTTATATGACTTTCTCATATTACACTTACTTACCCAAGCATACATTTAGGCTACCTTTAAATTCCACAAACAACCATGAGTCTATAATTATAATTTACTGACTCATCTAGCCATTTTCATACTTTAAGCAGACAACAATTCACCTTAACTAATAACTCCTTCTCTACCTTCTACTAAACTAACACACAAGGACGTATCACTTCATTACCAACTCAATATCATGCGAAAAGATTCAACTATACATATATTCAACCAACACAAGAACAACAAGTTGAACAACAAGTTGCTAGTGAATTGAAAGAGCCCCACACAGCTTCACTAGACTTTGATTTTTTTTTCAAAAACACTATGATAACAAGATTACATATTACAAGAGATAGAAAATTGACACACAATATTCAATGATCTGAGGATACACATCTTACTCTGTATAAATAAAAGTCTGAGTCAAACACAGACTACCATACAATCCATACGTGCTACTAGCTACCACATTAGTGTATCACTATAAAGTGGTAAATCATCCTCAAACATCGATTATTCAACTAAAATATTTATTCACACAAAAGTCACCCTCACTCTGACTTTTAACTTTGTGACTTCATATCACCAACCTCTTGGTCTAATCTCACTACCAATAGGTCATGACACCGATACTTTAACTTATACTACTAATCGGGTGGAAATATAGTTCCAACATTCTGCTACATATTATTCCCCCTGAAGCATGACATCTGCAACATAAATTTTTGAAAAGAGACGGAATACTCTTAATATCGTAGGCCGAAAAGCACGATTTCATCAGAATCAAAGTTCAAACAAAAATCAATACACACTGAAGCACTAACAAACTCTTCTCAAGTCCTTGCAAAATTTTAAACTCTTATATGGATCAATCAGAAAGGACCATACCATTTAGACTCTAAACTTCTGCACTTGAATCACCCTAATAACGAGACATATGTGGGAACATCAAAGTAAGAAAAAAATTGGGATAACTTTACTTTCATATGGGAGACACTATAGCACGAATTAGAGTATGGAAGAGGAATATTTAGGCTCAATAGCACGAACTAGAACATGAAGAAAGAGAAACATTCCTAAACGCCTAGTAGCCTCCAGCTTATAAGTGTGGCGCGCTACACACCCATAAATAAGACTCTACCCGACGTAATTTTGCAGATACCCTGAGACCATGAACCATGCTCTGATACCAAGTTTGTCATGACCCGAACCAGGGCCCTGGCCGTGACGGACATCCCGAACCATGAAGGCCCGAGAGCCCTTCTAACCTGAAATCATATACACCATTCATATATAAATAGGAAATGTGCAAATAAAATCTGCTACGGAAACATGGTCAGAATTTAAATTTAGTTTAACAATGAGGAATAAAATCCAATATCAACTAAATACCGTCTGAAAACCGTCTGCGAAATCTCTACTACATGATCAAATAACAACTGTCTGAAAACTGGCACAAGGCCCCCAGTAGACCAAAACTATAATAAATAATAACTGTCTGAAAGAAAATAGGCCTTCTAAAATATAGAAGGCTTACCAACTAGTACTCTTCACTCTTGTCTGATGAAATCTACTGCTTATCAGGACCCCTAGACTGTGCCTCAGAACCTGGAGGGAGGGGGGGTCAATACAGATGTACTGGTACGCAGAGCAATCCAACATAAAGCTTTTATATAAATAAAATAGTTGAGAGCTAGTCGTAAACATCATGAAAGATATAAATTCAAAATAGACGGGCATTTCTGATAATCATAAAACCTTTCTGTCAATGCAGTTTTTCTGACCTTTGTATTACTTCTGAGTCAGGTGGCACTCCCCTACAAGTCCGATATTCCACGGGCTATATGGAATCCGCTATTGACACGACGGGGAAGCCCCCAACCCGAGTATGACCCAAGGTTTAGAGTGTCTGAGTCTAATACGCCACAGGGCACTAGGCCAGCATATAATAATATACCCGGATCGACAAATCACAGTTTTGGGCAATGAGTTGTCTGAACTCATGCCCTTTTCAGGGAACCACCTAATCTCTCTTTATGCCCAATTTTATCCTGTTTTGAATCATGCATTATTATAGTTTCTACATCTAAAAAATCTAATTTCAAACAAGCATTCTATTCTGTTCTGAATTACTATGGCATTATCTGAATTGGTGTCGTCACACTAAGACTTGCAAGTCCTATTTCTGAGCCATAATGCATCATGCATGATTATTTCACTAAAACTCAGTTCAGACCACCCAAACATGCAATTAGTATAAGAGATTTCATGTCCGAAAATATAAGTCAAAACTATGCAAAAATTCTCATCCTTTCCATGGACAAGTGGTGGTCATGTAATCTTTACAAACCATGCAACTCTTTTCATTATATGAATATTTTCAATATTTATCAATATAAACTACCCTCTCTTTTGAAATCAAAATCATAATCCAAATATAACAATACTTAAGGAATTTCATATAATGCTTTTCAAGATGCATTCAAAACAACTCATAACATATGATAAGTAAAGAAAAATCATAACAAAAGAGGGATTTTTCATGAGTTATGCTCTCAATTCAATCATCAACCTTAAAACACATGCTTACATATATATATAACTTCAAATCACTTTGGGGGGAAGGCCTAAAGGCCAAAACAATATCATCAATGCTTCTAAAAGATAAATTTATTCATAAATCCGAAAACCTTTTCTTAAAAACATGATTTCTATGCCCATGAGATTTTAGGAAAAACCTCACATACCTTAAATTAGAAGCTTTTGAATGATTTGGGATGCTATACGTACGATTGATGACTGCATCTTGTAGCCCTCGCAATGGGTATACCGAATCTTGAATTATTTTTGAATTTCTACGGTTGAATTTTGAGGAATCTTGATTTTTATTTTGGTACTAAAGGGTGTTGTTCTTGAGAATTTTGAAGATAATGACCATATTTTGGTTAATTGGGATTAAAAAATCCTATGTTTAAGATGTTAAAGGGATGGGTGAAAGGATTAAAATACCCCTAAGGAAACAAACAAAGCCGCAATTGTCCCTCAATTGACAGGCTGATAGGCTGAAGTAAATTGGGCATAACTTCTTACTCAGATGTTAGATTTGGATGAAACCAATTGAATTGGCAAGAGACTCAAAGTTCTTTCATTTGATTTATAGCAGCTTTCCCTGTTTATTATATATAGGAAGTTATGATCATTGGAAGTTGACCCTGAAATTGGGGCCTAAAATGCACCCGAAATACGGGAGCATTTCAAACCAGTGAGTTATGCCACTGAAATGCGCCCGGAATGCGCCCAAGACATATTATTGACTTGCCCCATCGTATATCAACAAAAAAATCAAGAAACGGAGGTTGGGAAGGTCGAAAATAAAATCCCCGAAGTTTGGAAACTCAAAATGATTCTAAGTCCCTTTTTACACTTAGAAAAAACTTCTACTCTTTTCAATTCTAAGAGCATACTACTAGGAGCTAACACGTAGAGGATTCTTGCGGGGTGTTACAACAATGATTCAATTTCTTGTTCGAAAATGTGGGATGTTACAGTTAAGGATTTTGTAAGTGTCTCATTTTTCTTTTAAAAATAATGTTTTTAGTTATTCCAATCTCATGAATATGTATGAATGAAATAAGGATGTAATGCTCACAAATTGTTATAATGAAGATAATAACCAATTCAATATGGGTATAAATGAGCTCAAAATCAACTCAATGTGACAATAATTTATGGTATAAATCATCTCATGGTACCACTGAAATAAATAGTCAGGCAAAACATCTCAAATATAATCTCAAGTCTCTCTCTCGGGCATCAGTAAATAATAGGTGTAAATAATCGCTCAAATAAGACCTATGATATCTATTCAAACCCCCACACGAGCATCACAATAGTCATAATGACAGTTAATGCATAAATAAGACCTATAATATCAAATATAGTCCCTACACGGGAATCACAACAAGTATAATCTCTAAAGTTAACTCTATGTGCATATAAGTTCCACACGGGTAACCCAACATCAATATACTCTCAAATAAAACTCCTAAAACTGATCCCTTAACTCATATCATACTTTACATGAGTGGTTAATTACCCAACCCAATATTAAGAAAGTTAAGCCATAACCTACCTCAAAAAGCCAAAATTCAAAGCTAGACCCTTAAATACGGAGCCTTTACTTCACGAACTATCTCAAAACAGACTGAATCTATCGAAAACATAATCTATACATCAAAAGAAAACTAACAATACCCATATTGACCATATTTAATTTGGATAAAAAATTGTTAGAAAATCGATTCAAAATCAATAAGGGTAAATCTAGAATTTTATTCAAAAATCATGCTTCCCATGGCAAGGTAAGTCTAAATCTGAAAAGCCAAGTAAAACAAGTTGAAATCGGAATTTCAATTGTAGAAAAACTAATTTTTTGATTTACCATACAAAACTCCAAAATCCAAGTTTGAAATCAAAGATTTTAAGTCGTTTTGAAGATGAAATCAATAGAAAATATGAAAATAGGAGTTTAAAGATTGCCCAAGCAAGATTGATGATAATCCCCTTGAAAATTGCTAAATTTTGAGCTCCCAAGAATGAAAATAATGAAAATAGAGAAAAGAGGGATATACACTTCCCAAGAGACCTCTTCTCTAGGATTATGGTCACTTATTTCCAGATCGTGACTGATCCAAATTAGAACCTTTGCGAACGCAGTAAGAACTGCAAGTGCGATGAAGAAAATTAATCTAGATCTATTACCCATCACGAACACAATGATCCCTCCATGAGATCATGATGCACTAGCTGGTTTTTCTTTGCGAATGCGAAGAAGGAACTTATACACCAGAAATTGATGTGTACTAGTTGAAATCAAGTGTGAAAATGTCTCTAAATGGTCCCGTAAGATTTGTTTGGGATCTCATGGGGATGAGTCAAATATGATACTATCGACGGTTTTTACTCAATGAAACCAAATATTTGAAAAAGATCATTTACAACAAATTAGCCCCTTAAGACCCCCTTTTAAGCTTATTTAACTAGTTTTTCTTCTAAAAAAATCAAAATGTGATATAAAAGCTCGAGTTCGAATTAACTATGCTACTACCCAAAATCGATATTGTGGATTTAATAGAACTGACCAAATCGCCACACAGTTTTTGGATCATGAAATATTGATCAAAGTCAAACTAACCTCTTTTAAAATTCACAAAGGGTCTCCCACTCAAATCACTCCCGAATGTATCAGAGACCATGCCAACCTACCCCATAACTCAAAAATAGCATATAAGAATTATGTTAAAGGGCAAAATAGTCATAACATAACAAAAACAAAAACGTAATTATGGTTTTTACATTATCCACCACTAAAACACAACTTCATCCTCGAACTAAAAAGAAAATAAAGTACTTAAAACGATAGAAAACAGGAGGTATATACATCACATATCAGACTCGACTTTCCATGTAGCCTCTTCAACGAGGGGGTGTCTCCACTAGACCTTTAGTGAATCAATATATTTAGATCCCAACTTCCTAGTCTGCTTATCTAGGATAGCAACGACCTTTCCCTCAAAGGATATACCATGGCTTACTACAATAGAATCCCACCAAATTACATGTGAATCATCTAGACTGTATCTCTTTAATATGAAAACATGGAATATTGGATGTACAACTGATAGTTGTGGAGGAAAAACTAACCTATATGTCATATTCACATACTTTTCAAATATCTCAAAAGGGCTACTAAACCTCGGACTAAGCTTTCCTTTCTTACCAAACTTCATCACACCCTTCATGGGGGAAATCTTTAACAAAACTCAGTCTCCAATCATGAATGCAATATTGTGGACTCAACGATCGACATAACTGGAATAAATAGTCATGCAAGATATCTCTAATTCATCTCAAGCCTCCCTAGGGAATATCTATAATAATAGAGGTAAATCGCTCAAATCAGTCCTATAATATCTATTCAAGCCCCCACACGATCATCACTACAGTCATAATGAAAATTAATACATAAATAAGGCACATAATATCAAATATATCCCCCACATGGGTATCACAACAAGTATAATCTCTCAAGTGAACTCTATGTGCATATAAGCCCCCATACGGGCAACACAACATCAATATAATCTCAAATACAACTTCAATGAATAATCTCCTAACCTATACCATGTTTTACATAAGTGGTTAACTATCTAGTCAATTTGAAGAAAGTTAAGTCATAACCTATCTCAAAATGCCAAAATCCAAGACTAGACCCTTCAATGTGGAGCCTTTTTTTATGAAATATCTCAAAATAAATTAAATATATCAAAAGTGCAATCTACACATCAAAATAGAAATAACGATAACGATACCTATATTGGCAATATTTAATTTGAATTAAAAAATAGTTTGAAAATCAGTTTAAAATAAAAAAGGGTAAATCGAGAATTTTATTCAAAAATCATGCTTTGCATGCCAACGGAAGTCTAAATCTGAAAACTCAAGTAAATACAAGTTGAAATCATACTTTAAATTAAAGAAAAACTATTTTTTTTGCTTTACCATACAAAATCCAAGTTTGAATCAATGATTTGAAGTCGTTTTAAAGATGAAATTAATAGAAAAAGATGAAAATAGGAGTTTAAAGGTTACCCAAGAAAGATTGATAATAATTCCCTTTGAAATCGCTAAAATCCAAGCTCCCAATGATGGAAAATGGTGAAAAATCAAGAAAAGAGGGATTTACATTACCTAGGTGACCTCTTCTCTGCAATCACGGTTACTTATGTTGCGATCATGACTGACCCAAATCAAAACCTTCACAAAGTGGGCAAAGAACCATGAACCCAATGAGACAAAACTGACCCAAACCCATTACCAATCATGAACGATGATGATCCATCCATACAAACATGATGTACTAGCCAGTTGTTCTTCGCAAAAATAATAGGAGAGGCGGCGAATGCGAAGAAGGAGTTCATGCACTAGAAATTGTTGTTCAATAGCTAAAATCAAGCATTGAAATATCTCTAAAAGGTCCCCGTGATTCATTTGGGTTCCCATAGGGATTAATCGAATATGATAATAGGCTATTCTCAATGTTTTAGACTTAATGCAATCATAAATTTTTTTAAAAGCATTTACAATAAATTAGCCCGCGGGACCCCCTTTTAAGTTTATTTAACTTGGTTTTTGTCTAAAAGGTCAAAATGTGATATAAAATCTTGGCCTTGAACTAACTATGCTACTAATTTAAAATTAACATATTGGATCTAATAGAACTGACCAAATCACCATCCAATAATCGAATTATGAAATACTGATCTAAGTCAGCGTAACCTCTTTTAAAGGCCACTAAAGGTCTCAACTCACTCAGATCACTCTCAAATGCATCAAGAATCGTGGAAACCAACACATACAATATATAGTAACTTTGGAGAATGGCAAAATGCTCCAAATACAACAAAAACTAAAAATCACAACTATGGTTGTTACACCCTCTCTCATGCTTCTCCTCTTCATATGTTTTTCTCAGTTCTTCCACCCATTAGTGACCACCACCACCCACTCCCTACATTTTTGTTCCTTTTTACCCACCACCAACATTTTTAACTCATTTTCACGATATCATTCTTTTATATAGAGAAAATAAAAAATTGATAAAATAACGACCATTGTTTAGAGATGATATTTCTGGTCAAGGCTGTGAGTTCTCTGATGCTTTTTTATTTATACATTATGTAATTAGTGTATAATATGTGTATAATTAGTGAGTATATATTATTATAATACATTCATTATACAAAAAAGATGAGTGTGGTGGGTTATAGTGTATATTGGTAAAATGTAATGTATATATATACATACACACACATATATCAATATCGTATCTGATGAATATACACTTCTTATCAATATTCAGCTTATATATACTATGTATATAAAGCATATGTAGTGTGTAATGCATATATGCAATGCATATTTAAATTATATCATGTATATAAAGTGAATAATTGATATACATTTTTACATATAAAGTGTAACTTTTGGATGATGTGGGCAGGATGATCTGGTAGAGTGGGTGCGATGGTAACTGGGTGGTATTGAAATATTTTTTGTATAAAAATGATTTATAGATGGTAGAAGAGAAAATTTATAAATTAACGATATTGTGGAAATTTTCCACCGACCCATATATATAGGAACAGAAAAATAATCACCTTAATTGAAAGAACATTAACTTCACTCTATTACAGCCCAAACGGTTATGATCGACAACCACCTTAACCTAAGAAGGAGAACCATGTTTAATCCAAACTCTCAAGTAACTCAATGCCATATTTACATTCACATTACCCTACTTCATTAACAAACAAGTCTAAACTGTCTTTGTTAAATTATTAAGTAATCAACATCAAACCAACGAAATTATCCAACCACTACTAAAAAAAAGAGAAAAACCGACCATAAGTGGTCAGTTTTCCTCAAATTCCGACCACAAAACCGACCAAAGTGCGTGGTCGGTAAATTAGTGTAGCTTTTTAAAAACTGACCACGAGTGGTCAATTTTTTTAAAATATATATATTTTTAAAATACATTGTTATTTTATTAAAATAGAAAAAAATGAGTTTAAAAATTAAAAAATTCAAAATAAACAGACCATAAGTGGTCGGTTTTATTTTGAAATTAATTAATTAATTTTACAAAAACCGACCACAAGTGGTCGGTTAATTAATTAATTAATTTATAAAAAAACTGACTACACGTGGTCAGTTTTTAAAAGGAATTACCATAAAAACCAACCACATGTGGTCGGTTTTTCAGAAAATATTTTTAAAAACCGACCACATGTGGTCGGTTTTTTTTAAATTTTTCAGAGAAACCTACCACATGTGGTCAGTTTTTCTGATAATTTTGTAAAAAAATATTAAAAATTTCCAAAATACAAACATTAAAAATTAAATTATTTACAAAATTAAAAATTAAATTATTTACAATACAACCCACCAATCATTTACAAACATTAAAAATCAAATCAAATTATTTACAATACAACCTACCAATCCTTTAATATACAATCAACCAACCACCATAATAATACAAACATTAAAAATCAAATTATTTACAAAATTTATCGAGGTTCCAAATCCAAACTATAAAACATACAAAAGATTAAAAACTACAACTCATCATCCATATCATTCCCAACCTCACCCATTCTATTATCAATATTTCGTTGATATATCCAGCTATAATCAGGTTCCATCTACACAATCAATCACATTCAAGTAATTAGTTCAAGTCACAAAAGTTCACATTTCAAATACCTACACCGAAACATTTTTAAGTCATTAATTCACTTCACAAGTTACCAAACTAAACTAAATTCAAAATGAAAAGTTCACGTTTCAAGTACCTACACTTAAACATTTTGAAGTCACTAATTCACTTCTCAAGTGACCACACTTTACTAAAATCAAAATGCAAGTTCACATTTCAAGTACTTAAATTCAAAACAAAAGTCACTAATTCATAATTCAAGTAACTACACTTAAGCATTTGAAGCCACTGATTCACTTCACAAGTTACCAAATTAAACTAAATTCAAAATGAAAAGTTCACATTTCAAGTACCTACACCTAAACATTTTCAAGTCACTAAGTCACTTCTCAAGTGACCACACTTAACTATATTCAAAATACAAGTTCACCTTTCAAGTAACTACACTTAAACATTTTCGACTCACTAATGCACTTCTCAAGTGACCACACTTAACTAAATTCAAAACACAAGTCCACATTTCAAGTACCCACACTTAAACATTTTCAAGTACTTATTTACTTCTCAAGTGACTACACTTAACTAAATTCAAAACACAAGTCCACATTTCAAGTACCTACATATGCATTTTGAAGTAACTAACTCACTTCTCAAGTGACAACATTTAACTAAATTCAAAATACAAGTCCACATTTCAAGTACCTATACTTAAACATTTTCAAGTACTTATTCACTTCTCAAGTGACCACACTTAACTAAATTCAAAACACAAGTCCACATTTCAAGTATCTATGCTTATGCATTTTCAAGTCACTAACTCACTTCTCAAGTGACCACACTTAACTAAATTCAAAACACAAGTCCACATTTCAAGTACCCACACTTAAACATTTTCAAGTACTTATTTACTTCTCAAGTGACTACACTTAACTAAATTCAAAACACAAGTCCACATTTCAAGTACCTACATATGCATTTTGAAGTAACTAACTCACTTCTCAAGTGACAACATTTAACTAAATTCAAAACACAAGTCCACATTTCAAGTACCTACACTTATGCATTTTTAAGTCGCTAACTCACTTCTCAAGTGATCACACTTAACTAAATTCAAAACATAGGTTCATAATTCAAGTAACTACACCTAAACATTTCAAGTCACTAATTCACTTCACAAGTGACCAAACTTAACTAAATTCAAAACACAAGTCCACGTTTCAAGTACCTACACTTATGCATTTTCAAGTAACTAACTCACTTCTCAAGTGACCACACTCAACTAAATTCAAAACACAAGTCCACATTTCAAGTACCTACACTTAACATTTTCAAGTACTTATTCACTTCTCAAGTGACCACACTTAACTAAATTCAAAATACAAGTCCACATTTCAAGTACCTTAAAACAAAAATTTTTCCTTTAAAGTCCCTACACTTAACCATTTTCAAGTGACTAAGTCACCAACCAAACCACATTCAAAAAACAAAATCCCCTTTAAAGTCCCTACACTTAACCATTTTCTAGTAACTACACTTAACCATTTTCAAGTCATGTACTAGCATTTCAAGTCATTAAACTATTTTCAATTAATTAATTCACATTTTCAAGTAACTATACTTAACCATTTTCAAATAACTACACCTAACCATTTTCAAGTCACTAGTACACATTTCAAGTCACTACACTAATTATTTTCAAATAACTAATTCACATTGCAAATCACTATACGTATCCACTTTCAAGTAACTAAACTGAACCATTTTCAAGTCACTAGTACACATTTTGATACAAGAATGACCAACGACCAAGAACATACCAAAATATACATCTAAAACAGTCCACAAGTTCAAGAGAATCGAGGACCCTATGGATGACCACTCTCGGATTCACAAACAATAACAAGAACACAATGTAGCGAGGTGTTTAACACCTATTTTCCAGCCAACAATCCAAACTAGATTATCAACACAAGCCAAAAATACTACTACAACAACAACAAGACAGTCACGAGTACATTAACAACAAGAAAAATCCGACGAATACAACAAGATACAAGATAGATAGTTAGACCTTGGTTGGAATTATCTTAGCCCTCCATTAACACATAACCCAACTATACATAATACCCATATAACAACAATAAAGATTATCTAGGCTAATAGAGAGCCAAAAATTAATCAAGCAAGTTTTGAAATCCAACAACAAATATGATGTCTAACAAGCAATCAAAGAATATGATGTCTAACAACCTGTCTCACCGGTGGCTGTCATTACTAGCGCGAATGGAGGAAGCTGGCGACGGCGGCTTGAGGGATTTCGCCAACGAGCATCGCTGGGTGGCTGTTATCGTCGGTGTCGATGGAGAAGAGACGACAAAGAGGGAAGAGTGAGGGACGTGGTGGCTACATTATTGGTTGTTTGTCGGAGAAGGAAAGAAAGATGATGGCGGGCGGGTAACTGGTGGTTCTTGTTGGAGAGAGAGTGGAGGAAAGAAAGAGAAAGGGGAAGGAGATGGAAAATGCAGCTGTTGTGGGAAATTAGGGTTAGGTTTGGTTTAAAAGGAAAGAAAATGGAAATGTGATCTTGGCCATTGGATCAATTTTGATCGACGACTGAGATTAGAATAATTTAAAAATGGGTTAAAAATTAAAATTAGTGTCAAATTGGCTGAAATTGACATTAATTGAATACAAATTGGCTATAATTTAAATACATACGAGAATAAATTGAAATCGGCTGCTATTGTAATAATGACGAAAAAAATATAATGATACATTGATGTAAAAATTAATATTACGTAAAATAATAATAATAATAATACTAATAACAATAATAATAATAATAATAATAATAATAATAATAATTTATTTTTAAATTGTAAGTGTGCCTATTTACGAAAACAATAATTTAATAAATGTTAATAAAATTATGTAAAATATCATATTTGAGTTAGTAAATTATAAAAATAATACTAAAAGGAAATAAAATAATTTGTACAATTTTTTTAAAATCATGAATGTGGCGCGTCGTTATTTATATGATACAAGAATAATGCGTAAAAATATTTTGTATGTTTTTTAAATCATGAATGTGACACGTCAATATCTTTTTGATATAAGAATAATGTGTAAAAAATATTAATATTTGAAATTAATAATTTTTACAAAACAACAACCTAAAAGGAGTATCTGGAGGTCAAAATTGGATGTCAAATACGTACTATAAACATTACATGCATACACGATTTTACGATTCCATAATAATATACAACATATTTCACATATAATTAGATGAATTATCGTTAGATTATCTTATGTCATTAATATACCTTCACTATATAATATGTATATACCTATACATACACACACATATACACACCATCGACTATATCAAGTTCTAAATACGTACTATATACATCACATACATATATGAATATATGATCCAATAATATAATGCGACGTATTTTATATACATAATCTGATAAGTGATTGATTAATTTGATTAGCTTACATTAATATAACTTCAACGTACAGTATATATTATTAATTCTGTCGTTTCAAATCAAAGTATTCAATATGTTTGGATAGATTCTAATAGGTTTTTACTACATCGTTCATCAATCGATCACTATATATATATATATAAAGATATTTATATATATGAACTCTTGAATGCGTATTATATACATCACATCCATAAGTATATTACCTTATAATAGAACACATTCATTATATTCTGGTGAATTATCAATTATATATTATATTATTATGATTGCAAATACGTACTATAAACATCAACTTTCAAATACGTACTATATAAACATCAGTTTTCAGCTTTCAAATACGTACTATAAACATCATTTTTCAATTATCTGTCCCAACGGTATGATATATATACACATATTCATTATACAAAGATTATGCATGTTTAACGTCATTTAATGTATATATAAAGGAAATATTTATTTTATATATTTAAACATAAGTAAAAGATAAAGATTACGTTTAACGTAATTTGTATATTATATTTGATATATTTTTTAGTGTAAGTTTTTTCACAAAATCTAAGATTTATTGATTTTTATTATTATTATATTGATTATTGACTACGTGTAATCAATATAATCTTAAAAAATAATATATTAGATTATTTTTTAGTAAAGTAAATATATTAGATTATATATATAATCTAATATATTATTTTTACTACTAATAATAATTAGATTACATAAAGTAAATATTAGATTATATAATTATTTTTTAAAAATAATTTTTCTTTTCTTTTTTAATTCCAAAACCGACCACTAGTGGCCAGATTTTATTTTATTTTCTTTAATGAAAAATCGACCACATTTGGTAAGTTTTTTATAATTATTTTAATTAAAAACCGATCATATGTGGTCGTTTTTTAAAATTATTTTTTTATCTTAATTAAAAACCGACAACATGTGGTCGTTTTTTTAAAATTAATTATTTTTTTATTTTTCATTAAAACTGAACACAAGTAGTCGATTTTAAAAAATTGTTTTTCTTTTTATTTTATTTAAAAATCGACCACATGTGATCGATTTTTTAAAATTAATTTATTTTTTTAATTTCATTAAAAACCGACCACTTAAAAAAAAATTCTTTATTTTTGTTAAAAACCGATCACATGAGGTCCGTTTTTTTTAAAAATATATAAATTTTTTTTAAAAAAATTTAAAACCGACCACGAGTGGTCGGTTTTTTTAAAAAGTTCATTAATTTTTATTTTAAAAAAATCAACCACATGTGGTTGGTTTTTAAAAATACTTTTTAATTATAATTTTTAAAGAAAACTGACCACAAGTGGTTGGTTTTATTTATTTTTATTAATTTTTATTTGTAGAAGAAATAATAATTAATATAAAAATTATTGAAATGATTATTTTGATATTTTAAAATATAAAAGCGACCACATGTGGTTGCTTTTTTACAATTTTTTTTAAAAATAATTAAAAAACCGGCTACATGTGGTCGGTTTTTTCCGACCACATTTTGTGGTCGATTTTTTCCGACCACATTTTGTGGTCGATTTTTGTAATCTTTTTAGTACTAAACCACTAATAAAGTGCGATAACCTCTATTTATTATAAATTTGGGGACCTGAAGTCCTCGTATAAGAACATCAAAAAAAAATCAAGTTAAAGCTAAAAGGTTATCCCAAACAAGAAATGACAAGAATGTCTTAGTCCTGAAACAAGGGATGTAAACAATGACAAGAAGGTCCAAAGGTTGACCGATTGTGGTGCTCGCCTTTGACACTGAGTTTGATACTTCTAGCTAAAGGTAAGGTCTTGTCTCAAATGCCAGAACAAGCTCTGCACTTAACAAAAAGAAGAATATAGGTCGCATCAGTACAATAACACGTACTGGTAGGCATCATAAACCGACTTAACCCAATACCATACGAAGAAGTAAATCTAATAGATGCAAAAAGATCATCACAAAACTTATAAACAAACAAATATAAAAAATCATGGCGTTTCACTATAAGGAAAAATATAAACTCATACCCATGTAACTTTACACTTAGTCAAATTCAGCAACAGGTTGCAACACACAATACAGATATATGTGGTCAGTCAATGTACATGAATGAATATATGAATGCAAGATGTGCTTATCATATATTTATTTTTGCATTCTCATTAACATCAACATTATCATCATCATCATCATCATCTCATTAACATCACAATTATTATCGACTTATGAATATCATGGGTTGTATTTTAACATCATTCCAATCACCATCAACTCAACTATGTCAATATCAATGAATATACAATGTAGTCATTAATCATAAGCAATGTTTGAAAGACATCACAATGTTCAATTCACATATAAGCACAAAGTCAAACAAGTTAAATTGCTACAATAAACCGTAAACTACTTTGAATCCTTGCTCAAGGTCATCTTTCTGTCACATGTTCGCCCTTTTCTTTCCTTTCCTTTCAACTTATTCTTGATCTATAACAACAATATTAAATACTCATTTCATTAATTCGTCCCCTTTATACTACTAGGGATTAGAAACCACTAATTTTGACCATGAACTTGCCCTATTTCATCCTCTTACAGTTTTCTACCCATAAAATCTCATAAGTCCTACTGGAATTGGTATGAACAACTATAATTCTACACCCATTAGTGTTTTCTAACACTATAGAATCATTATTTACTGAGTTTACATAGATTTCCACAACTTAATTCTAATTTCATAAATTTTGGCTAAACCCCAAATTCCACCATGAATTCATTTTCTAATAATTTCAAATATTTATGAGAAGTAATTCAAGCTTATAATGTAGTAGCTTACCTCTAAAGATAAAAAAACTCCTAATTTCTGTAGAAAATCGCCTTTTCCAAAGTTCTTTTGCATTTTTTAAAAAGTAGGGATTACAAAATACTTTTGGATTTTAAAACTATTAGATATTACGTGTTACCACAATAGCAGGTAATAACCACTACAACAGTTCATTACTTAATTGGGTATCCACAATATTGGTACCCTTTTTTCACTATAGCGATACCTCTATAACAATTATTTTTTCCACTACAGTAGTCTAAGATAGAAACTTGGGAACTCTCTTCAGTTATGTCTATTTTACAATATATTCTATGGATCATGTCATCATAAACCAATCCCTTCATGGTAAACTCTATATCCGGAGTTCTGTAACTCCATTTTAGGTGTCGAAAGTTGCTATGCCTTCCTAAACTCGTTATCTGTATAACAATCAAGTCAAATATCATGACCAATACTCACATTAGTACCAGATTTACCAAAGTAGAACACTCTTAAAATTCATCCAATACTAGAATAACCTTGAATTTCTCAAAAAATAGCTTAAGGAATGACTAGGTGCAAATTGTACCTCCTAATTCAGCGTAACAAAAATTTTGGGTTGTTATATTAGATTAAAATTTTCCATTAATTCATACCCGAAGGATAATTATCCCCAAGGGAATAACAAGGTAGGGAAAAGTACATGAGCCAATCAATAAGTTTGGATATCTCTTGTGCATGTCCGCCATTGTCTCCCAAGTTGCTTTATTAATAGTACGATTCCTACATTGAACCTTTACAGGTAGAGTGACCATAGTCCTTAACTTCATCACATCTCTATCTAATATGGAAAGTGGTTCCTCCTCATATGACAACTCCTTATCTAATAATTTTGGGTCCCAATGAATGATGTAGTCACCACCCCCATGATATTTATTTTGCATAGACATGTGGAACACCAGATAAATGACAGACATAATATGATGCAAGGCCAACTTGTATTTTACTAACTTCAGTCCCTTCAAAACCTCAAAAGATTCAATGTATATAGTACTCAACTTGCCCTTCTTGCCAAATCACATTACACCCTTCATGGGTGATACCTTCAAGAGTACCTTCTCCCTCTTTTCAAACTTCACATCTCTTACCTTATTGTCTGCATATTATTTATTTTGGCTCTGAGTTGTTATGAGTTTCTTCTATATGAACCTTACCTTTTACATTGAATTTTTTAGTATGTAGTGTTCTAGGGTCTCACTTCAAATGCATCTAACCATGCAATTGGATACCTACTCCTTCTACCATATAAGGCCTCAAAAGGAGCCATATCAATGCTAGACTGGTAGCTATTATTTTAGGAAAATTCACACAATGGTAAGTATTGGTCCCACTGACCCTCAAAGTCCATAACATAAGCCCAAATCATGTCCTCAAACACTTGGATAGTTCTCTGAGAATGACTTCTAATTTGAGGATGGAAAGTTGTACTTAGGTCCAGCCTAGAATCTATTTTTGACTAAAACCTCTCCCAAAAATTAAAGATAAATTGAGTACCTCTATCTGATATAATTGAAACTGGTATCCATTTCAACCTTATAATCTCCTTCACTTAGATCTTGGCCAACTTAGCCGTATTATAATTTACTTTAACTAGATAAAGTAATCCGACTTAGTCAATCGGTATACAATGACCCATATAGAGTCGCACTTCCTCAATATTTTAGGAAGGCCTACCACAAAGTCCATGCTTATTCTTTCTCTTTTCTATTCCAAAATAGGCATTCTCTAAAAAGTACCACCAGGTTTTTAGCGTTCATATTTGACTTTCTAAAAATTTTAATAGTTCGTTACAAAATCCATAATGTCACGCTTCATTCTTCGTCATCAATAATGTTGCCTCAAGTATTTGTACATCTTGTTGGAACCTGGATGTATAGAGTATATAGAGTTTTGAGCCTCTGTGAGAATAGTTGAAATCAAATTACCTACTCAGGTTATGCACAAGCATTCTCGAATTCTCAACATCCCCTCATCATTAGGGACAACTTTTTTAGCCTCACTCTATAATACTTTTCCCCTGGGATTGCTCAGCTTTTTATCTTAAAAATGCCCACTTTTGATTTGGCCAAAGATTGTAGACCTAATTTCCACATGTGCTAATATTATCCCTTTGCTAATCTCCGGCTGTTGCACCCAAGTGCACATGCAATTGTACGTGGTCTTACCAAGTAGTAAAGTGGCCTTTTTAAAAAGCCAAATATCGATCCCTCAGAGACTCGTTTCAACAACTATTTAGCTCTAGTAAACAATTAAGATTAAATTGGTGTAAAAGTGACCGAAGAGTTTTTAGAGTTATAGAATAAAAGTAAAGTAAATAATACAGTAAAATAAAAGTTTTGGACAATCAATGGAGAAGAATCCAGGGTTAAGGATTTGCGAACAATCCTACTACACTATTGAACTTCATTGGTTAGATTACTTATCTTAGTTGTTGATTCATGGGGTTAATATTATGTTTATGCTCTCTCGCGCTTCTAATCTTCTATCTAACTTAGACCCACAACTACATCATTGAGAGGGGATGCGAGAACTAAGCTAAAAATATTTATATTTCATCCTGTAATGAACCAAATAGGTCACTTAGGTATATATCTATCCTAAATGCAAATTATAACTTCATTCTATAGAATATTATCATCCTACTCTATTTACCCCACGTTCTATCCTCTTGTTCCTCCTCTTGGCCTCATAAGACGATAATAAATGTTTTCTAAGGTTACATACTCCTTAAAATAGTTATAAAAAGGATAAATAGCCAAAAAATATGATAATCAATCAGACCCAAATCAATTCAAAGCAATAGTAATCATGTTCTTGGCCTTAACCCCGGAAAGGGGGCTTTTAGCTGCTCATGGACATAACAGTAATCGCAAAGGTAAAAATCATGTTAAAATCCATAAAAAAAAACTAATTTAAGGAAATAAAAACCCTAATTTAATTGTTTTCCAGACTCCCTCAAAGTTCCAAAGTCGTCCAAGGTGTATAGCCTCTTGTTTAAGTGTCCTATTTATAGAAGGTCAAATCTGTCGAAATTAGACTAGGGTCTGCGTCGCGTCCTATATAGTAGTACCTAGGGTGTGAGACGCACCGAATATTGGAGATACACTGTTTTAGGTCCCTAAGGGATCTCCCTATGTATGGAATGCACCCCATAGCGATGTCTAAGCCTCGCGACGCACTAGTGAACTCCAAGAGGTCTGTTTTACGTCAAATCTTGTCCCGTGCTTTTGTCCATCCATTACAAGACTTGTGGTGTTGTTTACACTTGATTTACAGCTTGAGTATCATCCATATAGAATCATTATAAACTCACCAAGCATCCTATATCATAAAAAATCATGTATTAGAGCTCAAAACAACACAACATCCAAGACGGGGAACTAGAAACTCATGCTAAGAATACTAGTTTTGCCCCCTTTGATCTTAAACTTGGTTTTGACTCTTGGATTATTTCAATTGATCCTCAAACACTATAAACAAGTTGTTAAAGATATAATTAAACAATAATACCATTAGTAACCCATCACACACTAGAATTGATCGAGATCAACTAGAACAACACCTAGTTCAAGCTAGTAACACTAGTTTTCTCGTTTTCACTCTTAGTGACCAATTTAAGTACAAACATGTTTGGAAAACACCTTAGACATTGTAATCAAGTAATTAAACACTTAGATTCTCAATTATATAATTATTGAATCATTAAGCACTCAAATTGTCCTCAAAATAAGACTAAATAAGCCTGGATAACAACACCGAGGTGTATAAATCCACCTCAGATCACCACCCCACACTTAAAGCCTTGTTCATCCTCGAACAAGTTATTACTCTAAGCATAATAATCAAAAGAGACTCGACACTTCTACTACAATCAAGATACTCAAGCTAGTACTACAATGACTACACAGATTGCAAGTCCTTACACTAATCATGTTATGTACACAATTGAAAGTTCATGAACACTACTTCAAAATATCCTAGCCACAAGAATTGATTCACCAAGTTGGCAAACTCATACATATTTCTCTATCAAAGACATCAAACAAATCACCCAAATACCATCAAATATGTGCCCTCACAATAAGAGAGTTACCAATAAACACTCATATAGATGCAATTTATAACAAAATGGTTACAAGAATCAAATTATGCTCTCTCTACCAAAGAATTCACAAGTTACACAAGATGAACCATAGGCTTGCCCTTAGTGTAGTAATTCACTAATATCAGAATGTTAAAGCTCAAGATCAAGTAGGTCTTTAAGGGTTGAAATGTAGGCTAAGGGATGGGTAGGAACTATTTTGATCAAGAATTGCGCTATCTTCCCTAAGCGCTTTAATACATTACACTTTTCATTCAATTCACCTTTAACAACCAATTTCCACCACTTTTGTCTACCTCTATCTTTTGTTTTGCCCCATCTCATTAAGATCATTCACATACAATATAGAAGGGTGTATTTTTTATTAATTCACAATTCACTTTTTAGCACAATTTTCTTTCACTCCCAACCATAACACCAATAACTATTACTTTAGGGCTTTAATTTCACTTTTTTCCTACTTGAATTTCAAACTCCTTAACTCAATTGAATTTCAACTAAAGCGCTTAGGAGCTTTGGATCAAATTATGGTCAATCAAAGAAGGGGACACAGGATGCATATGAGGCTGCCAAAGAAAATAAGCTAAAGGCTCAATGGGGCTAACTAGGATTATGCACATTGGTAGGTCTGAAAAAGGGTATCACATGGCTATCAAAGAAATGCCTATATCATCTCCTAAACCCACACTCTTTATTTCACTTTGCATATACACAAGGCAAGTTCTAGACATCAATTATAATAAGGAATAACCAAAAACCTCACATACACATGGCACATGCTCAACTTAAGTAGGATCATTATAGACTCTTAACCAAACAATCATATGAATTCAACATTAAGCCAACAAGTATAAGAGTCATAAACTAGAGCCTAGGAGTCTCAAAAGTAACAATTCACACCATCAACATGATCTTTACATTCAAAAACATTTGCATCATACAATCACATATAGCACCAACAAGAAGATCTTACTTATTCTAACACAAATAATTTTTAAAATTACTACTAAAACTAGGAATTTCCCCACCCCATAGTTAAAAATCTACTTTGTCCCCAAAGTATACTTAAAAGTAGAGATATAAATACTCCCTGAGGCCTTTAGACGTAGCTAGTAGCATATTTATACATTAAGAGGGTCCTGGTAACCCACACTTAATCTTTGCTATGCTTCTTAGCTCAGATATTAGTGTACTCAGATTTTCCATCAACCTGTGACTCAATATAAACAAAAACTAGTGAAATAAAACTAAAACTACTAAAAATAAAACCTACCTTAACTTGGGTTGCCTCCCAAGAAGCACCTGATTTAGTGTCATGGCACGACCCAATATTAGACTTAGTCGTTTTCCTTCATCCTCTTCCTCCTACTTGAAAGAAATCTTCTTATTCATTTCTAACCTCTTAAGTATGCACTCTAAAATTCAATAGCTTTCTCCATAATTGCCTTTTTAGGCTCATCAATATGTATCACATCAGGCTGGGGTGTCTGTGTCTTGGGCCACTCAATAAGGAAGTCTGAAGAGGTCTTTGGTGGCCTAAACTCCAATACTCCACACTTATTCCTTTCAATTACTATAATCATGCACAAATCTTTGTAGTAGGATAGTGTGCTGATTAGTTTGTAAAATTTGAAAACCGTCTCTTCATCATCCAACCTCATTATGACGTGCCCTATCTCACATCTATCAATGCTCCTTCTGTCGCCAAGAATGGACGTCCCAAGATGATCAACACTCTTTCATCTACCTAAAAATCTAAGGCAGTAAAATCATCAGGAATAATAAACTTACCAACCTTGATGAGAACATCCTTTATAATTCCCTCTGGATGGGCTAGGGTCCGGTTTGTCAATGGGAGTATCACAGAGCTCGGTCTTGACTTCACCAAGCCCAAGGTGTTGAACAAAGATGAGGGCATCAAATTGATACTTTCCCCTGAATCACTAAGTGCGTAGACGACCTCACTGTTGCCGATTTAAATGAAAAGAGTGGAACTCCAAAGGTCTTTGAGCTTTTTGGGCATCTTCTGCATTACCACAGAGCTACACTCGTTAGTGAGTGCTACTGTCTCAATATTCTATAGCTTAATTTTATTATTTACCACATCCTTCAATTACTTAGTAGACTTGGGCATTTTCTACAAAAGATCTAAAAGCGAAAGGTTAATGTGAAGCTCTCTGAACGTGCCAAAGAACTTCTTGAAGCATGCATCCTCCTTGGTTGTTCTAAGCCTCTGTGGCAAAGGTGGTAGTGATTCTCCTTAACTTGTTCAACAACTTTTGTTTTTGAGTACTCAGACTTCCTCGAACTATTAATATCTTTGTTATCTGCTTGTTGAGGCACCATCTCTACATCTACCTCCTTAGTTGTTTTTGGAGGTTCTCCATTCAAATCTTCACCACTCCTCAAAGTGATTGTCATTACTTATTTAGGAGGTTCAGTACCACTTGGAAAACCACCTTGAGGACTAATATTTTTGTGCCTGCTGTATTTTTTCCATTCGGTATTCCAAATTCTTTTGCAGTATTTGCTGATTTTTGAGTTCAGCATCCATCTGTTCTTGGGTGGCCATGATCTTCTTTAGCATGTCCTCTATGTTGCTGGCCTGCGTGTTTTGTTGTTGTTGCTGCTGAAACTGTTGTTGTTGGTTGTTGTTCCATGATTGAATTAGTGGTTGGATCAACCCCTTTTGATTATAACATTCCCATAATTCAACCTTTGAGCATTGCCCACAAACATCACTGACTCAGGATTTACACCACGCATAGCTACAGAATGACCACTATTGCCACAAACCTAACACTAACATGTGTTCTGCTGCACTACATTCACTTGAGCTTTAATTTGATTCACTCTTAATTTGCTTAATTAGTTCAATATATGATTTTGCATAACTGAGAGCTGAGCAACCAAGGCTATAACATTGCCAACTTCAATCATACTAGCAACATTTTTTATTGAGCCTCTTAAGGTATCACCATGCCAATCTAAATTTTCTTGAACAATTCGGTTCAACAAGGTATATAGCTCATCATACGTCATCTCCAAAGCTTGACCACCTACAGCTGAATCTAGAAAATTTTTTGTGTTATGGTCAAGTGCCTCAACAAACGTGTAAGCTAGTACCTCATTAGACTACTAATGATGTAGACAGTCCCGAAGAAGAACTTTGAACCTCTCCCAAGAATGATAAAGGTTCTCATTTGGCCTCTATTTAAAGCTCGCAATCTCACTATGAAGTCTCACAGTCTTGTCAGATGGAATGAATCAAATGAGGAACTTTTGAGCTAAGTCATCCCAGGTTGTGATTGAACTTGGCGTCTCAATGTTCAACCACTTCTTTGCTTCACCCGATAGTGAAAAAGGGAAATTTGTTAGCCTCACATAGTTAAATCACACACTCATAAAAATAAATGTGTCACCTATCTCTAAGAAGATATTCAAGTGGACTTGTGGATCTTCATGTGAAAGCCTGGTAAACTATCCACAACTGATCAAAAGCTTTACCATGTTCTTTTTTAGCTCAAAGTTACCTCCAACAACTGGTTTTTGAAAAGGAGAGGTCAAATTTATCGCAAGTGGGATTGCCACTTCGTGAACTATACTGTGGGATGGTTGTTATTCAGCCATAGGAGCAGGATTGTCTTGTTCCTCTTGAATTTGTAGGATACGGTAGAGAAGAACTACTTCTTTCCTCCATTAATGAAAGCATTGCTCAGGTTCGGGGTCTGATTCAACCAATTCCCGATTCCTTGCCAGCTTACTAACTTGTAAACCTATTACCTGCAAATTCAAAACCAAGATCAAGTGAAAAGCACCAAAGAAATCCAAAAAGTAAAACTAAAACATAAGTAGTTGCTAAATTACAAGTTCCCGACAATGGCGCCAAAAACTTGTTGCGCCCAAGCACACACACAAGTGTACGTGGTCTCATCAAGTAGTTAAAGTATCCTTTTAAAAAGCCGAATGTCGATCCCTCAGAGACTTATTTCAACAAATATTTATCTCTAGTTAACATTTAAGATTAAATTGGTGTAAAAGTGCCTGAAGAGTTTTTAGAGTTGCAGACTGAAAGTAAAGTAAATAATACAGTAAAGTAAAAATCTTGGACAATCAACGGAGAAGAATCCAAGGTTAAGGCTCTGCGAACAGTCCTACTACACTATTGAACTTAATTTGTTAGATTACTTATATTGGTTGTTGATTTACGAGGTTAAAATTATGATCATGGTCTCAAACCTCTAATCTTTTATCAAACTTAGACCCACAGCTACATCGTTGAGCGGGGATGTGAGAACTATGCTAAACGCATTTATATTTCATCCCATAATGAACCAAATAGGTCACTTAGGTATATCTCTATCCTAAATTCAAATTATAACTTTATTCTATAGAAGATTATAATCCTATTCTATTTACCCCCACGTTCTACCCTCTTGTTCCTCCTCCCGAGCTCACAAGATGAAAATAGATGTGTGCTAAGGTTAGCTACTCATTAAAATAGTTATAAAAAGTATAAATAAACAACAAAATATGATAATAAATCAAACCCAAATCAATTCAAAGCAATAGTAATCATGTTCTTGGCCTTAACCCCGGAAATGGGGCTTTTAACCGATCATGGACATAACAGTAATCGCAAAGGTAGAAATCATATTAAAATCCCTAAAATAACTAATGTAAGGAAATAAAAACCACAATTGAAGTGTTTTACAGCCACCCTCAAAGTTTCAAAGTCGTTCAAGGTGTATATCCTCATGTTTAAGTGTCCTATTTATAGGAGGTCAAATTTGCTGAAATTGGACTAGGGTCCGCGTTGTGCCCTCTATCGCGGTACTAGGGTGTGAAAATAACCCTAATAATAGATTAAAACTGTTTTTAATCCTTTTTTAATATCCCTATGTGTGTAACGTTCCCCATATCAGTGGTTAATCCCCGCGACGCTCTAGTGAACTCCAAGAGGTTCGTTTTAAGTCAAATCTTGTCCCGTGCTTTTGTCCATCCATTCCAAGCCTTGTGGTGTTGTTTACACTTGATTAACATCTTTTGTATGATACATATATCATAATAATCAACTCATAAAGAATACTATAGAATGAAAACACCACAGATTAGAGCTCAAACACAACATCCAATACAGTGAACTAGAAACTCAAGCTAAGAATACTAGTTTTGCCCCTTTTGATCTTAAACTTGGTTTTGACTCTGGGATTATTTAAATTGAACCTAACACACCATAAACAAGTTACTAAACACATAATTACACAATCATACCATTAGGAACTCATCACACACTAGAATTCGTCGAGATCAACTAGAATAATACCTAGCTAAAGCTAGTAACACTATTTTTCTTGTTTTCACTCTTAGTGACCAATTTAAGTACAAATTTGTTTTGAAAACACCTTAAACATTGTAATCAAGTACTTAAACACTCATATTCTTAATTATATCATTATTGACTCATTAAGTACTCAAATTTTCCTAAAACAATAATAAAAAGCCCGGATAATAACACTGAGGTGCATAAATCTACCTCAGGTCACCTGCAATCTCAGAAAATAATTATCCAAAGACTCTACCTCATTTTCCAATGGTATCTTTGAAACTTATATCCATGCTAATCTACCCATGCTCATCAATTTATGGATTAGTGCATCCAATACCATAGTGGGCTTGCCCGGGTGATATAGAATTGATATGTTATAATCTTTGATAAACTCTATCCACCTTCTCTTTCTAAGGTTCAGATCCTTCTGAGTGAACACATACTGCAAGTTGTAGTGGTTAGTGAACACTTTACATTTTACCCAATAGAGGTAGTATCTCCAAATCTTTAAAGCAAACATCACAACTACCAATTCTAAATCATGTGTGGGGTAGTTTTTCTAGTAAAGCTTCAGTTATCTCAAAGTGTAATCAATCACATTCTAATCCTGCATCAAAACAACACCTAAACCCAAGAATGATGCATCACAATATACAATGAAATCCTTACTTTCAGTAGGCAAAGTGAGAATTAGAGCCGAAGCAACAAAGTTTTGAGATTTTGGAAGCTCTCCTCACACTTGTCATCCCACACAAATGAAACTTCCTTATTTCTCCCGTGCTCTAGCAATTACTCTCCCTGGACCAATTCCATGTAGCTAGGTAAGGATAATATGTCCGTAGTAACAGGAATATAGGAATGAATAAGTATCCCTATCAATATCAAAAGAATATCTAATTAGAGTTTTATCCCTTTCCCTCACTCAATAGATCTATCTTAGCGAAGCAGTGGCGGCGAACCCCTTAACATATCGAATATAGTAATTGGCCAACCCCATAAAACTCTGAATTTCTATTGCATTTGTTGGCTTTGCCCAATTCCTAACAACTTCTACCTTATGCGGATCTACCATAACCGTTCCTTAGAAACCATGTGCCCTAAAAGGACACCGAAGATATCCATATCTCACATTTAAAATATTTTGTATGTAGTTGCATCTTCTTAAGAAACCCCACCATCGTATACAAGTGAGCTTCATGCTCCTCTTCACTTTTAAAGTAAACTAATATGTCATTAATGAATACAATCACAAATGAATCTAAGAATTACTTTAAACCCCATTAATTAGACTAATAAAATCCACTGAGGCATTGGTTAAGACAAACAACATAATTAGAGACTCATAGTGCCCATAATAGGTCCAAAAAGGAGTCTTTGGGATATCTTTCTCTCTAATCTTGAGCTAATGGTTACCCAATCTCAAATTTATTTTGGAGAATAGTGCAGATTCCTACAACTGTAAATAATGTAATCTATTCTAGGTAAGGGATATTTGTTGCGAATGGACATGCTATTCAATTAGAGGTAGTCTATGTACATCCTTATGATACCATTTTTTTCACAAATAACATAGGTGCACCTCAAAGGGAAACACTTAGGTAAATAAAACCCTTTTCTAACAATTCCTTTAACTGAGATTTTAACTGTGTCAGCTCTACTGGTGTCATATGATATGGAGAGATAAAGATGGGCCAAGTCTCAACTGTAAATCTATATAAAAATCAACCTCTCAGTCTAGAGGCATACCAAAAATATCATTACAAAATACTTCTAAGAAATCACATACCACTGGGACAGATGCTACAAGGAGGATTTATAGATTTTCTTCCTAAAATTAAGCTAAAAGTTCCCTACACCCACTCTTTACTACTTTCTGGGAGCAAAGAGCTGACATTATTCTCAAAGGATTAGGCCTAAAGGCACCCTCCTACTATAACTTTTCTATTTTGTGCATCGCTACAATGATGATTTTAGCATAACAATCAAGAATATTATTGTGGGAAACAACTAACTCATCCCCAAAGTAATATCAAATTCCTCTAAATCTAGAATCACTAAGTTAACCAAGGTCTTAAAACCTATAAACAAAAGAAGACCTGTATGATACACCTGATTAACACATATAGACACCCCACTGGCCTAGACACATACATATGGGTATCAAGATATTCGCAATCTAAATCCCAACACAAAGCAAATTTCACAAACATATAAGAGAAGCTGGAACCAGGATTAAATTATTTAAAAGCTATAAGATCACGTACAAGAATAGTACTTCTGATCACAGTATCAGAAGTTTTGGCTTCAGGATAAGATAGAACAACATAAAGATGAGCCTTATCACCACTTGACTGCCACCTCTACCGACTTGAGTACCATTTCTACCAACCTGTCCTCCACCCTAGTTGCCCTAGTTGCCATATCTTCCTGCAGCCTGGCCACCACATCCAACTTATGGAAGACCTCTACCATTTCATCCACAGCCATAACCTATCGAAAGTAGAGCAGTATAAGTTCACTACTGAGTCAACTAACCTACAGATAAGAAATAGGACAATACATTCTGATGTGTACCAAATCCCCACACTCATGGCACTTAATGCCTAAAGTATTCCTCTATACTGACGAGGATGAAATTATATAGTTGTCTATTTGTGAAGGATAATAACTGACTATAGATGACCCCTGTAGATACTAGTATGGCCAAATTATAAGGCTTAGAGGAACCATGCCACTTTAAAAAAGTATTACTGAACTGGAATGATATCCTAACCTTTTTCTCTTATGCTTTTACCTTTCCTTACTTCTCAAGTTCCTTATCTCTTAAAAAGACTTATCAGATGCAACTACAAATAAGTTCACCAATTGAATCCTAGAATTTAGACCCTTCACCAAGTGCCTAATCTGCTTTTTCTCCGAGGTAATCTATTGTAGTGCATATCAAGACAATACATGAAACTTGGCCTCATAGGCCACTACAAATATTTTATCTTACTCCAATATCAAGAACTCATCCTTCTTCCGATCACAATAAGAGTAGGGGATATATTTCTCAAGGAACACATTCTAAAATTGCAACCAAGTAAGTGGAGGTAATAAAACCCTACATTTTATAAATTATCTCCACCATTGCTTAGCTTTGTCGTACACCTAAAAAGAAATAAACTCCACACCATACCTTTCAATAATACCCATCTTGTGCAGGCATTCATGACAATCTATCAAAAATTTGAATGCATTTTTAGGTATGCACCTTAAAATACTGGAGGTTTTATCTTTAGGAACCTGTTGAATAATCCATGTTCATCATTATTCAATACGAACCCAGTACTCTGATACTATCATTTTCTTATCAAATGGTCATGATTGGCACCCTCCCTAACCTATGGTAGGAGATCATGCTTAACCTAAACCCTCAAGTACTCCTATGTCAAATTTATATTTATATTATCCTACTTCATTATTAAACAAGTCTAAACTATTTTTATTAAATTGTTAAATAATCAACATCAAACTAACTAAATTATCCAACCGCTAATAGAGTGTTACAACCTCTATTTATTACAATTCTCGAGATTTGACGTCACTGTAAAAAAACATATAAAAGAAAATCAAGTCTAAAATCTAAATGATTATCCAAAATAAAAAATGAATAAGAATGTCTTAGTCCCGAAGCAAGGAGCGTGAACCATGATAAGAAGATTCAAATGTTGTCTGGTCGTGGTGCTCACCCTTGAAACTAATTCTAGTACTGCTAGCTAAAGGTGAGGTCTTATCTTAAACACAGAAACATGCTCAACACTCAATAAAAAGAAGAGCATATGTAGCATCACTACAACAACACACACTGGTAAGCATCATAAACTGACTCAATCCGACACCATATGAATAATTGAATAAAATATATGCAAAGTGATCATCATAGAAATCATAATTGAAAATATATACACAACTATGGAATTTCACTTTAAGGGAAAATATAAACTTATCCCCATGTAACTTTATACAACAACAACAACAATAACAACACACCCAGTATATTCCCACCAAGTGGGGTCTAGGGAGGGTAAGTGTATGCAGTCCATACCACTACCTCAAATGTGAGATAAAAAGGCTACTTTCGATAGACCCCCGGCTCAAAATAAAACAATCTAAGATAAAGAACAATAATAGCTAGAATAGTAAAATAACAAGATATAATAGGGATTAGCAAACTCAATATTACCACAAACCAGATACTCCAAGTAACACACTAAAAGATACCAAACCCTAAACTCAGACTACCTTCTACCCGAATCCGCCTCCTCCACAACTTCCTATCTAGGATCATGTACTTGGTAAGCTAAAACTGCTCCATGTCATGTCTAATCACCTCCCTCTAATATTTATTTAGTCTACCTCTATCATGGTTGAAACTATCCCTATCCAACCACTCACACCTCCACACTGGGGCATTTATGCTCCTCCTCCTCATATGACCAAACCATCTTAACCCCGCTTCCCTCATCTTGGCTTCCACCGAAGCCACACCCACCTTATCTCGAATAACCTGATTTATAATCCTATCTTTCCTAGTACACCCACACATCCACCTAAGCATTCTCATTTCTGCCACCTTCATCTTCTGGATGTAGGCTTTCTTAACAGGACAACACTCTGCCCCATACAACAACGCTGATCTAACCACTACTCTGTAGAACTTGCCTTTAAATTTGGGAGGTACCTTTTTGTCACACAAGATTCTAGAGGTGAGCCTCTATTTCATCCACCCTACCCCAATCCGATGAGTGAAATCTTCATCAATCTCTCTATTCTCCAGAATCATAGGCCCTAGATACTTTAAACTATCTCTCTTACTTATAGAATGAGTAGCAAGCTTAACAACCACATCGGACTCATGAGACACCTTAGTGAACTTACACTCCAAATATTCCATCTTTTACCAACTCAACCTAAACCCTTTAGACTCAAAAGTTTGCCTCCAAACATCTAATTTAGCATTAACTCCACTATGTGTCACATCAATCAATACTACATTATCCGCAAAAAACAAACAATAAGGAACCTTACCTTGAATGTGCCCTGTCAAAATATCCATCACCAAGGCAAACAGAAATGGACTAAGCGTCAAACCTTGATGTAACCCCATCAAGATGATAAAGTGCTCCGAGTCCCCTCCATCAGTCCTAACCTGAGTCTTGGCTCCATCATACATATCCTTAATCGCCCTAACATACACTATAGATACACCGCTAGCCTCCAAATAACCTCCTTGAGAACTCTATCATAGGCCTTCTCCAAGTTGATAAACACCATATACAAATCCTTCTTCCTATCCCTATACTGCTCCACTAGTTTCCTGATGAGATGGATGGCCTCAGTAGTCGAGCGCCCTGGCATAAATCCAAACTAATTTTTAGAAATAGTAACAATTCTCCACAACCTCAATTCCGCCACTCTTTCCCAAACCTTCATAGTATGACTCAACAACTTGATACCCATATAATTATTGCAATCCTAAATGTCGCCCTTATTCTTATACAACTGAATCATCATACTCCACCTCCAAGCCTCAGGCATCCTCACTGTCTTGGAAATTATGTTAAATAACTGAGTCAACTACTCCATACCTGCCCCTCCTGTGCACTTCCAAAAATTCACCGAAATCTCATCTGGCCCCGTAGCTCTACCTCTATGCATCCTATGAATAGCCCCCTAAACTCCTCAACCTTAATACACCTACAATAACCATAATCACGAATCCTCTTAGAATGCTCTAAATTTCCCAACACAATGATAGTATCCCTTCCTTCGTTCAGGGGTTTATGAAAGTAAGACTTCCATCTCTTCCTAATACAACCCTCCTCCATCAAAACTTTGCCATCCACATCCTTAATGCACTTTACTTGATCCAGGTCCCGATTCCTCCTCTCCCTAACCTCGACGAGCCTGTATAATTTTTTATCTGCACTTTTACCATCCAATGATGTGTATAAACTCTCAAGAACAATATCTTTAGCTCTGGTGACCGATAACTTCGCCTGTCACTTAGTAATCTTATACTCCTCCCTATTATTCCATTTATCTTTTTCATCTTTACGCTCAACCAACTTTGAATACGCTCTCTTCTTAGCCCCCACTTTCCCCTTCACTTCTTTATTCCATCACCAGTCCCCTAGGTTCTTGCCCGAGCGGCCTCTCGAAACCCCCAACACCTCTCTAGCTATCTACCTGATGTAATTGGCAGTCTCATCCCATATACTATCAATATCCCCTTCTCTCCCCCATGCCTCCCTCGCCATCAACTTATCCCCTTTATCTAATGCACTGGCCAAAGTCAGACTGGCTCATCTAATTTTTGGCTGATCCTTCACCCCTTTCCTCCTTCTCTACTTCTTGATCTCTAAGTCCATTACCAAAAGCATATATTGGGTCAAAAGACTCTCACTCGGTAAGACCTTACAATCCTTACAAATACCCCTATATTTTTTCCTAAGGAACAAGAAGTCAATCTGAGTCTTGGATACTAAACTACAAAAGGTAGCCAAGTGAACCTCCTTTTTGGGAAAGTTTGAATTGACTACCACCTATCCAAACGCCCAAGAAAAATTCAGAAGTTCCACTCCTTCAACATTTCTTACACCGAACCCATAGCCTCCATGCACATTATCATATCCTCTCGAATAAGACCCTATGTGCCCGTTGAAATCTCCTCCTATGAAAAGTTTCTCATAACTGGATACACCCATCACCATCTCATCCAAATCCTCCCAAAATCTCTTCTTCTCTTCATCATCTAGGCTTACATGTAGTGCATACGCACTAATAATATTCCAAGAAGACCCTCTAATAACTAGCTTAATTGACATCATCCTATCATTGACCCTCTTAACCTCTACCACTTGCTTTCTAAGCTCGTCATCTACTAGAATACCTACACCATTTATGTTCCTCACACTTCTTGAGTACCACAACTTATAACCATCTACTACTCTTGCCTTTTTACCTGTCCATTTGGTTTCTTGGAGATACGCTATATTAATTAGCCTTTTCCTAAGAATTTTCACTAGCTCTAATGACTTCTCCGATGAAGACCCTATATTCTACGACCCTACTCTCAACCTATAGTCATTCTTAGACCCTTTACCCTTCCTACCCTTGCTCTTTCCCCTGCCCATACCCTTACCCCCACCCTAGTCCCCGTCCCCACCCCTGACCCAATCCCCGTCCGAAGACATGACCCCATGCCAACACCATCTACCACAACCACCAGAGACAGCACATACCAATAACACTAAGAGCACAATGCTTATTTAACAAAGAAAACCAAAAAAGTACTATCAATCCCACACTACCGAACTAATAAGAACAACAAAAAAGGCTAAATCACAAGTAGAAAAAACAAGTAAAACACTATTATGTAATATAGAAATAAATAAGTAAATCGTCACCCACAAACAAGATAGTCCGCCAAGACACGAATAAAATAAAATCAAAATAGGAATAGTAAACAAGACAGCTTGTAGCAACCACTAGAATCAAGAAATCTATACACACGACTAGTAGAGATGGAGCAAGTGCACTTGATCAAAACGGGGTCAGTTTACTTGGTTGAGTCGCCAGATTCTGGTAATTTACAGAGAAAATTGGTCATCAAAATTGTGTTGTTGCTGCCTGAGAAGGTATGCCAAATCTGAACTTGTAGTACCTGCAAGGGGTTAGGAAAAAGAAAAGAGAGAAGAAAGAGATCACCAGAAATGGGTCCCCAGAGCTACAGTATTTCAAGATGGAGTCCCCGGCAGAGAAGAAGTCGCTGATAGAGTTGTCCACCAGAGAGGCCGGTTGTGAACAAGAGGGTCACCAGTCGTTTGGGTCTAACCAGAATCGGACGGCGGAGTGGTTGGTTCTGAGCAGAATCTATTTTGGTCATGATTAGCAAAAACCCACTGGAATCGGAACCTCAGTAACAAAGGGTAGCGTTACCAGTTGTAGTTTTGAAGTGGCATTGTATGCGGAGATTCGCCGAAGATGATAACGGAGAAGAAGATCAAAGGGTTATTGGTCGCCAATCGCTTGGGTCTGACCGGAATTGGGATTCCGGCGTAGTAAATCAGTCTCCAAAAGTACTTTCTCAAAAAACACTTCTGCCAAGAATTTTTTTTCAAAATAAACAGATTTAGAAGATTGATCAAATAGGCTATTAAGTTTTTGAAGAAACTAAATCATATTATGGTTAAAAAATCATGTGCGACTATAGAGAAACGTGGACTACGAATGAAATTCATGCGTAGATTTGTATAGATGTTAAGAATTCTAAATTGTGTAAAATACATCAATATGTCAACCATGTAACTTTATACTTAGTAAATCTAGCAACAATTTGCAACACATAATACAATTATAAGTGATCATTTAATGCATATAAATGAATACATGACTGCAAGATATGTTCTTCTTCTCTTTCTTTTTTCATTCTTATCAACATCAACATCATCAAAATCTCATCAACATCACAATTGAGTTGCATATCAATATCATTCCCATCACGATCAACTCAACAATATCAATATGGATAAGTATGCAATACAATCATTAATCATAAATAGTGCTTAAAAGACATGAGAATATTCAACTCACATATAAGCATAGATCATGCAAGTCTAATTGCTACAGTAAAGTGTAACCAACATCAAATTCTTGCTCAAGGTCACCCAACTCGTTCTTGATCTATAACAATAATATTATACACTCATTTTATTAATTCTTCTAATTTATACTACTATTGATTAAAAATAATTGATTTTAACCATAAACTTGCCCTATATCATCCTCTTAGGGTTTTCTACCCCTAAATCTCATAACTCCTACTTGAATTATTATGAACAACAATAATTCTACATCCATTAGTGTTTTATAATACCCTAGAATCATTATCTACTTATTTTACACTCATTTTCACAACTTTACTCTAATTTCATGAATTAGGGCTAAATTCTAAATTTCACCATGAATCTGTTTTCTAATGATTTCAGAGTTTGTGAGAATTAATTCTAGCTCAGAATGTAATAACTTATCTTCAAAGATGAAAAACTCCTAATTTTTGTAGAAAATCACCTTTCTCAAAGCTCCATTGCATTTTTCAAAAAGTGGGGAAGGAAAAATATTTTTGGGTTTTACAAGTGTATGATACTGTGTGTAACCACTGCAACCGTTAAACTTCAACTGTAATAATTTGCGACTTAAATGGGTATCCGCTACGACAATATCTTCTTTTGATACAGTAGTTACTTTTTTTTATGCAACAGTCCAAGGTAGAAACTAGGGACCCCTCTTCAGCTATGTCCATTTTATAACACGTTCTATGAATTATGGCATCGTGAACTAACTTTTCCATGGTAAACTCTATAACAAGAGTCCTATAACTCCATTTTAGATGTCGAAAATTGCTACGGTGTTATAAACTTGTTATTTATCTAATAATCAAATCAAAAATCACCACCATTACTCATATTAGTACTAGATTTTTCCAAAGAAGAACAACTTCAAAAGTCATCCAATACTAGACTTATCCTGAATTTCTCAAAAATATTTTTTGGAAGGATTAGGTGCAAATTTTACTTCCTAGTTCACTGTAACAACAATTTCGATTGTTACATTTACATGCTTGTTGTGTTAATCGCCTTTCAAGTTTTAATTTTGTTTGATTATAAAATAAAACTCAAAAGAGATAAGAAAGAAAAAACAATTCATAGTAGTAGTGATTTTATTAAAAAACTTTTGTTCAGAGATACTCATATTCTATATGGTCTGGTTATATTCTTTTCTAGGAAATGGATGTCCAATGCATTTTTGGAAGGAAAAAAAGATTTGAAGGAGTAAAGTAAAGACTAATAGTTGAATTAAACATTAAAAATTAATAACTGATTTTTTTTATTTTTGTTGAAAAATAATTCATGAAAGAATTAGAAAGAAGAAATGAACTAGAGATTCGGAGATCATGATTTCATTGTTATGGCTATTACATTATAAATTAAATTTTTATAGACATTTCATCGGTACTTGTTTGGATCAAGAGATTCTTTTTATACTTATCTCTATTTAAAACGAAGAGAAGATTGGATATGTGTGAATGTGTTTGAATTATGATCGATTATTTGATTCAACTTGACCCAATAAGTTTTCGACTAAGAAAATTTTGAATGAATTGTGTCTTAAACTAATAATTAAAATGACCTATTTTGACACACTCAAATTTGATCCAACATGCCTATTTTATCACCCATACTTAAAGCATCCCGCCTAAATTCAAAAATTTCATCAAATTTTATATAATCATGTCCTTCATAAGGTTTTCTTTGGCTTTAGGTATATTTTCTTTTCTCTTCTAACTTCTTTCGTATCAAATACAAAAATTTGAACTAGGATGACTAAGAGAAAAAATGAAATTGCATTTTGTCATCTTGAATTAATTTTCAAATACAAGTAGTCATCTATCTAGTTGTCTGCACTTATCTATAAGCATATTGTTATTTTATACATGATGCTTATTTCTATAACTATTGCATAACAATTGACTTTTTATTGTTATTCATTGACCTTTTTGTTATTTTTTTCAAATAAAATTTGTATTCAATATTATGAACTTCAAAAATAAGTTCAAATCAACTTATAAAAAACAAATGAAATTCAAACTTTGTATAAAAGCCAAACATGAACAGTAAAATCTATTTAAACTATTTCTCAAAAAATAGTAAAAACAAAAGAAAGAGATGAAGATAGATTCATAGTGTGTCCTTAAAGAAGTTATTTACCTCACTGTATTCAGGGTTAATAGAATATATCTTTTCAAGATAGAACGATTCACTCACCATGATAACAATACCACACACTCTAATGGACAACGAATCACTCAATGATAGCAAATCACACTTGAGTTTTCATAAAAGAAGCAACGGTTCTAAAAGGTTGCACTATTTTATGGACAACATAAGACTTTTTGCGGCTACAAGCCCCTCGACATAATTGGGGTAGTGAAATGAAGCATCATACCCATTTATTATGTGTTGATGTGCATCTGCAATATATTTCTACGACCACATGGAGGAAAAATTCTGATTAGATTTTGAATTAAATAATTAATTTTCAAATGAATTAGATCCAAACATATAGACTCTCAGTTGATTATTTGATAAATTCAAATTTAAATATAAAGTCGGGTCGAGTGAGCGATGATGATCGTGCGAGGCTTTCCTTCTTCTTACCTCACTGACAACATGGAGTAACATTTATACTTTTAAGTACAAGAAAGTTTCTCTCCCCACCAATGTGGGAGAAATACTTCTTTTATAAAGTGAAAGAATAATTTTATTTTTCTCTTTATTTCACCCTCCATTTTTCATTAACATTTCAACACTAGAACCCAACAATCTCCCTCATGAAGGGAGAATGGCTATAAGATCAAGAAATCTATGAACATGTGTGTGATTTACAAGAAAATAATAATTTCATCTAGATGAATATATTTCTCTTTGAACTTGCCGTAGTGAACTTATATCGGATGCACTCGAGCAATTGATAGATAAGATATCTTTGAAGCATCGAACTTTATTATACACCTAGACAGTACAAGTCATACAACTATCCTTTTACCATTTATAGTTCTCATGGTTTATTTCTTTAATTAAGTTTTAAATTAATTTTATCTAAAAAGATAGACTCTCAATCGATCATTTGACAAATCCAAATTCAAAGTCAAAGCTGAGTCAACGAGCAACAATGACGGTGTGAGACATTCCTTCTTTGCACCGTACTAACAACAAGGAGTAGTGCTTCTATTTTTAAGTATGAAAAAAATTCCTTTCTCCAACCAATATGGGAGAAGTACGTCTTCGATAAAGTGAAAAAATAGTTTCATTTTTCCTTCATTTTTCTTTCCTCTATTTTTCTGATATATTTTAACACTAGAACCCGACAATCCCCCTCATAAATTGGAGTAGATATAAGATCAAGATATATACATACAAGTGTGTGATTTACAAGAACATACTAATTGCATTTAGATAAGTAGATCTCCCTTTGAACTTTTCTATAGGAACTTAGATCGGATGCACTCGATTAATCAGTAGATGCACTATCTTTGAACCATCAAAATTTACTATACACCTAGACAATACAAGTCACAAAACAAGCCTTTTGACCATTTATAATTCTCATAGTTTTATTTGTTTTAGCTATGAATATTGGATGGTTTTATGAGAGATTAGTGAATCGACCTTTACCATCATTCTCCTTAAAATGGCTTTCACTTTACACTCACATAGCTGATTTCTAAATGTTTAAAATCCTATAGATAAATTATTTTTTCATACACGTCAAACATAAAATCCATTAAAAAACTTTAAACCTTAATGCTTTATCCTTGTTTCTGAATATTATCTTCATCATGATATTGGGTAGAGTTATTTAATAATATTGAAACTTTATTTATAATTTTGTTCTATCTCCTTAAACCTTGCTCATGGTATCTCCAGTCTTCTAGATAGAGTTACTACCATGATGACTTTTTCTAGGCCTTTAATCCATTTTCATTGATGATCTTTCAACTTCCTCTCTAGTCAGGCCTTTTATAAGTGGATCTAACATATTATAACTATAATAATTTCATTAGAGAGTAGTTGTCTAATTTTATTATATCTCCATCATATGTGATGAGATTTCTTATTATACATCATGCTTCCTGCCCTTCCTATTAATGCTTGACTATCATAGTGTATGAATATAGGTGACTATGATTTGAGCTCAAAAGAAATATCTTCCAAGAAATTTTAGAGTTATTCAACTTATTCACCGGCCTTATCTAAAGTGATAAATTTAAATTCCATCATACAGTAAGCAATACATTTGTGTTTGAATAATTCTCATGGTACTGCTCCTCCACCAAGAGCAAATACCTTCCTACTTGTAGATTTAACTTTATTTAATCTGGTGATCTAGTTTACATCACTATAACCTTCAATTACTGTTGGATATTTTTTTATAGTGCAAAGTATAGTTGTTAGTAGGTTTTTGATACCCCAAATTTTTTTGCATTACCATCTAATGAGTTTGATCAAGATTACTTAAGAATTGATTCAATATAATAATAGCGCATATTATATCTGATCACGTACTATTCATGATATAAATCAAACTTTCTAATTCTCTTGCATAGTACAATTGTGAATCACTTTCACTTTCATACTTTTGAAGTGAAAACTCACATCAATTGGTGTCTTGACAATATTCAAATCCAAATACTTGAATTTGTCAAGTATCTTTTCAATGTAATAAGACAGTTACAATGCTAAACCTTGTAGAGTTATATGAATTCTTATTCCTAAGATTGCATAAGCTACTTCAAGATCTTTTATTTCAAATTTACTGACTAGCATACGCTTAGTAGCATTTATATCGGAAATGTCTCTACAGATGATCAACATGTCATCCACATACAAATAAATAATGACTTTGTGATATGAAGTATATTTAATGTAAGTAAATTTATCACATTCGTTTATCTTGGATCCTTTTTCCAACATAATTTGGTCAAACTTTGCATGCCACTATTTGGATGCATGTTTTAGTCCATAAAGTGAATTAACAAGTTTGCACACTTTCCTTTTTTATTAGGAAATACAAAATTCTTGAGTTATTCCATGTAAGTTTCTTCCTCCAATTTCTCATTTAAAAAATATTTTTTAAACTCATTTGATAGATTACAAGATCATAGACGACTGCTAGTATAACCAACTTACCAATGGATGTTATCGTTGTTACCGATGAGTATGTGTTGAAACAATCAAGGTTTTTCTTTTCTCAAAAGCCTTTAACAACAAGTCTTGACTTGTATTTATCAATAGTTCCATCATCTTTTTTTTTTTTTTAATAAAGATTCAATTTGAATCTAAATATTTATTTCATGGAGGAAGATTGACATGACCCACCCTGGGACCTTGTCGTAATAGGCATCCTAAGTCTGTCCAAGACCGGAAACCACCCCCATTACCTAATCCAACCTCCAACCGCCTGCCTTGAGTTGGCTGAATTTCAAGCATATAACAAGATAATGTAACACCTCACATAAAAACTCTGGGATAAGATCACAACCGTGACTAACCCAATCGAGTCTAACCATCCCATACCAATAATTTAACCATACCAAACCAAGGGCCATAAATCAGGACATAACCAAAGATATTCCAAAACATAATATAATTAATCCCAAAATAAAATAGGATGGAACAACCAACAATCTTGTCCAATGATGTCTGTCCATCGGCTTATTCCAATGCCAAGGCCGACACCAATACCGATCTCACCCATTCCAACCCATAGAAGTACCATTAAGACTCTAACCAAAAGAGTAATGAAATCTGGTTGGGACATGTCCCTAATCATAGCCAAAAACAATATCCAAAATAAAACCAAAGTGTCTAGAAATATCCATAACATGAAATAGAGCCTTCCGAAAGGATGGAAGTTCACCACTTCAGTCCAAATGTTGTCCCCGAGTCAATCACTATATAGGAGGAGTAGAACGACCGATTTCTACACAGTGTGGGTATACAGCCTCCAGTAGACGGGGTTAGCAAGTGACTGCTAGCATGATCTCAGGGTAAGGGTAAAATAATGCTATTTATAAAACCAAGTAAAATCATCCATATGCAAACAACCATACATATATATATATAACCATGCCGGGAAAAGGGACCGGGTTTAGTATGCCTTTAAAATCTTTACCTGAGTTGTGTAGCTTTGACGTCGTAAACCACCCACAGGCTATATGAGTTCAGCTCCCCCTGCTGAAAGGCCCCCAATGCGTGTAGCCGTATGACTAGGGAAGAAATCCTTGGGATTACTAGTACATCTCCCAAAATATAGCGTAACATAATTCACACCATCATCAAGACCAACCTCATATCGGTAAATATGAGTTTCCAATTTTGGTCACCCCTTAGGACCTCTACCTTCCACGACTTTGCTACACATCCCGCTATTAATGCCCAATTAAAACCCATTTCAAAATAACCAAACCATTTTCCATTTATTAACGAAGGCCATTGATATTGGTACCGTCATACCAGCCCTTACTTCAGGGTATCATCTATATCCAACCATTTATAGGTTTAAGGGGACTTTCAAGTGCCTTTCCATTTACCATATTGAATCACTTGGGGGATTCCAAGTGACCCTCAAGCATAACCATTATCCATTTACCTTTCCAAGACATTTAAACCATGCATAATTCCTTTACCAAGTTTTAAACATGCAAGAATCCATTAAAGTAAACAATGCAATGAACATATCTTTATAATCATTTTGTCAAACACATTGGGGAAAAATATAACCGAAACCAATTCCAATTACCATTAAACCATTCCCATGCAATCCAATTATACAAAACCACCATTAGTGCTTATAAAAGCATAATTAAAACCATGGAAAAACATAACCAACAATTTAACATCAAGACCCCCAATTCATATTTGATAACCAAAATCATACAATCAATGAAATCATGAAAACATTTATAAAACCATGCCCTTAGATAAAATTAACAATGAGGGAAGAGAACATGCCTTAAACCAAGATGATGATGGAAAGAAATCACCAAGATTAGCCCCAAATTGATCCTTTAGTTGAAACCCTAGCTTTCCTTGCCCAAAAGCTCTTGAGAGAATTTTAAAGTGTTTAAAAGAGTTTCTAAGTGTTAATAAATGGAATAATAGGGTAACTAACCTCCTAAGTAAGTTAGAAGTCCTGAGACTTGTTAAGATAAGTAGGGAAATATCTAGTATACCCCCAATTAAGTTAAACCAAAATCCCATCATAGGGATACGACTGACCCACATGAGTTGTACTCTCTGATACGATTGGTATCCTTCACTCGTATCTTGGCCTCAACCCTTGGATCCAAATCTATCCAATATATGACTCATCAAACCAAATTGTATTGACAACATACGATTCGTACCCTTCATTCGTACCCCTAGTAGATTTAAACCTAAGGAAGATTTAGACACTGCCCACCATACGAGTCTTGGGTACGATTCGTACCCTGGCTTACGTCTCATGGTGAGCCACTCATACTCAGATCCAACCTAAGTAACCAAGTCTAAGATCAATATAAGGAACCAAGCAATTTGTAACCACCAATACGACTCATACCTCTAAGTTGTACCCATTCTAGTAACCAAAATCCATCCCACCAACTAACACTGGTCAGTATATGACTGAATCATACCATCCATACCCCAACATACGGCTCGTACCCATGGCTTGTATTGGTCCAGAGATCAGAATTTTAGGAAATTTTCTAAGGTCCAGAAACCAAGGTGTTTCAGTCTTTCCTACTAGGAACATTCATCCCAAATGATGGACAAGGTAGGGGTAACCACACTCCAAAATCATTTGCATTCTCTTATGAAATATATTCCTAATCTTTAACAAAGTTTTAAAACAAAGAGGCAAAGATATTAATATTTCCTTTAACAAACTCTGAAAATAAAGATATGTCGAAGACACATACCTTCTGCATGAAACCCAGGAGTAGAAAACAAATGTAGATATTTGGACTTCATGCCTCTTTCGCTTCCCATGTAGCTTATTCAACCTTATGGTTCCATCAAAGAACCTTAACCAAATCCACGTCCTTGTTCCACAAATGATGAACCTTTCTATCCAAGATCTCGACCGGGACCTCTTCATAAGATAAGGAATCCGTGAGGCCCAATAGTTTTAAAGGGACAACCGAAGAAGGATAACCAATGCACTTCTTCAACATGGAAACATGAATGACCGGATGAACCAAACTCAAGCTAGAAGGAAACTCTAGCTCATAAGCAACATTACTAATTCCCCGCAAAACCTCATAAGGACCCACATACCGGGGACTGAGCTTCCCCTTCTTGCCAAACCGCACTACTTCTTTCATAAAATATACCTTGAGAAAAACCTTATACCTAACCTCAAATTCCAAGTCTCTAGCCTAATATCTGCATAGGACTTTTGGCGACTTTGGGCAACCTTAAGCCTCTCCCATGTTAGTCTCCTAAGTTTATGTTTTAATAATGACAAACCAACAAGTGTATCTTTGCAGCTGCTAATAATGGAAATATAAAAGAAGACGACTCCAAAAATAGAAGGACATCAAGAATGGAAGGACATCCATATATCCAAGGAAAATCAATCACAACAAGAACAAATAGAAAGAGAATATCAGCTCCAAATCACCTCAAAATATTAGAAGGTATGGAAGATCACGACATGACAAATAAAACCAAAAAATAATTGAAGAATATGGCAAGTAGATCAATAAAATATCATAGAAATTGAAAAAAGATCACAATCCCAAAATCAAGGCAGATCACATCAATCAAGAAGAAAAGATCACAAGAACATTGGGAAAGAAATCAATCTTTACAAAACCAAAAAGAAAAAGTAGATCACGGACATATCTAATATGGACGTGATCCAAACCCACATATGGACATATCATACGACTATATTCCTTAATGAAGGAATCAATTTACATCCTTGATTGAGAAGAAATTTCTTGGGTTTCCTTATGAAGAGTAGCAGCCGAAGACTATAAATGATGAAGACCGAAGACAGACACTTTTCACGCAACTTCAAGGAAAAAATTCAAAGTTTCTCTTTCTTAGTCATACAAAGCTCTGTAACTTTAGTTTACAATTGTTATATAAAGAGTAGGATCAAGTTAACTTTGTAACATTAATTGAAGCTGTGTCATAAGATCTGAAGAGCAAAATAAGTCTTCAGAACTTATTTCCTATCATTGTTCTCGAGCCAAACTTTCAACGATCTAAGGAAACTTTGAAACCCAAGGGGACTGGACGTAGGCACTACATTGGTGTGCCGAACCATGATAAATCTTTGTGTCATTACTTTATTATTTGTTATAAACTTACTTAACTATTATAAGATTAATCTATGTATAAAGTGTTCTAATCTGCAGGTGAGTTGACTGTGAGGAGTTAGTAGTCGACTCACAGAAGAAAATTTCAATTCACCCCCCCTTTTGAATTTCAATTAGTATCAGTGTAGGCCTGATAGAAGTACTGTTTAACCGCAAGGAAGCAAAGATCTAATGCCAATTATCAGATTCTTAGTGCTCTCATTCAGGATGTTCTCTCCTTCACAAGACCACTGTACTTTAATGGATAGTATTACTCTTTTTATAAAGAATAGGTTCAGGATCTTTGTCCAATCAAATGACTTCCAAGCCTGGGTTGTTATTAAAAAGGGTCTAAAGCCGATTTCGGGACTCAAGAAATAGTTAAAGGACAAAGATAAATAATCTAGTAGTTCAGGTATTGAAGATCTTGAAAGCTTTGAGGTTACCAAAGAACATGAAGATATAACTCAAACTAACGCACGTGCTATAAGTTTGCTTTTGTGTGCAGTTAGCAGAGAAGAATATGACATAATTTTAACTTGTGAAACAACAAAAGAAATGTGGGACAAACTAGAGGTAACCTATAAAGGAACCGCCAAAGTAAAAAAGTCAAAAATTACTGCTCTTGTTAGTGAATGCGAGTTATTCAAAATGGAGAAATGAGGATATTGAAATAATGTTCACCAGATTTTGTAAAATCGTGTGCGAACTAAAATCACTAGAGATAATTTATCCTCACAACCAAAGTCTCCAAAAAACTTGGGAAACCAAGGATGCCATTTTGGAAGACGGAGACCTTCATAACATGACATATGATGAATCATGAGGTAACCTTATTGCATATGAGGAAAATTATATCAACAAGTTTTATAAGGATGAGAAGAAAAAATTAGTAACCTTTAATGCTGCTCCAACCGGAGAGGAGGACATTCTTAAAGATGCCAACAGGGAAGGAATGGACCCCATCAATCGTGGGGTAAGACAGATCATGAGACAGAGACAACAAAGATCCCAAGAAGGCAAAAAAAAAAAAAACTACCAGAAATGATGATCTCTGTTACTACTGTGGAAGGCCTAGACACTTCAAACAAAACTGTCTAGAATTGAGATGACGACCGTCTAGAAAAAATCAAATTTTTGGAGCCTAGGGTGATAAAGATGAAACCAAATAAGAAATAAAGGCTACCAATATATGCTTTATGGCGACAGGTAAACCTAGTGATGTAAGATCACATAATTGTCATAACTATAATATGCTTAATTGTAATCAGGATTTACTAACCGATGAACTTCAAAAAATCATAGATGAATATAACAAGCTTGCTCAAGACAAGAAAAATAGTGAAGCTCGATTTAAATAAAAACTCTCGAAGGAACAACGAAATTGGAAAATAGAAATTGAAGCATGTCAAGTTGAAATTGACTTAGTTCATGAAGAGCTTGGTAACGGAAAAACAAAATTAAACAATCTTAAAAATCTCCAAGACATATTTTCGTAGGAGCAAACTCCCGCAAAAGGAATCCGAGTTCCTTCTCAGGGTCATTAAAATTAGCTAAGACCTCCTTTTCCTCTCGAGGACCCATTTTCTTTACTTGTGGACAAAGAGGGCACAATACTACAACTACAGGCATAAGCCTAATAGTGTGTGGGTTTGGAAGCCCAAAGAAAACACATCTAACCCACAAGGATCCAAGACCACTTGGGTACCTAAATGAAATTAATCTTCTTGTTTTGCGGGAACAGCTCCACAAGAGATAAAAAAAAGGAATGTGGGTTATTAACAGTGGATGTTCCAAATATATGACTGAAAATTAGGATAACTTTTCCTCTCTAACGGAAGTAGATGGGGGATTAGTTAGATTTGGTTAAAATACTAAAGGAAATATCATTGGAGTCGGCTCTTCACCAAATTATAGCTAGTAGACGGGCTCAAACACAACCTGCTCATCATCATTCAACTATGTGAAGCTGGATTTGGAGTCCTCTTCAAAGCTAAAAATTGCTCTATCAAACATGAAAAAGGAAATATCTCCCTTATTGATGAACGCGTTGATAATATTTATGTATTAAATAGTCCTAATATTTCCACCTTAACCTGCCTCACTAGGAAAGACCATTATACTAGGTTATGGAATAGGAAGCTCGGGCGTGCTAGTATGCACATTATTGAGAAATTATCAAGGATTGATTTTGTAAAAGGTCTGCCAAAACTCAAGTTTGAAAAGGATCACATCTATTATGCCTGCCAAATGGGTAAATAGACCAGAATATCTTTCAAAGCCAAAGACATTGTCTCTACTACCAGGCCTCTCTAAATAATCCACATGGATTAGTTTGGTCCCATAAAGACCGCAAGCATTGGTGGTAAAAGATATGTATTTGTCATAGTCGATGATTACTCACGATTTACTTGGGTTATATTTCTTGCACATAAACACAAATACTTCACCAATTTTGAGATTTTTTCTAGAAAATATATAGAAAACCTGGGCACCTCATCACCTGCGTTCACAGTGATCATGAAGGAGAATTTGAAAATAAGGCGTTTAAAAAGTATTGTGCTCAGAATAGATACTCTCAGAACTTCTCTTCACCGCAATCTCCTCAACAAAATGGTGTAGTGAAATGAAAAAATTGGTCCCTACAGAAAACTGCTAGGACAATACTGTTAGAACATATCTCCCAGATCATTTTTGGGAAGAAGCAGGCAATACAACATGTCATATAATCTACAGGTGTCTGATCAGACCTATTTTGAAGAAAATACCTTATGAACTCTAGAGAGAAAAGAAGCCCAACATCGGCTACTTCCATCCCTTCGGCTACAAATGCTTTATTTACAATAATGGTAAGTATACCCTGGGGAAATTTGATCCACAAAGTGATGAAGGTATTTTTCTTGGGTACTCTCCCACTAGTCGTGCTTACAGGGATTTTAATAAAAGAACTCTGTATGTTAAGGAATATATGCACATTCTTTTTGATGAATCTAACCACCTCCCAAAGAGTATAAGTGTTGATGAAGAACAGGAACGTATTATACAAACTAGATAAAATCAAAGCATAACTCCAGAGCCCTTCCAAGACAAGTCTACTACACCCTTGACAGAGTCAACTCCCATAGTAGAAACAGTAAAGGCAAAGATCCCAAAAGAATGGAAGCATGATGCCAACCATCCAAATGAACTTATCATCGATAATCCAAAAGATAGAGTGCAAACCAGAGTATTACTAAGGAGACAAGCATTCGTTGCCATTATGTCCCAAATCAAATCGAAGAAAACTGATGAAGCTCTCAACGATGAATCATGGGTTGAAGCTATGAAGCAAGAACTGGAATAATTTGAATGAAATTAGGTTTAAACTCTAGTTGAAAGATCGAGAAACTTCCCAATAATTGGAACAAGATGGGTCTATAAAAATAAAGTAAATGAAGAAGGGAATGTTATCAGAAATAAAGCCAGACTCATATCTTAAGGCTACTCTCAGCAGGAAGGTATTAATTATGATGAGATCTTTTCCCCCATAGAAAGTTTTGACATCTCAATGTGCGACAATTTTGCTAATTTGATGAAAGGAGAATTCGAAATAAGTCTTGTGGGCGAGCTCACATTCTTTTTGGCACTACAAATCAAGCAAACACCCAAGGGCACCTTCATAAGTCAAGCCAAATACATGATAAAACTAATCAAAAAGTTTGGCATGGAAAAAGGAAAGGCCTATGGAACACCCATGAGCCCATCCACAAACATTGATTTAGAATTGGCTGGAAAAGGCGTTGATGAAAAGATGTACCAGGGAATGATCGAATCTCTACTCTACTTAACTGCAAGTCGACCAAATATCATGTTTAGTGTGTGTAAATATGCCAAATTTCAGTCGACTCCTAAAGAATCTCATCTCACTGCTGTCAAACGAGTCATAAGATATCTAATAGGAACTTAAGACCATGGTCAATGGTATCCTGGCTTCTCAAACTTTGATTTAATCAGATATTCGAATGCTGATTTTACAGGAGACAAGAGTAATAGGAAGAGCACAAGTGGAACATGTCAAATTCTCGATGATGCTTTTATTTCATGGCATAGCAAGAAACAAACTTCCATTGTTCTTTTGACCATAGAAGCTGAATACATAGCTGTCGGAAGCCGTAGGACTCTAGTCCAATGGATTATGCATCAGCATCTTGACTTTAATTTATCTTTTGAACCTTTTTCTATTATGTGTGATAGCATCAGTGCCATCAGCCTAAGTATACTATGTGTCACTCTAGGGTTAAACATATTGATATCAAGCATCATTTCATTCGATACCATGTAGAAAATGGTGACTTTTGCCTAAAATTTGTTGACTTCAAAAATCAGCTAGCAGATATTTTTACAAAACCTCTACTAGAGGAAAGTTTTGCTCTCTACAAAAAAGGTTTGGTATTCTTAGCATTCATGATATTTTTTTAAAAAAAATTCTGCTTCATTTTCTGTGCATCTCTCTGTTTCCATATTGCATGTGCATTATTTCTTTTTGATTATGTCATAGGGGGAGAAAGGCAGGAACATCAGAGTAGCCTACCAGTTAGGGGGAGAAAATCAAGTTTACAAGTCAGCTAATACTTACACAAGTTAGGGGGAGCAAGCTGACAAACAAGAAAGTTAACTGATGTTTACTCTTGTTGTCAATATCAAAAAGGGGGAGATTGTTAGTCTCCTAAGTTTATGTTTTAATAATGACAAACTAAAAAGTGTATCTTTGCAGCTGCTAATAATAGAAAGATAAATAAAGCCGACTCAAAAAATAGAAGGACATCCACGTATCTAAGGAAAATCAATCACAACAAAAACAAATGGAAAGAGAATCTCAGATCCAAATCATCTCAAATATTGGAAGATACGGAAGATCACGACATGGAAAATGGAATCAAAAAACAATTCATGAATATGGAAAGTAGATCAATAAAATATCATGGAAATAGAGGAAGGATCACAATCCCAAAATCAAGGTAGATCACATCAATCAGGAAGAAAATATCACAAGAATATTTGGAAAGAAATCAATCTCTACAAAACCAAAAAGAAAAAAATAGATCACGGACATATCTAATATGGACGTGATCTAAAGCCACATATGAACATATCCGATATGGACATATCATACGACTATATTTCTTAATCAAGGAATCAATTTACATTCTTGATTGGAAAGAAATCTCATGGGATTCCTTATGAAGAGTAGCATCCGAAGACTATAAATGATGAAGACTAAAGACAGACACTTTTCACACAACTTCAAGGAGAAAATTCACAATGTCTCATTCTTAGTCTTACAAAGCTCTATAACTTTAGTTTACAATTGTTATATAAAGAGTAGGATCAATCAACTTTGTAATATCAACTGAATCTATGTACCAAGATCTAAAGAACAAAATAAGTCTTCAGAACCTGTTTCCTATCATTGTAGTCGAGCTAAACTCTCAACGATCAAAGAAAACTTCTAAAACCAAGGGGACTGGATGTAGGCACTACATTGGTGTGCTGAACCAGGATAAATATTTGTGTTGTTTCTTTATGTTTTGTTATTTAATTACTTAACTGTTCTAAGATTAATCTGTGTGTGAAGTGTTCTGATTTGCAGGTGAGTTGACTGTGAGGAGTCAATAGTCGACTCACAGAAGAAAATTTCAATTCACCCCCCTCTTGAATTTCATCTCGAATGAAATTCACCTTCTCAATAGCTTGGTAAACCAAATTGGGACCAAACATATCCACCTCACCAAGCTTAAACCAACCAATAGGAGATCTATACCTCCTACCATACAATGCCTCTAAAGGGGCCATACCAATACTAGAATGATAGTTGTTGTTGTAAGAAAACTCCACCAAAGGTAGATGCTCAACCCAATAGAAACCATAATCAATCACACAGGACCGAAGCATATCCTCTAATTTCTGAATAGTAATCTCTACCTTCCCATCCGTCTACTGATGGAAAGAAGTAGTCAGACTCACCTTAGTCCCCAATCCTCTCTAAAAAGATCACCTGATGTGAGGTGTAAACTACATACCACGATCATAAATAATCAAAAAAGGCACCCCATGAAGCTTCACAATCTCCTGAAGATACAAATTTGCATAATTCTCCATCGAGAAGGTAGTCCATACTGGCAAAAAGTGCATAGACTTAGTCATCCTATCCACGATGACCCAAATCAAATCATATTGATTTTGAGACCGAGGAAGACTGGTAACAAAGTCCATATTGATCACTTTGCTCTTCTATTCGGGCAAATCAATTTCTTAATACAACCCTCATGGCCTTATGTGCTCAACCTTAACCTGTTGACACTCCATGCACTTGGCCATGAAATTTGCCACATCCCTCTTCATGCCATTCCACCAATAGATTTTTCTGAGATCATGATACATCTTAGTCGAGCCAGGATGAACAACATAGCACGACTCATGGGCCTCAGCCAAAATAGCACGACTCATGCACCTCAGCCAAAATCCTTTGTCCCAACCCGTTGACATCAGGAATACACAACCTTTCTTGGTACGATTAGTACCATCACCACCGATCAAACACCACTACCTTCTTCCCACTAATGTTACTCTTGATTTTCATCAAGATAGGATCTATTACTTACTTCTCCTTAACACCCGCACCATGAGATGATCGAACCACTTCTAGAACCACCACACCAACATCCTTGGAGTCTAAGAGGCAAACTCAAAGATTAGAAAAGTGGTGAATATCCTTCACTAATTCCCACTTTCCTTCCTCCATATGAGCTAAACTCCCCATGGATAACTTGCTAAGAGCATCAGCAACCACATTAACCTTACCTGGGTGATAGTGAAGACTCATATCATAATTTTTTAAAAGCTTAAACCATCTCCTCTGCCTGAGACTAAGCTCTTTCTGGGTGAACACATAATGTAGACCCTTATGATCAGAAAAAATATCCACGTGTACACCATACAAATAATGCCTCCATATTTTTAAAGAAAACACAACCTTCAACAGCTCCAAATCATGTGTAGGGTAATTCCTCGCATGTACCTTCAACTGCCTGGATGCATAGGCAATCACCTTTCTATGCTGCATCAACACGCAACCAAGACCTGCCCGAGATGCATCGCAATAAACCACGAACCCATCATTGCCTTTTGGCAAAGTCAGAATTTGATCCAAAGTTAACTTATCTTCAACTTCCCAAAACTCCCTTCACAAGCATCTGACCAAGAAAATTTGACCTTTTTCTGAGTTAACTTAGTCAAAGAGCAACTATCGATGAAAAGCTTTCCCCAAACCACCTATAATACCTGGCTAAACCTAAGAAGCTCCAAATGTCGAATAGAGTCATAGGCCTAGGCCACCTCTTCACCACATTAAACTTCTACGGATACACCATGATCCTCTCACTAGAAATAATATGAACAAAGAAAGTTAAAGCGTCCAACCAAATCTCACACTTGGAGAACTTGACATACAACTGTTATTCCTTTAAGGTCTGCAAAACCACACGAAGGTGATTAGCATGATCCACCTCGTTCTTCGAACAAAAATGTCATTAATAAACACAATAATGAAGAGATCCAAATACTAACAAAAAACTCTATTTATCAAATCTATAGATGCATCGGAGCATTAGTCAACCAAAATGACATTACCAAAAACTCAAAGTGCCCATACCAAGGATGAAAAACCGTCTTAGGGATATCCACCACCCTAATCTGTAGCTGACGGTACCCAGATCGCAGATCTATCTTAGAAAAGAACTTGGCACCTTCCAACTGGTCAAATAGATCATCTATCCTTAGACGAGGATACTTGTTCTGGATCGTCACCTTGTTTAGCAACCTATAGTTAATGTAAATCCAAAGGGAACCATCCTTCTTGCACATAAACAATACCGGTGCACCCCAAGGAGATACACTAGGATAAATAAACCCCTTATCCAGAAGATCCCTAAGTTGCTCCTTGAGTTTTTTTAACTCAGTCGGATCCATTCTATATGGAGGAATATAAATTGGATGAGTTTCTGAAACTAGATCACTACCAAACTCTATTTCCCTATCTAGAGAAACACCAGGAAGATTATCCGAAAAGACCTAAGGAAACTCATTAACCACTAGAACTGACTAGAAAGAAGGACCTTCTGAGTTAGAATCTTTAACCCGAACCATGTGATAAAGACACCCTTTAGAGATTAACCTTCGAGCCCTAAAATAAGAAATAAATCTCCTCCTAAGATATAGAGAAACACCCTTTTACTCTATAATTGGTTCACCAGGGAACCTAAAGATAACCTTATGGGTCCGACAATCAAAGGAGGCATAATAATAGTGCAACTAATCCATCCCCAGAATGACATCAAAATCTACTATATCAAACTCAAACAGATTCACCAAGGTCTTCTTGCCACCAACAGATACCACACACCCCTATAGACTCTCTAAGCAATAACCAAGTCACCTACGGGGGTAGAAATAGAAAAAGGATCCAAAATAACTTTCAGATTAAAACTAAAAGATACAACCACATTAGGAGTCACATAAAAGAGAGTGAACCCTGGATCAAACAAATAATATATGTCACGAGATAAAAATTGTAACATACCAATAACGACATCAGATGATACCTCAGATTCCTATTAGGACGCCAAACCATATAACCTATTTCGGCCATAACTAAAACCAAGAGAAGTAACAGAAGTAGATGCTACACCACCAGGTGTAGGAGTAGAAGATGAAGCCATAGTAAGCTTATTCGCCCCTGTAGCAACCTTATTAACTAGACAATCCCTGAGCCGATGGCCTACCTACCCACGCTTGAAGCATTTATCTCTGCCTTTATCATTATAACCCAGATGAGGACGACCATCAGACCGACAATAAAGGCATGAAGAAATTGGCTGGCCTCTACTTGCCTGAGATTGGGCACCCTGCGCCCAAAAATTATCACCACCATGGTGACGCCTGCCACCCGACTGGTAAGGAGCACTAGTAGAAAAGTAGGAACCAAAAATCCCCCACTTCTTTTTCTTCCACTTTCCCCCATCCCCACCACCCTGAGACTGAGCATCTCCCTGGTAAAAAAACCTACTCCTCTTACTCTGCCTATCTCCAAACTCTATCTATTTCCTCTTTTTATCCTCTACCTACTGCATACGAATTAGCAGGGAAGTCTTGCTCTCCAAAATCAAATCCCGATTCAACATAGAAGCAAACTTCCTTATACTAGCCTATATGTCAGCAACTAAATTAGGAACATACCTTGACAATTGGTGAAACTTCAAGGAATATTCCTTGATAGATATTCTCCCCCGCTCGAGGTTCACAAACTCCTCCATCTTTTCTTTTGTTAACTCTAGGGGAAAAAAACAATCCAGAAAAGCACCCGAGAAAGTATCCCATAAGTATGACTCTTTGACATATCCTCTATTCCTATCCCACTCTTCATACCACTGATATGCAACCTCTTTGAGATGATAAGCTACAAAGTTTACCCCTTCCACATTGGTAGGTTTCATCACCCAAAATAACTTCTCTATTTCATCAAAGAAGCCTTGTGGATCCTCCTCCACCTTTACTCTAGAAAAAATGGGAGGACTCTTCTTCATAAATTGGCCAACCCTTGTGTCCACAGCAAACAAAGCACCAAACATACCCCACTCAGCCTGAGCAACAACTAATTTAGCAATAGGTTAAATAAGACTGGCGGAATTCTACATTAGTCACCTCACCTTAAGGAGGACTAGTAGAAACCTGTGGAACTCTACAACTATCAGGGATAAGAATGAGAGATCAAAGATGAACCCCAGAAGTAGGATGCACCCCTTCAGCATTACCCTAAGATGGGATAGAAAAATTTCCTTATATTCCAGATCTACGAGTCATGATCTAAAAAAGAACAAAAAGGATTAGAGATGATTTCAGGACTGAGACTCCAAGCTTGAAAATAGAATACTAAGAAAGTGAAATATTTCTAAATGTCTTGTAGCCTCTCCCTTATGAGGGTGGCGCACTACATACCTCTAAAAGAGACTCTACTAGACATGGCTATTTGGACTCCCAATTGACCATGAACCAAGGCTCTAATACCAACTTAACACGACTTACCCTGGGGATATATCGTTGATGTGTGAGCAGATGCTAAAATATTTGAGGCTTTTAAATCTAAAGAATTGCGAAGTCTTAAGCAATTTTTGTTTTTTTTTATTATTTTCTTGTGATATTGCAGTTGTAGAAAGGATGGGAGGAAAATATAGGAAAGATGAATAAAATAAATAAAATCTGGTACAAATGAGCTGATATGAGTATGACGGCATTTTTTGCAAGCCATCAGAGATGTGGTAAGCTACCAGAAAAAGGCATCAGGAAGAACAGTAGAGAAGAGCTGCTGGATAAGAGTGATGACATTCTCAATATGTCGTCACAAGTGTGGTAAGACATCAGAATATGCCATCAGAGTGAGGCAGAACATGGTGAAATAGCTAAAGGTCTGACGATATTTGCTACACGCCATCACAAGTGTGGTAAGACATCATAGGACATCGTCAGAGTGAGGAAGAACAGGTCAAGATGGCATGACTTCTGACGACATATCTGAGACGCCGTAAGAAGCCTGACGACCAACACCTATATGGCGTCACCTAAATCCGAGCCCAACTGTGATTTTGTTATTTTATTTCCTTAATTAGGCTTTAGTATAAATAGAAGTTTTTAAGGTTTTTAAAAGGAGAAGTTTTCATTATTCAAAACAAGAATTTTGGAGGGAGAAACACGTATATTTTTCTCTTTTGCCAATTATTTTTAATTTTTTTCTTATCAACTATTCTTGGGTTTCTAACTTGGGATTTAATTGAAGAAATTATTCGTTGTTTTCCATCTATATGTAAGTTTATAATTATCATCATGAATTCAACTTGTGATTTCCTTCGTCAAATCATGAGCGGCTAATTTCATTAGCCGGGGTTATGGGATCCAAGAATAAGGGTTTGATATGATGCTAGGTGTTTAACGGATTCAAAGAGTAGTAGAACATCTTGAAATTCTGTGGTTTTAACTAAAATCTAGTGGTTGCAAACATTAGATTATGCCTTAGGTTTTATTTGCTTCTAACGGAGAAATAGACTAGAGGACGGGAATTATCAACAGGGACTCGGAAGCTACCAATCTTCTGTTTAATGATTAATGCCGTAACTGGATTAATCTACCTGAGATAACATTCGATTGGATATAGATAAATTATCTAAGTTTTAGAGAATTAGATAATAAATTGTCTGGTGAGGTCGAGAGATAAGTTAGATAGTATCATAGTCAGGGATATTCTGTTGTTCTACTCATTTCGAATATCTCTAGCATTACCTGGTATCTGTCAATACCTGAAACCTTTGGTGATCATAACCCTGATTTCCCATTTATATTGATAAAAACTCTAAAATTTCAGAAAGTGAAGATTGATACATTGTGAACTTTAAACCCCCAACTTTTAGAAATGATAAACTACCAGTAAAGTATTTCGTAAACAAATTGATGTTCACAACCTATTCCTGTTGGGATTCGACCCCAACCTAGTTGGTTTTATATTGACAACGATCGGTTACACCCATTCAAGAGTGTAATTTAAGCGTTATCAGTCGTAATGGGCGTCCCTAGTCCGTCTAAGACTGGAGATCACCCCCTTTACCTAATCCAACTTCCAGCCTCTTACCCTGAGTTGGCTGAATTCCAAGTATGTAATAAGATAGTGTAATAGCTCACATAAAGACTCTGGGATATGATCAAAATTGTGATTGACCCAATCGAGTCCAACCACCCCATACCAATAATCCAACCATACCAAATCAAAGGCCATAAACCCAGCCATAACCAAAGATATTCCAAAATATAATATAATTAATCCCAAAATAAAATAGGATGGAACAACCAATAATCTCATCCAATGATGTCATCTCACCAGCTTATTCCAATGCCAAGGCCGACATTAATACCAATCCCGCCCATTCCAACCCATAGAAGTACCACAAAGCCTCTAACCAAAAGATTAATGAAATCCATTTGGGACATGCCCTCAACCATAGCCAAAATCAATATCTAAAATAAAACCAAAGTGTCTAAAAATATCCATAACATGAAATAGAGCCTTCCGAAAGGATGGAAGCTTACCCTTTAGTCAAATGCTATCCTCGAGTCAATAACTATATAGGAGGAGCAGAACGTCAGTTCCTACAAAGTGTGGGTATACAGTCGCCAGTAGACGGGGTTAGTGAGTGATCGCTAGCATGATATTTGGGTAAATATGAAATAATTCCATTTATAAAACCAAGTAAAATCATCCATATCCATACAACCATTCATATATATATATATATATAACCATATCGGGAAAAGGGATCGGGTTTATCATGCTTTTAAAACCTTTACATGGGTTGTGTAGCTTTGCCGTCCTAAACCATCCATGGGCTATATTGGTTTATCTCCCCTATTGATAGGTCCCCAATGCATGTAGCCACATGAACAGGGAAAAAACCCTTAGGATTACTAGTGCATCCCCTAAAATATAGTGTAACATAATGCACACGATCACCAAGATCAACCTCATGTCAATAAGTATGAGTTTCCAATTTTGGTTCTCCTGGGACCTCCACCTTCCACGACTTTGCTACACAACCTTCCATTAATGCCCAATTAAAACCAATTTCTAAATAATCAAACCATTATCCGTTTATTAACCAAGGCCATTGATATTGGTATCGTCATACCAACCCTTACTTACAAGTATCATCCATAGCCAACTATTTATAGGTTTAAGGGGACTTTCAAGTGCCCTTCCATTTACCATATTAAATAACTTAGGGGATTCCATGTGCCCCTCAAGCATAACCATTAGCCATTTACCTTTCCAAGCCATTTAAACCATGCATAATTCCTTTACCAAGTTTTAAAATATGTAAGAGTTCCATTAAAGTAATCAATGCAATGAGTATATCTTTATAAGAATTTTGTCAAGCATATTTGGGGCATAATATAACCAAAACCAATTCTAATTACCATTAAACCATTCCCATGTAATCCAATTATCCAAAACCACCATTAATGCATATAAAAGAATATTTAAAACCATGGAAAACAAGAACCAACCATTTAACATCAAAAACCCCAATTCATATTTGTAAACCAAAATCATACAATTAATGAAATCATGAAAACATTTATAAAACCATGACTTTAGTATTAATTAGCAACGGGGGACGAGAAAATGCCTTAAATCAAGATGATAATGGAAATAAATAACCAAGATTAGCCCTAAATTGATCCTTTAGTGATACCCTAGCTTTCCTTGCCCAAAATCTCTTGAGAGAATTTTAGAGTGTTTACAAGAGTTTCTAAGTGTTAATGAATAGAATAATAGGGTAAATAACCTTCCAAGTAGGTTAGAAGTCCTAGGGTCTTATTGGATAAGTGGGTAAATATCCAGAATACCCCCACTTAAGTTGCACCAAAATCTCGTCATAGGGATATGACTGACCCGCACGAGTCATACCCTTCGATACGATTGGTATACTCCACTCATATCCTAGATTCAACCCTTGGATCCAATATTGTCCATCATACGACTCATTCGACCAAGTTATATTGACAGCATACGATCTGCACCCTTGGCATATTTATACCCAAGGAAGATTTAGACACTGTACACCATATGAGTCCCGGGTACGACTCGTAAACTAGCCTACGGCCTATGGTGAGAAACTCATACTCATATCCAACCTAAGTAACCAAGTCTAAGATGCAGTTAAGGAACCAAACAACCTGTAACCACCATTAAAACTCGTACCCCTTAGTTGTTGCCATTCCAGTAACCAAAATACATCCCACTAACCAACATTAGTCAGTATACGACTGGACTATACCATCCGTACCCTAACTTATGACTCATACCCATGAGTCGTATTGGGTCCAGAGATTAAAATTCCAAGAAAATTTCTAAGGTCCAGAAACCAATTTGTTTTAAATATTAGCCAATTCCAACTATCGTTTTTCATGATTAATTCAATCTCACTACTGACAACCTTTGTAAATAAAGATGATTCCACAGAAGACATGACTTCTTTGAATATTTGAGGCTTTTTTTTGAAAAATAAATGTTACAAAATCCTCTTCAAAGGAAGTAAATGTCCTTTGACGTTACTATATCTTTAATTCTCTTCATTAATTTCATTTTTCTTTAGTTCCTCTGGAGATCATTTAGACTCTTCATTAGACGACTCATATCTAGTTTTACATGGATAAATATGCTCACATAGTTTAGGATTGTCTGATTCAATTACCGTATTATCATAAATATAAGGATGTTCAGAATTGTGAACTAAAAATGTACATACTTTATTGTTTGTAGCATATCCAATAAAAATACAATCCATAATATTTGGTCTTATTTTGGCCCTTTTGGGTATACAAACTTGGAATTTGTCTAGACATCCCCACATATTTAAATATTTCTAGTTAGATTTTCTTCTTTTTCATTTCTCATGGAATAGATTATGTCTTGCTGTGGGAAACTTTATTGAATATTCAGTTTGCTGTAAAGACAACTTTCCCCCACAAGTTCTGTTGAAAACCTAAATTTATAAGTAAGACATTTAAGATTTCCTTCAACATTTGCTTTTTTCTTTTCACAATTTCATTAGTTTGAGATGAGTAATGAATAGTATTTTGATGAAAAATTCTATTTTTCAAAAATATCTATGTAAAAGGAGATTCATATTCTCTACACCCTTCAACTTCTTATCATTTTTATCTTTTTATCCAACTGATTTTCAACTTCACTTTTATATTACCTAAATGCTCAATTGCTTCTTCCTTATTGTTCAATAAATAAACATAATAATATCTAGTGCAATTATCGATAAAAGTCATGAAATACTTTTTTCCATCGTAAGATGGTGTTGACTTCATATCAATAAAGTAATGATCCTCTAGGTCATTTCTATATATTCTCTTATTTTTTCCCTTTAGAGATTTCCTATAGCTACCCCAAGTTATTTATGACTTGCTGGAACTAACAGTTTGGTTATCGGGTAGTTCATTTATTTTTTAGAGCTAATTCCTTATTTTAGAGTCTTCACTGGTTCAAATTGGCTACCGGTTGAAAACTTCAGTTAGACAACCTTATATGCCAATTTTTACTATTCCAATAGCTCAGTAATGCTGATTTTAGGCTAGGTGGATCCTTAGTTCTGGTCCTGAGACTTTCAGACTCATTTTAGGCTATTGGCAAAAAGTTATCAAAAACGATAAAGGATGTAGGACCCACTTTTAATTGAAACAGCCTCGAATGGAAGTTTCAACTGCGCCATTGAGTCTAGAACGTTAAATTTGATAAGGTAGAATATTTTATTTGCATATACAAGATATCAAATGAATTCTGAGGGGTTGACAGAGACTCATAAAATTTCAAAGTTCCCAGGTGGTGCCAGAAATATGGTGTGACCGCTGAAGAGACTCTTTGGGTGAATTAGCAAAAGGCGCCAAAGTGTCCATTTAGTGCTTTAGCATCCCTGACATAGCCACCAGGTATCACTTTAGTAGACACATAGGCGTTTTAGCGCCTACTTCTAAAGCGGTCCAGGACCTGCTTTAGCGGCAGCTGATCCATATAAAATCCCTACTTAGCCTCCTTTTCTCTATTTTGACCCATTTTTAAGGCTACAAAACCCTAAAGAGTACAAAAATTTAGGAGAATCATTAGTGGGTGATTTTGCTACATTGGCGAACTTAGATAACTCATTTCTTATCCAAATTCTTTATAAGTTTCCATCAATTTCATGGATTAAATTTTTATAATTTCCCTAAAATCCCTAGAATATTGGTGGGTGGATTGTAGCACTAATTGAGAATGTAATTACCTATTCTTAGGGATAAATGTTCCTTCAGTATAGAGGAATGCATTGATGGTTTTGAAAGTGCGATTCCACAAGTGGGCCCCACATGGGATTTTACGTAATTTTGGATCCGAAGGATAAAAATTCAATATGGGTACAATTATTCTTTCTTTGATGAGTAAAATATCATTTTTTGAGTGTGGCATCTTGCGGAGGTTCTTCGGAAGGGAAATTCTTTAATTTAATGAATTTCACCATACATTCTTTGCTAGGTTTACCCTTTTTGTAGATTGAGATTAATCTTAGTATGCTTATGATAATATGTTAGATAGGGGTTGGGAAATCAGTATTTAAGGCATAAATAATTTAAATTGCAACTTTAGCCTATTATTTAATCGTAATTGAGGCGTAATTGGCTTAGTAGTTCATGTAAGGATTAGAATTTTTATCTTAGGATGTAATATGAATCATTTAACATATATAAGTGTATTTCGATACCTTAATCTAGCTTGGGATAGAATTTTCTTGAGAACAAACTTCGAGGATTAGAAGTGGGCCCCTTTAGCTCATCTTAGGCTAAGATTGTTATTATTATCTTCTCATAACTATATAGAAGGTTCATATTCTTATTATTGTGTTTTTAGTAGCTTGAATATGGTAGTTGCATAGATATTATGCTATATTGGTGATTGGGCAATTATATGAGTTCCGGTTCAAGTTCGATATTTAACTCTATGAGTTCTGGTTCAAGTCCAGAAAATGATGATAATGTTGATGATATGCATTTTGGTTCAAGTTTGGAATTTAGGGGCATTGATGGCATGTTCTAACATAGATGGATTTACAATTTTGGTTTGATACACAGTAACTAATGGAATTCTAGTTATTTAATTTTTGGTTTGATATATGATAACTAATGAAATACTAGTTATTTATCTTCTTGATTGCACCCTCCAAGCTTATAGGACCCCGTGTCGGGTTATTTACTTTTCCACACTTTTTGGCTTATGAGGACCAATCTAGTAGCTGTAAAATAGAGTTATCTCTATGTTACTATTTCGATGTTATTTATTTATTTATGTACAACATTATAGCATTATTCCAAATTTTCCTTTTTACCTTGACTTATCTTATTTATCTCGCATAGTATTGTACTTATCTTATATTTTAGCTCAGTCACCCGATGATGCCTACTGAGTACCCATGACTTGGTACTCATAATAGACTTTTGTACCTTTTTGGTGCTAATTCTGGTACTAGTGGCTGTCATTTACAACGTGTTTGTGTAAATTTATGTCTGAAGATAGGGTGAGTTCTTAGAGTCAGAGTTACCCTCTTTCTTTATATTATCTACAGTTAGTGTATCATTATTCGAGATTGAGTTATATTTGACTATTTTAGTACTTATAGTCTTTTTCTAGTAGCTCTTATACCAAAATTATTAGATTGTGGGATGTGATTATTACCTTTATCTATCTATCGGATTGTTTTTCTTATATAAATTATTGTTGTATGTCCTTACATGCTAATTTTTGCCTTTTATGCCCCTTTTCCAACCAAATTAGCCCATTGCTTCTAGCTCCGGACTATGGTTCAACTTATCTACTAGTGGGATAAAGTAAGTGCCATAATGACTCATAAATTGGGTCATGATGAATTGGTATCAGCGTACTAGGTTCACCAATATTATTGGTGCAAGATCAAGTGTCTAGTATAGTCCCATGGGACAGAACAATGACACCCATTTCTTATCTTCAGGAGGCTATAGAATATTTTTAGAAGTTCTTCACTTCTTTCACTTATTTCTTTTGAAGATTTTGAGTTGGTTTCTAAAGTATCCCTTAGTTTCACTCTTTTGCAGGTGGCTAGGACACGTGCTACCACTACACGAGAATAGGAATTTGATCCCATGCCTAAGGATTCAGTCACAGTTTGTGGACAACATAGAAGTCGAGGACAACCTAGAGATGTAGCCTTCCACAGACTCTATTCCTGCTCCTGATCTAAAGATTTTTCCACCTAGCCAAGGATGGGCTAGGGAATAGCCTAGGCTCTACTGAGGTTTATTTTTTCTTCATTGCTCAGGTATGCATTCATTCAACTTTTGGGATTGGTTGGTGGTGCACTATCTGATGGTGCACAGTCTATAGATCAAAGTAGTACTGAGGCGGGGGCACAACCTGTAGCTGCGACTCTCAGAATTAAGGTCCCTCCTATGTCAATAGTTGCTTATTCAGTGGTTATGCAACTTGCTATGTCGGTTGAAGAGCAAATAAGTCTGGGTAGGTTCTTAAAATTAGCTTCACCTAGGTTTGCTGGTGCATCGGGTGAGGATACTTATAACTTCCTGATTTTTTGCAAGGATAGGCTCTACAATTTAGTACTAATTAAGACTCATTATGTCGATTACACTATTTTTTAGTAGGACTTGGCAGCTCAACATTGATGGAGAGGTCATTTGAGGGACACAGTTCTCTAAGATTTTCTTAGAGAAGTATAAGCCTTTAAGTCTTAGAGATTATTTGAGGGATCAGTTCTCGAGATTTGGAGTAGGGCTCCATGACTGTTGTGAAGTATGAGGCTATATTTTATGAGTTGGCTAGGTATGACACTTCTATTCTAACTATTGAGTATGAGAAGGTTCAATGCTTTGTTTGGGGACTAAGACTTCCTCTCCATATGGATACATAAAGTATCTTGTAGCTGGTTCATTTTTTATTGAGGTTTTAGATTATACACAGGTTATGGAGAAGATGCATTACAAGGCCCAAGGGGTAATCGATAAGAGGCAATGGTATCAGGGCAATTTTAGTGGGAGCCATAATGACTCACACTTAAGAGGTAGTGTTTTTTTGAGTAGGTACCCTCCACGCTAGTCTTATCAGCATCAGGGTTAGTTTAGTAGTCCCTTTCAGGCCGCTCTTCATATCAGTGATATATGCCGGCCTAGTTTCACTGATCATCCTGGACAGAGTAGTGTTCATCCTCTGAGGGTATCATCTTTTGGATATTCTAGTCATGGTAGTTATTTTGAGTGAATTGTATTTTTTGGGTTTAATTTAGCACGAGGGGCATCTTATGGTTATATGGACTATATCTATTTCTTGAGAGAGTACCCTAGTTATAAAATAATGGTTCCTTTTGATTAGAGTATTAAACCTATTAAGGCAGATCTGCCTCTATCTAGAGATGGTGTTCATGGTTGTTAGGGTGGTGCCTAGGGTGATCGTGGAGGTCCTTAGATAGGTAGGATAGGATATTGATCTAGAGCCCAGCCTGGTGGCAGGCGTGGTCAGTTGTATGCCATACTTGCTAGACCCGAGGCTGAGTCTTCGAATGCTGTTATCATAGGTATGATTTCAATGTGCCATCAATTGGACTTTGCTTTATTTGATTTAGGATCATCATATTCTTATGTATCTGCTAATTATGCTCTATACTTAGAGTTATCATGGGATTTATTATCTGTTCCATTGTGTTTATCTTTTATCGTGGTTGATTCTTTAGCAAGGGATCGGGTTTATAGATCATGTATTGTGACTATTTTAGAGTTTGATAGTCAGGCTGATTTTATTATATTAGACATGGTAGATTTTGATATAATTTTGGGCATAGATTGGTTATCTAATAATCATACGTCCTTAGATTATTTTACCAAGACCGTTACCTTAACCATGCCCAACGTAACCCCGGTTGTGTAGTAGGAACCTATTAGCCATGAGCCAATAGAGATTATTTCTTATGTTTAGTATAAGAGAATTATTTTAAGGGGTTGTAAGTCTTATATTGCTTATATTCTTGATACTAGTATGAAGAGTCCCTCATTTGACTTTATTCCTATAGTTCGTGAGTTTCCTGATGTTTCCCCTAATGATGTACCTGGTCTTCCTCCTGAGCATGATATTGAGTGTTTTATTAATCTTGAGTCGGGCACCCAACCTATTTTTATGGCACCTTACCATATGGCTCCTGTCGAGCTTAAAGAGATGAAATATTAACTTCAAGATCTTTTAGGTAAGGGTTTTATTAGGCCGAGTATGTCTCCTTGTAGAGATCATATCTTTTTCGTGAAGAAGAAGGTTGGTTCCTTGCATATATATATTGACTATAGGTGGCTTAACAAGGTAGCGGTGAAGAATATGTATCCTATTCCTTAAATTAATGATTTATTTTACCAATTTCATAGAGAAACGATGTTCTCTAAGATCGAATTGAGGTCCAATTACCATCATTTGAGGATTTGGGCTAAGAATATCCCAAAGACAACCTTCAGGACCCAATTGGTAATTATTAGTTTCTGGTGAGGTATTTTAGGTTGACCAATGCCCCATTTGTGTTCATACATTTGATAAACTGCATATTCAGGCCTTACATAGATTTCTTCAACATTATGTTCATCAATGACATTCTTGTGTATTCGAGGAGTAGAAAGGAGCATTTGCAGAATTTAAGGATTGTGCTCCAGACTTTGAGAGATCGTAGGCTTTTTGTGAAATTCTCTAAGTGTGAGCTATGGCTTGAGTCGGTGACATTCCTTAGACATGTGGTGTCTAAGGATGGTATTATTGTGGATCCAACAAAGATTGAGGCTATTCATGATTGGGATAGGCCTACATCTCCATTTGAGGTTTGTGGCTTCATTGGTTTGTCTAGTTATTTTAAGCGGCTCCTTGAGGGTTTTTCTACTATTGCAGTGCCAATGTCCAGATTGACTCAAAAAGAGGTACCTTTCTGATGGTTTGAGGAGTGTGAGTTGAGCTTTCGAAAGCTTAAGGGATTTCTCACCTCAACTTTTATATTGGCTCTTCCATTTGAGAGTGATGGATTTATTGCATAATATGACGCTTTCGATATTTGTTTGGGCTATGTGTTAATGAATGCAATATGGTTGAGTTATTGCTTATGCATTGAGGCAGCTGAAAGTGCATGAGCGCAACTACCCCATTCATGATTTGGAGTTGGCGATGGTAGTTTTCGCGCTTAAAATTTGGAGGTATTATCTTTAAGGTGTGCATTTTGAGATTTTCATGGATCATCATAGTCTACAAAATTTTATGACCTAAAGAGAGCTTAATTCAAGACAACATAGGTGGATGGAGTTGCTTAAGGATTATGACATCTTTATCTTTATCTTTATTCAAGACAACATAGTTTTGCTTCTATATTAGTTTCTTAGAGGTTGTTGGCATGGGACATCTGGTCCTTAGATAATGTATTGGTGTGACTTGATATTTTTTATTCCGGGAGGATTCTTTTTTTTAAGGCAAGTTATACTTTATCCGAGCAGATTCAGAGTCATCAGTTTGAGGATATGAGACATTGCATCATCCCTAACCAGACATTGAGTGGTGAGTCTAAGAAGTCTATAGTGGATTCTGAGGGTGTCTTGAGATTTAGTGGTTGCATATGTGTTCCAAAGGTTGGATATTTTACTCAGGCTATTCTGCATGAGGATCAAAACTCTAGATATTTTATTCACCTGGGTGTAGCTAAGAAGTATAGAGATTTGAGGTAGCATAATTGGTGGAGTGGTATGAAGAGAGATGTGGCAAACTTTATATCTTGTTGTGTCTGTTGTCAGTAGGTGAAGGTTGAGCATCAAAGACCTAGTGGCTTGATGCAGAGGTTGCCCGTTCCCGATTGGAAGTGGGAGCGGATCCCCATGGACTTTGTTATTGGTTTGCCTCATACTTCCAATGGTTTTCATGATATGTGGGTCACTATGGATCAGTTGACCAAATCATCACATTTCATTCCTATTTAGATGTTCTTTAGTATCGAGAGGTTAGCTCGTATGTTTGTTTGTGAGATAGTCCATTTGCATGGTGTGCCTACATCTATCATTTTAGAATGGGGCTCAGTGTTCACTTCTAGATTTTGGAGAGCTTTTCAGGAGGAGTTGGGTATTCAAGTGGATCTTAGTACAACCTTGCATCCTCAGATTGATGGCCAGTCAGAGCAGACTATTCAAGTTCTCGAGGATATGCTTCAAGCCCGTGCTATGGATTTTGGAGGTCAATAGGAGCAACACTTAGCTTTGGTAGAGTTCACATATAATAATAACTATCATTTGAGTATTGAGATGGCACCTTTTGAGGCATTGTATGGTAGGCGATGTCATTCACTGATTAGTTGGCTTGAGAACTCTGAGATTAGACCCCGTGTTACTGAGTTGCTTTAGGAGTCGTTGGATAGAGCCATAGTGATTTAGGATACATTGAGGGTAGCTCAGAGTAGATAGGGTATCATATTTTGTTTGCATATACGGGATTCTAGATTAATACCAAGGGTTTGGCGAAGACTCAAAAGCTTTTCAAGTCTCCAGCTGGTGTCTGAAATCTAGTGTGACTACTAAAGTGTCCTTTTCACGACCCTGGCACAGTTTCTAGGTACCGATTTAGTGGTCAATTGGGTGTTTTAGCGCCTATCACTAAAGTAGTCCAAGGACCGCTTTAGTGGCCTGGTTGAGGGGACAAGTACCATTTTAGCGGTTATGGGCACTTTAGCAGCACCTAGTGCATATAAAATCCCCACTTATCACTTTTCTCCTATTTTTTTCTCCTATTTTCAAGTCAATAGAATCCTAAAAAGTGTGGAGATTTCGGAGAATCATTGGTGGGTGATTTTAGAGCATTGGAGAGCTTAAATTACATGTTTCTTCTCTGAATTCTTGGTAAGTTTCCATCAATTTAGATTAAATTCTCATATTTTTTCCAAAATCCCTAGAATATTGGTGGGTTGATTGTAGCACCAATTGAGCTGGGAATTTACCCATTCTTAAGGGTAAATGTTCCATGAGCATAGAGGGACGCAATAACGATTTTGAAAGTATAATTCCGTAATCGAGACCCATATGGAATTTTACAATTTTCGTCGCTAAGAATAAAAATACAATATGGATACTATTATTCTTGCTTTGATGAGTAGAATATGATTTTGATAATTGGCATCTTGTAGAGGCTCTTTGGATGGGAAACTTTTTGATTTAGCAAATTTCACTGAGCATTCTTTGGCGTCAAGTTATGCTACGTTTACCCCACTTATATATTGAGCTTAATCGTAGTATGTTTATGATAATGTGTTAGATTGGGTTTGGGAAATAGGTCTAGATGGTATAATTAGCATAAATTGAGACTTTGGCATATTTATTAACGGTAATTTAAGCGTGATTGGCTTAGTTGTTTATGTAAGGTCTAGAATTGTTATCTTACGGCATAATATGACTCATTTAACATCTATAAATTAATTTAGATACCTTAATCTAGTCTGGGGTATAATTTTCTTGAGAACAGATTTTGAGGATCAGAAGTGGGCCCCTTCGACTCACCTTAGGCCAAGATTGTTACTATTACCTTCTGTAACTTTATAGATCGTTTGTATTCTTATTATTGTGTGTTTAGTTTCTTGAAAATGATATTTACATTGTTGTTATGCTATATTAGTGATTGGGAGATTATACAAGTTTCAGTTCAAGTCCAGTATTGAATTATACGAGTTTCAATTTAAATCCGACCAATGATGATGATGTTGATGATATGAGTTCCGGTTCAAGTCTTGCATTGAGAGGAATTTATGGCATGTTGTGACATGGATTGATTTATGTTTTTTTTTATTTAGTAACTTATGGAAATTTGGTTATTTACTTTCTTGATTGCATCATGTGGGCTTATAGGGTATGCACTGGGTTATTTACTTTTCCTCACTTATTTGCTTATGGGGGACAATCTAGTTGCTATAAAATGGGGTGATCTCTATGTTACTATTCCAATGTAATTTATTAATTTATGTACAACATCGAAGCATTATTCTAGGTTTTTCCATTTACTTTAACTTAGCTTATTTATCTGGCATATTATCGTATTTATATTACGATTTAGCTTAGTCGGTTGATGATGCCTACTGAGTACTCGTGGCTTGGTAATCATACTACACTTTTATATATTTTTTATGTAGATCCGAGTACTAGTGGACACTATTGATGACATGTTCGTACTGATTCAATTTTGAAGATAGAGTGAGCTCTCGAAGTCAGAGTTTCCCTTTTTCCTTCTATTATGTATGTTTAGTCTTTCATAATCCGATACTAAATTGTAGTTGACTATTTTAGTACTTATGATCTCTTGATAGTAGCTCTTGGATTGACATTACTAGATTGTGGTATGTGATTATTACCTTTATCTATCTATCAGATTGTTTTTATAATCTAGATTATTATTGTAAGTCTTTACTTGCAAGTTTCTAGCTTTTACACCGCTTTTCCAACAAACTTAGCGCATTGCTTCTAGCTTTGAGCTACGTTTTGGATTACCAACTTGTCACGACCCGAGTCGGGACCTGACCATGATGGGTATCCCAAACCATGAAGGCCAGAGAGACCCCTTAGCATACTTTCATAAGCATCATTCATATGAAATAGGAGTGCGGAAGGTAAACTGAAACATGGAAAGTCTCATAATCAAATTTAAGTACATCATATCATCTAAATATAAATCCAAATTTAATCTACGAAGCCTCTACTAAATACTAGTCATTCTAAACTGGGATAAGGTCCCTGGCCGGACCATGAAACTGAAAGACATCAACATATGGATAATACGCCTTTTGAAGTAAGGGAGGCTCACCAACTCTGAATTTCTTAAAATAATCTACTGATATGCTGGACCATGGGACTGTGCCTCAGAACCTACATTATGTGACAATGCAGCTGTGTGAGGATGGTCAATTATTTGAATGTATTGGTATGCAGAACTAGCCAGAAACAACATATATTTCATATAAAATCATTGAGATAATTTTGGTAAAAAACTTAACATAGTGGTGATCAAAACACCTAGGCATTATTAAAGAGTTCAAATCGTTCTCATAAAAGCATGCACAACACTCTTTATTTTACTTTTGAGCAATATCGTGCACCCTACAATTATACAATCCCATAGGCCAAAAGGAATCCACCATTAACACGTCGGCCAAGCCCTCAACCCAAGCTTGTCGCAAGGGTTGGAGTTTCTACTATCTAATATGCCAAAAGCACATAACAAGCATACAATCCATATTTTAGGACATAATAAACCAGTGTTGGAAAAACAAGGTTCCCAACAATGAATCTTTCAACTTGTGCCTTCTTTGGATAACTATCTAACCCTCTTTAAAACCCATTTTTAACTTTTTAATATCATACTTCATGCTTATAAAAGATCATCTTTTCTTCTATTAAGGGTATATCATAACAAGGTATCGTCATACCCAGACTTGCAAGTTATATCATACCATATTGTATCTATAACCCTTCTTATTCAAAAGCAAATTATTTACCACCATGACGATTGAAATATCATAAATGAGTTGTCTTTTAAAAAGGACATACTAGTTCAAACAGAACAATTTCCTTTCAAGACATAACTCTTATGTGGTCGTTTCTTTCATAATCCATTCAAGTTTCATTAGGAACAAAGCATTTTTGAAATACATTAAGTTCTCTCTAAAAAAATCATATAAGGAATTAGCCCATAATTTAATAAAAGAGCATTCAAAACATCAGTCTTTCCGCATTCATTTGAGAACCCACAACAATTGTAAATCTCATAATTCTTGTTATCAAATTGGAGTTCATAGGTCAATCACTTCAAAACCCATAACGCATGAACATATATTATATAGGGTTTTATAAAACATCATACTTACGCCCATGAGAGTTAGGATAGTTCTACATACCTTGTAATGGACAGAATGTAGTATAAATTGACTCTTGAAACTTATGATTCTCAAACCCTAGGTATTTTTCTACTCTCTTGCTATTTGGTAGATGGATAGGAGATTTATGAGATGAAAAGTCATTTTTTGACCCTAATCACATACATAGAGGATTTGAAATGACTTAAGGGTGTGTAAAGTCTCTAGTTCCCTAAAAATATTGCTAAAACAAAACATTTTTTATGCACGGGGAGAGGGTTCACAATACGACCCTCATCACGAACAAGGAGGTTCGCAGCGCAACCCTTGACATAAACCTGGAGGTTTGTGGTGCGACCCCCAATGAAAACTTGAGACAGTAGCCTATCACAGGGGTTTTTGCGGTGCAGATCTACCGCAAGGTGCCTATTTCGTGATGTAAAGGTCTTTTATAATCTTAAAAATACCCCAACCTATTCAAACCCAATCTTAGGTGGTTTATCTTTGATATTAGGGTCTTAAAGACTCGTTTCATGTACTTTTTAAGAATTGGAAAGGCTGGTGTGTTACATTATCCCCCTTGGGGTCATTTGTCCCCAAATAATTACTTAGAACATCTTAAGCACGATTTATAGAGTCAAATGAAATACAATGAGTAAGATAAGATTAATACCTTCCATGACATTTTCCGTTGATTTTAAAAGTGATGGGTACCTTGCATGTATATCATCCTTCTATTCCCAAGTAGCTTTCTCTATCTTTTGATTTCTCCATAACACTTTAACCAAAACTATCTCTTTGCTCTTCAACTTTTGATCTTGTCGATCCAATATCACTATGGGTACTTCTTTGTATTACAAGTTATACCTTACACCAACCTCCTCAACTAGAAAAAAAAATGAATGATCTCCAAAACATTTCTTAAGCATTGACACATGAAAGACGGGATGAACTAAACCTAAACATGCTGGCAAATCTAACTCAAATTCAACTTTACCAATCCTCCTCGTAATCTGATAAGGACCTATGTAATGAGGACTGAGTTTTCCTTTCCTCCCTAATATCATGACTCCCTTCATAGTGGAAACTTTCAGAAACTCCCAGTCATTAACCCCAAATTCTAACTCCCTTCTTCTTACGTCGGTATAGGACTTTTAACGGATTTAGGTGGTCTTAAGTCTCTCTCTAATGACTTTCATCTTCTTTATTGCCTGATAAACAAGATCAGGTCCAAATAAATAGGTTTCACCAATCGTATATCAAACAATTAGTTATCTACACCTCCTTCCATAAGGAGCCTTAAAAGGAGGTATTTGGATACTAGAGTGATAACTATTACTGTAGGCAAATTCTATCAGAGGCTAGTGATCTACCCAACTACCTTTAAAGTCAATCACGCAAGACCTCAACATATTCTCCAAAGTCTAAATGGTACATTCTACTTTCCCATCCGTTTGAGAGTGGAAAGCGGTGCTAAGGTTCACTTGGGTGCTCAAACCTCTATGAAAAGACTACCAAAACTAAGAAGAGAACTTTGTACCTCTATCAGATATAATAGATACCGGAGCCCAATGCAGTCGAATTATTTCCTAAATGTACAAATTCTCATAATCATCTTCTAAATAATTATTTATCATAGGCAAGAAGTGAGCATACTTAGTCATCATTACCAACAATGACCCAAATAGAATCGTACTAGTTAGGGGGTCGCGGGAGATCAATAACAAAGTGTATATTGATTATCTCCTATTTCTATAAGGGTAAAGCTATGTCCTCTGAGGTACCACCTGGCCTTAAGTGTTCCACCTTAAATTATTGGCAATTCAAACACTTTCCTACAACATTATCAATATCTTTTTTCATGTTATTCCACCTGTAAATCTCCTTTAGGTCATGATACATTTTAGTGGAGCTAGGGTAAAGAACATACCTTGAATTATGAGCTTCATTTAGGATCCATTCTCATAGTCCATCCACTTTGGCACACACAACCTACCTTGGTATCTTAAAATACCATCTCATTCAATTTCAAATGCCATAATCTTTTGCGGACCCACGTCCTCCTTGATCTACACCAATATAGGATCTCTGGCTTGCTTTTACTTAACTTTGACTCCTAGAAATGATTTATATAATTCTTGGATGAACAACTCTCCATCCTCAGAGTCTAGGAGTCAAACTCCCCAATTAGCAAGTCAATGAATATCTTTAAGCAGATTCCTCTTTTCTTTCTCGACATCAGAAAGAGTGCCCATGGACAACTTGCTAAGAGCATTAACAACCATATTAGCTTTACCTGAATGATAATGCAGGCTCACTTCATAATCCTTCAATAACTCCAACCACCGTCTCTTCCTGAGATTCAACTCATTTTGGGTGAATACTCTCTGTAAACTATTATGATCAGTAAAGATGTCAATGCGTTCCTCATAAAGATAATGATGCCAAACTTTTAGAGCAAGAAGCACAAACACCAATTCTATATCATGGGTGGGATAGTTTTCTCATAGACTTTCAACTGCCTAGACACATAGGACACTACCTTACCATGCTACATAAGTACGCACCCAAGTCCCACTCGGGTTGCATCATATTATACCACAAAACCCTATGTACCTTTAAGAAGGGTCAAAACTGGTACGGTACTCAACTTTTCTTTCAATCTCTCAAAACTATTCTCATATGCTTCATTCCACAAAAACTTGATCTTCTTCTAAGTCAACCTGGTAAGCGGAGCAGCTATAGATGAAAAACTCTCTATGAACCTTTTATAACATCCTGCCAAACCTAAGAAGCTCTGAATGTCAGTTGGAGTCATAGGTCTGGGCCATTTCCTTACTGCCTCAACCTTTTATGGATCAACCTTAATTCCCTCACTACAAAAAATACACCCCAGAAAAGCTATTACACTGATCCAGAACTTGCACTTAGAAAATTTTGTATACAACTCATGGTCCTTAAGAGTCTGAAGGACGATCCAAAGATGATTAGCATGATCTTTCTTATTTTTAATGTAAACCAAAATACAATCGATGAAAACTATGACAAACAGTTCCAAAAATTGCCAGAACACCCTATTCATGAGGTCCATGAATGCTGCAGGGGCATTAGTCAATCAAAAGTACATAACCAGGAATTCATAATGACCATACCGAGTTCAGAAAGTCATTTTGGGAATGTAAGCCTTCCTAACCTTTAACTTTGAATAACCCAAACGAAGGTCAATCTTAGAGGAATATTTAGCACCCTGAAGCTGGTAAAAAAGATCATTAATTCTGGGAAGAGAGTACTTATTATTAACTGTGACTTTATTTAATTGATGGTAATATACGGAAAGAGTCATCTTATTTGTGAATGAAGAGTACAGGATCCCCCAAAGGGGAGACACTAGGACGAATAACCCTTTATCAAGAAGATCTTTTAATTGCTTCTTTAATTCTTTCAATTTCGCAGGAGCCATCTTATATGGAAAAATAGAGATAGGTTGAGTGTCTGGCAATAAGTTAATGTTAAAGTTTATCTCCCTATTTGGAGGTATCCTAGAGAGGTCATTAGGAAAGACTTCAGGGAACTCAGTAACTACTAGAACCAATCGGAGGGAATGATTTTTGATGCTAGAATCTTTGACTGAGATAATATGGTACAAACAACCTTTGGATATGAGCTTACGATTCCTAAGATAAAATATAAAATTCCCTTTAGTTTCAAGAGAATACCCCTCCCATTCTATAAGTAGATTTGTAGGGAAACAAAAGGTGACCTTTTTTGTTCTACAATCTAGTGTAGCATAGCAAAAGTGAAGCTAATCCATTCTAGAATAGCGTCAAAGTCCATGTCACGGCCTGAGACTACCCCTAGTTATAACACAGTGCTTAGAACCACAAGTGATCCCAAGCTAACCCATGAACTGGCATGATACTTCAGCAATTGATTTAGAATATAAAAAATAGCTAAACTTATTGTACGGAAACATAATCATGACATAATCTGAATAAACATTATACTTATATAGTTTACAATCTAATAAAACCAAAGAGAAAACTAGAATTTACATTTCATGACTTTGATTGACTATCTGTGAGACCTCTACTATACTGACTATATATAGCTGGGATATGCCTCCAACTACCACTAATCAATACATATGAGCGAATACAATATAGTGCATAAATTACAACTGATTGGAGTTCACGAAAAAGGAGAACTCATTACCTACTGACTGAAAGCTGCAACTATCTGATTATGATCTGTAGGCTACAACTGGTACCTACATTATAAGACAATGTAGAACATAGACATATATATGGATCAGTACTTTTGAATGTATTGAGTAAGTGGGGGTGGATGCATTAAGTAAAACTGAATAAATACATAATCTTAAAACATACATCCTAAGTGCAATTAGACTCACCAAGAGGCTGAAATCAACTAAAAGTTGAAGTATCTTAAAACATAAGTAAGAATTATAATATGATAAGCTGGTGAATCACTACACTTAGTTTCTTAAAACTTTAGTTTTGTAAAATGAATAGAACTAAAGCTGGGAAGTGATAGAACATGGATATTGTATGTAAGTCTATTATAAAACTGAATAGACTATAAAACCACATTGAGGTCATGTATGAATACTGAGCATAAAACATGAACATGTAAAACTGAGAATACAAGACCAAGTAAAACATGTACTAAAATTATCTGAATATCTGAATAACTGATATATGAATAACTGAAATTATCTACAAAACTTAATGAATAAATACTAAAATTTGTCTACTTGGTCAAGCAAACCTGAAATGAGATAAACTAATTACTGACTGAAACAGTGGGATCTATCATGTAACCGACATAAACCATGTTAGCTATCATGGAGTCCAACGACTGACCCATGTTGAGGAGGGTTGTTCTATCCTTGCCATCGGAATAGAACTTGAACTGAAGTGATCTCTAAAATGAGCCCATCTTGAGCAAGGGGAAACACTCTCTGGCGAGGCCCATAAACCTACAGTGGTACGTAGTTTCTGGGGAAGTAAGATGCGTTGAACCCATACTTTCCATTCGGTGCTAAATCCTACTCGCAACTGGAAGACACTGAAATACTAACTGGTGCATGCACTGATAACTGTTAAGCTCAAGTCATGCTATATTGTAAACAACAGTGCATACAGAGTATGAAGTAATTATAGGCATGTAAATTGATAGTGATCGACACAAGCATAACAACTAAGTATAATGATAAGACATGGTTTAACTGACTTATTACTTGAAAATCAAAAGATCAGGTGTTCATAACCCACCAGCACTGAATGACCATAAAGCACAATATCAACACTTAAAACTGTAGTATGGGAATCATGGTTCAAAGACCCAAACCATGAACATTTCACCAAACATGTAAGACAATGAACTTGAACATGGGACTGTGTTAAACATAGGAAATCAACATGATTACATGGCTAAATTCATAAATTGGGGATTTTACATGAAATTCATTTGAATATGAAAAGGAAAATTATAATTTAAAACATGAATTAACCTAATCTTTCATGGGATCATACGTGGACATGAAATTGAGTTCAATTACTAAGAAAATAAATAAATTTAATCTATCTTGAACATATAAAACTCCATAATAAGAGAAAATCCATACTTTAGTTGGAAAAAAAAATTGGGCTCCATGGGTGAAAGGGACCCATGGATGAACACCCACATACCTTAATTATTCGTGAAGGAATCTTGAAACTGAAGCTTGAATCCTTCTGTTCTTGAGAGGAAAAGCTTGAATTATTGTTCTTGGGAGAATGGGAGGGTTTTTACGTAAGAAATTTTGAAGAAGATGGGAAAATAATGCCCTTTTGGGTGTTATAATTTGTCCCTCAGACATTTGGGGTTGAGGGAAAGGACAAAAGTGCCCCTTGACCCTTAAAAAGAAGAAACTAAGAAGGAATAGACCCCGTGGCTCACCCTCTAATCCATGGGAGTAGCCCCCACAATTCCTGCCTTATTCCAGAGAAATAACCTTCGTGGCGCGGGCTTATCGTCTGCGGTTACCGTCTCTCTTGAAAAAGGTCATAACTTTTCACTCGGGTATCGGATCAAGGAAAAATTGGTATAGTTGGAAATCTAACTCAATTATCTATCATTTGTTGGGTCTTTAGCTGCAAAATTCCACATATGTCAAAAGTTATGCATGTTCAAAGTAGACCCTTATAGAATCAAATACAAAGATTTGGCCGAATCAAAGGCTCTTAGCTCAACTTTGCTCTAAGTGATTTCCATGAATATTTTCATCTCAAAAGCATTATTCACCCTAGGATAATGATAATGACACATGGATAGAAAATTTTTAAAGTCTTATGAGTATGGAATAATGTACACATGACATGTCTGGTAGTGAAGGATATAGCTGAACTAAAGAATTATAAATTTATCATGAAACTGATTCCTGATCTAGTTTGACTTTACTTACTATAAGAAGATGATTCATGATGAGAGTTTAAAACTAACTTGAAGTGTTCATGATACAATCATTTACATAGAACGACGAGGTGTAAAATTATAAAATCATGAGACAACGAGACTAAGATCTTACAAGGGGTATTACACTATTTAAACTGAAATACATGGAAAACTATGATCATTCACTGAACACTTATGAACTGAATCATGACTACATAGTTGAATCTAAAACATGACGTATGAACTGAACTAAATTCGTAACTTGCATGGACGTGAATGAATTACCTCATGGAATAGACATATTAATGAACCTTGGATAGTAAGACTAGATGGAAAGATGGAAACCCATAGGAACTTGTCTGTCTGACTGCTAACCTGAATTGTTATCTATATCAACTAACTCATATTGAAATTTAATACTAAACTAGAGTATTTCTTCAACACTCTTTGCAGGAAGTTATAATAATATTAGGGAGCAAAGAATCTTGGGCATGATCTAAATAAGGTATCTGCGTAAGGAATCGCAACATGGATATAACTATGTAACATGGAAAGTAGGGCTATGAAACATTATCTAGGATACAATCACTATGCCTTAAGTGAGGCAATTTCTAAATTCCAAGCTTAGTCACTCGTCTCAAATACCTCCTCAACTATACTTACCCTCTTGAATACTATGCTCATTTATTCAACTTGAAATTTTCACATGCGCACATATAACTACTCTAGCCAAAGTCTGAGTTGAATTACACACTCTCACCATGTTAAATCCTAACTCGAAATCACACGATACTGCACATAACACCATAACACTATTCTGGACCATGAATTCAATACCCCATGCATTTTCATAACTTCTCATCTCAAGAGCAATTCTTATTACCACTTCAACAACTAAATTCAACCTCTTAATAGGAATTCACTAGAACACAATACACCCATCGTCTTATATACCAACATAAAATTCAAGCCTATCATTATAACCACATATGAACTTCTTGGAAAATACCCATAAAAGCATCTTTCTCATATTCTCTAAACCTCTATCAAAAAGAACTTTCTTGCACTATTCTTAAGAAGACACACATAGAATTCTCAGATAACCATGTCATATATCAAAAGCTCTTCCCTAATTATCTTTCACAATTATAACCTGAGATACAACAAGGATGCAATAATTTTTCCCCGACACATGACATAGATTCTCTCCCATCTAAACAATTACTCATATCCACTATTATTACATAAGAAGAGGTCATTGAAAGGTTAGAACATGAGGACCTGAAGAATGGAAGGATACTATATGTAACTTGACACTTAACTAAGGTGTGAGAAATAAAGTATCAACGACAAAAATTTATCAAAGAGAGCTAACCTGAGAACATACATGACATAATCTAAAATTCACTGGTCATTAAGAGAGTAGCATGAGTACCTAGAACTGAACATACTTTAAAGAATGAGTACATGAGTCATTAGCTACATGACTTGTGTTTAGAGTTCATAAAATCATGAAACATAATTCGTACTCCTGGGTGAAATGGAACTCCTCATACTAGGAACTAGAAGCGTACATAATTCTATGGAAAGTTCATGAATATGAGCTATGATCATGGAACTGACATGTAAGGCATGTGTAGATGTAATGATAACTAAAGTACAAAACTTTGCACTAAGATAAGGATGGGTTGGGCATCTTCCTCCCCTACTGATGTTCTACAATACACTAGTATCACTACTAGAATTTGAGAGCCCAACTTGATTACTTGTTCTATCATCTCTCCCTTAGCTTAAAGCTATCATTCTAAGTCTGTGGACCCCTTAATAAAGTCTAAACTGAACTGCAATAATTTTACTCTAGAGTTCAACATATAACAATACACATATATACTAAACTCACCCTAAAAGACTTCACCTAAAAGATCATTTAACCAAGATTCAAACTTAAATTCTAACACTTAACATGGATATTCCCAAACTTTTAATGAGCCATACTAATTTCCTTCATAGCCTACTAATGTCGTACCTCAACATATATTTTTCCCTAAACCATAAGAATTACCATTACGCTAATATTTCCAACATCATCATACCCTACATCAATAACATATAATTTCAATTCAAAATTGTAAAACCCCACAAAATTCTTAACTTAATTCAGTCTTTTACGCTTGTTAAGGGGTTACATACTTAGAAAATTTTAGCTAAGTATTCAGACTTAGTGTTATTTTAGCCTTCAAAAGTTGGAAATCTTATTTCGTGATCTTTACATCCATTAAATGTTGATGTTTGATTTAATTCATGATCAGGAATGTTAGTAGGTGTTCCCGGACAAGTTTTGAATTTTTTAGACTTTATTTGAAGCATCTTTGGGATCCTAAATCAGTGAATCAATGCGATCTTGATGCGTCACATCGACTATCGCTTTGATAAAAGTTTTGTCCAGCTCTCAGCTTCCAACTCCAGTGAACCGATACGGACTCGACATAGTGCGTTGGCTATCGCATCGGTGCTAATGACCGACGCGTCGGGCTACGCATCGATGGTTCAGTTTATAGTCATTTAAAAAAACTGTGTCCTCAGGGTTAATTAAGTCTTTTTCCCATTCCCTTCATCCCCCATAACATGAAATTTAGCCCTATTTTAGCAAGTTATATTCATTCTTTCACAAGTTGCTCAAGAACAAAAATACTAGGTGAATTAAATTCAAATTCAAGGGTCAAGATTCCATCGTTAATTTTCCTGAATTCACCAACTAAGGTATGTGAAATGTTCATCCAAGGGTTCCTTCCACCCTTGGATTCCAAGAAACTCTTTTAAAGATCATGTAGAGTTATTTCACGATTTCCATGATTTGAATTAAAGTGTATTCATGATTTATTACAAGATTCATGTAGAGTTAATTGATATATGTGCTTTATCATGTGAATTCATGTTGAAACTCTTGGAATTGTGTAATTGGAATTGAATCATAATGCCTACAAGTTATTTTAGTATTATGTGCATATATTATGCTCCACAGGTGTTTGATGAATTATCCATGTGAGTTACATAGTGAAAAATTATATCATGTTAGCATGTATGCAAGGGTTTTCTTGAATGCCCAAATGAATGAATGATGACTAAGTAGTTAGTTACCATGTCTCAAGATTATGCCATGTCTTTTAAGCTTATGCTATCGAGTCTTGGGGGTATTTAATACCTGAAAATTTAGTTGCTTGTCTAGAGCCATGGTCAGTCACAGAGTATAATCAGTCATGTCTCGATCAGTAGAATTCATTCAGTGACAGAACTTAGGAAAACTCAGTGAACTCAAAATCAGTCCATCTTAGTTTAGTAAAATTAGTTCAGTTCAGTTATACAGTACGATTAGTAATAGTTCAGTCTAGCCTAGCATAGTTTAGAATTCAGTCCAGTGTCTATTCAGTTTAGAGTAGGATTCAGCATCGATTGAACCTAAGGATGGGGACTCACCTGCCAGTAGAGGGTGAAATCCTTAAAAGTAGTCCTTGCATTCCAGAAATACGTAGCCAGTGTAGGTTGAGACATCAACCTTCCAGTTGAGGGTTGATGAGGTGATCTACCTGCCATTTGAGGGTAAAACCGTTCTTGATCAGAGGATCTGCCAGGTAAGGGTGAATCATCACTTATACTTACTCATGGCATGGTATTGACACCCTTTCAATTGGGGTTACAGGTTAGGCCCTAAATCAGTTAGAGAAGGGGCATGTCGGTTAGTTGATTATTTCCCACCATCTCAGTTTCATATTCAGTCTCTTTATGGAACTCAGTTCAGTTTCGTAGATTCAGAGCTGTCAGACACAGTCACTCAGCTCAGTATGGGATTCAGTATAGATCTATAAAATCAAGACTGTCAGACACCGTCATTCAATTACTAGTAATTCAGTATCAGTACACTCAGATATCAGTTAATCAGTGTTCAAATTCAGTATTTAGTGTTATTACGATCTCAGTACAATTTCTATTTTCATGCATGTACTCTCATTCAGTCATACTCGTGATATTCAGTTAGTATTGTTCAAGCATATGAACCCATACATTTCAGCCTACCTTATTAAGTATACCATTGCATTCAAAGTACTGACGCATATCTTTCTTTTGCGCTATGATGTCTTATATCATAGGTTCAGATGCACGGGCTCTTGAGCACCCTTTGCAGTTTAGATTTTCAGCATACAGAGTTAGTGGTGAGTCCTTATAGTTTGAGGACGTGATTATTTATTTTAGTATTTCAGTTTAGTTTTAGTAGTCACAGTTAATTGGGGACTTATCCCATCAACACCACAGTTCAAATAGTTTAGAGGCTTTTTAGACTAGAGTATTTTCAGACAGTTGTTTAGTTTTCAGTATTGATTTTCAATTTTTTAGTATTGTGATACCATATCTAGTATTATTTATAGTATGGAACCTTATGGCATGTTTTCCACCAAATTTCCACATATTTCAGTATTATTATTATTTAGGTATTACAGCAGGTACCAGTCATAGGTTAGCTTATGGTACTTTAGGATTATGAGCACTGTGTAGCATCTGGGGTACACACTCGGGGCATTACAAACTTGATATCAAAGCCTAAGGTTTCAAAAGAGTCCTACAAAGTTTGAAAGCCACATCTAGTAGAGTCTTGTGCATGGGTGTGTTGCGCTCCACACTTATGGATAGAAGGCTACGAGATGTATTAGAAAATGGTACCACTCTTTCAGTATTCATGTCGTGCGAGTGAGTATGAGCTCCAGTTAAACTCTTAGTCTAATCTTTTCTATTCCGTTTACAAAGATATGCCTCCAAAGTGGACTACGGGAAGAGGAATAGGAAACCATCCAAAACCCCAGCCCATCGAGCCAGATCCACTAGATGAACACGTCTCTCATGCTGAGTTCAGAGCTACATTCACCACCCTATATCATTCTGTGGTTTCCCAGAATTAATGCCAGATACCATTCCGACCAACCCAGTGGCCAATACTATCACTACCAGTATTCAGGACTTTACCTGAATGAACCCTCCATTATTTATTGGGTCTAAGTCAAATGAGGACCCTCAGGAATTTCTTGAACAGGTGCAGAAGGTTATTGATATTATGGGGGTGACCTCTGTTGAGAGTGATGAGTTGTCCGCATATCAATTGCAGGATATGGCACACTAATAGTTTAAATAGTGGAAAGCAAAAAGGGCTGCAGATGCAGGGTCCATAGAGTGGGAAGTGTTTGCCACTGCTTTTCTGGATAGGTTCTTCCCATTGGATTTGAGGAAAGTGAAGGTTCTGGAATTTATCAATTTGAAGAAGGGAAATATGATAGTTAAAGAGTATTTTCTCAAGTTTACTAAATTAGCTAGATATGCTCCTCATGTGGTAGCAGACAATAGATCCCGAATAAGTAAGTTTGTGTCAGGGGTGTCTAGTAGCGTGGTCAAGGAGTGTAGGACTGCAATGTTTATTAAGGAGATGGACATATCCAGGATTATGGTCCATGCTCAGAAGATAGAGGAGGCCAAGAATAAAGAGAAGGAGAGGGACAACAAGAGAGCGAGAATAGGTAGTATCAACTTTACTTAACCCAAGTCAGAGGGTGGGAATCGTTCTCAGTTCCACCCAAAATCTTCAGTCCCAGCTCCATTCTCATCCAATGCACCTGTGCTGAAATTTAGAGATGGAAACAGGGATAGGGCAACAGGCTCTAAACCCCAAGGCAGTGTTAGCAGTGCCCGAACCAATCCACTTTGTCAGAAATGTGGAAAAAACCACCAGGGTATCTATAGACCAAGCAACAATGTGTATTTTGGGTATGGAAATCTAGGCCACAGAGTCAGAGATTGTCCCCAGTCAGGTTCTCAGGGTCAGTATAACCATCCCCCAGCTCAGTCCAATCGCCCGAATCAGTAGAGTCCTGCTTCCAATGCCACCAGTGGGCAACGCCCAAATAGACTTTATGTTCTTCAATCCCGACAGGATCAAGAGAGTTCTCCTGATATGGTCACTAGTACATTATAAGTTTATCATTTGCATATTTACTCTTTGCTAGATCCAGGAGCTTCCTTATCCTTTGTTACTCATTCTATAGCTATCGATTTCGGAGTCAGTCCTGAAATCCTAGTAGAGCTTTTCTCAGTCTCTACCCCAGTGGGTAAATCTATCATAGTCCGGCAGGTATACAGGAACTGTCCAATTATGGTATCTGAAAAATTCACTTCAGTAGACTTAGTCGAATTAGAGATGACTAATTTTGATGTCATTGTCAGCATGGATTAGCTTTATTCCTATTATGTCTCAGTTGACTGCAGAAATAGAATTGTCTAGTTCTAGTTTCCAAATGAACCCGTCCTCGAGTGAAAGGATAGTACTTCAGCACTTAGGGGTCAGTTTGTTTCTTACCTTCGTCAAGAAAAATAATATCTAAGGGATGTATCTATTATCTAGTTTGAGTCTAGGACTCTGATTCAGGAACCCCTACTCTTGAATTAATGTCAGTAGCATATGACTTTCTATATGTGTTTCCCAAATATCTTCCCGGGATTTCTCCCAAGAGAGAAATTGACTTAGGAATAGACCTTCTTCTAGATACTCATCCCATATCTATCCCAACATATAGAATGGAACCTATAGAACTCAAAGAATTAAGAGAACAATTAAATGATCTCCTAGATAAGGGATTCATCAGACCCAGTATGTCCCTGTGGAGCACACCAATTTTATTCATTCGTAAGAAAGACGGTTTCCTCAGAAAATGTATTGACTACCATCAGTTAAATAAATTCACGATCATGAAAAAGTATCCACTTCCTAGAATTGATGACTTGTTTGACCAACTTCAGGGTGCCAGTTACTTCTCTAAGATAAAACTCAAATCAAGTTATCACCAGCTCAGAGTTAGGGAGTGTGACATCCCAAAAACGGCTTTTAGAACTTGGTATGGTCACTTCAAATTCTTAGTCATGTCCTTTGGTCTTACAAAAGCCCCAGCAGCTTTCATGGAGTTAATGAACTATGTGTTTAAGCAGTACTTGGACATGTTCATCATAGTCTTCATAGATGACATTCTTGTCTACTCCCGCAGTGAACACGACTATGTAGACCATCTTAGAATAGTATTACATACTCTCAAAAAACATCAGTTATTCACCAAATTCAGTAAGTTTGATTTTGGCTAAGGTCAGTAGCTTTCCTCGGCCATATTGTTTCTGGTAATGTCATTAGGGTTGATCCCCAAAAAATTGAAGCAGTAAGAAACTAGCCCAAACCCATATTTACTTCAGATATTAGGAGTTTCTTGGGCTTGGACGGCTATTACCAATAGTTTCTTAAGGGATTTTCATCTATTGCATCCCCTATGTCCAAACTAACTCAGAAGAAAAATTAAATTCCAGTGGTCAGATACTTATGAAAAGATTTTTCAGTAATTAAAGACTCGACTCACTACAACCCTAGTTTTGACCTTACCAGATGGTTTAGATGGCTTTGTTGTGTATTGTGATGCCTCCAGAGTTGGCTTGGAGTATGTTATAATGTAGAGAGGTAAGGTCATAGCCTAGGCCTCTAGATATCTTAAGCCTCATGAGAAGAATTACCTACCCATGATCTTGAGTTAGCAGTTGTAGTGTTTACCTTACAGATTTGGAGGCACTATTTGTATGGTGTGGACGTGGATGTGTTCACTGACCATAAGAGGCCAGAGTATGTATTCTCTCAGAAAGACTTAAACCTCCATCAAACAAGGTGGTTGGAGTTGTTGAAAGACTACAACATGAGTGTTTTGTATCATCCGAGCAAGGACAGTGTAGTGGCTGATGCTCTCAATAGAATGTCTATGCGTAATATTGCTCATTTCGAGGATAGTAAGAATATGTTAGCTCAGTAAGTTCATCATCTAACCCGACTAGGTGTCCTCTTAGTCGATTCAGCAGAAGGTAGTGTATGGGTGCAGAGTAGTTCAGAATCATCCCTAGTTTTCTTAGTAAAGGAAAAGTAGGATAGGGATCTCAGTCTGGTTAAGTTTAAAGAATTAGTCAGAGATCAAAACGTAGAGGTTTTCTCCTAAGGGGGAGATGGTGTTTTGCATTATCAGGGTCGAATATATGTGCCAGGCGTAGATGACTTGAGGAAGAGAATCCTTGCAGAAGTGCATGGTGCGCGCAACTCTGTTCATCCAGGGGCCACTAAAATGTACCATGATTTGTAGGAGATATATTAGTAGAGTTGGATGAAGAAATATATTGCAGAGTTTGTGGCTAAGTGCTCAACATGTCGGCAGGTTAACATTGAGCATCAAAAACCTAGTGGGTCCATGCAGGAGTTCAGTATTCCCACCTGGAAATGGGAAGAATTTAACATGGACTTTGTGATGGGTTTGTCTCGCACTCATCATCAGCATGATTCAATTTGGATCATCGTAGACAGAAAGACTAAATCTGCTTATTTCCTACCAGTCCATACCTCTTACTCAGCCGAGGATTATGCCAAACTCTATATCAGGGAGTTGGTCAGATTGCACGGTGTTTCGTTGTCCATCATCTCAGATAGAGGTAGTTAGTTCACCTCTCATTTATAGAAATCATTCCAAAAGGGTCTTGGTACCTGAATTCACCCAGTATAGCCTTTCACCCTCAGACAGAAGGCCAAGCAGAAAGGACCCTTCATACTATAGAGGATATGCTGCGAGCGTGTGAAATAGACTTTAAAGTTAGTTGGGATGACCACTAGCCTTTGATTGAGTTCGCATACAACAACAACTATAATTCTAGTATTCATATTGCTCCATTTGAGGTGTTTTATGGGAGGAGGTATAGATCTCACATTGGTTAGTTCAAGTGGGTGAGGCTGCAGTGCTAAGTCTTGACTTGGTATTTGATACCTTAGAGAAAGTCCAATTAATCAGGGAAAGATTTAAGACAGCTAAGAGCCGACAAAAATCATACGCAAATATGTGCAGAAAGGATCTCGAGTTTGAAATTATTGACTATGTGTACTTGAAAATCTCTCCTATGAAAGGAGTGAAGTAGTTTGGCAAGAAGGGGAAACTCAGTCCCCGATATGTCGGTCTTTACTGAATTCTCAGCCATTTCAGAAATGTAGCTTACGAGTTTGAGTTTCCCTCAGATCTATGTTTAGTCCACTCGGTGTTTCATGTCTCCTGGATAAAGAAATGCATAGGTGACCCATCATTTGTAGTCCTCATAGAGGGCATAGATGTTCAGAATAGCCTCTCTTATAAAGATATTCCAGTCGAAATCATTGATTATCAGATTCGCAGACAGTGGAACAAAAAAGTCCCTCTAGTCAAAATTCTTTGGTGGAATCAGTCCGTTGAGGAAGCTACTTAGAAAGAAGAAGCAGATATACAGACCAAGTATCCTCACCTCTTCTCTGAAAACTCAGATTTAGCTCAAGATAATAGTTTTCCTTAAGCTTATTCAGTATCATGCGCAGATTTTCCAATACAAACTTGGTATTAGTTACCATTGCATATTCAGTCATATGTTCATGAGTCAGTCCAGTCATGTATTCTTACATCAGATAGGCATGTTCAGTATGTCAGGAATGTCAGTCAGATAATCATGTTTCAGATGTTTGTGTTCAGTAGGTAAGTTCAGTCTACCAGTATTCCAAGATTATTCAGTCTCATTCGAGGATGAATTTTCCCAAGGGGGAGATAATTTAAGACCCCGCAAAATTCTTAGCTTAATTCAATCCTTTAAGCTTGTTAAGGGGTCCCAAACTTAGAAAATTCTAGCTAAGTATTCAGACTTAATGTTGTTTTAGCCTTCAAAATTTGACAATATTATTTTGCAAACTTTACATCCATTAAATATTGATGTTTGTGTTAATTCATGATCAGGAATGTCAGTAGGTGTTTCCGAACAAGTTTTGGATTTTTTGGACTTCATTTGAAGAACCTTTGGGATCCTAAACTAGTGAATCAATAAGATCTTGATGAGTCGCATCGACTATCGTGTTGATAAATATTTTCTCCAGCTCTCAGCGTCTAATTCTAGTGAACTGATGCAGACTCAACATGGCGCGGTGGATATCGGCCGGTGCAAACGACGCGGCGCGTCGGCCTGCGCGTCGATGGTTCAACTTACAGTCCTTAAAAAAAAGTTCCATCCTCAAGGTTAATTAAATATTTCTCCCACTTCCTTCAACCCCCATAACACAAAATTTAGCCTTCTTTTAGCAAGTTATATTAATTCTTTCACAAGTTTCTCAAGAACAAAAACCCTAGGTGAATTAAATTCAAATTCAAGGCTCAAGATTCCACCATTAATTTTCCAGAATTCACCAACTAAGGTATGTGAAGTGTTCATCCAAGGGTTTCTTCCACCCTTGGAGTCCAAGAAACTCTTTTAAAGCTCATGTAGAGTGATTTCACAATTTCCATGATTTGAATTAAAGTGTATTCATGATTTATTACAAGATTCATGTAGAGTCAATTGATATGTGTTCTTTATCACGTGAATTCATGTTGAAAATCTAGGAATTGTGTAATTGAAATTGAATCATGATGCCTAGATGTAATTTTAGTATTATGTGCATATATTGTGCCCCACAGGTGTTTGATGAATTATCCATGTAAGTTGAATAGTGAAAAATTATATCATGTTAGCATGTATGCAAGTGTTTGCTTGAATGCCCAAATGGATGAATGATAACTAAGTAGTTAGTTACCATGTCTCAAGATTATGCCATGTCTTTTAAGCTTATGCTAACGAGTCCTGGGGGTATTTAAAACCTGTAAATTTATTTTCTTGTCTAGAGCCATGGTTAGTCACAGAGTAAAATCAGTCATGTCTCATCAGTAGAATTTAGTCAGTTACAGAACTTAGGAAAACTCAGTCACTCAGAATCAGTCCAGCTTAGTTTAATAAAATTAGTTTAGTTCAGTTATACAATACGATCAGTAATAGTTCAATCTACCCTAGTACAATTTAGAATTCAGTCTAGTATCTATTCAGTTGGGAGTAGGATTCAGCACCAAGTGAACCGAATGATGGGGACTCACCTTCCAGTAGAGGGTAAAATCCTTAGAAGCAGTCCTTCCATTCCAGAACTACATAGCCAGCGTAGGTTGAGACATCAACCTGCCATTTGAGGGTTGATGAGGTGATCTACCTGCCAGTTGAGGGTACCACCATTCTCATTCAGAGTACCTGCTAGATGAGGGTGACTCAGCACTTGTCCTTACCCGGGGCACGGTATTGACACCCTTCCAATTAGGGTTACAGGTTGGACCCCAAATCAGTTAGAGAAAGGGCATTTCAGTTAGATGATTATTTCCCATAGTCTCAGTTTCAGATTCAGTGTCAGTATGGAACTCAGTTCAGTTTTGCAGATTTAGGGCTGTCAGACAAAGTCACTCAGCTCAGTACGGGATTCAGTATATATCCACAGAATCAAGACTGTCAAACACCGCCATTCAGTTACCAGTAATTCAGTATCAGTATACACAGATATCAGTTAATTAGTGTTCAGATTCAGTATTTAGTGTTATTATGATCTCAGTATAGTTTCCATATTCATGGATGTACTCTAGGATACTTCTACTCCATGATCTGAGACGTAAAAGAATTTAAACATTTCTTAAATGCCCTATAGCCTTTCAAAAAAAAGTACAGATGTCTCTGTACCATTCCGTAAGACTTTACTAGACACAACTTCATAGACACCCTAGGATACTTGCAATCTATGCTCTGATACCAAGTTTGTCATGACCTGAGACCACCCCTAAACGTAACGCGATGCTTATAACCACAGGTGATCCCAAGCTAACCCATGAACTGGCAAGTTACTTGAATAACTAATTTAGAATATATAAAATAGCTAAATTTGTTGTGCAGAAACATAATCTGAATAAACATTATACTGATAAAGTTTACAATTTGATGAAATTGAAGAGAGAATTGGAATTTACATTTCAGAACTGTAACTGACTATCTGTAAAGCCTCAACTATATTGACTGTAGATATCTGGGACATGCCTCCAACTAACACTAATCAATACATATGAACAAATAAAATATAGTACATGAATTACAACTGACTGGAGTTCCCAAAATAGGAGAACTTATCACCTGCTAACTGGAAGCTGCAATTATCTGATTATAAAGTGTAGGCTATAAATGGTACCTACATTATAAGACAATGTTGCACATAGACTTATGTATGGATCAGTACTTTGGAATGTACTGAATAAGTGGGGGTGAATGTATAGAGTAAAACTGAATAGATACATAATCTTAAGACATGTATGCTAAGTGAAAGTAGACTCACCTAGAGGCTGAAATCAACTGAAAGGTTAAGTATCTTAAAATATGAGTAACAAATATAATTTGATAAGCTGGTGAATCACCACACTTAGTTTATTAAAACTTTCCTTTTGTAGAATGAATAGAACTAAAGCTGGGAAGCGGTAGAACATGGATACTGTATGTAAGTCGCATGTAAAGATTAATAGATTGTAAAACCGTACTGAGGGTCATGTATGGATACTGAGCATGAAAACATGAACATGTCAAACTGAGAATGCAAGACCAAGTAAAACATATACTAAAATGATCTAAATATTTGTATAATTGATATCTGAATAACTAAAATAATCTATAAAACTTACTGAATAAATACTAAAATCTATCTACTTGGTCAAGAGAAATAAAACTGAGATAAACTGAATACTAACTAAAACTATTGGAGGTATCATATAACCAACATAAACCATGTGAGCTATCATGGAGTCCAACATCTGACCCACGTTAAGGAGGGTTGTTTTATCCTTTCCATCAAATTAGAACATGAGCTGTAGTGATCACTAAACTGAGCCCATCTTATGAAATATGAAACACTCTCTAGCGAGAACCCTACACCTACGGTGGAACATAGTTTTTGGAGAAGTAGGATGCGCTGAACCCACACTTACCAATTGGTGCTAAATCTTACTCCCAACTGAAAGACTCTGAAATACTAACTGTTGCATGCACTAATAACTGCTAAGCTCAGGTCATGGTATTCTAAAAATATTAGGGCATACAGGTTCTTAAGTAATAATAAGCATGTAAATTGATAGTGCCCGACATGATCATAACAACTGAGTATAATGATAAAACATGGTTTAACTGACTTATTACCTAAAAATCTGAAGATCGGGTATTCATAACCTGCTAGCACTGAATGTCCATAAACCACGATATCAACACTTAAAACTATAGTATGGAAATCATGGACCAAAGACCCAAAACATTAACATTCCACAAAACATGTGAGAATAATGAACTTGAATATAGAAATGTGTTAAACATAAGAAATCAACATGATTACATGGCTAAATCCATAAATTGGGAATTTAACATGAAATTCACTTAAACATGACTTGGGAAATTGTATTTTAAAACATGAATTAACCTAATCTTTAATGGGATCATACATAAACATGAAATTGAGTTTAATTACTAAGGAAAGACATGAATTAATAAATCTTGAACATATAAAACTCCATAATAAGAGAAAATCCATACTTTAGTTGAAAATAAGATTTTTGGGCTTCATGGGTAAAAAGGACCCATGGATGAACATCCACATACCTTAATTGAACGAATTCATGACGGAACCTTCAAATTAAAGCTTGAATCCTTGTGTTCTTGAGAGTAAAATCTTGAATTATTGTTCTTGGGAAAAAGGGAGGATTTTTACGGGAGAAATATTAAAGAAGATGGGCAAATAATGCCCTTTTGGGTGTTATATTTCATGCCTTGGACGTTTGGGGTTAAGGGGAAAGGACCAAAGTCCCCTTAGACCCTTATGAAGTTGAAACTGTGAAAAAATACACCCCGCAGTGTGCCCTCTATTCTGTGGGAGTAGCCCCCATAACGCCTGCCTTATTTCAGGGGAATAACCCCCGTGCCATGGGCTTATCGCCTGCGGATACTGACTCTCATGAAAAAGGCCATAACTTTTTGTTCGGGGTTCAAATCAAGGAAAAATTGGTATTATTGGAAATCTAACTCAATTATCTATCATTTGGTGGGCCTTAAAATGCAAAATCCCACATATATAAAAAGTTATGCATCTTCAAAGTAGACCCTTGTAGAATCGAATACAAAGATTTGGCTGAATAAAAGGCTCTTAACTCAACTTTGCTCTAAGTGATTTCCTTGAATATTTTTCACCTCAAAATCACTCTTCACACTAGGATAATGATAATGACTCATGCATTTACATACAAATTATGGAATTAGAGTTTACACACGTAGATACAATGGTTCAAAGTCTAGCTCAAATATACGGGGTGTAACAGTCCACCATATAAGGTTCCATAAGGTCAACTATCATATCCCGATGGACGAAAGACACACATAATTTCTATACGATCTTCTTGCAACAACGGAATCACCAACAAGGGTGGAGACAAAGAAAGGTTCAAAAATATTTTTGGGCTCAAAACCAAAACTTACGACCACAAAAGGAGTCATATAATACAACGTAGACCCAGGGTCAAGTAACACATATATTATGGGAGAAAATTTGTAACATACCTATAACGATATCTAATGAAATATCTAAATCCTTTCGAGTAGATAAGGTATACAACTAATTATGTGTAATGACCCGGGACTATCCCCTAGTCGTTACATAGTGCTTACGACCTCGAAGGACCACAAGCTAACCCATGAATTATATCTGTTGTGAGCACTGAATAATAATATTGAAATAAATGTGGAATAATAGGCTGAGATACCATAAGGTTCAAAACATCTAAAATACTATTAAAATATAACATCTGAGATAATATCTGTAAGACTGAATACTGACTGAAACTAGTTTGAAAAGCCTCTAACTGGAACTGTCTGAAAGTGGAGTTGATGGGACAATCCCCCAACTAACTCAAACTACTAAAATACAGAGTCTACTAAGATAAAGAAATAAAATAATGTCCTCGAATGATGAGGACTCACTACTAAAAATACTATTGCTGGCTGAATCTGAATCTAGTATGCATGGTCGGGTACCTGAGCGTCCGAACTTATAATATGAAACATCATAGTGAAGGAAAGTATGCGTCAGTACGTGGGTATATTCTAGTATGCTAGAAGAGGTAAGGATAAATTCAAGGGCTCACTTGTATGAATAGTAACTGACTAATGATAAATTCAAGGGCTCATGAATGAACATCTAACATACCTTAATTTGTTAGTTTTCTTAGAATTCTTGGAGATATTCTTGGAATTGACCTTGATTTCTTGAACTAGGGTTTTTGCCTCTTGAGAGAGAATGATTTTATTATCGAGAGAAAGCGAGGAAAAGTGACATAATAGGGTATTTACAGCATAATTTCATGTTTAAAGGTTGACTTGAGTCATGGCAAAAGTCTAAGTTACCCTTGGGATTTAAAATCCCGAAACTGGAATGCAGATTAAAGCCTCACCGTGATGAAGTGACTGGGTCATTTCTATATCCACCATGGCACGGTGGAATTACGGTGACTCACTGGTTCGTGACAATTGTCAATTTGAGTCTTACCGCGATACGGGGGAATTGCGGTGTGCTATTGGAATTTTACAAATGTTGAAATGGCCTTCAGCGCGACGTGATGGAGGGCTCATTGTGATACTCACCGCGACATGTCCTAATCGTGGTGAGACACTATTTTTACATAAACTTGTCCCAATATTTAACTGAATTTTTCAAAGTCGGGGACCCCTTATCAAGCTTTAACGGACTGAGCTAAGCTTAGGATTTTGCGGGGTCTTACAATATTTGCCCCTTGGGAACTTTCATCCTCGAATGAGACTAACTAAGATAGGAGAAATGATAAATTGAGAGTATATACTGGACATGCATAACTGAAGCATGACTGTATGACTGAAACTACTGATATCCTGAGTTTTCCATACTGAACATGCATATCTGAATGCATGAATACATGACTGAAGTTACTTGATAAGCTGGGTTTGTATACTGAACATGCATATCTGATGCATGGGTATATTAATGAAAACTATTCATGAATGCATGACTAAATATGCAACAGTAACTGATACCAAGTTTATAATTATATCTTGAACATGGAACTGGGTAAAGCTAAGCAAGACTGTTCTTCTAAGCTAAGAGTACTGATGAACCTAAGATCATTTAATGAACATGAATATATGGTAATGTGAGAGAAGTAACTGAGTCTGAAACATGATACATGGATTGAAAATCATAAACTGAAGTGATTCCTTGAATACATGCCATGACACGGGAATGGTCATACAGTTGAGATTGGAACGAGAAAGTCAACTTGTGGAAACTCATTCCTCCTAACTAGATCTTGCTACGTGAAGAGAAACTAAAAGGTTTAGGAAATGAAATCTCGAGTTTTATAGTACATCTCCCCCGTGGGACACTATGTCCTTTGAGGAAAGCTGACTTGGCTGAGATACTAAGGAAAAGCTGAGATGATGCACGAGGAACCTACGAACTAAATCATGACTGAATATCTGGGATATGAAACTGAGGCATGATGCATGAGCTACACTGAACTCATAACTATTAGGATGCTCTATCTTGTAATGGTCATATTCATGAAACATCGAATAGTACAACTAGATGAAAAGATGGGAAACAATACGAGCTTGCCCGCCTGACTGCTAAACTAAACTGAATTCTTGGCTTCACGAACTAACTCATGCATTCCTTTGGCACTCTTTCTATAAGGTTCCAATGAATTTAGGGAGTAAAGAACCTTGGTATGATCTGAATAAGACATTTGAATAGGAAACCACAACATTGCTAGAATTCTGTAGTATGGGCACTGATAACCCTACCTACTGAGGTCTGAGCTGAACTAAATTCTCCCGCTAAGTTCAAGTCTACTCAAATCTCCAAAATATATCTAGACACTTACACATCAACATTACATTCAATCCTATCTTCATGATTAAATCCTCGTGTAAAATAAGCATGTAACAATTTTTCCTTAACATGAAACATTTACTCTCTCCCATTTAAGCAACTTCTCATCACTATGGAGGGTTTACTTAAAGGTTAAAACATGGGGACTTGAAGCATGAATGGACACTATACTGAACTTGGCACTTCACTGAAGCTTAAGAAATAGAATATCAATATCATGAGTTTATTAAGGGATCTAAATAGAGAAAATACATGATAAACTCTGAATTTAGCTGATCATAAGGAGTCTAATGTGAGTCATAGGAAATGAGCATACTATAAGGAATGAGTACATGAGTCATGAGTTGTATGACCTGAGTTTGCATTTCTGTATTTGTGGAACATGAATCGTAACACTGAGTAAACTGGAACTTCATTATACTAGGAACTGTCTGCGTACATGATTTTAGTTAATGTGCACGACTATAAGCTATGAGCATAGAGCTGACATGTAAGGCATAAGTACTAACATTACTGATATCACTACTAAAATTTGAAATCCTGACTTGGTCACTTGTTCTACCATCTCCCCTTAGCTTAAATTTATTATTCTAAAGTTGTAAACCACTTAATCAATAATTCTAAACTGGATTATCACCGTTATACTCTAGAGTTAGGGGGAAACACTGAGGAAGGCTCTGCTAATATTTTGAGTAACACCGAAGTTGACAACTATATAGGGGTTACAAAGGAAGTGAAGCCCCAAAATCTAACCAAGCACAAATATAAGGATGAAAGACTCATAACATACCCATAACTATATTAGGAGAACTTCTCTGATCATGGAGAGACTGGAGTGCATAAAATCTATTCTGGCATTGACCACTAATGGTACTGGAAGTGGCGCCCTGCTGAGTTGGGTGACTGGATAGGAATGGAGGATGGTTGAACTGACCTTGTTAATGCAATTTCCTCCCCCCCCCCCGAGCAAAAATTATACACTCTCGCATCCTGTGACCTGGCTTACCACACCCAAAATGTATATCGTTGCCGGTTCGACATGCACCTAGGTTATTTTTACCACACTCTTCGCAAAGCGGATAGGTACGACTACTGTTCACACTACCCTAGTTTCTGGAGCCTGGTGCCCCATCATGATTGTCACTCCTAAACTTTGATACTAGCACACTAGCAAAATATGGAGCTGGAATTGAAGATTTTGGGTGAAACTGGGAATGGTTACCGCCCTCTGACCTAGGTTGATTAAAATTAAAGCTTCATGTTCTATCACTCTTATTCTTTCTTTCCTTCTCCTTAATATTCTTCTCCTCAATCTGTTGAGCATGGACCATAAGCCTATATATGTCTATCTTCTTAATCAACATCATAGTTCTACACTCCTTGACCATACCATCAGATACCCTAGATACAAACTGGCTTATTCTGGACCTATTGCCTACTACTACATGGGGAGCATACGTGGATAACTAAGTAAACCTGAGGGAATACTCTTTCACACTCATACTGACTTGCCTAAGGTTGATGAATTCTAACACTTTGGCCTCTCTTATCTCTAAGAGAAATAATCTATCTAAAAAGGCTATTGAAAACTCCTTATATTATATGGGTTTTGTATCTGTACCCCTGTCTACTTGCCACTGCTTAAACCACGTATGGGCTATATCTTGTAGCTGATAGGCGGCTAACTCAGCACTCTCACTGGAAGTCACTCTCATGATAGTTGTGACTTTTTGAACCTGATCGAGGAACTCTTATGGGTTCTCTTCTGACTTAGATCCCATAAAGGAAGGATGATTCATTCGGATGAAGTCCCGAATCTTGGTTGCAGCAGTATTGGCCACTGGGTTGGCCGGAATAGTAGTTGGTCGTTCATTCTAATCTATGACTGAATTGGCTAGAGTAGTGAATGCAACTCTAAATTTTGCATGAGAGAATGCTCGTCTAGGGGATCTACCTGAACAGGCTGAGGTGCTGACTAATTTTCGGTTCTCTTTTTGTTAGTCCTTTTAGGAGGCATATTCTGTAAATGAAAGGAAGAAGAGGATTAGACTAAGATTTTAACTTGAGCTCATGCCCACTCACATGATATGAATACTAAAAGAAGGGAAACTTTTCCTAAAATATCTTATAGCCTCCCATCAATAAGTGTGGCGCGCTACACACCCATGCACAAGACTCTACTAGATGTGGATTTCATACTTTCTAGGACATTGTTGAACCTTTGTCTCTGATACCAAGTTTGTAATGACCTGTTACTACCCCCTAGTCATCACACAGTGCTTACGACCCCGAAGGACCACAAGCTAATCCATAAATGATATCGGTTGTGAGCACTGAATAATAATACTGTAATAAATGCAAAATAATAGGATGAGATGCCATAAGGTTCAAAACATCTAAAATACTATTAAAATATAACATCTGAGATAATATCTGTTAAACTAAATACTGACTGAAACTAGTATGAAAATCCTTTAACTAAAACTTTTTGAAAGTGGAGTTGATGGGATAATCCCCCAACTAACTCCATCTACTAAAATATTGAGTCTACTGAGATAATGAAATAAAAGAATGTCCTCAAATAATAAGGACTCACTACAAAAAAATATTGTTGCTGGCTAAATCTGAATCTACTATACATGGTCGGGTACCTGAGCATCCGAACTTGCGGGAAAGTATGCGTCACTACGTGGGTATGTATTAGTATGCTAGATGAGGTAAGACTGAATGCAAGGGCTCATATGTATGAATAGTAACTAACTAATGATATAGAGTCACTGAATATAAGTATACATGGAAAATCTGCAACTGCTGTGAATACTAAGTATACAATGTTGTGCATATTCATAAATACTGTAACTGAGCTTTTCTGAAGCTAAGTACTGAGTCTGATAATATGAGATTACTGATACTAGTTGACTATAACTGACAGTCCTGACTCTGTAGAACTTAACTGAATTCTATTCTAAAGACTGAGACTAAAACTGTGGGATGTAATCATCTAACTAACATGCCCTAAATAAGATAAGATAACTGATCTGGGGTATAATCTATAACCCCAATTGGAAGGGTGTCAGTACCGTTCTATGGGTAAAGATAACTGCTGTGGAGTCAGTCCTAACGCATGGGTGACCCGTGAGATCAGTCCTAAACTAGCGGGTGATCCCTGAGTATGTTAGTCCTATCTAGAGGGTGATATCTCATAACCTATGTTGGCTACATAGTTCTAGAAGTTAGGGATTGCTTCTAGGGACCCAGTCCTAATTAACTGGTGTGTCCCCATCTCTAGGCTCACTCGATGCTGAATCCTACTCCCAACTTAAAGACACTAAATTCAGTATACAAAACTGGACTGGATTGATACTGAGATTACTGAGTTTTCATAAGTTCTGTAACTAACTAAGTTCTGTAATGGACTGAGAGTACTACTAATCGTGACATGACTAATACTATTGTGTAACTGACACTAGCTCTAGATAAATAACTAAATTATCAGTTTTAAATACCGCCAGGACTCGATAGCATGAAAAGTAAATCAAATCATAACTTTGAATAACATATAAATGTTCACTTGGGCATAATTCATTCATAGAGATATTTCATCAAATACTTGTAATGCATTAACTTGTACATAAATGGAGAACACATGTTAACATGCTATAGTGGCATTGTTTCATTCTCATACACAATTTATCAAACACATGGAAAGCATAATTGGTACATTAAATCACAAACACTTAGGGTTGACATGATTACAACAATCAACTTGCTCATTGAAGGGCTTATCATCAATATCATATAGTTCAACACATATTAGGATCAATTCATGGAACTTGTAATCTAGATCATGGATTAAAATCAAAATAACATCATAGACACCTTAATCACTTTGTAAATTCAAAGGTTTATCAAGATAATCAAATATTCTTCACACTTGCTACTCAATTTCAGAAAAAACATGCACTTAAATGATGGATTGAGACCCAACTAATATCATGAACATGAATTCAATCTAATAAAATATGGAAATCATAAATACACAATCTCTCTACTTCAAAAAAGGATTCTTCAACTTCATGGGTGGAAAGGACCCATGAATGAACATCTAACATACCTTAATTTTTGAGTTTTCTTGAAGTTCTTGGAGAGATTCTTGGGATTGACCTTGATTTCTTGAACTAGGGTTTTTGCCTCTTGAGAGAGAATGAATTTGTTCTTGAGAGAAAGTGAAGAAAACTGACACAATAGGGTATTTAGGGCATAATTTTGTGTTTAAAGGCTAATCTGAGTCATGGGAAAAGTCAAAGTTGCCCTTGGGATTTAAAATCCCATAACTGGAATGCATATTAAAGCCTCACCATGACGCGGTGACTGGGTCATCACTAAATCCACTGCATCGTAATGGAATCGCATTGACTTACTGGTTCATGAAAATTATCTATTTGAACCTCACCATAACACAGGGCATTCGCGGTGAGCTACTGGAATTTGAAAAATGCCAAAATAGCCTTCAGCGCGATGCGATGGAGAGCTCACCGCGATACTCACCATGACGTGGACTAATCGCGGTGAGCCACTATTTTTACATAAACTTGTCCTAATATTTAGCTGAACTTTACTATTTCAGGAACCCCTTATCAAGCTTTAACGGACTGAGCGAAGCTTAGGATTTTGGATGGTCTTACATTATGACCCATGCCTGCTCCGATGATATTCCCCTTAGTGGATAGGTTTAAAAATGCAGTAACTGGGGTCTTACTTCCCTCACTCATCTCCTTTGTTGAGGGTTTGTCCTTTAGCATGTGTTCTGGCAAACCACACCCATAGAATAAATGACTTCCCTGCTAGTATCTCCACGGGTGAGACTTCCCATAAGTGCCACAAAAGGGGTATGGCTTGAACGGATAAGCCATACTACGTTGATACTGAGTATTCTGTATCCTGGGTCCATTCCCTTACTGAAATCACTGCTTACCTGAGGTCCTTGGTGCAGGTGCACTGACTGAGTGGGAATTACCCCAAAATTTCTTCTTCGACCATTTCCTGCCCTATTTGCCACTCTATTTCTAACTAATATCCTAATCGCCTGACCTAGCTTTCTTTGATTGCCTCTCCTCAATCCCTGCCTACTTTTTCTTCTCTTCCTCTACTTGTTTCATATATACTACTAACCTGTAGATATCTATGTAATTATTCAACATCACTCCTTGCATTCAAACACCAAATCATTTGAAATACCGGATGCAAACTTTCTCATACGGTCCCTCATATTGCACACCAACTCTGGAGCATAACCTATAAACTGAGTGAATTTCAATGCATATTCTTTGACGCTCATCTTCTCCTACTTCAGATTAACAAATTCTTCAACCTTAGTTTCCCTTCTTTCCTAAAGAAAGAAGTGATCTATAAAATCCTTCAAAAACTCTCCCTATACCGCCGGTTCTGTATCCTCACCTCTTAACTCTTCCCACTCATTGTACCATTGGTAAGACACATCTTTCAATGAATAAGCCATAAAATCTACCCCCTCAGTATTACTGGCATGCATGACCCTAAATATCTTATTCATCTCATCTACATACCCTTAAGGATCCTCCTCAACCTTGGTACCAAAAAAAGTGGGTGGGTTTAGCCTCATGAACTTACCAAACCAAGTAATTTCAAAGGAATTAATGATAGAACTCACATTTCTAGACTAACGATATTGCAATGCCAAAAGCTGAGCATTTTTTATAGAACTCAACATCCATGACCTTTCTTTGTAAAGAATTACAGTTGACTCCGAACTAAGGAACTCGAAAAGGGATAGTTGGGACTGGTGGAACCCCTAAAGAAGAGGTGAACTCTAGAGTACGGGCTATATAACAGGTCTTAATCCCATAAGTAACGCAGATCTTTTTAGCATTTGTCCCAATAGGAATAGAGTTCCCGACTGAGATGTTCTGACCATTGGATCTATGGGGAGGTATGATATGAAACGTAGAAAGTCATAAGTTAGGAGACATTCAGGCTCTACAGCACGAATTAGAACATGAAGAAAAAGGGAAACATTCCAAAATGCCTCGTAGCTTCCTCCTTATAAGTTTGGCGCACTACAAACCCATAAAAAAGACTCTACTCAACACGGCTTTTTAGACACCCTGAGACCCTGAACCGGGCTCTAATACAAGTTATTCACAACTGTAGCTGGGTCCGTGGCCACGATGGGCATCCCAAACTATGAAGGTCTGAGAGACACTTTATCATACTACCATAAGAATTACTCATACGAAATATGAGTACAAAAAATAAACTGAAACATGGAAAGTCTCATAATAAAATTTAAGTACATCATATAATCTAAACATAAATCCAAATCTAGGCTACAAAGCCTCTACTGAATACTAGTCTATCTAATCTAAAATAAGGCCCCCGATCAAACCATGAAACTGAAAGACATTAACATATGGATAATACTCCTTCCGAAGTAAGAGAGGCTCACCAACTCTGAATTTTTTAAAATAATCTATTGTTGTGCTGGACCACAAGACTATGCTTCAGAACCTACATTATGAGACAATACAGCTTCCCAAGGATGGTTAATATATGTAATGTATTGGTATGTAGAACTAACAAGAAATAACATATATTCATATAGTATAATTAAGAGCATTGTGAAAAACAACTTAACATAGTGGTGATCAGAAAGCATGGGCATTTCAAATCATAATCGTAAAACCATCCACAATTCTCTTTATATACTTCTGAGCTAGATGGTATACTTACAATTCTACAATCTCACGGGCCATATGGAATCCTCCATTAATTCTTCGTCTAAGCCCCACCCCAACTTTGTCTCAAAGCTTTGAGTTTCTACTATCTAATATGCCAAAAGCGAATATCAAGCATACAATCCATATTTCAAGGCATAAGCTACCCACAATGGCAAAACAAGGTTCCCAGGAATGAGTGTTTCAACTCGTGTCTTCTTTGGGTAACCATCTAACTCTCTTTAGAGCCTATTTTTAACCTCTTATATTAAGGGCATATCATAACAAGTTATCATCATACCTAAACTTGTAAGTCATATCATATCATATTTTATCCATAGACCTTTTTATATAAAAGTATATTATTGACCACCAAGATGATTGAAATATCATAAAATAGTTCTCTTTCAAAAAGGGCATGCAAGTTCAAAGAAAATAATTTCCTTTCAAGACATCACTCTTAGGTGGTCATTTCTTTCATAATCCATACAAGTTTCATGAGGAAAAAAGCATTTTTGAAATACATTAAGTGATCTTTAAAAAATCATATAAGGAATCAGTCCATAATTTAATAAAGAAGCATTCAAAACATCAGACTTTTCGTATTCATTTGAGAACCCACAATAATTGTAAGACATAATTTTTTTTATCAAATTAGGGTTCACAGTTCAACCACTTCAAATCTCATAGCGTATGTACATAGATCAAATCCCATGTTTATCAAAATCCCATAGTAAATACATAATCCATCATAGAAAATCATTTTGTAAGTCAAGCTTTTCAATTAATTTCAAAGCTTTAATTCATACATATATGATATAGGGTTTTCTAAAACATCATACATATACCCATGAGAGTTAGGATAGTTCTACATACCTTGTAATAGAGAGAACATATTGTAAATCGACTCTTGAAGCTTAAGATTTTCAAACCCTAGGTGGTTTTCTACTCTTTTGCTATTTTAAATATGGATAGGAGATTTCTAAGATGAATAGTCATTTCTAAGACCCTAATCACATACATAGAGGATTGGGAATGACTTAAGGGTGTAAAAATACCCTAGTAGCCTCAAAATATAGCTAAAATGAAATATATTTTACACACGGAAGGGGGTTCACGGCGCGGCCCCTGGAACAAACCTGGAGGTTTGTGGCGAGACCCTCGATGTAAACCCAAGACAAAAGCCTATCACGAGGTCTTTGCAATGTGGGGCTGCCATTGGGTGCCTATTTCGCAATGCAAAGGTCTTTTCTACGACTAAAAATGCCCCCAACTCATTCAAACCCGATATTAGGTAGTTTATCTTCGATATTGGGGTCTTAAGGACTCATTTCATGCACTGTTTAAGCATTAAAAATGTTGGGGTATTGCACAACTGGTGGGATAAAGTAGGTGCCATCATGATTCATAAATCGGTTCGTGACACTTAACAAACTTAAATTCAACACATAATTAACATATTTATTTATTACACTCAAAATTAGGCAATACTTTTAAATTAATCAATTTTTTTAAGGTCTGTAATTGACATATTTTAAATGATAATGCCATAAATTATTAGACTCAACCAAGAAAAAAGAAGTATCTGCCTTCAAAAGCCATTATTTCAAGTTTGAAAAGATCCTCATTCATATAACCTTTTCCAATGTGAATGTCATTCTTACTTATTACAACCTTATATGGTAGAAGAACATATTTAAATTCTTTTTTAATGAGAAGTATTAAAGACACTATGTTCTTTTTAATAGTAAGAACACGAGGAATTGTGTTGAGGGTCAACTCTTTGCTGAAAGTCATCTTTAGGAATATCTTCCCAATTTCTTCAACATTGGTTGTTGCAGTAGTTTCCATGAATATCATTTCTTGAGGACCAATGTTATCATAAGTAGCAAAAGTTTATTTGGCCGTGCAAACATGTTGAGTGGATACTGAATTAAACTATCATTCATTTGAATTTCTGATCTAGATTGTATTCAATGGGTATAACACACATATTTTCAATCTCTTCAGTTGATTTTACCATATTTATCTAATTCTTTTCTTATTCTTCTTTAGAACATGATAATTTGGAGTAATGTGGCCAATTTTTCTATAATTGTAGTGATTGCCTTTGAACATTTCTTGTTTTGCTCTTTCTCTTATCGAAAGGCTTCTTTCTTATTATTTGAGCATCATCCTTAACAAAATTTGCATCCATCATTACTAATTTTTTATTCAACTTATTTTCCTTTTCTATCTTGAAATAAATTACAAGATCTGCTAAACTAAAAAAAATAGTTTTCAAGCATTCCTTCTCTAGGAACATAAGGATCATGTTTGTGAACCTTTGCATTTCAAGTGTATTCAGCCAAAAGAATATCATTTGCTGCCAAGTTTTGAAGTTCACTTAAAAAAATTTATCTGGTTTCTTTGTTAATGCTATTGTTGGAGCAATATTTGAATGGCTTGGTGATGCAATATTTATTGTCGTTGGGACAACACCACTCACAATCAAATCAATTTGTTGTTCAGTTTTGTTTGTCATTTTTTGTCAATCTTTGTCAAATAATTTAGTATTTTAAAATGCCAACAATCAAGACTAAATCTTTATTCACAATGTTTCTATTCAATGGTGAAGTTTTTATGTCCTTCAAGTTTTTGACCAAATGAACTTTAAATCCTGAAAAAGTTTTTATATTCTTTAAGTTGGAATAAAATTCAAATAGAGTAGACAACAACAGGTTTTATTCACAATGTTTCTATTAACGGTGATGATTTTATGTTCTTCAAGTTGCTAACCAAATAAATTTAAAATCCTAATAAAGTTTTTATATTCTTTAAAGTGGAATAAAACTCAAATAGAGTAGACAACAATAGGTTTTAATCTCTAAAAGCCAAAATAGAGAGTAAAGTAAATTGGCAAAGTTTTTATATTCTTTGAATCAAATACACACATTATTTATATTTCTACGACTACAAAAAGAGAAAAAGTTTTGATCAGATTTTGGATTAAATAATTAAGTTTTAAATGAATTTTGTCTGAAGAGATAGACTCTCGATCGATCATTTGACAAATATAAATTCAAATCCAAATCTAAGTTTGAGTCGAGCGAGGCGACTATGGTGTGAGGTTGTCTTCTTCTTACTTCACTACGAACATGGAGTAGTGCTTCAACTTTTAAGCGCAAGAAAATTCCTTTCTCCAACTAACGTGGGAGAAATACTTCTTCCATAAAGTAAAAGAACAATTTTACTTTTCCCTCTATTTTTCTTTCCTCCATTTTTCATTCACATTTCAACACTAGAACCCAACACTTCTAACAAATAATTAATTAGAAAAACATATGAAAATAAGTCCTTCACCATTATATTAACATCGTTGCCAATAATCATAAATGAATTATCCCTCAGATTTGGTCAGCTTTGACTTGTGTAAGTTAATTCTTCAAGTCATTGATGTCAATTATTATCAAGACGTGAGGAGAAGAAGAAGAGGAAAAGGGTCGAAGCAATAATTATTATATTTAAAAAATAAGATATAACATATTCATTATTCTATATTAGTAATGATTAATATCCATTAATCACTTTTAATTCCTTTGCAACATGTCATTATTTACATCCTTATAGCATATATTACTTTGTGGATTAATAAAATATCCATTCTTGATTAACATTTACTTCTCTTAACTGGTATTTGTCGTTGGTCCATATTATTGATATTAATCTTGATATGTCTATTGAAGCTTTCATATCCATTACAACTGAATAGTATCTACTCAAATTTGGATCCTTAAGGACTAAAGACAACAACAATAACAACAACATACTCAGTATATTCCAACAAAGTGGTGTCTGGGGAGGATAAAATGTACACAGTTCATACCACTACCTCTGATGAAGTAGAGAGGCTTTTTCAATAGACCCTTGGTTCAGGAAAAATAATAGTATAATAAGCAAAAGATATAAAAACAAACAACAAAATGGGATAACACATCACTATATAATAAAATATACAGGAGACCCAATACTATGAATGATCGATCAAAAATCACAAACATCATCAAAATACCATAAACAGGAAACTACAAGATACATGTATAACACTATGACTACAAGCACAACTATAAACAAAGCACTACTCCAACAAGAAAGGATGCACTCCTACCAACTAACCCTCTACCCTAATTCGCATCTTCCGTACCTTCCTATCAAAGGGTTATGTCCTCCGTAAGTTGTAACTGCTCTGTGTCATACCTAATTACCTTCCTTTAATATTTCTTTAGATTACCTCTATCTCATCTAAAACCATCCACAGCCAGCCATCCTCTCATACATCTGTAGTAGGGCATTCAAGAAACTCATCATGACATGTTCGAATCATCTCAACCCTACTTTACACATCGTATCTTCCACCAAATTCACTGCCACATTCTCTCCAATAATTTTATTTCTGACTTTATCCATCCTAGTAATTCCGCATATCCATCTCAATGTCCTCATCTCTACCACCTACAACTTTTTGATGTGGGAATTCTTAACTAGCCAACACTCTGCTACATACAACATAGCCAATCAAATAACAACTCTATCAAACTTACCTTTAATCATAGGAGGCACTTTCTTATCATACAATACTCTCAAAGAAAGCCTTCATTTCAACCACCCTACACCAATAAGGTGCATGACATCTTCATCAATTTTTTCATTCCCCTAAATCTTAGACAAAAGATACTTGAAACTATTTCTCTTATGAATAGCCTAAAAATCCAGCTCTAGTACCATATCATCCTTGTGCATCAAATCACTAAACTTACATTCCAAGTACATCATCTTGGTCCTACTCAACTTAAACTCTTTAGATTCTAGGGTCTGTCTCCAAATCTCCAACTTATTATTAACTTCTCCCCAAGTCTCGTCAATAAGCACAATATCATAAAAAATAACATACACCAAAGCACTTTCCCTTGAATACACTACATCAATTCATCCATCACCAAGACAAATGAAGATAGACTAACAGTCCATCCCTGGTGCAACCATGTCAAAACAGAAAAGTTCTCTGAATCTCCTACTACTTACTTACATGAGTCTTCAACCCATCATACATATCTTAAATAGACCTAACGTATTCCACAGGCACACCTCTAACCTCCAAGAACCTTCCTAGGGACTTTGTCATATGCCTTCTCCAGATCGATGAACACTATATTCAAGTCCTTTTTCCTCTCCCTATATTACTCCACTATTATCCTCACAAGGAGAATAGTATCAATAGTTGAGTTACATTGCATAAAGATGAATTGATTCTTGGAAATAGTTGTGATCCTCTTTAGCCTCAGCTCTACCACCTTTTCCCAGACCTTCATAGTATGACTCAATAACTTGATAACCCTATAGTTGTTACAATTCTTAGTGTCCCATTTGTGCTTATAAATGGTATCATAATACTCTATCTCCAAGCTTCAGGCATCTTTACCACCCTAAAAATAATGTTAAATAATCCTTGTCATCCACTCTGTACCTTCCACACCTGCGTTCTTACAAAAAATCATCAAAATCTTATCTGGCTTAATCGTCCTACCCCTAAGCATACTACAAATAACACCCTTGATCTCCTCCACCTTAATACGCCTACAGTAATCATAATTGTAACACCTTTATGAGTGTTCCAAGTCCCCTAGCACTAAATTTTTATCCCCTATGACATTCAAAAGTCTATGGAAATAAGACTATCACCTTCTCCTAATAAGGGCATCATCCACCAATACTTTACCATCATCTCTCTTGATGCACTTTACTTGGTCAAGGTCACAGGCCCTCCACCCTTAGCTTTGTTAAGCCTATACAACTTTATATCCCTTTCTTTCTCCTCTAATATTGTATACAAACTCTCAAAAGATATTGTCTTAGACACTATAACCATAACCTAGCCTCTTTCCTAGACAACTTATACTTCACCCTATTCGTCCACTTCTCTTTTTCATCCTTTATGTACACCAATTTTTCATAACACGCTTTCTTATTCTCCACCATCTTCTTAACTTCATTGTTCCATCACCAGTCCCCTCGGTGCTTTCTAGATCGGCCTCTCGAGACACCCAACACCACTGTAGTTGTCTGCCTGATACAACTAACAGTCATCTCACATATATTATCCACGTCCCCTACTCTCCCAAGCCCCTAACATTATCAACTTCTCCCATATCTCTAAATCACTAGCCAAAGTCAAGTTGTCCCACTTAATCCTGGGTCGATCCTCCATACCTCTTTTATTTAGATCCTTCTTAATTTCCAAGTCCATCACCAAAAGCTTATGGTTTAAAAGATTCTCACTAGGTAAGACCTTACAATCTTTACATAGTGCTCTATCACATTTCCTAAGGAGTACAAAGTCGATCTAAGTCTTGTCCACCAAAGTAGGAAAGGTAATAAGGTGATCCTCCTTATTTGGGGAGCTCAAATTTGCTACCACCAACCCAAAGGCCCTAGAAAAATCCAAAAGTGAGGCTCCTCCTTTATTTTTTCCCCTGAAATTGAAACCACCATGCACATCATCTTAGCCTCTAGATAATGACTCAATATGCCCATTGAAATTACCTCATATGAAAAAATCCTCAGTTCTTAGATCTCCTCTTACCACCTCATCTAAAAATTCTTATAAACATTTCTACTTTCTCATCTAAGCTTACTTGCAGAGAGACCCATGAAATTTGATCCATTCTGTCATGACCCAAAAATCAAGGATCATGATAGCACTCTTCGTGGCAAGCCTTGACAAGTATGACAATCTCCTAAATTGATACGAAAAGAAAATCAATACCTAAAACCCGAGTCAAGACTCCAAGAATAAAGTCAAACCATACTTATACCATAATAGCTGAAAATACATAACAATAATACCATATCACCCAAAAATTCAGAGTCACGGTGTAAGAACCAAATAAGTACATCTCAAAGTCAAAATATACAACTGGTAGTCCAAAAAGAACATACTCAGTCAATGAATACAAAAAAGACATAAACTAAACAAGTGGAGGTAGTAGATCAACTTTGGAAGCATAGACGGACTGCTACCTCAAAAATACTTCAAACACCAGTTGAATCAGCTATTGTGCGGTGCACTCATACCTAGATCTGCACTAAAAGAGTGCAGTAGGGATGAGTACGGTCCACTTGTACTCAGTAGTTATCATAGGCCAACTGATCAAAGTAGAAAATAGAGTATATAAACAAAAAACTATGGTCTCCCAAATGGTAGCCCACACCATCTCCACTAACAGTTCTAAAATATATACATATACCAAATACATATACGAGAAAAGAACACAAGTAGATATGCATCAAATCAAGCATAGAAATACGACACTGAAAGCACACAATGTATGAAATGCAATGAAGATGATAATTTCATGCATGAGGTTATCGCACAACCTTCGCATACACCTCCTGAACTGTACTCCAGACGTAGGATCCATGGGGATTTTGTCAACCCATATATAATTCAATAACCAATATGAATCCAATATCTGTAAATCTTCTCCAGCGTATATATCGTTAGGGGTTTTTTAAATATGTCACACTTTCTATCAGAAAAAATAGTACTTCCAGTTCCACGGTGGTAGCAATGTTTCATGAATATAAATGATATAAAGATGTAATGTTCACAACCAACCAAAATGAGAATTTTCAATTCCAACCAAAATACCAAGCACGTGAGACAAAATCCACTAAATAAACCAACCATCCATGATCCAACATAATCCATGTGCACATAATTTCCAATTTAGACAATTTCCACTAACAAGAATAACCAATTACACAAATACTAGTCCAATAACATCATACAAGATCCCATATTTTCCACATAGCTTATAATGTCTCAAAACCACCAAATAATAGTAATATAGGCCCCCACACAAGCACAAAATTATAATAACAATATTTTCATGATTGATTACCATATCCATAACATGTTTTTATATCATTAAGCCACAACAAACCTCGAATGAAGAAAATTGGTTTCAAAAGCCTTCAACATGAAACCTTCCCCTCATGAATGGATTTGAAATCAATTAAAACATATAAATGTAGAATCTATGTGTCAAAAGAAAACCAATGTACCCATATTGCCTATTTTTGAGTTGGGGTTAAAATGAACCCCCAAAATGGGTTTTTGAAAAAGAAAGGTAAAACCAAAATTTTAGTTCAAAATCATATTACCCATGATTAAATGAAGTCATAGAACAAAATCCAAGTGAAAACGGATTAAAATTGGGTTTTAATTTGAAGAAATACTAATTTAGGCTTTTCGAGCCAAAATCCCCAAATTCCATATTTGAAATCGATTTCTAATAGGCTTTAGATGACAAAAATTGAAGAAAAATGATTGAAATAGGGATTTGAATCTTACCCAAGCTTGTAAAATGGATTAAATCACCCAAAAACTCAAAAAAACCCAAAGCTCCAGGTCTCAAAAATGGTGAAAATTTGAGAAAGAGGTGTGTATATATATACCAGGTGCGCTAAAGCGGACCCAGGGCCACTTTAGCGATCAATGTTAAAGTGGCCAGGTACCGCTGAAGTAGTGCCACGCTTGGGTGAAGGTCTCTAAAGCGGGCCTTTGGCCGATTTGGCGATCGACGCTAAAGCCCCTAGGCTACCGCTAAAGCGGTACCTACTGGCTAGCCAGGACCGCTAAAACATCATCTGCTAATTCTCCCAAAGGCTGCGTTAGTGGTCACACCAGCTTTCAAGCATTAGTTGTGGAGAGCAAGTCTTAGCAGACCCCTCAAAATTCATCTAGAATCTCAAGAGCGCGAATGAACTATGACACCCTATCAAATTTGACACAATGGATTCAGTGATATTATCAGATTTTTTAAAAGACATCGATTTCATAAAAGTGACCCCTGAAACCTGATTTCACAACTTTCCAAATCAAAGGTCAAGATAAGATATCAAAAGTCGTAAAACAACAACAACTATGTTACCAACCTAAAATTGATGTTCTAGATTTGTCGGCGTAGTCTATTTTTCCATTTGATGCAAAGATCAATAAATATTAAATGAAGTCAACTATAAAGTGTTTTTAACCTCCAAAAACATAAACTCACAAAAATCACTCCAAAATGCATTAGGAAAAGTGATAATCATTCCCACACCCCAAAAATACCATAAAGCAACCGTAAGGAGGGATAAAATTTTCAAACCTCATAGGAATGGATAATTCACAAAAATACCCAAAAATTAAATCATTGCATTATTCACCGCTAAAAATCTAGTTCGTCCTCGAACTAAAGGCATGATAAATACATGAATCAGCAAAACACTGGGGATAACTACCACACATATTAGACTTGACCTCCCAAGTAGCCTCATCTACAAGTCTATGTCTTTGATGGACCTTAACTACCAAAATATCTATAGAATGCAACTGTCTCATATCCCTAGCCAAAATAGAGACATGCTCTTCAACAAAAGATAACCTCTTATCCAACTGCACTGAATCCCAACGATTGACATGAGACTCATCCAGAATGAAATGCCAAAGCATGAAAACATGAAAAAGTGGATGGGCAACTGATAAATCTGGGGTAATGCTAACTCATAAGCCACATCATCAATAGTCTAAAGAATCTAAAAAGGTCCAATATACCTGGGGCTGAGCTTGCCCTTCTTCCCAAACCTTATCACACCCTTCATGGGTGACACACAAAGGAAGACTCGATCCCTAACACTAAATCTCAAGCCACAAAGTCTACGATATGCATAACACTTCTTCCATCTCTAAGTCGCTTGACGTTTATCCTGAATGACTCGCACTTTATTCAAAGACTCACGAAGTAGGTTTGTACCTCCAGGCTTAATCTCAAAAACCTCAAAGCAATAAACTGGAGAGCAACAATGCCTACTATACAAAGCCTCAAATATAGCCATCTCAATACTAGAATAGTAGCTAATATTATGTGGAAACTCCATTAAAGCTAGATGTTGCTCCCACTAACCTCCAAAATCCAGTAAATAAGTGCAGAGCATATCCTTCAAAACCTAAATAGTCCATGTTGACTGACCGTCATTCTAGGGGTGAAAAGATATAATAAGATAAACCAGGGTACCCAACTTCTCCTGAAATATTTTCCAAAAGTGAGATATGAACACTGAACCTTTATCTAAGATGATAAACACTGGCACACCATGAAGACGAACAATCTCACGATTGTAGATACGGGCAAACCTCTCAGCACTGAAGGAAACCTGAACACAAATAAAATGAGAAAATTTGGTCAATTGATCCACGATAACCCAAATTATCACGATGCAAACTACTGGACCGTGAGGGAACCTAAGCTATTCTAAGTATCTAGGAGAACCCTTATTACCCAACTAAAAATTTGTAGAATACTTCTGTTTTAAAGGAATATTGGATTAAATATTATAGGGTAAATTAAATATTAACAAAGAAAATTAATAAAACTTCTTACAAGTGTCCTTCACTATCTGAAGACTTGGTCAGACATGTACAAGAGCTATCTACTACAACATAGACTGACAATAAAATAAATAATACAAAGACTCTAACATCTGTCAGTAAGAAAGTGCAGAAGTTAGTGCTGAATATCGTTATCCAACTAATAACTGCAACTAACCTACATCCAGTCTACACTCCAAGAAGAAATGTAGAAGAGTAGGATCAGTACAACCACACATACTGGTAGGCATAATCGACCGACCGTGTTAGTTCATATAATCATAAAATAGAATGAAGGAAAATAAATCATGACATCTTGAATGGAATATAATTCAACTAAGGTTGTAATAATATTATTACTTTACCTATATAAATTACAACATCCAACTACTCTTCCAACTTCATCAATATTATATTCGCTACTAACATACTCTAGCCTCACTAACTCACACCATCAACCACAATCCAATGCTAATACATCAATATTCCTCTTTATTCACCTTATATTTTTCATTACTCATATTCACAGGAACAAACCCGTAATCATAGACAACCCACACTAAACTCTCAGGCTACAACCAAATGTTTTATTATAATATTAAAGAATGATAATGAGCCATTTTGGTAACCAATAATTAAAACACGTATAAATAAAGAAAGTCAACCAACATATAAGTAAGTACAAAGTTACACTTTTACAAATATATATCAACAATCAAATACCCAATGAATCTACAATACAACAATAATAGATCAAATAGTGCTCACAAACAAGCCACATAACCATCAAGAGTATCAACCATACTGTAAACATCCACAAACTCAACACAAATATGTACACACATGCTATGGGACTTATTTTTCCCCAAATATTCATGACTTGCAAGGAACAATGTATGTTTATGTACCAACCGGCATGGTACCCGATCCACTATATAAATATTTGTACCGGCATGGTACCAGATCCAATATATACATATCTGTATCGGCGTGGTACCCGATCTAACATATACATATCCATACCGATGTGGCACCTGATCCACCATATATATATCCATATTGGCCTGGTACCGATCCACTGTATATATATTCGTACCGGCTTGGTACCCAATCCAACATATACATATTTGTACTGGTGTGGTACCTGATCCACCATATACATATACATACCAGTGTGGTACCCGATCCAACATATACATATCTGTATCGGTGTGGTACCTTATCCACTATATACATATTCATACCGGTGTGGTACCCGATCCACCATAAACAAGTAATATCAATATCAAATTTACACTACCTCACAGCATACAATACAATGTACCAAGTTTACAAGTACACTTATAGTCATAAGACAATTCCATTAAGTAAATTTTCAATAATCATTTATACACGTCTCAACAATTCAAACATCATCAATTTCAAGCATGTTTGAATACCAATCAACAAATATCCAATTTAGGAGAATACACACAATTAAATTGAGTCTAAACTCTAATCAAAACCATAATCTATTATATACATTTTATTAAATTCACATTATCTTTCCAGATGCAATACAACGTACTAAATTTATAAGTGCACTTAAAATCATAAGTCAATTCGATCAAGTTCTTTCACTTATCAACATTTTGACCCTCTCACAGGCACTATTATAATAATTCATCATGATTATCAACAAGCCATTCATAGCATTACTTTATGGAGTTATCAATATCGAACAAGCCATTCATAGGCACAATTCAATAAACCATCATTATCACCAATTTAACCTTTCATGGGCATCTAATAGATATATTATTTTTATCAATATTAAAATAAAAATATCATAAAATAAATTATAATTTAATTCTTACGCATACAAGTCACTATTGGAGCCTTAATTACTCATTAATTATTAAAAATATCATTATCTTTTTAAATACCACAACTTGGAATCTGACATCACCACCTATAACTAGCATATTTACGCGTATCATTATCCTCTACCTCTTTCCACATAATACAATCATCACACTAATTCAAGTCATCTATCCCTTAGATATTACTATGCTCATCAATATTTGATCTTAGCATAATTCTCCTCATCATATTATTGCACAATACATACAACTTAATACCATTACAACTCAACTAGGTTCATAACTAGAACAACAAAAAATATCATGTTCATATATTACATTTACAACAATCTTCTTTTAGGCACATAACACATAATATCATAAATATCACATAACCAATATAGATTTTGGGATTAAAGTTAAGTACTCGTGTCTTTATCCACCTCAACTCCATGCCCGCGGGACTAGACATGCTTTCTCCCATCAATTTTAAATTATGAAAATACAAAATAACACAATCTTCTACTCATTAAACCTAGCCTACCTGGACACCAAGATTTTGAATGAAGCAAGCCGCAATAAGAATGTTATTTATTTTCCTTCATGCCTTGGAATAATCAACTATCTAAAAATCAAGCAATAATAAGAGTAATTAAACAATTAATCTTTGACAAATATCTTGGGATTCATACTCACTAGTTCTATCCTTAATTCAAGGTTTATATCATTCTCCAATATTAGTTAGCCATTAATTTTCTCTTTCAAGCTTAACCCATCTCCATTAATAGAGATTTTATGCTAAAGGTCTCATCTTTACGGAATTTAAGATTCCTAACCATCAAAATTCATAATCTATTTTATGAAATTCATGTTAGGAATCTTTAATTTATAGTTTAGAATCAGCTCTAGGTCATATTAAAAATATCCATGAGTATTTCCCAAAAAAATCCACCATTAAAGGTCTTTCTAAGGATTCTAAGATACTAAAGGATTAAAATACGAAGAAAATAATGTAAATACTTACATCAACAAAGGAATTTCTCCTTAAGGGGAAATCACCTCTATAGGGTTGGGGAATGAAATTTGGGTTTTTTAGATATAAAATACGGATGAAGCTGATTTAAATACCATCAAAATTTTTGCTACAGCGAAATCCCATTTTAGCCCGGACAGTCCTTAGTAAAACAGTCATAACTTCTTACTCTGAATTCGGATTGAGGAACGGTTTGTTGCGTTAGAAAGAGTACTCAGATATATTTTATTTGGTAGGTATTGGTACCCCTAAATCCTTATATTCTATGAGATATGATCATTTGAAATTGGCCCTAATAGAAAGCTATATCCAAACTATTTCGGAAAGAAAGTTTTATACTTAACTTTGTGTTAGGGATATTGTACGACCTTAATATATACCAAAAGAACTTTCAAACTAAGGTATTGATATTATCACTTATGAATAATTAAATTCATCGGTCTTGAGTCTATCAAGACACATCCGAAGGCTAAAATCTTCGTCAAAAAGTTTGAGATGACCTAATAAATAAAATATTGGTTATTTTGGACACAAGTTAGTATTGAGGAATGAAAATTAAGAATTTTCATGTATTTATTATGAATAATTTAGTAACGATGAAATGGGTCGTTACACAAATACTCTCAAAACCATAAAAAGTATGAGGCAATCTTGTCACGAAGTCTACAGTGATCCATTCCCATTTTCACTTAGGAATGGGTAACTTCTGAAGAAAAACACTAGGCATCAAATGCGTGGCCTTACCTGCTAAAAATATTGGCAGTGAGATACTAAATCCACTACATTCTTCCTCATACCACCTCATCAGTAGTGTTGTCTCAAATCACGATACATCGTAGTCCCTCCCAGATAAATGGAATACCTAGAACAATGAGCCTCCTCCAAAATCAATATTACCTAATAACACACTCTCTATACACAAACTCTATCTCCAATCCTCAAAATAACATTTGAATCAAGCGACGCTTCTTTAGCTTCACCCATCAACACCTTTTCTTGAATCACTCTCATCCAAACATTATCAAACTGATAAGCCTAAATTTTCTCCATCAAGAAAGTCTTAGCCTCCAAAAATACCAAAACACATTCAGGTGTCAAAATATAAAGCCTAACCATCTGGTTAGACAAAGACTAGACCCTACGAATAAAGTCCTCCTTGGGTCAAAAGATGCGCCAAGCTACCCATACTAGTCGACTTTTAACTTAAGGCATCCACAACCATATTATCCTTGCCCGGATGATAAAGAATTGTAAGGTCATAATCTATAAGGAACTCAAATTAGGGATGTTTCTTCATATTAAAATCTTGTTGGGTAAAGAAGTACTAAAGGCTTTGATGATGCCGAGAAGATCTCATAACGGACTCCATACAAGTAGAGCCTCCAAAACTTCAAAGAAAAGACAACTGCGAACGACTCTAAGTCATGGGTAGGGTAATTTTATGCAATCACCTTATGCTCGTGAATCAACAAAAACCTAACCCAACACTAGAAGCATCACAGAAGATGATAAAACCCATGCCCCTCTTAGCCAAGGTCAAGATAGGAATTGATGTCAACAAATCCTTAAGCTTTTGGAAGCTTGCCTCAGAAGCATCTGACAACTGAAATAAAATCTTTGTTTATGTCAACATGGTCGATGGAGCCACAATAGATGAAAAATCCTTAATAAAACATCGATTGTAACATGCTAAACTAAAAAAATCTTGAATCTCAATAGGAGAAGTAGGCCAAGCCCAAGCACGAACTGTTTCCATCTTGGTTGGATCAACCACAATACCATTCTTGGTCACCACATGACCTAAGAAAGAAATAAAATCTAACAAAAAATCATACTTGGAGAACTTGACATACAGTTTCTCCTCCCTCAATCCCTGAAGTACAATTCACAAATGTTCTTCATGGTCAGCCTCACTCTTGGAGTAGATGAAGATATCATTTATAAATATAATGACAAAAGAGTCGAGATATAGTTAAAATACCTGATTCATCAACTCCACGAATACGGCTGGGGCATTGGTCAGCTCAAAGGACATAACCAAGAACTCATAATGAGCATATCGAGTTTGAAAAGCTATCTTTAGAATATTCAAAGCTTTACTCCTTAACCGTTGATACCTGGACCTCAAATCAATCTTCGAAAACACCAAAGCACCCTGAAGTTGATCAAATAAATTATCAATACAAGGAAGAGCATACATATTCTTAATCATCACCTTGTTCAACCGTCGATAATCAATACACATATGTATAGACCTATCTTTTTTCTAAGACCCCACAAAGTCCTAGTCATTTCAGTCCTATATAGCATACCAAAAGAGGTCCCAGACTTAGAAAATTTCAGTAAAGTATTGACACTTTGTCTCATTTTTTTCCTTGATATTTCAATGGCATTATTTATGATCTTTTTGGCCTTAGATTATTAATTTTTTAAAATTGATTCATGATCATGGACGTCAATAGGTCATATTGGGTGATTTTTGGAATTTTTGAACATCGTTTGAGTCATGTTTGGATGGCCAAAATAGCAAGCCAATGCAATCTCGATGCATCGCATTGGCTATTGCATTGACAGTATCGATGAGATGCGTTGGCAATTGTGTCGACACCATCGACAAGGTGTGGCACCTACTGCGGTGCTTGGCATATTTTGCTCATTAAATTCTGACATTCCAAGGGTAATTAGGACCTTTTACCCTCACCCAATTCAGCCAAAACATGAAATTAAAACTCTCAAATGGAAAAATTCACTCATTAACTCACAAATACACTCAAGAACAAAACCCTAATTTCATCAAGTTCAAGTTCAAGTCCAAGTCCTAAGAACTCACCATAATTCCCATGAAATCTACAATCAAGGTATGTTAGGTGTTCATCCTTGAGTTTTTTTCCACTCTTGGAGTTCAAAAACCCTTTTTAAAACTACAAGTTTTCAGATTCATGATTTACATGCGCAAATTGGTTTGTATTTATGTTTGTGTTATTGTATGATTTAAATTCAAGATTTAACTATAAGTTTCATGAACATAACATAGCATGTATATTGATTGATGTAATTCCCATGTTAAAACCCTTGAAATTGAAAGTTTAAGTTGTAGTCATAATGCTTATGTGTTGTTCATTATCATGTGCATTAATCAAGCTCCCCAAGTGTTTGATAAAATATTCGTATGAGTAAACTATACAAGGTAACCTATTGTTGTGTTGCTAAAGTTGTGATATTAGTTTATCTATTATGCTATCGAGTCCTGGGGATATTTATTACCCAAAATCTAGTTGTTTACTTAGTTGCAGTCGTTATAGAATAGTCCCAGTAAAGGTCAAGAATAGTAGAACTCAATTAGTAATAGAACTCAGTGAACTCAATCCAGTTCAGTCAGTCAACACGATCAGTGTCAGTTCAGTCAATCTTAGTGCAGTCTAGTGATCAATTTAGTGTCGATTTAGTTGGGAGTAGGATTCAGCATCGATCGAACCCAGGGATGGGGGCATTCTCACTAGCAGAAGGCTTGACCCTTAGTAGTAGTCCCTACATTACAGAACTACGTTGCCAGTGTAGGGTAAGTTTTCCTCCAACCAGACTAGGGTTGACACCATCATATATATATTTCATAAGTTTTCCTGCTAGATTAGGGTTGACCCAATATTGCTAGTATCCCATGGGAAGGTTCTAACACCCTTCCAACTGGGGTCACAGATTGGACCTCAAATTAATATATATCGGGGTATATTGGTTAGATAAACACTCCCACAGTTACAGTTTTAATCTCAATATTTAGTAAAGAACTCAGTCAGTTCTACAGAACCATGGCCATCAGTTATCAGTTACTCAGCCATCAAAATTCAGTACTCAATTTTAGTATAATATCAGATACACGATGTATACTTGATAACGCTCAATCTACAGCTCTCATTTGAGTGTAAAGCGGTCGTTAGCAAATATAGAACCCAACCTGGGTTGGGTGTCGATCCCACAGGGAATAGCTTGGCCAACAAGTAAGTAAAATTACTAAACTTTTGGTGCAAGTCTCGTAAGAAGGGGGATTCTTGTTTTGCAAGTAATGTAAACAAAAGCTGAAAATAATAAAGTAAAAAGAGAGAGATTGTTACGTTGGTTGTAAACAATGAGAATTGAAGCGTTGGGGTTATGTCCACCTTCTGAGGTATACGTCTCTATTGGCTATGAGTGTGTAGAATTCTGACATGCAATTGCTTATAGAGGATTGTAGTCGATGGTAACTCCAAGCGTCTCTCGACCTAAACAAGGACTATTTCACTTTAACTCTCTCGAGCTTAAAGCGTGTCTAATGGTACGAATTCTCCAAGAGGTTAGTCTAGTTACGGCACTAGCTTTTTAATAGGAAAGGGTGTCCTACTACCTTGACATTATCTCTTTTCCAGACAAATAACTTTTCTCTCGAACAAGTTAAATGTTAGACTGGCGTATTCTTGCATTTGCAACCGCAAAGAATGTAGATTTAAGATGAAGAGAATAATGATATAAGCAATATACGTGCCTCGAACTCACAAACTCACAGCAATAGATAGTAACTCATTCGGCTTCCATAACCCCAACAGAGAAGTTTAGTTACCCATGAATGCGAAGGAAATCACAATTGACATTGTTATTATATCACGATATTGAGTAATGGCATGTAGATCAAGTGATAGGCGTGAGGCGTGATTCCTTAGCAAGTAACGATTCTCTTGTTGTGGAGTTTAAGAATAGAAGAGTAGATTAGAAGTGTTTGTAGTGGAAGATGAGAGGGATGGAAGAAAATTAATTGTTGAATTATGAATGTTAGATTCGTCAAAATCTCTAGCATGATAGGGTATTTATAATACCCATATCCTACTCCTACTAAGCTAATGAAATAAATAACCAAATCCTACTAGACTAATGAAATCCTTAACCCAAATGTACTAGGTTAAGGTAACATTATCATAATCCACATAAAATAATAAAATACATAACCTAATTGTACTAGGTTAATGTATCATTGTCAAAATCCAGCTTTGTGTCTATAAGTCCCCAAAGTCTTCAGAATTGTTGTTTTAGCCCGGGACAGTTTTTCCATGCAGCAGTTTTGGTCCTTTAGGCGTCCCACTTCCTTCTCCTTCGTTCGTGAGCTTTCTTTTGCGTCAAGTTAGCCATAAAATGCTGTATTTTGCATCATTTATACCTGAAACTTTCCTAGTCATGTTCGTTAGCTTATTTACGGGAAAAAGGACTAAAAGTGCATGAAATATATAACTTGTTCTCAAAACTAGGCTAAAATATGGGCAAAATATATTGATATAGGCGTGTAAATCCGCCTATCATCAACACCCCACACTTAGAGCTTTGTTCGTCCTCGAACAACATATCATGTCCTTCTAAGCATCAACTTACGGTTTTTACAGTAACAACACAAAACATTTATTAAGACAAGCACAACGATTATCAACCAAGAGTAGCTTTCCGATTATAAGTAGAAACAATTTAACCTCAAGTATAGACTCGTGATGGTGATCAACTCGCATGCAAACATTAAAGTGCATAGAATCATATACAACTATCCAAAACTCATCAACCATGTGTGTCTCACCATATAGTACCCATAATCACTCACAAATATAGCATATTTTTCAAACATGGGTCTCAAAATGTCCTTGCTCTCACTCTCACAAAGAATTCATATGTAGCAACTGATGACCATAGGCTTGCCCTTAATGTAATACTCTACTAAATGTCAAAATGCTAAGCTTAGGATCAAGTAGGTCTTTTGATGGTTGTAATGTAGGCTAAGGGACGGGTAGGACTATTTTGGCCAGGAATAGTGACTAAGTTCCTAAGCGCTTTAATACATCACTTTGTATCATTGACACTTTTTTTTCTTTCAACCTTTCTTTCTTTTATTCTACCACCCTTGTTCTCCTCTTTTATTTTTCAATTTTAAGTACAACTCGCTTTTCAGCTTTCTTTTCCTTTTTCTTTTCACAACATACCTCTTATGATAGCACTTTCTTTTTCATAACACATTCAAGCACCATTACAATTTATAGCATCATACTCACATAATTTCCTCTTATGTTGTCACATGACTTTTTCACTTTAAAGCACTTAGGAGTTTGGATCAAATTACGATCTTGAAAAAAATGGATTAGGCTTACATACAAGGTTGTCAAAGAAAATAGGCTAAAGGCTCAAAAGGGTTTAACTAGGATGACGTCCATGGGTAGGTAAAACTGAAGGTAAACAAATATAGGTTGCCAAAGAAATGCCTAAATCATATCCTAAACTTACACTCCTTATTTTCGCTTTGCATACATACCGGGCAAGTTCTAGCATCAGCTACACACATAGAATATACGATTATCTCACACACACAAGGCACATGGTCGACTTGCTTGGAAGTAATATAGACTCTCGACCCAACAAGTGAAGGAATTGAACCACACAATATCACATAATGAGTCACAACTAGAGCCTAAACGTCTCGATAGTCACAATTGTAGCACATACTCTTGTTATAATCTCATGCTGCCTATCAAAATAATTTTATGCAAAGCTAGAAAAAACAACAAAATAAACAAACATAGATGCGATAGATAAGTATAGCATACGATACCGCCACCCCACACTTAAACAGGACACTGCCCTCAGTGGAAAATAAATACGAGGAACCTAGTTAGTCGGACTCTTCCTCATTGTCGGGGGTCATACCCCCTTCGTCGGAATCATCATAAGAGTCGTCGTTAGAGTTCTCCTCCTCGTTAGAGTCTGGCAAGCGTCGATCATCATCAGTCGGCGCATCATCATCTAGAGGTTCCTCAAAGTAAACGCCCACTCCACACATCTCCCGTGCATGCATGTTCATGGGATAGTCGTGGTCCAGCTGTTGGAGCTCTGCAGCAGTTGGAACACGTCCACCACTTATCATAGTAAATCGTGTCATGCCATAAAGATGACGGAAGAAACTCTCATCACGAGCATGTCTTTCCGCAGTAGTAAGGTTGACACCATGAGTTGTTTCAGCATCTTTGACTTTAGTAAGGTCAACCTTCTTTGGGTTATGTGGGAGTTTATGGTCAGTTGGTTCCTCTTCGATAGCCTCCTTCCGCAAGATTGCTGTCAACAGATTTCCAAACGTGAAGTGGGACCTTTTGTGGAGTCTGGCCTTCCTCATGGTAGAGCGAATGATTGCCCCAAAGTTGATAGGGACATTCGTCATCAAATCATAGACCAAACACACTTTATCTCTTGATATCTTGGTGTATTGAGTCCCAGGAATAAGGCATGAGTTGACAATACGCATCCAGATTCTTGCTTCCCTATTCAATGAAGCATAGGGGAAGGTGTTGTGTCGTCCTGTGTCTTTATGTCTGCCCCACCTTGCCATCGATCTACTTCCACAAAGTGTGTGTCTAATTGCTCTATAAGGAGGCCTGCTGTACAGCTCTTTGAATGGTGCTGGGTCGACCGAAGGTAAGCCAAGAAAAGAGTTGATCCAGTCCGCATTGAGCTGTAACACTTGGCCCCGAATTTTGACTTCGTTGCCTGTTGTTTTCGGCGACCAGTTGGCGTAAAACTCTCTTGTCAAATCAAGATTACATTCTCCCATATCGCGGAAGATGAAATCCAGCTTCAATGCCATGATTTTCGCCAACATACGCGGCTCCTTCTTTGCTAAGGTGTCCTTGTTGATCAGGTCGACGTGAGCATATCTTCTTTCTTTGTTGTTCCTGTACCATTCTTTGGCTTCCTCCTCAAGAACCCATTTTATTCCAAACATTCTGCGTGGTAGTTGTGCTGAGGATGATTCTCCTTGGTCTTTTCGACTTCTCTTCTTGCCCTTTTGGGAAGTGGTCGCCTTCTCCTTGCCTTGCCTCGCTTTAGGTGCCATTGTACCTGAGACTAGAAATAGTGTTAGTTGCAGCACAGTCTCACTTGATACAATCTATAAGCAAGCATTAGGGGTACCACCCGACACTTAGTTTTGTTAACACAAATCAGTGAGGTGAAAGTAGTCGATTTACTCAGATTTCGTCGAGATACGTTTTAGGATTGTATTCCGACAAGAAAATCAGCAATGCATCACTTACTTGCAGCCATTGGACTACTTTCATGGTAGATATAGCAACACTACTACATAGGGGTTACCACATGGAATTGTTATTCTTACAACAATCACAACCTCCTAAGTCGGTAGGCACTATAAGTCTTATCCCGATGGCCGGGATAGTCTAACATGTAAGTATCCAAACAACAATCTTAAGAAATATTCATAGCCATAGCAATTCCGCAAATATCATAACAATGCTATTGAAACCAAATTCAAGTCGGAAACAAGTCAAGATTTTCCTACGTATATGTTCACTCACATGATTTTGCAACAACAATCCAAACACATGAACATCACCAACAATCTTATATAATTTAGCAATTAATAATAGCCATAGCAACGTAGTACTTACGAGAAATAAATGAAGAATAAGAGAGTACTTACTTGCTTGAAACTTGTGGAGATGGTTTTGTGAATTGGAAGAGCAAAAGAAGAAAATTTTGAGAAGATTTGGAAGAGTATGCGGTGCCTTTAGGGTATTTTCTATTGTGGTTGTGTTATAAAACTAAGTCCCCTTTATATAGGAAGAGTATGGGTCGGGTTATGACCCATTTACACTCGGTTTTGGAGACAAAAATCCTACATATGCGGCGCATAATACTCGGCATATCAATGACATATGCGGCGCATTGTCTATGGCATAATGGGACATATGCGCCGCATAGTCTATGGAATTTGTAGACAGATGCGCCGCATAGTCTATGGCATATGAGATACTGAGACCAAATGCCATAGCATAGTCAAAAGCATACCTAGGAATAGGCGGCGCATAGTGTATAGCACACTAGATTCCGAGACCTTAGGCTATAGGATAGGTTATGCATCATTCGTGGCCTAGTTTTAACAAGGCCTAGCCTTCCTCGAAGCCTATTTTGGCGTGGGAAAGGCTCAATCCATAGCCTTATGCATCACCCTTCCTAGCTTACCAACTTTACCATACAATGCGTCCAAATCATCAATTGAAATCAATCTCCTCGTTGACTACTTCTTGCACCTATATTCGCTCAAACAAATGAAAACTATTAGTACGATGGGTTGCCTCCCACCAAGCGCCTTAGTTTTGGTCGTGGCACGACTCTTATTTTTGGATTTTTCATTTATCAAAATCAAATCAAGTACTAGAATGAAAGAAAACGATAAACGATAAATGAAAAACAATAAACGATGGGTTGCCTCCCATCTAGCGCCTTATTTATTATCGTGGCATAACATGGTTACCTCGAGTACTCAGTCTTCGTCGGGATAGATGGTGGATCGTATTCTGAATGGATTCAGACGACAATGAGGCTTACTTGTAGGAGGGGTACCAATTATATCATCAATAGTCCAACCCATAGCTCTCATGTATCTCTTCAGAGTAGAGATGAGAGCGTCTACGTGTTGTTTACTTAAATCATCCGCACTCACCGGAAGTATCTTTATACTTTCCAAGAACACATACCTTAGATAATCGGGGAGCTCTTTCGATTCTAACGTGGGTGGCTCTTCAATAGATGGCTTAGCTAGTGGTGTAGGCCGATTCTTGAGATCAAGATCCAGCTTCTTGGGAGTATAGCGATATGTTCCTAATCCCGATAGAGCACAAATGGCTTCTTCAGAATTTTCAGCATCTTCACTCTCTCCATTCATGAGCACAACCTCCAAGGGATCATCAATAATTTGCTCTTCTTCAAGTAGTTCTTTCTCATCATCAAAGAAAACATCAGCCACCGAAAATACACTAAGATCTTTGGGTTGCTTCAGTGATTTGCAAACATCAAAACGAACCACTTCGTCATTTATTTGGAATGAAAGTTCATTAGCTCTCAAATCAATGAGCACACTTCCTGTAGCAAGGAAAGGGCGTCCCAAGATTATGGGAACCTCTGAATCTGCTTCATAATCCAAGATGACAAAGTCTGCTGGAAAGATAAATGAAGAAACCTTTACCAAGACATCGCATAGAATACCAACCGGTCGTTTTACCGACCTATCCGCCATAACAAGCCTCATATTAGTTGGTGTAGGATCTCCTAACCCCAACTTCTTGTAGATCGATAATGGCATCAAGTTGATTCTGGATCCTAGGTCACATAATGCTTTGGCAAAGTTCAAAGATCCGACGGTGCAAGGAATAGTGAAAGCTCTGGGGTCGGCCTTCTTCTGAACTATCGATCGGGTAGCAATTGCACTACAATGATGCACATCATCCTTCAGCTCATAACTTGCTTCCCTCTTCTTAGTCAAAAGATCTTTCATAAACTTAGCATACCCAGGCATTTGTTCAAGTGCCTCTACCAATGGAACATTAATGGTCAACTGCTTCAACATAGTCATAAATTTGCTGAACTTAGTGTCATCCGCCACCTTCTTCAATCTTTGGGGAAAAGGTGGTGGTGGGTATGGAAGTGTTCTCTCCATGGCTTTCTTCTCCTCTTGCTTCTGTTTTTCCATTTTTTCAGGTTGCACGTCACTGGGCGTGACGTCCTTGACGTCAGGACTGGTTGTTGCGCCATCTTCTCCTTTTGCGTTATCATCCATGTCCGCTACTTCGTCAACCACTTGCTTGACTTTTGCTGAAGGTTCCAGCACCTTACCGCTTCTGGTAGTGATGGCCATGCATGACCCATCATTCCTTGGATTTTGCACAGTATCATTAGGTAGAGTGCCAGCCTTTCTTTGATTGAGTGCTGCTGACAGTTGGCTCAATTGCTGCTCTATTTGCTTGATTGAAGTGGAATGAGAATCAACTAGTTGTTTCATGGAGGACAAATCATTAATTACCTCAGTAACTCCCGCGCTTGTTGCTTCCACTCCTTTCAATAATTTAGCCATCATGTCTTCCATACTTCCAGAATTAGATGTGGTGGTATCATGTCTTCCAGGGGGAACATACACACCACTATCGTCATTCTTGTTCTTCCAACTACCTTGGTCCTTGTTTCCAAATTTCTCATAGTAGTTCCGACCTTGGTTTCCTTGGGCATTGCCTCGGAAACCCCCCTGATTACTCAAGTAGTTGGCTTCTTCCTCCAAATCAGATTCGTCTCTTCTATGTGCGACAATGGCTTTAACTTTTTCGGTCTTCCCTGATAAAAGATGCTTTGTGAGAAGATCCACTTGTGTTTTCATGTGCGCCATATCTTGGTTGCGTTCGTCTTGTCTACGCATCTGCTCTGTGGTCATGCCAATAGATAAAGTGGAGCTTGCTACCTCGGAATCCCTGGTATGCCAAGCTCTACTTTGTTTCGTCATGCGATCTAGCATATTGCTTGCTTGACCAAAGGTGAGGTCCATAAAATATCCTCCAGCTGCGTTATCCACCACTGGCTTAGTTATTGAATTCAAGGCTCTATACAATATCTCCATGAGGTGAACATTAGTCATGTGATGGTTTGGGCATCTCGCTAGCTTTGTCTTGAACCTCTCCCATATTTCATGAATAGCTTCAGTGGGAAGCTGACGAAAGTTGCTGATTTCATCTCTCAATTGTGCCCTTTTGGAAGGCGGAAAGAATCTTTCTAGGAAAGCGTCTCTCAATTGCCTCCAATTTGTAATTGAATCAGGAGTCAGCCCATTCAACCATAGTGTTGCCTCCCCAGATAGAGACAATGGAAATAGACGTAATCGAATTGCATTCTGACCAACACCAGGATTGTCAAAAGACTTGCATGTAGAAATAAAGTTGATGAGATGCATATTTGGATCATCGCCTGCTAGTCCACCAAACAATCCCTTGAGTTGCAATAACTGAATCATGGTGCTTATGATGTTGAACTTGGCTCCGGGCGCTAATGGTGGAGGAATAATGGCTCCTGTGGCTCCGGCACCATCAAGATCATCATCATCATCATCGAACGGTATTTCACGTTGTGCATCCATTGATGCACTGAACAAAAACCTGCAATAAACAAAAACAAAAACTAAAAGTAAAAGTACGAGAGTCTTCGACCAAAGGGTTTAGTAATTATTACGAACTTGATTGACACTTGTATTCCCCGGCAGTGGCGCCAATTTTTTATAACGCTCAATCTACAGCTCTCGTTTGAGTGTAAAGCGGTCGTTAGCAAATATAGAACCCAACCTGGGTTGGGTGTCGATCCCACAGGGGATAGCTTGGCCAACAAGTAAGTAAAATTACTAAACTTTTGGTGCAAGTCTCGTAAGAAGGGGGGATTCTTGTTTTGCAAGTAATGTAAACAAAAGCTGAAAATAATAAAGTAAAAAGAGAGAGATTGTTACGTTGGTTGTAAACAATGAGAATTGAAGCGTTGGGGTTATGTCCACCTTCTGAGGTATACGTCTCTATTGGCTATGAGTGTGTAGAATTCTGACATGTAATTGCTTATAGAGGATTGTAGTCGATGGTAACTCCAAGCGTCTCTCGACCTAAACAAGGACTATTTCACTTTAACTCTCTCGAGCTTAAAGCGTGTCTAACGGTACGAATTCTCCAAGAGGTTAGTCCAGTTACGGCACTAGCTTTTTAATAGGAAAGGGTGTCCTACTACCTTGACATTATCTCTTTTCCAGACAAATAACTTTTCTCTCGAACAGGTTAAATGTTAGACTGGCGTATTCTTGCGTTTGCAACCGCAAAGAATGTAGATTTAAGATGAAGAGAATAATGATATAAGAAATATACGTGCCTCGAACTCACAAACTCACAGCAATAGATAGTAACTCATTCGGCTTCCATAACCCCAACAGAGAAGTTTAGTTACCCATGAATGCGAAGGAAATCACGATTGACATTGTTATTATATCACGATATTGAGTAATAGCGTGTAGATCAAGTGATAGGCGTGAGGCGTGATTCCTTAGCAAGTAACGATTCTCTTGTTGTGGAGTTTAAGAATAGAAGAGTAGATTAGAAGTGTTTGTAGTGGAAGATGAGAGGGATGGAAGAAAATTAATTGTTGAATAATGAATGTTAGATTCGTCAAAATCTCCAGCATGATAGGGTATTTATAATACCCATATCCTACTCCTACTAAGCTAATGAAATAAATAACCAAATCCTACTAGACTAATGAAAACCTTAACCCAAATGTACTAGGTTAAGGTAACATTATCATAATCCACATAAAATAATGAAATACATAACCTAATTGTACTAGGTTAATGTATCATTGTCAAAATCCAGCTTTGTGTTTGTAAGTCCCCAAAGTCTTCAGAATTGTTGTTTTAGCCCGAGACAGTTTTTCCATGCAGCAGTTTTGGTCCTTTAGGCGTCCCACTTCCTTCTCCTTCGTTCGTGAGCTTTCTTTTGCGTCAAGTTAGCCATAAAATGTTGTATTTTGCATCATTTATACCTGAAACTTTCCTAGTCATGTTCGTTAGCTCATTTACGGGAAAAAGGACTAAAAGTGCATGAAATATATAACTTGTGCTCAAAACTAGGCTAAAATATGGGCAAAATATATTGATATAGGCGTGTAAATCCGCCTATCATCAATACTTATATGCGCAGTATTGCATGTTCAGTAGTTATAGTTTTGCATGTACTCACATCCAGTTACTTCGTGAGGTTCATTCAGTCAGTTATCATCTCATGTATATGAACCCATATATATCAGTCTTACCTAACTTAGAATACCAGTACATTCCGCATACTAACGCATACTCTCTCTTTTGTGCTTTGATGTTTCATATCATAGGTTTGGATGCTCAGGTTCCTGACCATACTTAGTAGCTCAGGCTATCTGTAGTAGATATAGTGGTGAGTCCTTATATTTTAAGGGCAGAGTTTATTTATTTCAGTAGTTCAGTAGTTATTTCAGTTGAAGTTAGTTGGAGGTTTGTCCCATCAACTCCATATTCAGACAGTTAGAGGCTTTCAGACTAGTATAGCCAGTTATTCAGTTTTCAAATGTTATTTTTAGTTATACTCAGTTATTATATAAGTATTTTGAGAGCCTTACAGCATTTTTAGATTTCTTTCGCATATATATTATTTTCGTATTATGTCCAGTGCTCACAATAGGTACCATTCATGGGTTAGCTTATGATCTTTCAGAATTGTAAGCACCGTGTGATGCCCGGGGTGTAGTCTCGGGCGTTACAAACTTGTTATCAGAGCCTAAGGTTTAAAAGATTCCTAGGGAGTATGAAAGCCATATTAATAAGAGTATTATGCAACGGTGTGTAGCATCCCACACTTATGGATTAGAAGCTATGAGGTATTTTTAGGAAAAATTTCCCTTTTTCAGTGTTCATATCATGCGAGTGAGCATGATCTCAAGTTAAACTCTTTTTCTAATCCAACTTTTTCTTCCGTTACTGAACATGCCTCCCAGAAAGACCTACGAAAGAAGAACTGGGAACCATCCAACACCTCCGCCAGTTTAGACAGATCCCTTGAATAAGCATGTTTCTCTTGCAGAATTCAGAGCATCTTTCACCACTCTAGCCCATTTTGAAGCATCCCAAAATGAACGCCCAGTTGCTATTCAGGCCAACCTAGTAGCCAATACTTTTGTAGCTAGAATTCGAGACTTCACTCGAATAAACCCTACTTTATTTTCAGGGTCTAAGTCTAAAAAGAACTTACAGGAATTCCTTGACATAGTGCAGAAAGTAACAGACATTATGGGGGAAACCGCTAGTGAGAGTTCTGAGTTAGCTGCTTATCAGTTGTAGGATATGGGTCATACATTGTTTAAGAAGTGGAAGATAGATAAAGACGTAGATCCAGGGCCCATATAATGGGAAGAGTTTTCTACTTCCTTTCTAGATAGGTTCTTTCCATTTGAATTAAGAGAGTCTAAGGTGTTAGAGTTTGTCAATGTAAAGTAGGACAGTATGACCATGAAGGAGTATTCCCTTAGGTTTACTCAATTTTCCAGGTATGCTCCTCATGTGGTATCTAATAGCAAGTCTAAAATGAGCAAGTTCATGTCTGGTATGTCTGCGAGTGTGATCAAGAAGTGTCGAACCGTAATGCTGATTAAAGAGATGGACTTAACTAGGTTAATGGTCCATGCCTAGCAGATTGAGGAATAGAAGACTAAGGAGAAAGAAAGGGAAAGCAAGAAGGCTAGAATAGGTAGCTTTAGTTTTGCTCACCCTAAGTCAGAAGGTGGAAACCGTCCTCAGTTCCACCAAAAATATTCAGTCCCAACTCTGTCCTCAGCCTGTGCTCTGGTTCCTAAATTCAGAAATGGTAATAAGGATAGGGCGCTAGGCTCTAAATCTCAGGGTAGTGTTAGCAGTTCTCGAATAAATCCTTTTTGCTAGAGATGTGGTAGAATCCATCAAGGTATCTGTATAATAGACAGCGATGTATGTTTTGGGTGTGGCAAACTAGGTCATAGAATCAGAGAGTGACCTCAGTTGGGTTCACAGAGTCATCATAATCGTTCCCCAGCTCAGTACGATTACCCGTCTCAGCAGGGTGCCGCTTCCAGTGCCACCAGAGGGCAACGCCCAAATAGGCTCTATGCACTCAATTCCTGACAGGATAAAAAAAGTTCTCCTGATATGGTCATTGGTATGTTACAAGTTTACCATTTATAGGTTTATGTTTTTCTAGATCCAGGAGATTTTTTATCCTTTGTAACTCCTTATATAGATGTCAACTTCAGAGTTAGTCCCAAAATCTTAGCAGAACCCTTCTCAATCTCTACACCAATGGGTAAATCGATCATAGCTCGGTGGGTATACAGGAACTGTCCGCTTGTGGTATCTCAGAAAGTTACTTCAGCAAACTTAGTAGAGTTAAAGATGATGAATTTTGATGTCATTCTCAGCATGGATTGGCTCCATTCATTCTATGGCTCAATTGATTGTAGAAGTAGAGTTGTCTATTTTCAGTCTCTGAATGAACCTGTCCTTGAATGGAGGGGTAGTACCACAGCGCTTAAGGGTCAACTAATTTCATACCTTAGAGCGAGAAAAATGATATCCAAGGGGTGTGTCTATCATTTGGTGAAAGTTAAAGACTCTAGTTCCAAGACTCAAAACCTTGAGTCAGTTCTAATTGTAAGTGAATTCCCAGATGTGTTTCCCAAAGATCTCCTCGGAGTTCCGCTCGAAAGGTAAATTGACTTCGGAATAGACCTTTTTCCACATACTCAGCCCATCTCTATTCCACCATACAGAATGGCTCCAGCTGAACTTAAAAACTTAAAAGAATAGTTGAAATACCTCTTAGACAAAGGATTTATCAGGCCCATCATATCTTCTTGGGGTGACCAGTTCTATTTGAGTAAAAGACAGATATTCTCTTAGAATGTGTATAGACTACCGTCAGTTGAACAAAGTCACCATCATGAATAAATACCCACTACCTAGAATCGATAACTTGTTTGACCAACTTTAGGGTGCCAGTTATGTTTCTAAGATAGACTTTAGATCCGGCGATCATCAGCTCAGAGTAAGAAAATATGATATTTTGAAAACAACTTTTAGAACTCGGTATGGTCACTTCTAGTTTCTAGTCATGTCATTTGGTCTTACCAATGCCCCATCATCTTTCATGGACTTTATGAACCACGTGTTCAAGAAGTACTTAGATATGTTCGTCATAGTCTTCATAGATGACATCCTTGTCTACTCCCGCATTGAACATGATCACGCAGACTATCTCAGAATAGTATTACAGACTCTCAGAGCCCATCAATTGTTTGCCGAATTTAGTAAGTGTGAATTTTGGCTAAGATTAGTAGCTTGTCTTGGTCATATCATTTCTGGTGATGGTATTAGAGTTTATTCTCAAAAGACCAAAGCAGTGAGAAACTAGCCTAGACCAATCTCTCCATCAAATATCAGGAGTTTCAGGGGTTGGGTAGGCTATTACCGATAGTTTATTGAAGAATTTTTGTCTATTGTATCCCTCATATCTAGATTGACTCGGAAGAAAGTCAAGTTCCAGTGGTCAGATTCTTGTGAGAAGAGTTTACAGGAATTGAAGACTCGACTCACTACAACCCTAGTTAAGACTTTGCCCGACATTTCAAATGGATTTGTTGTATATTGTGATGCTTTCATAGTTGGCTTAGGGTATTTTTTAATGCAGAAGGGTAAGGTTGTGGCCTATGCCTCTAGACAAATTAAACCTCATGAAAAGAATTATCCCACCCATGATCTTGAATTAGTAACTATTTTTTTTGCCTTAAGGATTTAGAGGCACTATTTGTATGGGGTGCATGTTGATGTATTCACAGACCATGAAATCCTGCAGTGTGTATTTTCATAGAAAGATCTAAACTTGCATCAGAGAAGATGGTTAGATTTGTTGAAAGATTATGACTTGAGTGTTTTGTATCATTCGGGAAAGGCCAATATAGTGGAAGATGCCCTCAGTAAGTTGTCCATGGGGAGTGTTGCTCACATTGAGGATGGTAAGAAGTTAGTTCAGGAAATTCATCAGCTTGCCAGACTAGGTGTCTGTTTGGTTGATTTGGTTGAGGGTAGTATATAGGTTTAGAATAGTTCAAAGACTTCTTTAGTTTACTAGGTGAAAGAAAAGTAGGATAGAGATCCCAGTTTAGTTAAGCTAAAAAAGTTAGTCAGAGACCAGAAAGTAGAGGTTTTCTCCCTGGGGGAGATGGTGTGTTATGCTGCCAGGGTTGAATTTTTATGCCAAGTGTAGATGTCTTGAGGCAATAAATTCTTGCAGAAATGCATGGTGCACGTTACTCCATTCATCCAGGGGCCACTAAGATGTACTGCTATTTGCAAGAAATCTATTAGTGGAGTGGGATAAAGAGGAACATTGCAGAGTTTGTGGCTAAGTTCTCCATGTGTCAGCAGGTGAAGATTGAACATGAGAAGCTTAGTGGGTCTATGTAGGAGTTTAGTATTCCCACATGGAAGTGGGAAGAAGTGAACATGGACTTTGTGATAGGTTTGCCTCATACTCGTTGTCAGCACGATTCGATTTTGGTCATTGTAGACGAGATGAACAAGTCCTCCTATTTCTTGCTAGTCCATACTTTTTATTCAGCTGAGGTCTATGTCAGTCTCTATATTAGAGAGTTGGTTAGGTTACACGGTGTCCCATTGTCCATCATTTTAGATAGAGGTATGTAGTTTGCCTCTTACTTTTGGAAAGTTTTCCAGAAGTGTCTTGGTACCCAAGTTCATCTCAGAACAACCTTCCACACTCAGATAGATGGTTAAGCAGAAAGGACCATTCAGACTCTAGAAGATATGTTGAGAGCGTGTTTCATTACTTTAAGGGCAGTTGGGATGACCACTTACCTTTGATTGAGTTCGCATATAATAACAACTATCATTCTAGTATTCAGATGGCTCTATTTGAGGCTCTTTATAGGAGAAGATATCAATCTCTCATTGGTTCATTTGAAGTAGGTGAGGCCGCGGTAGTAGGGCCTGACTTGGTGTTTGATGCTTTAAAGAAAGTGCAGTTGATTAGGGAAAGGCTTAAGCCAGCCCAGAGCTTAAAGAAATCTTTTACAAATGTGAGACGGAAAGACCTTGAATTCAAGATTGGTGATTATGTGTATTTGAAAATCTCTCCCATGAAAGGGGTGAAGAGGTTTGGTAAGAAGGGGAAGCTTAGTCCCTAATATATATTGGTCCTTACAGAATCCTGAGTCATTTCGGTAAGGGAGCTTAAGATCTTGAGTTACCTGCAGACTTTGTATTAGTGCACCAAGTGTTTCATGTCTCTATGCAAAAAAAGTGCATAGGTGACCCAGCAGTTGTAGTCCCTATAGAAAGTGTATATGTTCAGAACGGTCTCTCTTATGAGGAAGTCCCAGTCAAAATCCTTGATCAGATTCACAGACTAAGGAACAAAGAAATTCCTTTGGTCAAAGTTCTTTTCCAGAATCAATATGTTGAGGGAGCTACTTGGGAAGAAGTTCCTTCCACCCTTGGAGTTCAAGAACCCTTTTTAAAACTACAAGTTTCAAGATTCATGATTTACATGTGCAAATTGGGTTGTATTCATGTTTGTGTTATTGTATGGGTTTCAATTCAAGATTTAATTATAAGTTTCATGAACAAAAGATAGCATATATGTTGATTGAGGTAATTCCCAAGTTAAAACCCTTGAAATTGAAAGTTTAAGTTGTAGTCATGATGCTTATGTGTTGTTCATTATATGTGCATTAATCATGCTCCCCAAGTGTTTGATAAAACGTCTATATGAGTAAACTATGCATGGTAAACTATTGTTGTGTTGCTAAAGTTGTGATATGAGTTTATCTATTATGCTATCGAGTCCTGGGGGTATTTATTACCCAAAATCTAGTTGTTTACTTTGTTGCAGTAGTTATAGAATTGTCCCAGTAAAGGTCAAGAATAGTAGTACTCAGTCAGTAACAGAACTCAGTGAACTCAGTCCTGTTCAGTCAGTCAACACGATCAGTGTCAGTTCAATCAAGCCTAGTACTGCCTAGTGATCAGTTTAGTATCGATTTAGTTGGAGTAGGATCCAGCACCGAGTGAACCCAGAGATGGAGGAATTCCTGCTATCAGAGGGTTTGACCCTTAGTAGTAGGCCCTACATTAAAGAACTACATAGCCGATGTAGGGTAAGATGTCCTCCTACTAGACTAGGATTAACACCATCATATATATATATTATGAGTTTTCCTGCCAGATTAGGGTTGACCCAGCATTGTTAGTATCCCGTGGGAAGGTTCTAACAACCTTCCAACTGGGGTCACAGTTGGACCCTAAATTAGTCTATATCGGGGTATGTCGGTTAGATAAACACTCCCACAGTTAAAGTTTTAGTCTCAGTATTCAGTGAAGAACTCAGTCAGTTCTACAGAATCATCGATATCAGTTATCGGTTACTCAGCCATCAGAATTTACTACTCAATTTCAATATAATCTTAAATACATGATATATACTTATATGCATAGTATTGCATGTTTCGTATGTTCAGTAGTTATAGTTTTGCATGTACTCATATCAGTTACTTCGTGAGGTTCATTCAGTTAGTTATCATCTCATGCATATGAACCCATGTATAACAGCCTTACCTCACTTAGCATACCAGTACATTCCATGTACTGATGCATACTCTCTTTTGCGCTATGATGTTTTATATCATAGGTTAGGACACTCAGGTTCCTAACCGTACTTAGCAGCTATGTCTATCAATAGCAGATATAGTAGTGAGTCCTCATATTTCAAGGATTGGGTTTATTTATTTTAGTATCTCCGAAGTTCAGTAGTTATTTCAGTCGGAGTTAGTTGGGAGTTTATCCCATCAACTCCATATTCAGACAGTTAGAGGCTTTCAGACTAGTATAGCCAGTTATTTAGTTTTCAAATGTTATATTTAGTTATACTCAGTTATTATTTCAGAATTTTGAGAACCTTATGGCATTTTCAGATTTCTTCCGCATATATATATTTCAGTATTATGTTCAGTGCTAGCAGTAGGTACCAGTCATCGGTTAGCTTGTGGTCCTTAGGTATTGTAAGCACCATGTGATGCCTAGGGTGTAGTATTGGGGCGTTACACTTTTTCTTTACAAACAAGACAGACGCAGCCCAAGGTAATACACTAGGTTGAATAATTCAGATGAGTTTTGCAGATGATCTCTTGCTATTTTGTAGAGGGGATGAAATATCTGCTTGTTTGTTGTATGAGTGTTTCAGAAAAAAATTTGCAGCCTCAGGTTTGATAGCTAATCAAGCAAAGAGCAGCATTTACTTTGGAGGGGTCCCGGCTAGTACTCAACAAGCTATCCTGCACAAACTAGGTTTCTCACTTGGACAACTTCCATTTAGGCACCTGGGGGTACCTTTGAGCACAAAGAAATTATCAGTGGCCCAATGTCAGCTTGTGATAGACAAAATGATTGGGAAGATAACAAGTTGGACAGTAAAGTTTCTTTCTTATGCAGGAAGACTGTAGCTAATCATTATTGTCCTAAATGGCATTCAATTTTTTTGGTCCCAAATCTTCCCTATCCCCAAGAAGGTCATAAAGCAAGTGGAAACATTTTGTAGAAGTTTCTTATGGAATGGAGACACTTAAGCAAAAGGTAAAGCACTCATTTCTTGTAATACATTATGCAAACCAAAATCATTAGGTGGCCTCAACATAACTGATCTTAATCTGTGGAACAGAGCAGTCATACTGAAACATCTATGGAATCTGAATTCAAAGAAGGATAGATTGTGGATTAGATGGGTCCATGCATACTATATGAAGAATCGAAAACCTTGGGATTTAGTGCCAAATCAGGCATCCAAGACAATACAGAAAATTTTGGCAGCAGGAAAGTGGTTAGAAGGGCAAGGGCTAGATATTGAAACAATTATGACAACTGAGTTGTTTTTAATTAAAAGTATGTATACTTAGCTTAGGGATCAATATCCTACGGTGGAATGGAGGAAGCTTCTTTTTAAAAATCTAGGCAGCAACAAATGGAAATTCATCTTGTATCTTGCAATTAATGAGAGATTGTATACTAAGGAAAAATTAGATAAATGGGGCATTCATACAGACCTGGTTTGCACGCTATGTGAAGAAGCACCTGAGAGTCACTAACACTTATTTTTCAACTGTCCTGTTTCCATAAATATATGGCAGAGAATGTTGGCTTGGCAAGCCATATAAAGAAGCAGCTTGGGATGGCATAAAGAATTAAAGTGGGCTATAACACATGTAAAAGGCAAGAGTACAGCAGTAGAAATCTTCAGAATGAGCTTTGCAGCCACTGTCTATCACTTATGGCTAGAAAGAAACTACAAAATCTTCTAACTAAAAAAGGACACATGGAGTACTAACGAGGATGAAAATCCAGGAAATACATTGTAGATCTAGTTTGTACCCTCGACTGGCAGGCAGTATACTTAACTATAACTTTTATCCTTAATCTGGTATAGATGTTGCTAGAATTTCTGAGTTTGAATTGTACAGTTTGAGGTTGGGACTATGTCTAACCCAGACTCATATACTGATCTTATGGATATATGTGGTAATAAAATCTAGTTACCAAAAAAATTCCTTCAACTCTATCAGGTCAATCCTCTAAGAAGGAATAAAAATGGGTTTGGTGCCCGTCTCCATATCAATAGAAAAGTCAAAATCATGCTTCGGAGGAAAACCAAGCAAATCCATAGGAAAAACATCTATGAATTCATGAACAATATGAATAGAATCAAAAAAAGGCAGTGAAGCATCACTAGCATCACGAATATGGGCCAAATAAGATAAACACCGCTTTTCTACCAAATGACGAGTCTGAAGGAAAGATATAACTCTCTTGGGACCCAAATAAAGTGCACCCTTCCAAGTTATACTTAGCATACCCAGTGGAGCTAAAGTCTCGGTCTTAGCATAATAATCTAGGATATAATAATAAGAAGCTAACCAATCCATATCCAAAATGACGTTGAAATATACCATGTCTAGGATAAGTAGATCAACCCAAGTCTCATGACCCGCAAAAGTCAAAACACAGGTTGGTGTACCCTATCCAACACTAAAGAGTCTCATACTGGGTTAGATATAGAAATAGGCATGGAAATAGCTAACTAGTAGAATCAAAACCCAAAGCAAAATATGTAGACACATAGGAGAAAATTAACCTCGGATCAAATAACACTGATGTAGATCTAAAACAAACAGGGATGATACTTATGATGACAGCGTCGGAAGCCTCTGCCTCTGTCTGGTGGGTATAGCATAGCACTATCCACATCCATCATCTGACTGAGTAGCCCCGCGACCACCACCATGGGTATAACTACCTCTACCTCGCACTCCTCTAGAAGAATCTCTACCTTTGACTGCCGATATAGGAATAGGCCTATAAATATAATGGGGACAATCCTTAGACTAATAGCCACCTCATCACACACAAAGAAAACTTTGTGGCCTGACTCAATAGAGGGAGGAACAACTGAGCTAGAACGACTATCCAAAGCTGCTAAACTAGAAAACCCACTACTTGAACCCTGTAAAGCTTCCTGGATGGGTCTTCCATGATACACATGAAAACCTCTAGAATCTCTACTTCTAGGAGAGTGACCTCTAAAATCACCCTATTAGTGTACCCTATTAGTGCCTTCTTGAGACTACCAAAGAATAGACTCAATCATCTTTTCATGATGCACTATACTCTGAAATGGTACCTCTAACACTACCATCTGAGTAGTATCTAGTTGAAGTGAAACATCCAACCCCTTCACGAACTTTTAAATCTTCACAAACTCTATGGCAATCCTGGCATAAGAATATATAGACAAATGGAAACGTGACTCATACTCACGACAGTCATGGAGCACTGGTCCAAGTGATCAAACTCATCTCTGACCTGATCCCCCAAACTAAAAGGCACAAACCAGTCATAAAGGGCCTTGGTAAACTAATCCCAAGTCATCTTTGGTGAACCAAGAGATTTGCAATTAAAAAGTGACCTTAACAATCCCTAGCAACATCTCTAAACTGGTAAGTAGAGTAAGCAACTCCGTGTGACTCAAGCAATCTAAGTTTATGAAACTTCTCACAATAATAAATTAGGAACTCATAGGCATCCTCGCCCATAGCTCCACTGAATCTGGGTAGACCCAAGAGAGTGAATCTCTCAAATCTCTTTTGATCTTCAGAAGACATAACTTTACTCGTAATAACAAAAGGTATAGTAAATTTGGTTGGCTGAGACCCCACTTGAGGAGGTAGCATAGATGAAGGCTGAACCTATTATCTTAAGATACCATACTCAAATACCGGCATAGAAGGAGGAACAACTCTTGGAGTCTGTGGAGTACGATAAGCAAATATCAGTACTATTGGGGGATCCATACTCAAAATCGGAGGAACACAATAGGCAGGATCTGGCATAGATGGAGGTACAATACTCAGAGCTGGAGAAACACCAGGTGCACTCAATGACCACCTCCAAATGTATCAGCAAATGAATTAATAACCTATCTAAGATCGGGGTAGAAGAACTTTATGGGATTGGAATGGGACCTATATCTCTAACATGATCAACCTGATTCATAGGGGAGGGTCCCCTAATACTACCCTTAGATGAGGCAGATCCTCCTGCTGGTCCACAACCCAAAACTCGCCCCTAGAGTGAGCTCTCTCCTCAGATAATAGCTCCGTATCTCTAGCCTTATGAGATCTAGTCCTTACCATACGCATAGAAAAGAGTGAAACATAATTTGAATATTGGATATGGAAAAATCTGCTTGATATGGAATAAAATAAGGGAAGTTTCCTAAAGATATCTTATAGCCTCTCAATGATAGATACGAACGTCTACGTACCAATCCGTGAGACTCTACTAGACACACTCTTCTTACACTAATGAGACCAAAGAACCTAGCTCTGATACCAATTTGTCATGACCCAAAAACCAAGGGTTATGATACCACTCATTGCGGCAAATCTTAACAAGTAAGTCAATCACCCAAACTGATATGAAAAGATAATACACACCCAAAACCCAAGGCAAGACTCCTAGAAAAAAGTTGAATCATACGTATACCATGATAGCAAAAAATACATAACAATAATACCATAAATCATTCCAAAATCTGATGTCACGGTGTAAGAACCAACTAAGTACATCTCAAAGTCAAAATATACAACTAATATTCCAAAAAAGACATAATTTATCTCTGAATATAAAAAGAACAAGACATAAACTAAATAATATGAGGTGGTAGATCAACTCTGAAAGCATAGATCGACACAAACGCCGCTCAAATTAGCTATCGTGTGGCACACTGATACCTGGATCTACATCGAAAGGGTGCAGTGGGAATGAGTACAGTCCACCTATGCTCAGTTGGTTTCATAGACTGACTCGGCAAAGTAGAAAATAAATCATAAAAACACAAAACTATGGGCACATCCCCTCAACAAGAAAATATCCCAAACAATAGCCCACACCATCTCCACTAAAAGTTCTAGAATATACACATATAGAAAATACAAATATGAGAAAAAAACACAAGTAGATAGGCATCAAATCAAGTATAGAAATACAACACCAAAAGCACAAAAAGTATGAAATGAAATAAAGATGATGATGATGTGATGTACGAGGTTGTCGCACAACCTTCGTATACACCACCGAGCTCTACTCCCGAGGTAGGACCCATGGAAGTTCGTCAACCCATATACAATCCAATAACCAATATCAATCTAATATTCATAACTCTTCTATGGCACATATATCAATAGAGGGTTTTTTAAGATGTCACATTTTTAGTCAAAAAATAGTATTTCTATTTTCTCGGTGGTACCAATATTGCATGAATATATATATGATACAAGGATGTAATGCTCACAACCAACCAGAATGAGAATTTTCAATTCCAACCAATATGCCAAGCACGTGACACAAAATCTACTAAATAAACCAATCATCCACGATCCAACATGATACATGTACTAATAGAGTAAGATATACCATAATATATCATTTGATACCACATAATTTCCAATTTAAATAATTTCCACCAAGAAGAATAATTAATTGCATAATTACCATGCCAATAACATCATATAAGACCCCACACAATCACACATAGAAAATAATATCTCAAAACCATCAAATAACAAGAATATAGACTCCCGCACGGGCACAATACAGTAATAACAACATTTTCATAATTGGTTCCCATACCCATAACATGCTTTTATATGATAATTGACTATCTAACTTAGTCTGGAGAAAGTTAACTCATAACCTACATCAAAGGAAGAAAATTGGGTCTGAAAACCTTTAACATAGAGTCTTCCCCTCACAAATGGACTTAAAATCAATTAGAATATATAAATATAGAATCTATGCATCTAAAGAAATCCAACGATATCCATATTTCGTACTTTTAAGTTGGGATCAAAACGGACCCTCGAAATGGATTTTTGAAAAAAAGGATGAAATTGAAATTTTAGTTCAAAATCATATTACCCATGATTAATGATAGATATAGAAGAAAATCCTAGTGAAAACAGGTATAAATTGGAGTTGAATTTTATGAAATACTAATTTAGGCTATCTGGGGTAAAATTCCAAAATTTTGCATTTGAAATTGATTTTTAATAGACTTTAGATGACAAGAATCAAACAAAAATAAATGAAATAGGGTTTTGAAGCTTACCTAAGCTTGAAAATTGAAGAAATTTCTCAAAAACTAAAAAACCTCAAAGCTCCAAGACCCAAAAATAATAAAAAATTTGAGAAAGGGGTATATATATATGTGTGTGTGTGTGTTATCGCTAAAGCACATCCTGGGCCGCTTTAGCAGTCAGTGCTAAAGCACCTAGGTGCCACTAAAATGGTACCGCACTTGGGTGCAGGCCGCTAAAGCGCCCAGGTGATCGTTACAGTGGTACCTTCTTGCTAGTTAGTGCCACTAAAGCACCTAATGGGCCTCCAAAGCAGGAAAAGGACCGTTTTAACGGTCACACCAGCTTTCATGTGGGATTCACGAAGACTTGGAAAATTTCAAATCTTCACGAATCCCTCAAGATTACCCCCAAAATTCTGAGAACGCAATGAATTATACCTCCCTATCAAATTCGATGCTAGACTCAATGGCAGTATCAAATTTTTTAGAAGGCATCAATTTCACAAAATTGATCTCCAAAATCTAATTTTATAATTTCTCGAACCAAAGGTTGAAATAAGATAATAAAGACATAAAACCTCTCCAACCATACTACCAATCTAAAATCGATATTTTGGATCTGCTGACGCATTCTATTTTTCCATCCGAAACACGAATCAATAAATATTGATCGAAGTCAATTACAAATCCTTTTTAACTTTCATAAACTATAAACTCACATAAATCACATCAAAATGCATTGAGAAATGTGTCAATCATCCCCACACTTTAGAAATACTATAAAGAAATCACGGAGAGTGGTAAAATGATCAAATCACACAGAAATAGATAATTCACAGGAATCACCGAAAATCAAATCATTGGACATTCAGATATGAAATTTCTTTCTAGTTTCGATTCACCGACTAGTCAATGCTTGCCAGCATTTCATTAGCTTGTTGGATTCTCCACTTTTTAAAATGATGATATTATTTTTTCACATTTCTCGATCTTGGTACCATGATATATTTCTTCTTGTGGCATCTCTGGATTAGGTGTGATTATTCTCTGGATTAGGTGTGATTATTCTTTTGTCTTGTAAACTCGTTATTGCCTTTTGTTGATCTTCTAGTATAAAAAAAGTGTCGGTGGCTCGAATGGTTTCCTGGTCATCATCATTTTTGCCATTTTAAATATGATAATGTTGGGATCCTTTCTCATTCACAGCTTGAGTCTCCACAATATTTGGACTGACTATATTTTTAGTGGGATTATTTAAAAAATATTTGATGTTATTGTTGACATTGATCTTATCTGTGTTTTCAATGTTAGTCATTAAATCAATTGGTTCATTATCTCCACAAAAAATAAAGCTTATTACTTACTGGATCAGTGATCTCAAAATAGTACCACAATTATTCTTAGCCTCACAGTGCGCGTCAAATTGTTTACTCCTAAAATAAGATACAATTGAATTTATTCATGAAGTTTAAATAGTAAGAAGTAATGCTCTGATTGAATGAGACAAAATACTTAAGTTAGTATACTAAGCAATCCAATAAAAGATCAAAACTATAAATCTAATAAAGGATTAAAATAACCTGGCCTGATTTTGATGATATCATTGTCGGTGATGCCTTTGAACAAGCTTTAGATGATGCTATGATCTTAATTGAATGAGTAATGAAGTTTCTAGGGATATAGTAATATTTAGTAAAATTGTAATCGATAATTTACAAGACAATGGTCTTACAACTTTTATAGGGGTCATTTCTCAGGAGTTGATTGGCCATAATCAATCCCCATACACTCAAGATAAATAATATAATTAATGATATTAGTGATAATGTAAGAATAACACCAGCTTTTCTTAAGAGACACTTTCATACAGGCTAGTGCGGGTTGTTGGCTTTTCCTTCGTACATACCGAGTATTGGTCTGATTTGACTTCATATTAATAGTTTCTCAAATTAATTTTGATGTCTTTGGTCATTACTCATGTTTCCTTATCTAGTTGGACCATGTGTTTCATCTGACTATACCTTGCAAATCTTCTGATAATCTCCATGTGTCATGATTCTATTAGGCATGTGTCTTAGCTATTTTTACCTTATACAAAAGATATAGATGAAATTCATCATTAGAAGTATTTATTTTTAATCTGTACATAATTTAGTTATCATAAGTGAACCTCATGATACATGTTTCTATTATTTTTTAAACGTAATTGACTGTATACACACTTTTTTGTTGATTATATTATTAGTGGATACATCATTGGAATACATGAATTTAGAAATAGAAGTTTGATACATTATATTCTTTATGTTTGTATACACTCCTCTATTTCTTTTGTTTGAAATACAAATATTAAAAAATACAATTTTGATATGTTATACTCTTTATTACTAATATATAGAAGTGCCATAAAGTAGGTAGGTGAAAGCTGCTACATAGAGGTTGAGCTGCCAGCTTTCCAAGAGTTATTTTCATCATTTCGATAAGGGTAAATATGTCATTTTCAATTTATGTTGGTACACGTGTATTCTCAGAATGAGAAATACAATAGATTTCCTTTGATATTCTTTAGTTTGATGGAAGCTTTGGTTTTCTCTTACTAAAAAACAAATTCATTCTCAGAATCTTCTTCTTCTTTTCTGATAATCTTTTTGTTGTTCTCGATCTTCATTTCAAATAGTGTAAGTTTTCTTCATTCTTGTTTTTTCGTTTTCAAATTTCAGAAAGATTTAATTTTTATTGTTGTAATTTTGTTTGACCATAATGGAGCATTCTTTAAACTGCAAAGGATCAATTTTTTTGATAATTTTGATTTGGAACGTTAATTTGGCGAATTGTTCACTTTTTCTTTCCTCTTCGTCTCCAATTTTTTATTTACTTTTTAGGTTTCGTTTAATTGGCTTGCAAAATTTTAATTCTATCAAAAGTAAAAATAAACATACCGAGGAATCGCAGAACAATTGATTAGTTATATGTTGGATAGAAAAGGCTATGCTTGAGAAACCGAAAATCCTTTAGAAAAGTGAAACAGAAAATACAAATGCGCATTGAAAAAAACTTTTTGAACGATAGTAAATTAGATTTAATCTTTTTTTAAAATAATTTAGTAACATTGTATAACATGAGAGCCGCATAAAGAAAACTTACCTGGGTTGTTATTTTAAGTTGTTTGGTTTGTAGTGAAACATTTGGAATAAACAGTTGTTGATATAACTTTGGGGCTAATGAATTTTCAACTTTAGTGGTGTGAGATTTTATATATATTATATCTATGGCCCTTTTGGACTTGAGAGGCTTTTTAAATGGATTCACACATAAAGGAATAAAATATTTGAGACAGATATAGACAGCAAACTGATAAAAAAGCTACTCCTAAAGACCATGTGGCAAACAAGTGATCTTATAATATATCCTAGTTGGTTGTATTAATTTGTTATGTTTCACTACTAGCTCCCATATCTAAACTTCAACTTCCAAGAAATCACAAAAACTTTCCTATTACACTTGCATCATCTTAAGTATCAGTTATGCCTTATCATGAATCATTTTGTTGAAAGGGTACACAATTTAATTATCTTGTTGTTGTTATTTTTAGTTACTTATTGTTAATATGGAAAGAAATTGATATCTACTACTAAATCACTGCTTTTACATATTTGAGTAGGCAATGTTTGACTTTTGATTTCTGGCATTCCTTGTTATAGGCAATTCATTGGATACTTTCCTACTCTGCTTCATCAATGTAATACATTTTTCACGTATCACACCTTGTTTCAATGTTAAGTATTAAAATATATAGATATTATATAGTATAGGTGGTTAGATTTTATCGTGATTTATATAAAGACGCTTAAATTTGGTGTTACCTAACAAGTAAACAATTCAATTTTGAGAGTCCACATCTAGACACCTCGATTTATCTCCACCGTGTTAGTTGAGAACTTACAAAATGATCATGAATACACCTTCAAAATTTATGTTTCCCATGAACATTGGGTGTCCACGGGGCACAATGGGAACAAGTTGGACCATTTAGCTGCCAAATCATCAATTTTAACAATGCTTTTTTATGCAATTGCTGGGACGTATCGTTCATTTCTTGGTAATTGAATTGTTTTAGCTTTCAATTTACTTTATCCCTTTGTTATGTGTCCTGAGAATGGTTAATGTTCCATAAGGTACATTTTCTTGTTGCACAGTTATTTTTGTTTGGTCTAAAGAGAGGTTTGATAGCTAAAACTTGTTGCAAGTGGATCTGTTGTTGTCATCAAGTATTTATTTTGTTCACAATCCTCTTCTTTGTCACCAAAAATGCTTCAAGGAACTTAGTTTTAAATAAGAAAATTAACTGTCATGGATAGCTTTTATACTTTGTCAGTTTCTTTTTCTTAAATCTCTTTTTATTTTCTATTTAACTTTTTCACCTTGAACTAATTCCCTCTTTTTTGATTAAAAAAGGAGATGTCTTTTATTCTTGGTTCCCACTCTACTCAAATGGATGATTGAGTTATAAGAGTGGGACTACATTTTCTTTTCGTAAAAAATATTCACTTCGCTCCTGTCCTCCCCTTTTTCTACTCTATGTTTGTTAAATGTGAAGTATCCATTTAACTCTATAAAGTTGGTATGTATGAGTTTATGCATTTTATATTGATGTTAAAAGTTGAGCAGTTTGAAATGCTTATAATATTCATAATGCAAATGGCGATAAGTAGAAAGCCTTCGGTGCAAACTTGTTCTTCCCATAAAAGAAAACGCAATTGCTTAGCGGAGAGAGCTTTTAAAATCAAGCTGGGGAAACTTGAGCGATATAACAGTTGTCGTCTGACAAAAAATAGCAACTTTTATTACAGCAATGCAAACAAAAGCTTGAATCAATAAATACATGTCTGTCGACTACACTCACGAATGAAGCATTACACCCTCAGATAAATGTTAGATCAGGTAAACAGACACGTCTAACAATACGAGAGCCATCTTTTGTTATCCAAAAAGTTTAGACATCTCCAAAAATTTGTAATCTAAGTATTAAATTGTTCGTAATTTTTGTAACATATACATTGTTAATATTGAATGTGATACTTTTTCTGTAGCAACAGATACATCCGACACTAACAATGCAACAGGCTTTAACAAAGGAAAGAATATAATTGAATACTTCTCTGTCTTTGAAATTGCTACATAATTATTAAAATACTCTTTTGAATTTTATCCACCAAAATTTTATGTCATATTAAGATGATTACTCATTAGGTTCATCATCAAATTCCCCCACTAAATGACATACTGTTGGATTATCTAAAGAAACAGTTGTAGAAGTATGAGAGTCTTCTATTGCCAAAAAGGGTCAGCTATCCCATAAACTTCTAATTTGAGTATTATATTATTTTATGATTTTATATGCATAAAGACTATTAGTGTTGACTATGATTTTCATCCTTCAACAACTGATGTATTTCGCACAAAGAGTTCAATGACGGTAAAAGGCTTCGACAAAAGAAAAATTACAACTGATCAATTCTCTATATTTGAAAATGGTTCATAATCGTTAAAATATTTTTCCTTTTTAAGTTTGGTAAAGTAGATCTCATGCTAATTAAATTGACTATTCATTAGGTTCAACATCAAATACTTCTACTGAAAGACATGATTCGATAATACATGTTGTCATCCAAAAAGTTATGTCTTCTTCAAATATTTTCCCTGTGCTTGCAATTGTTCTATGAAAAATGATATAATAAATTATTTTAATTCATATACACAGGTTGTAGATAAAAAATAGTAGGCTGTTGGAATTTTAAGCAATTGCACATGAGTAATGCAAGCATTTTAAAAACGACACCAAACTGTTAAAATTGTCGAGCAAAAAAATTTGAATATGAATTGCGAAGATTTTATTGTAGAAATGGTTCGGTTAAGTTAACGTCGCATCAAATGCCTAATGAATTATTAAATCTTTACTTAGGTAATATTGAAGAATCTGAATATTTTTGTACTTACCTCAGAATCTAAAATAACATGTTTGCATTCACCTCACTTGGAGTTAATTATGACAGAGTATTGGCTAAAGCAAATGATGGTATTTATACATTCAAAGTACAAGAGCAAATGTATCATTTTATGAATGATTTGATTTCATCAAATGAAAAACCAAGAAATCTACAGCTGTATTTTTATGATGATAACACTAAGATAGTGAATCAAATGGATTCTTAAACTCTACTTAAACAAATAGTTGTTGAGAAATTAATGGACATTTTAAAAATAAATTCTTATTATATTTTTCTGAAAACTCTTTTTCATATTCCTGAATTATCAAAAAAATTTATCGCATTGAGATGTGGATCTGGTTTAGATCAGTGAGTATATAACCTACCGAGTGTATTTGAAGTGGCAGGATTGTGGATAGATAAAAAAACGAATGATAATAATTCTGCACCCCATATCCAAATTTATACTCATAGTAACGAGAGCCAATTAGTTAAATATTCTTATGGTTGTTATGATCCTTGACAATATTCTTTTTATTTTTGTATGGTCAAAATGGATGACATTGCGGTATTCAAAAGGTTATACTTCCTGCAAATAAATTGACAAAAAAAAAACTTACTATGAAAATAAGCACTTTCCAAACTTATCTAACATGTGTTCAATTAATGGACTACTTGATATGGAAGTCGGCGTTCTATGAAAAGGAAATTGAAAAAAATACTATTTATTATCGTGAATACTATTGTTATAAAATTCAAATGTGAAATGATAAAGAAAATAAACTTTTACACGCAGGTAGATTGTTTTAGCAATACTCAGTTGATCAATTTATAAAGGTTGAAACTCAAAGATTAGATTTTTCATCTTTTAATCAAGATTTATTCTGAATAATATGTTACAATGACTTTTTGATATATTAAGACTTCGTGAAAGAGAAGATTCTAAAATAGGAAAAAAATAATTTCTCCCAAAAAGTTTTACCGACGGTTCGAGAGATATGCGCTGTCGTTACATGAATGCTATTGCGTTAGTTCAACATTTTGAAAAAACTGATATATTTCTTACTATGACTTGCAATCCATCTTGACTAGAAATAAAAGAACATTCACTGTCAATAGATAAAACTCAAAATAGGCCTAATTTGATTAGTCATGTGTTCAAAGTGAAGGTAAAAGAAATGAAGACAGATATACTAAAACGACACATATTTGAAAAAGTTGCAGCTTATATGTACACTATAAAAATTTAAAAATGAGGTCTTCTACATGTTCATTTTCTTATTATACTTACTGATGATTATAAATTACTAACATCTGAAGCGTATGATAAATTTAATTCTGTTGAACTACCTGATCATGATGTTTATCCTTATTTATATAAACTTGTTATTAAACTTATGATGCATGGCCCCTGCGGTCATTTGAATCCCACAAATTCATGTATGAAGAAAAAAGGAGAGTGAAAATTTAAGTACCCCAAAAAGTTTACTAATGAAACAATAGAGGAAAATAATTCATACCTAATTTATAGAAGACGAAACACGGGTAAACTTGTGAAAGTTTTTAATATCTAGATATTTCATGGGTTGTTACTTACAACCCTTATCTACTATGCAAATATAACTGTCATATAAACGTTGAAGATTGCTCTGGTATTAAAATATTCAAATATATATACAAATACATTTGTAAAGAATATGTTAAAATTTTATTTTATGTACACGAAAATAATACAAATATTAAATTAGATGAGATAAAAGAGTATTAATCTGCTAGGCAGGTATTACCATCAGAAGATATGTGGCGTTTATATGCCTTTTCTATTAATAAAATGAGCACAAGTGTCTACCACCTTCAACTACATCTTGAAGGACAATAATTTATCTCTTTCAAAAAAACTGACAACATTAATAGCATCGTGAAAAAATCTCTGATTAAAAAGGCGATGTTGACATAATTTTTCATGATGAACACAACAAATAAAGATACTAAGGATATTAATTTGTTACACAATGATTTTCCACCTTACTTTGTATGGTCAACTACTTACAAAATATGGACCAAATGAATACGAGGCAATGTTATTTGCCGTGTTGTACCAGCTCATCCTACCAAAGGAGAAAGATATTATCTTTGATTATTACTAATGAATGTAAAAGCACCAAAATCATATGATGATCTTCTCAAAGTAAATGGTGTATGTTGCAAGACATTTAGAGAATGTGCAAAAAAAGAGGCTTATTGTATTGCAATAATAATTTGATTAAATGTATGTCAGAGGCTACATGTTATAAAATGCCTTATAGTTTACGGCGGTTATTTTCTACAATATTAGTATATTGTAACCCTGACAATCTGAAAGAATTGTGGAAATAATTTAAAGATTCAATGTCCGAAGACTTAAAAAATCTAGAAAACATTATGTAAAAAAATATAAATTTTGTTGTCTTGAACAATATTAATGATGTATTAAATTCTATGGGACGCGATATTAAGGAGTTCAACCTTGTTTCAGAAACCATCACGTCTTCAAAAATAACAAAAAAGGCAAAAGAAGTGTATTTCAAAAGAAATATCATTGTGAGTGATGAAGAATTATTATTACATCAAAAATTAAACATAGAACAAAAAAAGCATATCACATAATACTTCAAAGAGTATTAACAAATAAATCAGGAGCATTTTTATAGACGTCCTGGTGAAAGTGGTAAAACATTCTTATATTTTGCCTTATTAGAAACTGTTAAATCTAAAGGATTTATAGCATTAGCAACAAAAACTTCTGGCGTTGCTGCTCCATTCCTTCCAAGATGAAGAACAACTCATTTGCGCTTTAAGATTTCAATCAATATTGACAAAAAATACTCCTTTAATATCATCAAGCAAAGCTCACTAGCATTTTTTATGTGTGATGCAAAATTAATAGTATGGGATGAAGTATCGATAGCAAAAAAGAATATGATTGAAGCATTTGATTCTCTTTTAAAAACTATAATGGATTCAAATATATTATTTGGTGCAAAAATTGTCGTGCTAGAAGGAGATTTTAGACAAACTCTCCCATAGTTTGAAGTCGCAAAAAGAAGACTTCAATCGAGAAAGCATTTAAAATTCACAAATATGGAACCAACTTGAAAAACTCTGATTATCAGAGAATATGCATGCTAAAATTGATCCCTCTTTCTGTGAATATCTGATGCGCATAGAAAATGGACAAGAGAAAACTAACATAAATGATAAAATAATTATCCCAAGGTGTTTCATTGTTTCATACACCACTGAAAAGGAATTTTTAGATCTTTTATTCAAAACTATATATCCTGATTTTCATTCTTCTTTTTAATACTCGACTTTTTTAACTTCTCATATTATTTTGACAAGAAAAAATAACTTTGTTGATGAGTTAAATGATAGACTTGTAGCTCAACTTCCTAAAGATGCTAAGACATTTGTCGCAATTGATGAAACTGATGAACGAAGTGATCAAAGTGAGTTTGAGGATTTCTTATATTCATTGAACCCACCTGGTCTATCTCCTTACAAATTAACCTTGAAAGAGAATTTTTCAATTATGTTATTGAAAAATTTAAATCCTTGTGAAGGTCTATGCAATGGTACGCGACTAATATGTTATGATTTGAAGAGTCATGTTATAAGTTCTAAAATTTTTAGTGGTGATTTTAAAAATACACATGTATTTATTCCAAGAATACCACTATTATCTTTAGATGATGAAAAATTACCTATCCCATTTAAAAAAAATATAATTTTTAATACGATTGTGTTTTGCTATGACAATAAATAAAGCTAAAGGACAAACATTAGATTATGTTAAAATTTATTTACGTGAACCTGTCTTTTCTCATGGCCAATTGTACTTCGCTCTATCAAGGGCAAAAAGTTCAGACAATATAAAAATATTAATTCGACCACCTACTGCTGATAACGATGATGATCAATCTACATACAATGTAGTGTATAATGAAATCATCTCTCGTTTGTTTAAATTTGCATCCTATGTAACTAATGACTACCACAATGCATCCAAAAGAGGCACATATTATACCAATATACTACATTGGAAATAAAAGATAAATTTGAGATTGATGGAGAAGTAGGAAATAGAATAAACCAGCTGAGTGTTGTCCCTGTATGTGTTATGTTTGTTTGTCAATTGTTGTTATTTTATTTGTACTTCGGGTACACAGAATCTGTATATTACAACACCAACTTCAACTTGAGTTCAAGTATAAACAAGAACACAATGAAGTATATCAAATACCCGCAACACAAGATCAAAATGATCTTTCTAAGAGGTTTATTTTATTTTCCAGAAATTAAGATAAAACAAAAAATAGCTAAGTCGTCTGAATTCACGGATTTTTATTAAGAAAATAATCCCCCTCACTGTATCCGAGGTTGTGGAATTTTTCCTGTCAGGATAAAATGGCTAACAGACCGACGGTAGCGGTACCTCAAATGGTTGGAATATCTTCGAACTCACAGAATATTTTGAGTGATCACACAGAATATTTTTTAGACAAGAAGAGAGTCTTTAATCTAAAAATTTTCGTACTAAACTTGTGGAAGAAACCAGGTTTATATAGCCAAAATATGCCTCTTCTGAAAAGAGGCAATGGTTCACTCCAAAGGTTACACCTTTGCTATAAGTTCCTGTCTGTTCATTAAAGATTGCATATTTTCCTGAATAGTTATCTCATTTCATGAATCAATGTGTCACTTCATTGAAGGATTACATCCTTCTGAAGCATCATTTGAAACCATTGCAACCTCTGTTGCCTCAGTTCAAAATAATGTATCATTTCTGAAGCACTAGTTTGAAAACAATGCATCAGTTCACTTGAAATAGTGCAACTGTTACTGCATGTATATATAAATTGAGGTCCGAAACTGCAGAAAAAATTTTACGGCATTTTTCCTTGGCATTCTTCGGAATTCAAATAAAGTTTGTCCAAAAAGATATATCCCATCGATCGATCATTTGCCAAATCCAAATCCAAATCCGAAGCTGAAGCCGAAGCCGAAGATGAGTCGAGCGAGCAACGATGACGACGGCGCGAGGCATCTATTATTTCTTGCCTCACTTGCCATGTGGAGTAAGTGTTCTTGATTATAAGGACTGTCATGTTCTCTTCTTCCACCAATATGGAAGAAAGAGTAAACTTTCTAATTTGGGAGTACACTTTCCATTTTAGTGTCTCCTTCCCCTCCACCATTTTATTCTCCATTTTTCCATTCACACTTTTTTCATACACTATGACCCCAATAATCCCCCACATTAATGGGGAATGGCTATTTTTCAAAAAAAAATTATGGACAAGTATGTGATCATCAAGCAAAGACTAATTGTATCTGGATAAGTGGCTTTCCCTTTGAACTTTCCGTAGTGAACATGCATCGGATGCACTCGGTCAATTGGTAGATTTTATATCTTTGAACCTTCAAGCTTTAATGTACACCTAGACAATACATGTCACACAACTAGCCTTTTAACGTTTATGATTCTTATTGTTTTGTTCTTTTCAGCCATGAACACGTCTCGGTTTCATGAGATCTTAGAGAATAGGCCTTTACTAACATTCTCTTTGAAGCGGCTTCAACTTCACCTTCGCATAGGTGATTTCTAAACGTTCAATCCTGTAGATTAAACTATTTGGTCAAATCTGCCAAATTTAGATAATCATTAAAAGACTTTTCACCTTAAGTCTTATCCTAGTTTACTATACATTGTCTACATAATGAGAATGGGTTGGGTAATTGACAATGTTGAACCTGTCAGACACAACTTTGTTTGATCTCCTTGAACCTAGCTCTCGGGATCTCCAGTCTGCTAGGTAGAGTTACCGCCATGCTGACTCGTCCTAGGCCTTAAACCCATTCTCTTGGATGTTCTTTCCACTCCTTCTCTAGATAGGACTTTTGTAAGTGGATCCAACACATTATCCTTTGACTCTACATAGTCAATAGTGATAATTCCACTAGAGAGAAGTTTCGTAATAGTATTATGTCTCCATCGTATGTGATGAGATTTACCATTGTACATCATGCTCCCTGCCCTACCTATTACCGCTTGGCTATCACAGTTTATACATACTGGTGACACTGGCTTGGGCCAATACGAAATATCTTCCAAGAAATTATGGAGCCATTCTGCTTCTTCACAGGCTTTATCCAATGCGGTAAATTTAGATTCCATTGTAGAGCGAGCAATACAAGTCTGTTTGGATGATTTCCAAGAGACTGCTCCTCCACCGATAGTAAATACATATCCACTTGTGGATCTTACTTCATTTGATCCGGTGATCCAGTTTGCATCACAATATCCTTCAAGTACCATAGGATATTTATTACAATGCAAAGCATAGTTTTGAGTGTATTTAAGATACCCCAAAACTCTTTTCATTGCCATCCAATGAGTTTTGTTGGGATTACTCTTGTACCGACTCAATTTACTAATTGTGCATGCTATGTCTGGTCGTGTACAGTTCATTATATACAATAAACATCCCAATACTTTTGCGTACTCCAATTGTGAGTCACTTTCACCTTCATTCTTTCGAAGTGCAAAGTTCACATCCAATGGAGTCTTGGCAATACCGAATTCCATATCCTTGAACTTGTCAAGTACTTTTTTGATATAATGAGACTGTGACAATGCTAACCCTTGTGGAGTTCGATGGATTCTTATTCCTAAGATCACATCTGCAACTCCAAGGTCTTTCATATCAAACTTTCTCTCGAGCATTTGTTTGGTTACATTTATGTCACAAATATCTCTGTTGATGATCAACATATCATTCACATATAAACAAATAATGACTTGATGATTTGGTGTGGCTTTAATATATACATATTTTTCACATTCATTTATATTGAATCTGTTTGCCAACATGGTTTGGTCAAACTTTGCATGCCATTGCTTAGGTGCTTGTTTTAGTCCATAAAGTGACTTAACAAGTTTACACACCTTATTTTCTTTTCCTGGAACCACAAAACCCTCAGGTTGTTCTATGTATATTTATTCCTCCAAATCTTCATTTAGGAATGCGGTCTTTACATCCATTTAATGGATTTGAAGATCATATACCTCCGCCAAGGAAATTAACATTCGAATCGAGGTTATCCTTGTTACTGGTGAGTATGTATCAAAGTAATCAAGGATTTCCTTCTGTTTGAAGCCTTTTACTACAAGTCTGGCCTTGTATTTGTCAATAGTACCATCCGCCTTCATTTTTCGTTTGAAGATCCATTTAGAACCTAACGGTTTATTTCCGGGAGGAATGTCAACCAATTTCCATGTATGGTTGCTTGAGATTGAATCTATCTCACTATTGACTGCCTCTTTCCAAAAGGATGAGTCTGACGACGACATCGCTTCTTTAAATATTTGAGGCTCATTTTCTAAGAGAAATGTTACAAAATCCGATCCAAACGAAGTTGACGTTCTTTGATGTGTACTACGTCTTGGATTTTCTTCATTATGTACATTTTCACTTGGTTCATCTCGAGGTCATTTAGATCCTCCACTAGACTGTTTATGTCTAATTTTATACGGATAAATGTTATCAAAGAATTCAGCATTGTCTGATTCAATTACCGTATTTTCATTAATATCCTAATGTTCGTATTTATGAACCAAAAATCGACATGTTTTACTACTTTTAGCATATCCTATGAACACACAGTCCACCATTTTAGGTCCTATCTTAACTCTTTTAGGTATAGGAACTTGAACCTTCGCTAGACACCCCCACACTTTGAAATATTTCAAGTTGGGTTTCCTTCCTTTCCATTTTTCATAAGGAATTGATTATGTCTTACTATGAGAAACACTGTTGAGTATACGGTTGGCCTTAAGGATATCCTTCCCCCATAAGTTTTGTGGTAAACCAGAACTTATAAGTAAGGCATTCATCATTTCCTTCAAAGTTTGGTTTTTTCTTTCTGCAATTCCATTAGATTGAGGTGAATATGGGGCCTTAGTTTGATGGATTATTCCATTCTCTACACATATTTGCGTAAAGGTAGATTCATATTCTTCGCCCCTATCACTTCTTATCATTTTGATCTTTTTGTCTAACTGATTTTAAACTTCAGTTTTATATTGCCTAAACGTATCTATTGCTTCATCCTTACTATTTATCAAGTAGACATAACAATATCTAGTGCAATCGTCAATTCAAGTTATGAAACAATTTTTCCCACCACGTGATGGTGTTGACTTCATATCACAAATGTCAGTGTGTATTAAGTCTAAGGGATTGGAATTCCTTTCAACGGACTTATAAGGATGTTTTGCATACTTCGATTCCACACACGTTTGACACTTTAATTTATTACACTCAAAGTTTGGAAAAACTTCTAAGTTAATCAGTTTTCATAATGTTTTGTAATTAACATGGCTTAAACGTTCATGCCATAAATCATAAGATTCAAGCCAATAAAATGAATTCGAACTTTTATTTATTTCAACAGTCATTACATTCATCTTATAAAGGCCTTCGATCAGATAGTCTTTTCCTACATATATTTTTCCTTTGCTAATTATAATTTTTCCAGAAATGGTTACACATTTGAATCCGTTCTTATCTAGGAGTAAAATAGAAATAAATTTCCTACGTAACTCCGGAACATATAACACATTGTTCAGTGTCAAGACCTTGTCAGAAGTCATCTTTAAGTAAATTTTTTTTGTTCCCTCCACCTTAGCAGTGGTTGAGTTAGCCATGTAGATCATTTCTTCTGCTTGAGCCGTTGAGCTGGAGAAAATGATGAAAACAACTCCTTATTGGTACATACATGGCGGGTGGCACCAGAATCCATCCAGTATTCGCGAGGATTCCCCGTCAAGTTGTATTCTGAGAATATAGCACACAGATCATCGCATTTTTTGTTAGATTCAATCATATTTTCTTGATCCTTCTTCTTGCCTTTCTTTGGGGAATGACAATCTATGGACTTGTGGATAATCTTGCCACAGTTGAAGCATTTTCCCTTGAATTTTTCTTGGGTTGATTGCTTTCTTGTTTAGCTTTCTTCCTTTTCTTGGAATTGTTTTGGTCATCTTCTACAATATGTGCTCCATTAATTGTAGAATTCCCCTGTGACCTTCTTTTGGCAGCTTTATTATCCTCTTCAATACGAAGTCGAACAATAAGATCTTCAACATTCATCTCCTTGCGTTTATGCTTTAAGTAGTTTTTTGAAGTCTTTCCACAAAGGTGGTAGCTTCTCAACTATCACTACTACTTGGAAAGCATCATTCACAGTTAAACCTTCTTCTAGGAGATTATGTATGATAACTTGCAACTTTTGTACTTGAGAGACAACAGATTTGCTATCTATTATTTTGAAGTCCAGGAATCGTGGAACAAGAAATTTCTTAATTCCCGCATTCTCCATCTTATATTTTCGTTCAAGTGCCCCCCACAATTTCTTTGATGTATTAGTTCCACTATAAACATTATAGAGGTCGTTTTGGAGACCACTCAGAATATAATTCCTGCAAAGGAAGTCCGAATATTTCCAAGCTTCTACAATAACGAAGCGGTCTTTGTATGAGGTTCCCTCGGGTACCTCAGGAGCGTCTTCGCTAGTGAACCGTTGCAGACATAAAGTGGTGAGGTAAAAGAACATCTTTTGCTGCTACCGCTTGAAGTCAATGCCCAAAAATTTTTCGAGCTTCTCCGCCGGTGCCATTGTTGGCAGAGCATTTGTGCGACTTGATGTCGCAATATTAGTTTCCCCCACAGATGTTGTTGCATTCATCATTTGACTTTCAGTTGCCATTTTTCTGTCACCACAAAATAAAAAATTCTTAGTATTTTTAGAATACTACTTATAAAAATTAAGCAACTTTAAATTTATTTATTTATTCTTGTTTCTAGTTAAAAATGGAGTTTTTATGACTTCCAATTGTCAACCAAATGATCTTTAACTTTTGATGAAGTTTTAATGACTTCAAATCACTAGTTAAGTTCAAGCGGAGTAGAAAGTTAAAACTTTAATCTCCAAAAACAAGCAATACAGATTCTGGAATAGTAATTATTTCCTTAAGATTGTTATTTCGTTTGTACTTTGGGTACACAGAATCTGTATATTACAACACCAAATTCAACTTGAGTTCAAGTATAAAAAAGAACACAATGAAGTATATCAAATACCCTCAACACAAGATCAAAATGACCTTTCCAAGAGGTGTATTTTATTTTGCAGAAATTAAGATGAAATAGAAAATAGCCAAGTCGTCCGAATTCACGAATTTTTCTTAAGGAAATAATCCCCCTCACTGTACCCGAGGTTGTAGAATTTTTCCTCCCAAGATAAAATGGCTAACAGACCAACAGTAGCGGTACCTTAAACGGTTGGAATATCTTCGAACTCATAGAACGTTTTGAGTGATCACACAGAATATTTTTGAGATAAGAAGAGAGTTTTTAATCTGAAAATTTTCGTACTAAACCTATGGAAGAAACCAGGTTTATATAGCCATAACATGCCTCTTCTGAAAAGAGGTAATGGTTCACTCCAAAGGTTACACCTTTGCTGTAAGTTCATGTCTGTTCATCAAAGATTGCATCTTTTCCTGAATAGTCATCTCATTTCATGAATTAGTGTGTCACTTCATTGAAGTATTACATCCTTCTGAAGTATCATTTCAAACCATCAACCTTTTGTTACCTTAGTTCAGAATAATGTATCATTTCTGAAGCACTAGTTCGAAAACAATGCATCAGTTCACTTGACACAGTGCAACTATCCGAAACTGCAGAAAAAATTTTGCTGCATTTTTCCTTGGCATTCTTCGAAATTCAAATAAAGTTTGTCCAAAAATATAGATCTCATCGATCGATCATTTGCCAAATCCAAATCCAAATCCGAAGCCGAGCTGAGCGAGTGACAACGACGGCGTGAGGTATCTATTATTTCTTGCCTCACTTTCCATGTGGAGTAAGTGTACACTTTCAAGTCCTCTTCTTCCACCAATGTGGAGAAAGAGTAAACTTTCTAATTTGAGAGTACACTTTCTATTTTAGTGCCTCTTTCCCCTCCACCATTTTATTCTCCATTTTTCCATTCACACTTCTTTCATATACTATGAACCCAACAATTGTAACATAAATGGTGATTTTCACCTTTGACCATGTGTTTTGTTGTTTAGGTTTTACGAATAGCAATATTTCGTTGCTTCAGCATTTACAAGATTCATGCTATCGGCAATTGCTATAGTTTGTAAAATGTGCAGTTAACATGTTCAAAAAATTTTATCCCATCTATCTCTCAGCAAAAGTGAACAGGTTATTGCTCTAACATTTTTACTTACTCTAAATCAACAGGAAAATAGTTATGCTTAGAGACGTTATATGCCTATAGCTCACTGCTCTGTGCATCAATACAGTTGCATTTATATATCTTATATTTCAGTTACCTGTGTGCTATAAATGCAAATAATTTAATTTCTATGAAAAATACACTTAAAATAGCTGACAGAGTAAGAGCACATGAGAGACTTTCAACAGAGAGAGTGATCCAACTGGAGCTGCTACACAGAGAATTCCTTATTAACAGATAAAGCAATTTAATCTGATCAACCTGATGTTAAACAATCGTGCCATATGGAATTTGTTTCACTCTTTTTTAGCTTCCTTTAAACATTTCCCTTTTTAGAAATCTCCTATGTTTGGAACTTTTTCTTTGAGTACTTTTAAATTTTTTGTGATTCTAAAGTTCACTAATTCTTTTTGGCAATTTGTTTTAGTGTTTTATATGTTATGTTGACTCTTTTATATCATACGTGATGACTTTATATATGAAATAGATGTTAACTGGTAAAGATTTTTAGTTTTATTGATTGCAATGGACCTTATTATTGTCCTTTTAGGTATCCTATTATGAATTAACATTATGGAAAACATTGAGAAGAAATTTGATGGAGAAAAAGTGATTGAAGAATTTGAGGTGTTGACTAAAGATGCTGATAGCTTTAAATTTGGTGGGGTCCTTCCCCGAACACCGCGCATAGCGGTAGCTTTAGTGCATCGGGATGCCTTTTTACTAAAGATGCTGATAAAGTTAAAGAAGAGACACTTCAAAAAATTCTTGAAGAAAATGAGGGAACTAAGTATCTGAAGTAGTGGGGTTTGAATGAAAGAACTGATGCTGAAACTTTTAACGCTTGTGTCCCTATTGTTACTTACAAAGATTTGGAGTCTTATATTCAAAGAATTGTTGATGGTGATTTTACTCCCATTCTTACCGTAGAATCGATTGGAACTATCTCCTTAAGGTACTGTAAAAGAGCTTTTTTTGTAAAAAAGTCGGTCTATCGAAATTAGCCTATCTACCTTCATAAAAGGTAGGGGTAAGGTCGAAAGGTTTGTGTACGCAGTACCCTCTCCAGACTTAACTTATGGATTACACTGGATTTATTTTTGTTATTATTTTTTAAAGAAATTGAATGAGGAAATTTAACAGTTGATTTGCTGGTACTACTCATATTTTTGCATTGGTTGATGCTGTAATTTGCTTAACCACTTGTTGAAAACTGTCTTTTCCCTTCTTTTGACAGGAAACATCCACACATCCCAGAAGTTTACCTTATAGAGAAGTCGATCCTTGATATTTCTTCTACTCTGAGTATTGAAATTAACCATGCGCTTTACGTGTTGCGAGAAATCGCAACTGGGAGAGATCTGAAGAAGCTCCTTTCTATAAGTTTCTTAGCTACTGTCTTTCCTTGAATAAAGTTTACCTGAAACTCTGTTGTTCCTCCTTTTCCACTAGTCATGCTGAAAAAAAAAATGGTAACGATTATCTTGTTCATCTTCTTTAGATTTCACGTTATGTGTGTACTTAAATATCTTTATGCCCAATTAAGTTGGCCGAACTATCCCATCTGCCGAGATTTATCCTTTTTTTCCAATTATTAAGTCCCTAGAATCACTATGCATTTTGAGTTTTCTTAAACAGGTCCAGAAGAGCTTGTGACATCTCATCAGTAATGTCACTATGGTATTCTACTGTGAATTCATCCGAATAATCATTATTTACATAAATTACGTGGTCAAAGTGTTGTTGGTTTATGGGTCCTCCCACTTTTTGGCAATTGCTGCAACTTTCTGACATTGTTGTACAGATGTAAGTGTAAATTTTCTAGGTGACCCTTGGCCCTTTTGTATTTATTATTTGTTCTAAACTGATACTGATTGTATCTGGGGCCTTTATGCCAAAAAGACTCTTTATCCAAACTATTTTGTCAAATACCCACAAGTTTTAAATCCTTTGCTCAATACCCACTTAATTCCACCTCACCACCAACTTTTCCAACTTTACAATTTCAGCCCCAACCTTTATAACAATTCACTTTAACCTAATACTTCCAACTTAATAAATTCACCCACAAGCTTCTAATAATACACTTCAACCCACTCCATCATCCACCACTATATATATAAAAATAATATCTAGGTTTTAAAAAATATTAAAAAAAATAATTTCAAAAGCTAAAAATAGAAAGTGGTTATTTTTTCCACCAAAAAGCTCCGATTCCGGCCACTTTTCCGGCGTTATTTTCCGGCGATCAGCTGTAAATTAGTCCACAAACATCATAAGCTTGTCCATTGCATCCATTGTTACCCCATTTGTTTCCTATCTTCTCAAACAAACTTTTCACCATTATTAAAAAGCTTTAAATCACTCACATTAGTCAAAACCACTTTAGAAAGTGCATTACAGCAGCTCAGGCAACTCCAAGTTCATTTCTTTATTCCATAAACTCAACAATCATTGATTACAAGCAATATTTGCGATTTCAAGTATTTGTACAAAAATCTGCGCAGTCATCGACCCGTCCTCTCCAATCATCGACCGTGCATACAACACGACATAGACCATAAGCATAATCTACCATCGACCGAAGCTTAATTCTAGGATGTCTATTGCAGAATTTGTTCTGGTTTCTGGTGATTTCATGGGAGAATGGGTGGAGACTTTGAAATGTTGTAAATGGAGATCATTTACCAAGGTGACAATTCCCATTCATGTTCGCTGCAACAGTTCGTACGATGAATTTGTTGCAAGCGTAATGCAGAGCGGGGATATAGATTGCGCGCCGAGCAACGTGGTGATTAGTTATGTAATGCATTCGAGGGAAAAGGTGAATCCTACCATCATAAATAGCGATGTACGTGTGTTGACGTACATAATGGATGCTGATGCAGATGGCTTTAGGCCAATTTTGAGGATAAATGTGGTTGAGAGGTCCTTTGAAGGACCGCTGAATTCATCAGCATCCCCACCGCGGTGCCCGGCAGTCTATCATAGAAGATGAACCAGATCTATGTGTTATCTCCGACAGGCACATTAGCATCGCCAATGCCTTCTCCCATGTATACAGTCGTGCACTTCACGGACTTTGCATGAGGCACCTCGCTGAAAATCTTCGCGTAAATCAACACTGTGGAGAACATCTTTATCTATTCTACGTCGCGGCAAAGGCTTATTCCTTTGATGATTTTAGCGATAATTTTGTGGAATTGAAGAGTAAATGCCCCGAGGAAGATCATGTCCTTGAAAATGTGCTTGGTTTTGAAAAATGGAGTAGAGCACACTTTCGGGGCAATAGGTACGACGTGATGACCACAAACATCACCGAGTTGCTCAACTTGATTTTGATGGATGAACGAGAGTACCCCGTGTCGTACGTATTCAATTTAATTGCTAAAAAAATTGGTGAAAAGTTTAGGGAGCGGCATGCATTTATCGGTGGTAAAGAGAACATATTTGTGCCTTCTGCGGAAAGGATCCTAAGGGATAATAAGAGTGCGAGCGATTCCTTGTATATGGGTAATCCAAGCGGGGTTCTCGACGAGTATACGGTGTTTTGAAATGGCGTTACTGCCCAGGTCAATCTCTTGGAGAGGAACTGTTCTTGTCGGAAATTTGACTTGGTAAAAATGTCGTGAGAACACGCGATGGCAGCTTTGCGAGAAAAGTACGGTGATGGCGAAGATTATGGTAACTCCATCTATGACTACTCTTCACCAATTTATAAAGCTGAAAGTTACCTCCTCGCATACTCGGAAGCAATTAACGTGGTCCCTCCGGAGACTGAACGGACTGTGCCACAGGAATTGGTAGACACCAAAATTTCTCTACCCCCGTACGATCCCAAACTCGGAAAGAAGAAAGTCAAACGCACTAAGGGCATCGGTGAGACATTCAAGTCCAAAAGGAGGAATAGGTGTTCAATATGCAAGAAATCCGAACACAAAAGAACCACGTGTAGAATGGGCATCAAATCATAAATAGGCTTTTTTTAGCTTCAGTTGTAAAGCTACTGTTTTGGGGGATGAATGTGCATTTCTGTAGATTTTAACGTTCAGTTATTATCGACCTAAAGCTTAGTCTACGATAGACTATCTATAGTCTACGGTATATATAATATATGGTCTATAAAATATTATGTATTGATTATATTATTGCTGATGTAACACGTTATGTTGGTCATTTTCCCAGCTTATCTCTCCAATCGATGCAATGAATCATTATTTCCCTTGTTTCCCATTCCTATTTATTAAAAAGCTGCACAAAACGTCTCTTTATGAGGAAAAACAGCTGGTATACGCATACGAAACGTTTTCTCTTGTCAGACACTTCGACCTACCATTAGGTGGATATATGAACGGATGCAATCTACAGGTCTATAAGTATAGGACCTCTTTCTATGCAACCCTTCAGTTTTCCCTAAACCAAAAAAATCAGAAATCATCTCTTCTTCTTCTTCTTCACCCAAATCAAAAAAATGCCTCCAAGAAGGATACCTCTGTGCCCCATCAGACGTGTTCCTCTGAGGCACTACGACCTCCTCCTCCTAAAGAATTATTTGGACTGGATTTTCTACGGGCTGGGTCAAGACCGCATCTACCTGGAGCGGGAGCTCCATCGAATTGCTCGTTTCTTGAGGGAAATTCTGGAAAGGCTCGGAATGGAAGGTCCTGACTACATCATCCCCCCACCATCCCAATAATTTAGTTTAAATGTTTTATTTTAGTATATGTTTTTAAGTTTTTTTTATTTGTTCATTGCTGAAGAATCTTTCTTTGTAGGATCTTGTTAGAAGAAAGCTTCTTTCATTTTCCCCTTTTTAATGTAAATTTTATTAATAATGCAATGAACAATTTTAATACAACTATATTTCAGTTTCTTTTAATATTGTGTGTTTGTCATCTTTGTTCTGATCCCTTATTTGAAAACTCGAATCAAATATGTCTGCCTTTTCAAGTTACAGTATTGTGGCTTGACTAATTTCCTGAAGAGTAAAATCTAATGTTTAGATTTTATACAAAGTATTTCGCCGACTGTACATATTAGTCGATCGTAGACTACATGAATCGATGGATCATCGGGTAAATTAAAATAAATAATAACAGATTTTTAAAAAATAATTTAATTTTAAAAAATTTAAATAGATTATCACACGTTATGTGGCTGGTGGAAGAAAATAATTAAATTAAAAATAATTTAAATAGATAATCACACATTTTGGAAATTATGAAAGACAATTATTAAATTAAAAAAATAAATAAATAATAGTAACATGTATTTTGGGCTGGTGGAAGAAAATAATTAAATATAATATGATTTAAATGGATAATCATATGTTTTGTGGCTAGTGGAAGAAAATAATTTAATTAAAAAAGATTTAAATAGATGATGTTGGACTGGTGGTAACACTTAATAAACCGCCGTATATCATGCACTATGTCCTCCATCGATCAGTCTGGTATATCGTAGACTTTCACATTTATTATCGCATCGACTGATATCATTATTATGCGTAGACCATGGTGATCTATGTACACAGTTATAGACCATCACTTGGATGTAGTTAAAAAATGATTAAATAAATTATAAATAAATATGGAGTGAATTTCTACACATGTTAAAGAGTGTAAACAAGTCACATAATCATATTAGAGTTTATACAAATTAGGGAGGGTGAATTAAGAAGTGTGTGGATGGGTAGTGGTTGAATGCTCAATATCGTAAGAGTAATGTTTCTCAAAGAATAAGTATGTATTGAGGATGATAAATGTTTTACCATTATCAATTGCACACACTCTTTTGATTTAGGGGTGGTGATGAAAGAAATATGTGGAATATGTAGGCATCAAATACAATACATATCCTATATACATACTTATGCTTTGTTTAAACATTACTCTTACGATAGTGAGCATTCAACCACTACTCATCCACACACTTCTTAATTCACCCTCCCTAATTTGACTAAGCTCTAATATGATTATGTGACTTGTTTACACTTCTTCACATGTGTAGAAATCCACACCACATTTATTTATAATTTATTTAATCATTTTTTAACTATATCTAAGTAATGGTCTATAACCTTATACATAGATCATCGTGGTCTACGCCTAATCATGATATCAGTCGATGTGATAATAAACGTGTAAGTCTACGATAGACTATACTGATCGATGGATGATATAGTTCATGATCTACGACGGTCTATTAAGGTCATCACCAGTCCAAGATCATCTATTCAAATCATTTTTAATGTAATTGTTTTCTTCCACTGGCCCCAAAACATGTGATTATCCATTTAAATCATATTATATTTAATTATTTTCTTCCACCAGCCCCAAAATATGTTACTATTATCTATTTAAAAAAAAATAATTTAATTATTCATTTTTTAACTACCTCCACGTGATGGTCTATAGATGTGTACATAGATCACGGTAGTCTACGCATAATCAGGATATCAGTCGATGCACTAATAAAGGTGTAAGTCTATGGTAAACCATACAAATCGATGGCTGACATAGGCCATGATCTATGACAGTCTATTTAGTGTCACCACCAGTTCAAAAGAGAAAAATTACTTTTCCAACGGTAAAAAACGGCTACTTTTGTAAGCCATCAGTGTGAACACTTTGTTTTTACTTCATATATAAGGTGTACATCCCTCCTTATTTTATTTCATCAACTTTATTTTGTTTTTAAAAATTCTACAATGTCGCAAACATCTCAATCATTCAATTCTAAAAATACTCTAATTTGTCATTGTGGGAATGCGGCTGTCTTGAGGACGTCACGCACGGATTCAAATCCAGGTCGCAAATTTTATAATTGTGCAATTGAAAAGATGAGGTATACGTATTTTTTTAAATAAAGTTAAGTTAATGGTTATGTAATTATTTTATTTTCCTAGGATAATGGCGCATGCTCGTTTTTCAAATGGCTTGATGAGCTGTCACCTCCATCAAGTCCATCAATGTTTATTCCGGGACTCGAGACATCAAATTTTCAAGGCTTGGCAAAATTTAATCTACTACAAAGGTTTAACAATGCGAAGAAAATAAAGATTTTCTCATGACTTTGTTCAAAGAAGCCGAAGAACAGAGGGATCACATAAAGATTTTCTCATGACTTTGTTCAAAGAAGCCGAAGAACAGAGGGATCACTTTAAACTATTGCTACATGACACCCAAATAGAGAGGGATCAACTAAAACAAAAATTAATTTTGGCCGGAGAAAGAGAGAATGTCCTAAAAATGATGTTATGTGCTATAATGCTAGTATTCGTTCTTTGGAAAAGTGTAACATGGATGTAGTGATATTGAATAAATAATAATAGTTCTACTTTTATATAATGTTAAATACTAATTTTGATAGAACCATAGTCGATTAAACAATACATCAACTTAAATTTGACCTGCAGGGTAATGATAGACTATGCATACGGTATATGGAATATTAAGTATGAATTCTATGATATCAAGCATACAATGTACCAACTATGACCACACCCTGCATATTCAAATTCCATGCCACAAATCAATTTGATAGAAACAGATTCAGCTTAGAATCATAACAAGTTTCATAAAATAAAAGAATAATTGTCATATCCTACCACCAGATCCTTCAAACTTCATATTTGTGAAATAAAAAAAAATTGTCATATCCTAACAACTCATCATTTAACAACAAATTAAACATCTTTGCATTTAAATGTCTCTTTCCCTAAGTTCCTCATCAACACAAGTGTTACTGTTGATTTCATCAACAATGTCCATGACCACATCTGTTTGGACAGCTTCAACTTCTTTTTTCTCAACAATTGCAGTTGCTTCTTCATTCTCACCTCTTCTCCTTCTTTTTCAGCATGTGCATCAGCTGCTGCTTCTTCAGTTTTCTTTTCTTCCACACCTTCTTTTCTTACTTCACCTGCAGCAGTTGTTTCTTCCTCAGCTTCAGCAGTTGTTTCCTCCTTAGCTTCTTCTTTTCGTTCACCTGTTGCTTCTTGATCAACTTCTTCTTTGTCAGCTTTGTCAGCTTCTTCTTCAATAGTTTTTCCTTTTTTCGCGCCTCCTTGTTCATCTTCTGCTGCTGCTGCTACTACTTTTCCACCTTCTTCTTAGCTCGTATCTTCTTCACTATCCTTCTTTTCTTCTTCTTTTTCCTTTTCTGCCACAACAGCGGCCAACTCATCCATTTTGCTCTTTTTTAATCCTTCTTCAGTCCTCTCCGATTCATGTACATGCACTATTTCATAATATTATAAAATGTTACTGATATTTAAAGCTGAATATTCACCAACAACATCAATTAATGAATGAAGTTACCTCGCTTATGTTGTCGCTCATTATTTTTCTTTTTCTTCATTCTTTTCTCTTTGATATAGGCAGCAATATCCAATACCGCTTCCTCAAGCACAGCCACACGCTTATGAAGATCCCCAGGGGATGAGGTTTCTGCTGCATCTTTGGAGGTTCTCGGAGAATCATCATCACCAACGTGTACTCCAAGGGGCTTACCACCCAAATCCCCGTCATCATCACTGTCCTCATTTGAAGTGAGGACACTCACCCCTTCTAACTCTTTCTTTAAGCCATCGAGGACGTTATTCTTCACCTCGTCCGTATATGGCTTAAACGTAATCATGTAATCCATCTTCGTCTCACAAATAGTAGGGATGATGTACGCGTGCACGTTCTACCAAATATCAATTAATAATTACATAACATTCGATAAAACGGTACTATTATTGCATTATAGAAAATAAGCTCATACCTCGGTAACTTTTCCTTTATACTTGAATGGGTCGCCTTCGATTATCTTGTCGCTTTTTGAAGTGTGCCATCTGAGGATGCGGGGGATGGGTAAGGGCTCATCCATTGATTTTCCAGCAAATTCTTCAAGATGAGGAAAGGCCTCATAGATCCAAATCTGTATGCAGTACAACAGTGAAAAAAATAACTATGATTCTATGACATAGTATAAATAAAATGATAATCTACGATAAACTCACTAAAGGGTTTATCGTAGATACCATGAATGCCCAGGAAAATCCGAATAGAGCATAGGATGCCTTCTGCTTCTCATCAAATACTTCCTTCTGCTTCTTTAGGTCACTTTTTTTCTTCAGATAGTCCATGGTCAGTTGAAATGTCTCTTTCCCCCATGGATACTTCTCGAAGAAACTCACTGATTCGACCATTCGAATCAGTTTTGTGTCGACAACCTTCGTCGAATCTTTCGCAAGCAATATGGTGTGCAAGAACCACAGTAGACAACACTTGAACTTCTGGTCCTCGTTCATATTATTCCCTCTGATTAGGTGTAACAAGTTGGCCACCGTGATGTTTTTATTTTTTGTCACCTTAAAATAAAAATTGTCCCCCTTTGCTAACACCTTCTTCATTTTTTATTCACTGGGGTATGATGAGCAGTTCAGCCCCATGATCAAACAAAACTCTTTCAAGCCAAAACAGGAAGGCTTGTTGTTAATGCAGAACCACATCTCATGACGCATCTTATCGTTCTTAACGCGTCGCAACAGCAAATAATGGACCAACTGCCTATTGAACTTGGGATGTTCCGGTAGGCTTCTCAAGTGTCCAAAACAGGACCGCTTGAATCTTTTCTTCAATTCTTGGTCGACAAGAATTTGCTTAAATTCTCGATAAGCAGCCATTCTTGATCTGACCGGTATCTTTGTCGGAAAAGATCCGACCTCGTCAATTATTGTTCGAAGGTCATACCGCTCCACGGAAATGCACCTTGAAAGATATGGAACGGACAACGAATCATTATCCTCATCATCACTATTACTCCCACTTCCCTTGCACTCTTCACTGTCACCACTGACACTCCGCTTGGCAACATCTTTACTAGAATCGACGTAGTCACTTATCTTTTTTAACTCTGAATCTGATTCGGACACCGACTCTTTAATTTTCTTTCTTTTTGACACTTTTTCAACTGCCACAGCTCTTCTTTTTCTACTACTACTAGCGGTATCGTCTTTCTGTTTAGGAATAACATTTTTTCTACCCATTTTCAACACAGTCTACATCTAAAGAACAAATCTCCCATTTTCAGTTCAGAGACCACAAGTCTATCAACAGAAATAACTCAATGATCAAATGAAACCCCCCCCCCCAAAAAAAAAAAAATTAACAAACACCCCACCACTAAACAGTTCACTACACAAACATACAATAATTGAACCAAAATCGAACATGCAAAATATCAAAACACAACAATTGCTAAAAATCAAACTAGTGCACCTAATCAAACTAATTAGCTATTAATATTTCAATTTTCACTATTTCAGCAATTATGTTTTAAAAGAATTTCATACGTCTAAAAATTGAAATATATCTAGGGCATTCTCATTTCATAGACCACGGGTCTACGAATAGACCGCGGGTCTACGGACAGAAACAGGACGTTGTTAAAATCAAAATGCCAAAATAACTCTTCAAACAACAATTATACCACCATTCAACACTTCGTTGCTAAAAAAACACGATTAAATCAAAACACCAAATTCGAAAAAAAAAATCCTACATCACTACCAATCGATTAGCAAAAAGAAAAACTATTTAAATGGATCTAGAAATGATCGAAACTCGATTTTAACTAACCTTGCGAAGCAACAACGCCCCCTTAGCAACTGCAGACGAAGAACGTACGAAAATGGCATTTTTGGGAGAAATTGTTTGAAAGCGGGAGTTGGGAATTGAAAAGGAGAGAGAGGGTTTTTTTTTTTGGATATTGAAATAAGTGGAGGGGGTTAGGTGTATTATATTAAATTTGTAAAGTTGTATAAATGATGAATTGAACCCTTAGCCCACGTGTGGGCCCCACTTTTTCCACTTTTTACACCCTAAACCTAAAAAATAAATCAAAAAAAAATTAAGTGGGTATTTGGCAAAATAATTTTGCAAAAGTTCTTCTTTGCCAATTATTCCCTTGTATCTTCCTCTCAGTGCAACAACATTCATGCTACTCCATACAGTCTGTTCTTTACGAGAAGTATGAAGATAAAGTGAATCCATTTGTTGAGAAAGCAATGCAAGAGATCAAGAAACAATACGTTGTCTTTGATGCCAAAATTTTGAATAAAATACCCATAGGGCCATTAAAAGATAAGAAAAGAGATATATTCATGTACCTGTTCATTACTAGCTTCTATTGGTCTATTATCATATGCTATGGTATTGTTCTCTTGATCTAAAAACATTCACCTGAATACTGACTTGGCGATACCTCATGTGAATTACAATTGTTGGGCCTGGACAGCGCCCGGGCTATCCCACTAGTGTTTGTATACACTCCTTTGTCACTTGTGTTTGTTTTTCTTTGCATGTATGTGTTGAAATAATTATGTTCAACGAACAAATACAACGTATCCAAAAAATATTTGTTGATACAGATATAATGCATCGGATATATACATAACAAACACATACAGTAGAAACAACTCCAAGCGAGCAAATAAAAAATAGTAGCAATGAATCGTAGCTAAACTATCGTGATATTTAGTAATTAGACCTCAAACTATCGTTGTTTCTAAAAAATTTTATTTCTTATATCACGTTATCTTATGCACGTGATTAATAAGGCTTATATTTATGAATTAGTCGTAACAATAATTACTCCCAATATTTGTTCTAACCATTCTGTAAGTTTTATTATAGTATTGGAAAAAAAATCACTCCCTTAGTTCTAAATTTATGTAACACGTATTCTTTCTTTTAGTCAGTTATTAAAAGAATGATTTAATAGTAACAATTTAAGTTTAAATTTTTAATTTTAATTTTCGTGAAATGATAAATAGGTTATTGGGACACAAGTACGCCTTGTTTTACACAACAAATTTTTTTTTCAAAATTCTTTCATTCTTAATGCCCAATCAAATATCTTCACATAAATTGAGACCAACGGAATATTATTATAACAAAGACAACAACAATCTCAAAATGGTAAAATTTACACTAGGCTCATTTCAATCACAATAAAGAAACTAAAACCGTTTGAGTAAATTTTTCGTTATTTGAAAGGTAAATCATATTCGAAAATCTTTCCAGAGATGGCCGCAGCAACTGCAGCAGTGAAACTAGGGCTGCTAGTCAAGGAAGACGCCATTTGTTCGATTAAATGTTGCTGCAGTGAATTTGTGTCAATGTCTTCCATTAATTTGTTCAAAAATGTTGGATCTGTTGTAACACCTTGGTTGACTAATGGCACTGTTATTTCAGCTTGGGATGGGTGAGGGTGGTTATGCTCCCCTTCATATACAGCTACTAAAATTGATGGATCTTCAATACTTCTTTGTACCTATAAATTGAGTTATAATATTATTTATTGAAGAGGTAATTTGAGAATGCAATAAGACAATGAATTTTGGTTCAACTCAATTTTCAAAGTTCACTTGTGAGGACCGTCCAATATCATATAAGTAGACCTAATCCACCCTCCACTACGATGTTACAATCTAAGAGGGTTTGTTCTCATTAATAGCTTAAATTTTTAGACGAGAAACTTCAATATGATATCATGATAAGCGAAGGTCTTGAGTTTGAGTCACATTATCATCCATTATGATTTCTTTTATATGTATTTGACTATGAAAAACATCAAGTTTCCCGTGAAGAACCGTGTTAAAATAGTTACGCACTTCAATATTATTTTCTTATGTGTGTAGTCTAAGTGTGAAAATAGAAGCTATATACGTCTTAATGATCGTTTGACCATAAATAGTATTGAGCCATTCAGAAATACTGAATACTTGAAAAAATTATTTGAGAAATATCTTAAGTGATAATTGTTTTCCCTCATAAATCCTTAGTTCAAACATTAACTTCCAACAAGTTATTTTTAACTTGAGCATCAAATACTTTATTTTTTTCAACTAAGTAAATTCATCGTTCAAAGTTCAAACTATACAAATGCAAGTACTATAAAATACACAATCAACCGGTCATAGAGAACACCAATGTACCTTTTATCCATTATTAGAAGAAAGAGTACTTGTGACGTACACGTTCTTTCTCTATTTTGGACGGCCCAAATAATAAATTAATGTTGATCAAATGCTTGCTTCATGCAGTTCTATGTATGTTATTCTTTCTTCTTTCTTTTCGGGTTTCTTAATTATCCCTTATCCGGTATTTATATTGGAACTGATTAATTTAGATTCACATCGCATGCATAAGGAGGAAGCGTTCTTTACGGAATTTTGTCCATTCTCAGAACTTGAATTTGAAATCTCTGATTAAGGGGGTGAAGGAATCTTATTTATTCCACTAGAATTCTTGTTGGTGCAGTTATGTTATTCATGTAGATGGAACAGTGGACCATCAGAGTACGCACATCATTTTACTAAAAGAAGACTTGATTGCATGAACTGACCTTCTTCTTGACTCGACATGTTGGTGCAAATGAACACTTGTAGTAGGCTCTTGGATAAGGATTATCTCTTGTCACTTTTTGACCATATTTTCTCCAGTTATATCCATCCTTCACCAACTATATAAACCAGAGCAAGCAAAAAAAAAGAAAAAATAAGAACGATATTTTAAAAAAATTAACACCCAACAAAAAGTTATTAATGGAGTTATACTTGACATTTTAAAATGAAAGATCGGTTCTGCATAAAATACGGCTAGTATGAAATGTTGTTATAAGAAATAAAATGACTATTATAAAGTGGCCTGGCGGTATATTTATTACTTACAATTGAAAAATATTTTGAACTTACCGAGGTTTGATCGGAGGGATTGGTTTTAACACAAACAGTTGAAACATTGGTTGTGATTTCTCTTGGCCTCTTTGGTGATGCCTCTTCAAAATGGATGTCTGAATTATTCTCACAACATTCTCCTTCAGCCTTTCTTTTCCTTGAAAAAAAATTGAAATTGTCCTCTTCATTATGAATGGAGTATTTCTGCAGCAACTCAATTAAGTGAGTGTGCAATGATTTGTAGTTTTCGCACAAAGTAGTTAGCATTGTTACAAGTTTTTTGTTCTCTTCTCTCATCCTAATCAACTTTTCATCCAACGTGTCATGCTGCATAAAAATCAAATTACTAGTTTAAAACAATATCCAATGAAACAAGTAAGTTATCTAAAAAGAGTGTAAACTAAGAAAAAAATTTGTGCAATACCAACAAGAACAAGAGTAATAATAAACATATACTTAGTTAACTCATTTACACCGATAGTGTAAAGAGTTGTTATACTATCAGGTCGCCATTTATCTGGTGTAGCACATAAAAGTAATAAAAATCATCAATAAAAAGAATAGTACAAGTGATAATTATAATAAACATAATAATAATTAGAAAACAACAACAATAATCTAATTAAATAAATAAACAAGCAATAAAAGTATTCATCGAAATTTAGATCAACCTACCGGACTTCTACCGGTGTTGTGCAATGAGGGGTTTGTGTTGAGGTCAATAGAAAATGTTTTGTCTCCCAAATTGGTATCCATTGAATCTGTATAAAAAAAAAATTGTCCTAATTGGTTGGGTTTTTGTTGAAAGGAATGAAGAGAAGAAATGGAAAAAATGGGTTATTTATAGAAGAAAGCGGAAGTAGTTAAATTGAATTTTTGGTCTTGGTATAGAAGAGAAATTGCGAGGAAATTGAGGGTATATAAAAGTATATTATTGATAATTGCCTATTCAAAGACTTTAATATCAGAGTGGGCCTATAGAAATTAAAGACTAGTGAAATTGAATAGTACTTTCAAGAATGTCTATATTCAAGTCTTGGTCAATTCTCAATTTAATTGATCAAGAATTGCTTCAATACTATTCCCTAATTATTTGTTTTTCTTTAAATTTTCCCTTTTCATCAAACAAATTCTCAGTATTATGGTGTGAATTTTCCTTAGACAATAAAGATTCTTTGTTAGAACTTTTGAATAATTCCAAGATTAATTATTATTTTTAATCTTTAAGCCAAGGGCCTGTTTGTCAACTTAGACGCTATATTATCGAGTTATTCATTTCATTTTGGCGGCAAAGTATTCTAGGAGCAATAGAGTTTAACTCCTGAATTTTATCATTAGTGACATGTTTTAAACAATTTTTAATCTGCAAAATTTATTCTACATACTAATTAAAGAGATCAAATTGATCGATTTTGAGTTACATATGATATGTATTTAATTAGGTAATTGTGTGAAAAGTGAATAAATATTAAAGTTTGAAGGAGTTCAAGTCATCAAATAGTTACACTAGAAAGATGCAAGAAAATGTATAAATGATATATATTACTATGACAGTTTTGTGTGGGAAATGATATATTATTATGGCAGTTTTGTCAGGGAACGAAGTGAAAATATTTCATAGGTGGAATCTTAATGGATCTATTTTTCCGAGTTATCCGCACCCCTTCCAAATGGTATCAAAACCTAGTTATTTAAAAGGTAAAGATGGCATGTATAATAATTTATGAGTTATTTAAGTAATTTATGAGTTATTTAGGTTTGACTTTGGAATTTATTTATCAAGCATTTATTTACAGATGAATAATTTAGAATTAAAACAAGTAATTTCTGAAAAACGGAAAGAATTAAAAATAAAAAGAGAAAGACTACAATATAATATGATTGTCGGAGTATGTCAAAAATCAATAAATGCACAAAAGGAAGAAATATCATATTTAGAATCCTTAACAGATAGTCTAGAATACATATATCAACATGATCTATACACTATCAAATAAATAAAATGAACAAAGAAGAATTTATAATAGACGAAAAAATATATGAAAATCACGAAGGATTAAAAATAAAAATAGTATTCTCTAATTTAGGAAGAAGATATAAGAAAATGGGTGAACATTTATATTTAATGTTAGGAAAAGAAGAATTAAAATTAGAAGATAAATTGACAGTTATGGTAAGAATAGAAAGAGAAAACGAAGAAATAGACAGAAAAAAAGAAATAGATAAGATAAAACAACAAACTACAGAAGAAATACGAAAAATAGAAGAAACTAAAAATAACAAGATTGTTGAACTAGAAAAAGAACTACAAATGCTTAAAGACCTATATGAAAAAAGACAGAAAGAAAAAAAAGAAAAGGATAAAGAACAAAAATTATTAAACGAGATAGATCAATTTAAAGAAAAAATAGAAATAAAAAATAAAGAATCAGAAATCAGTGAATTAGAAATAAATACAATAGATGCTGAAGAAACAGATAATTATAATTCGGAAGATAGTGAAATATATACAGAAATCTTAACAAATATAGAAAAGTTAGAAATTAATGAAAAATAAGAAGTAACTAATAGAGAAAATTTAGAAAATACAAACACAGAAATAAATACTCTTAATAAAGAAGACGATGAAAACATAATACCTAGTACATCAGAAATAAGAAAACCTACATATTATTATAAAGATAAGTTTAAAAAATATAACCTAATAAATGAATATAACAAATGGACACCAAAATAAATAATTAATAAAAATTATAACTTTTTAGATTTAGACTGTGTAATAGACACAAATAAAACAATACAACTATGGGCAAGATACATGTCAAAACAATTATTAGATAATAATATAGATACAACAAATACACCAGAATATATAGAAAGGACATTAATAGGAACAATAAAATTATGGTTTTTAAACCTAGCCGAAACAAGTAAAAAAGTATTAAGATCTAATAAAAAAACAGAAGGAACATCAACAATTACTAAAATATTATCAACAGAAATATTGAAAAAATATGAAGTAGCTATAAGAGATGAATTTAGCAGTATAACAACAGAAGAAGAAGAACAAAATAAAGAAAAAGATATGAATAGGAATTTAATGTTAAAATTAACAATATGTAATATGTGCTATATAGATGAATATACGTGCACATTTAAATAATATTATTATAAAGGAACATATAATACAGAGGAGAGTAAGGAGATAAGGAAATTATATTTTAGTAAATTACCTGAACCATTTAGTTCAAAAATAATAATGAGTTGGGATGAAGCAAACATAGCAGATACCCTAGGAGCAAGAATAAAATTTTTACAACAATGGTATAGAAATCTATGTGAAAAATATAGAGAAGAAATAAAAATAAAAAAAACATTAATAAGAAATTTAGCATATTGCAAAGATAAAATAGCACCTCAATTTGAATGTGAAGAAATATATTATAAGAAAAGAAAAAGACATAAGAAATATAAGAAATACAAAAAATCAAAATATAAGTATAAGAAACCAAGAAAAAGATATTACGTAAAAAATTATAAACATAAAAGACCATATAGGAAAAAGAAATCTATAAAAGAATGTACTTGTTATAATTGTGAAAAACTAGGACATTTAGCTAGAGATTGTAAAATGCCTAAAAACCCAAAAAAGAAACAAATATCAGAAATAAAGATAGAAAATACAGAATACATACAAATAGATTATATAGATTACGAATTAGAATGTGAAGATAGTATATATGAAATTTCGGAGAATGAAACAGATAATGAAATAGATAGTGATTTAGATGAATCAAATGACTGAAGAAGAAATAAAAATAAACCAAATGACTGAAGAAAATATAAAAATAATAACAAAGGAAGAATATTTAAATGAAGAAGGAATAGATCAAAAAATAATATTTGATAATAATATATTTGACGAAATAAAAGGAAAAGAGTTACACCTAAGTATAGAAAAAATATTTAAAATACCAACAATAAAAAATATATTTAGTAGAAAAAGGGAAGAATACTACGTAGTAAGCCAAAAAGAACATGTAATAGACTGTAGATATGGAAAAGGAAGAGTCAGTATACCACTAGTAACAAAAAGAATAATTAATAAAGAAATAAATGATATAAAAAAATAAACACCCAATAAAATATGTACACCTTGGAGAAACAGAGATATTGATAAAAATATGTTTTAGAGAAGGAATAGATACACCAATAGAATTATTTTTAGCAGATGATAGAATTATAAAACCTATAGAAAAAAGTATAATAATTGTCATAAGAGGAAATTTAATATACCAAAAATTTAAATTTATAATAAGTGCGAATTATTCAGTAGCAATAACAGATTAAAACATAGATAAATCATTAGTATTATATTGAAAAATATCAGGAATAGAACTAACCCCAGGAAGTAAAATATTTACAGCAAGATGTAAAAATCTATATGTATTAACAACAAAACATAAAATAACGGGGAAAAACAAAATTAATAAAATACAAATAGAAAGTCCTTTCAAACAATTTGTAAAAACAATTGATAATAATGATTATAGTTACAAAGACATAGATATAGAAGAAGATTTAGAAATAATAAATGATAGAATAAGTACAACAAAAAGAATAGCTTATGAAAAAACAGAATCATCAAGCTCATAAAAAAGAACAAATTATAAAACAACTTCAACAGTTAATTTAACTCAATATTACATAATAGGAACAATAAATGAAAAAGAATATTTAATACTTTTAAACACAGGACAAGAAGAAAATTATATTGCAAAATATCTAGTAAAAAGTGAGGAAATAAAATCTAATAGTAATATATGCCCAGATCTACCAAGGAGTCTAATAAACATTAAGGATACGGCAGAAAAAGAAATAATAATAGGAGTTAGAAAAATAAAAATAGAATTTGAAATAAAGAAAGATATGCAAAAAACAGACATAATATTAGGAATAAAATGGTTAGAACAAGTAAAACCATACAATATAGAACATACACAATTATCTATAGCATATAATAAAGAAAAATTATTAATAAAGAAAAATTAATAATAAAAAGAGCTTTGACATGATATGAAAATATATGTACTTGTAAAAATAATAGTAGAAGGATATTATAATAGGTATTATACACCTATGATAGATACAGGAGAAGAAGCAAACTTATGTAGATACAACTGTTTACCAGAAGGTAAATGGAATAAGCTAAAAATACCAATAGTAGTCAAAGAATTTAATAATGAAGGAAGTTTAATTACATATAAAGCTAAAAATGTAAAAATACAGATATGGAATAAAATAATAACAATAGAAGAAATCTATAATTATGAACTAACATCAAAAGATATGCTTTTAGGAATGTCATGTTTAGATAAATTATACCCACATATAATAACTAAAACAGATTGGTGGTTTACAACACCATGTAAACAAAAAGTAAGGGGCAAAAAGAGTTATCAATAAAATAAGAAAAAAAATTGATTGGATAAAAGGAAGTGAAAAAATTACATAAAAGTTAGAAAATGTAAAAAATACAGAAGACACAATAGAACTAGTCGTATTTTCGATAAATAAAAAAAAAACTATATTTTTAGTTAATAAGGTAGAAATAATAAAGAAAAGATTAAGACAATTATATAGTGAAGATCCATTAAAAGGATGAGAAAAACACAAAACTACTGTAAAAATTGAGCTAATAGATAAAAATAGTATAATAACCCAAAAATCATTAACATATAATTTTGACGATTTAAAAGAATTTTAAATGCATATAGATGAATTATTAGAAAAATGTTATATACAAAAAAAGCAATAGTAAACACAATAGCCAGCGTTTATAGTAAAGAAACATAGTGAACAAAAAAAAGGAAAAAGTAGAATGATTATTGATTATAGAAACCTAAATGCAAAAATTATGACATATAATTATCCAATATCAAATAAGATATTAAAAATAAGACAAATACAAAGATATAATTACTTTAGTAAATTTGATTATAAATCGGGATTTTACCATTTAAAGTTAGAAGAAGAATCTAAAAAATTAACTGCATTTACAGTACCACAAGGATTTTACGAATGGAATGTGCTACCATTTGGATATAAAGATGCACCAGGTAGATACCAACACTTTATGGATAATTATTTTAAATAATTACCTAATTGTATAGTATGTATAGATGATAGACTACTATATACAAAAACTAAAGAGGAACATTTAAAATTATTAGAACAATTTACAAATATAATAGAAAAATTGGGAATAAGTTTAAGTGAAAAGAAAACTGAAATTATGAAAAAACAGATAGAGTTTTTAGGAATACAAATAGTTAAAAGTGGAGTAAAAATGCAACAACATATAGTACAAAAATAATAAATTCAAAAGAAGAATTAGATACAAAAAAAAGAAATTACAATCATTTTTAGGATTAGTAAACCAAGTAAGAGAATATATACCAAAATTAGCAAAAAACCTAAAGCCATTACAGAAAAAAATAAAAAAAAGATGTAGAATATAATTACAACGAAGAAGATAAAAATAAGTCCAGAAAATAAAGATACTCTGTAAAGAGTTACCAAAATTATAATTTTCAGACGAAAATAAAATATTTACATATATAGTAGAAGCAGATGCAAGTGAGTATAGTTACGGAGGAGTACTTAAATATAGATATGAAGAAGAAAAATTAGAACATCATTGTAGATACTACTCAAGCACGTTTAATGAAATAGAGATAAAATGGGAAATAAATAGAAAATAATTATGTTCATTATATAAATGTTTATTAGCATTTGAGTCATATATTGTATATAACAAGTTTATTGTACGAACAAATAATACACAGGTACGTTGGTGGTTAATAAAGAAAATATAAAATTCAGTTACAACAAAGAAAATTCGGAGACTGGTATTAAATATATTAAATTTTATATTTACAATTGAAGTAATCAAAACTATCAAGAATGTCATTGCAGATTACATATCAAGACAAAGCTACATAGACTGATATAATAGAAGATGATGCTTTAGAAAAGATACTCAAAACTCTAACTACGCTTTCAATGAAAGTGAACAGTATGGGTAATGAAATAGAAAAGCTAAAGACTAATGAAGTTAAACTGAAGTCTAAAGCTATGAATCAGCTAACTCAGCAGTGTGCAGAGCTATGTCGATCGGAAAACATCAAAATTTCAGAGCTAAAAGGAGACGTTGGGAAACTCCATAAAATTCATAACGTTAATCAATCTACAATTGCAGGTACAAGCAAAGGAGTTAGTGGACAAAGATATCAGAACATGAACATGAATAAGATATTTGAAAAACCATTTATACCAAAAACACAAAAAGACCCCTTGTTCATACCCTCACAAATTATCACATATCGAGAAAGTTTGAACCAAGATAAAAAAGCCTATAACCACATAACCCGAGCATACATAGAAAATATCCACAAAATATAGACTTATCTAAACCTTAAACCCAGAGCCACAGATATCCAAGAACCAAACACAAACTATATAACCCAAAGATTACAAGGTTACAACAAGTTAATCGCACTACCAAAAACCAACCCTAGCTTAGTTAAAACTTGTTTCAGTTATGGATTATTAAATACCGTATACACCTATGAAGGAAATGAACTAACAGATATACCAGAATTATATAGAGCATTCACCACTTATAAAAGAATAACCAAAGGGAATCTATTTTTTATAAAATTTTATACTGCATCAGCAGAGATATTATATGACGAGATTAAACCAGTTATACAAATTGTAAAAATAGGATTAACCAGAGATATGATTATACCAGAAGATATTGTTCAACAGCCAGAGATACCTAAAGTTGAGATACCTGATTTTTATGCAAATAAACGAATTATTAGAATATCTTCAATTGTTCAAAAATTAGCAAATAACTACATAAATGGAAACTCAATATGGAGCTATTATTCAAGAGATCATCAAATGATTTATTCAAATTCAAGGGAGCTACGACAGTTAGATATGGAAGAAGCTAGACAATGGATTTTGACATTACTCAATCTAGAAAAACAACCAACTGCAAGAGCAATTAGGAAGGAATTTATTTCAAAAGAATTATTAACAAGGTATTGCAAGTTAATTGGACACACATATCCAGACCATTTATGTTCGAGATGTAATGGAGAAGATAATATTATCCCAGAAGTTCAACTGGAATAGAAGAAGATAAGGACGACAGCTGGAAGATACACGACAAAATATAGAAAGACACGGAGCAATAATAGAAAGATAAGAAGACAAAGCATTGAAATATGAAAATGACATATGGAGAATAAGATAACTTTGAGAAATGTGAAATACGTAAATTATGTAAACATTTACTATTCTTTTTTGAATTATTATGCAGGCTAGACTAGCCTTTTTGACTTTTCTTGTTTTTTGGCACTTGTCATTTTACTTTTTTGACAAGTGTAAAGTCGTAGGACCTAGGACCATTATTAGACTTTTAATTTTTGACAGATGTAAAGTTAGGAATAGTAAGTAGTTTTTTTCCTCCTATAAATATGTAAGCCATCCGACTAAGTTAGAGGCAAGACTTTCATGTGTTGAAAGCAAGCCTTCTCTCTTGTACACAAACAACTTTTGAATATTTAATAAAAAAAGGTATATTTCAAAGGAAAAGCTATGGATGAACAAAGCCCAGAATTATCAAACCTACCAGAACAAGTATTTTCATTTATGATTATGAATAGCTAAATTCATAAATTCCTAACAATCATAATATGATAAAATAAGTTTATGTTAGTTACTATATAGTAGAATTATTCGAAGAATAATATGTTACAAAGTTTATTAGCAAAAAGAAAAAGGATAAAAATCCCTAAGAACTATGTCATCCTAAAGGAGAAACCGGTGAGGCAAGAAATCTGTGATAGGAGAGTAACCAGTGTAGAGGCGCTATCTAAGGAAAAAGTATCCAGATTACCATGCTAATAGTGATAGAGTAACATAATTATTTAAGAATAATCTAGTACATAGTAATCTAAGATGATCATATTTTGTTATGTATATGATTGGAAGGAATATTTTGAAATAGCATCATATGAATAAGAATGACTACCTACTTATCCGATGAAATGGCAGATAAATTTAAAATACTTATTTTGTATGTACTTAAAGATATAGAAATTGTAGATATAAGAAAAATCATATGGGAAAAAATATTTGACAAATATTTTTTGACTAGACTAAATTATATACCACACCTACCTAACTACTCTTACGAATTCCTACATACTAAACCTACACATCAACCATAAAAAATTATGTATATTTAGAATATTGGAAAATGGATATGAAAAATATACAATTAATAGAAAAACTAATGAAAACAAATCTAGAAAAAATATATGAGAACTAAAGATATAAAATATATAGAATTCCTTAATGAAAACATACAAGAATTATTAAGATTAAAACAAACAACCAGTAAATATTATGATAAAGTATTTAATAACCCATAAAACCTAAGCATCGTATGAACAATATGGCAAGGTATATATTTGATGAAATTAAGATACTTGTTTTATATATCATTAAGGACTTAGAAATAGAAGACATAAAAAAAATGATATGGAAAAAAATATTTAATGAAGAATCATTAAGTCTAGAATAGTTAGAAGATATGCATGATCTTAGCTTATATTATTCAGATAGTTATTACTCATATAATAATAGTTATTATTCAGATGGATATTATACAGATTAAAAATGTTAGAATATATTAAAAGAGTTAGAGAAAAACAAAGTTGGCTATACGAAGAAATTAATTATAGAAACCAGCTTAGAAGAGGAAGAGAACAATTAAAAGAAAGATTAATTTGGATAAATAAAACCATGAAACAACTAGAATTAAAAGACAATTTAGAATATGATTTAGACATAAAATTATTCATAGAAGAAAAAGACAGGATAATTAACGAAATAGATAAGCTAGAGAGCTAAAGTGTTTTTTTTTTAAGTAATCTTCTATATGTATACAAACTTTCTTGGAATTTTTCTAAAAATAGTCTATATCTTGCAATTGCTTTTTTTTTTTTTTCGTTTGGAATAAAGACTATTCAATGCTTATATGCTAACATATATATTTTGCTCAAATATTTTAGAAAAATCCTTTGTTTTTATAATCGACATCAACTGTTTTTTTCTTCATTATAGAAGTGACATACAGCTATATAGTGGCATGCTTACGCTTCGAATAAGTTGGACATTTTAAATTTTTTTTTTTTTAAATTTCATTTTCTGATTCTTTTTCATATATTTATTTTTAAATGGTTATGTTTACTGGTTTGGAAAATAATGGTATATTCGAACCACTTTGATAACGATGATGACAATGATAATCCAACTATTAATGGTTGGCAAAATCATACCATTTCGCAATAGTGATGAGCATTTTTGTCCTTTTTTTAAGCCATCGACCCATAATACATCTCCTATGGTGATGGGAGGTTTGGCTTAAATCCTTACTGTGCTGATTACTAATGTAAAGACTAAAGAGTACAATAACTGGAGGGGGACATAGCAACCTGACCTCCTGTAAGAAAAAGCATATAAGCATAAATGGAGTTGAGATTCCTCAAGGATCTAGTTTAGGACTTGAGAAAACATGTACTGAAAAGTACTTCAATCAGTTAAAGAGTTATGGAGGAGCAGTAGCTGAGACCATAACATACTGTCATTGAACGAGCAATAGGTCATGGGGGATTGTAACAGCATGAAGAGGAGTGCTTTTTTTTTTTTCCTTCTTCAAAAGGATGGATGGTAGCTTCATTTTCTTCATTCTAAGTGGACCAATTGCATCTCTAGGGAGCTCGCTCTCATGTAAAAACCATTTCCTTCATGACGAGGCGTGCCAATAATTAGAAAGAACATCTACAATCCCATTTCATTCTCTAAAATAATGATTAACTTGTATATTCCTTTGATGCATTTTTTGTTGGATATTCTCAATCATACACTTATTATTTTATATGCAAATCTAAGCAGGCAGGATTCAAAAACAAAACAAATTTTACTATGCAAATATAAAGTAGCCGGACTTCAAAAATGTCTCATAGTGACATTGTTTGCTTTTTGAGATTCAACTTTTTAAATTTAGTCGTGTATTTGAATAAACTCTCGTGGTTCAGCTCTTCCTCGGACCCTCATGTAGCAGAAACTTTAGTGCATCGATCTGCTTTTTTTTTTCATATTGTAAAATCTTTAAATTTTTAAAAATGAATTTTACACATATTTGGAAATTACTACGTAAAAATTAATACAAATCATAACTATTATTAATAATTTTAAAATTAGCATATGAAAAAATTAAGGTTGGATACAATTTGTTTAACTCCCATAGCGATCTGAATACTGTCACATTATAAATATGAACCAGGTGCGAATGTGCATTCAAATGAACCAATAATTTTCGATACTAAAAATAAAGTGCAAAAGGAGGAGTTGTAATAAGTCATAGTAGCAGATTCAAAATTTTTCTAAAGGGATTCAAAAAATTAAAATATGGTTCTTGCGATTCAAACTTGAAACCTCAAGGTAATTTTTGAACCCTTTAATGCACTTAGTCAACCTCTACTCTTATGTTGAGGTGATTCAAAGCCTCTATATATACACTAAGAAAAAAAACCCTTTAAATATACCACAAACTTTTTGCCGAGGGGGGTCAAATGAACAACCTAGCCCCTTCCTAAATCCGTCCCTAGTGATATAAAATCAATAAATTCATGATAAAGTAAAATCTCTAAATGACAGATTTTATCACTATTTATAGTTTTTGATGGATAGAGGGATTAAATGGTATATAATTCAGCAAAAATATATTGTAATTATATAGTTATCTAAAAGAACGTCCTAAAACGCTCATGATATTAGGGTAGCGATACTAATTCACAAGAAACTTAAAAATATCTTGAAATAGTGAAAGCTAATGTGAAGAAGAACATAAATTTTTTGTAAAATCTTATAAAAGTTATAATAGATAATGGTTATGAATCATAACTTAAAAATATTATATATTCAATACTTGAACTTTTTTTAAAATAAATTCATAAAGTTCAAATCCTAAACTTATTTTTAAACTTAGTGGGGTGTTTGGATTTTTAGTGTTTGGCAAGTATAAAACTTACTTTAAAAAAACTAAAATTTACTTTTTATAAGCCACTTTTTAAAAAGCAGCTCATTGGGTACTTATTTTATTTTTTTACTTATAAGTCATTGTGTTTTGACCTACTAAAAGACATTTTTATCCCACAAAATTTTTTCTTATTCCAAAATTACCCTTTGTAGCCCTAATGATATTTGTAATGCTTAATGCTTAATGTGAGGAAAGTAATTTGTATTGAGTGGGACTTCGTGATATGATTGCTAATGATATTTGTAATGCTTAATGCTTGTATTAATTGAATATTTTCACTTTTTGTATTTATGGCGAACTTAACTCTAGCTATATTAGTACTTCTTTTGTATGAAACTTCTAGTTTTTGAAATATAATTTTTTAAATATTATTCTCCTTCTTTAATATATTCTTTTAAATTTGAACAATTATTATTGTACAATATATTAATTTCTCTAATAAAAAAATAACTCACCAATCAACATATATGGAGAATACTCATTGAAGATATACAACTTCATGGACGATTAGTCAATGATTCTTCTATATTCACGATGCAACATTCGTATTCACCAATATTTTAATAGTGATAGTCATTACTTTGTAGACATTAAAATTTTGTGGACTCTGCAAAAAGAGTTCAATTTTTGTTAGAGTTCTTAGGGCTACTTTACCCTAAATCTAGCTTGGTAGTATAAGACCCCGTAAAGTCCTAACCCATTTCAGTCCTTTATAGCATGCCAAAAGAGGTCTCAGAGTTAGAAAAGTTTAGCTAAGTGTTAAGACTTCGTCTCATTTTTGGCCTCGATATTTCAATGATCTCAGTTTCAATTTTTTTGTCCTTAGATTGTCGATTTTTAAATTAATTCATGATCAGGATTATCTATAGGTCATCTCGGGTGAGTTTTAAAATTTTCGGACATCGTTTGAGACATGTTTGGATGACCAAAATAGCAAGTCAACGCGATCAGGATGCGCGTTGGCTATCGCGTCGTCACCATCGACACGACACATTAGTAATCGCGTTGATACCATCGACGCGATGCGAAGCCTGTCGCATCACTGGGCACGTTTTGTGTATTAAGTTACGAGTTAGTGAGGGTAATTGGGTCATTTTTGCCTTACAATATTTAGCCATAACACGAAATTAAGCCTCCTAAAAGGCAAATTCACTCATTATTTCATAAATTCTCTCAAGAGCAAAACCCTACTTCATCAACTCTAAGATCAAGTTTCAAGAAATCACTAACAATTCTTATTAATTCAACTACTCAGATATGTTTAGGTGTTCATCCTTAGTTCCTTTCACCCTGTAACACCCCGTATTTCCCTAACATAATCTAAGTACCAATACATGAGTATTCGTATATGAAATTTTTGAAGTACTTATTATTTTTCAATTTAGAACCTGCTATTGCGTAGAAAATTCAGTTAGCTTTCCAACGAAATAAAATTTGGCTAAATCCGATAACCGGGTAAGAAGTTATGGCGATTTTAAATTTCAGTCGTTAAGCACCGTTATTTTAACCCTTAGCGCATCGCGTAGGCAGCCCAAATGACAATTGTCAATTTCCAGTATGACTCTGCGATCATGGTGCATCGCGGAGCAGACCAATCTCCCATTTAGCGAATTTCAGTGAGGGTCCGCGATCCTGGCATAATTTATCCATTTCCAGTATCGAAGTGTGATACCACTGCGTCGCGGTGAACTTCCAGGTCCCAATCAGTGAAGGACGCAATTTACCCGCGTCGCGCCACAGACCAGTTTCCCAATTGTCCGATTTCGATGACACAGTGCGATAGCTCCGCGTCGTGCCAACCCAGAAAATCGATATTTTCAGTCAGTTTCAAGTTTTAACTCCAAGGGCTTTTAAGTACTTTTTCCTTGTCTCAGTTAGCCCCAAACACGAAATTAAGTCCCTAATAACCTAATTGGGCATTATTCTAATCAACTTTTTCCCCAAAATCAAGAACATTCTCTCAAGTAGCAAAATCCTAACCTTCAAGAATCAAGGTCAAACCTCAAGAACTCTCCGTCAATCCTTCCAAATTCATCATCCTAGGTATGTTAGATGTTCATCCATGGATTCCTTTCATCCAAGGAGTCCAAGTATCCGTTTTAATTATAAATCTATCATTTTTTCAAGATTTATGATATTAAATTGTGATTTAAAACTATGAATCTCCATGAACTTCCATGAATATTGATTTTATACCATACTTTAATAGAATTATCGTTTTTATTAAATCCCCCATGTTTTAATATTGTTATTCTTCGAATTAGATCATGATTTAGTGTTATAAATGTTGAAGTCATGCTATTATTTCAAGTTTTATACTATTCCCATGAATTGACTAAACTATGAACTACAAGTATTTGATAAAATACCTACAAGAGTGATTTATTTAATAAGAGCCTTCATGTTTTGGCCTTCAAGCTTTAGTGTCTTTTCAGTATTGTTGTTTAGAGTCTTGGGGGTATTGAATACCTGAAAACCATAGCTGTTTATTTAGTCTAGCCTCAGTACATTACAGAATAGTATTCAAATTATATTATGAGCATTATCAGAATAGTTAGATATCAGTTATTCAACTCAGAACAATCTAGTATCTCAGTGTCTTTTAGTTGGGAGTAGGATTTTGCACCGAGCGAGTGTAGGGATGGCGGCTTCCCCGACAGATAGGCAGAGTCATTATTAGAAGTCCCTATACTCCAGAACTACGTAGCCAACGTAGGATATGAGTAGTCACCAGTCAGATTAGGCTTGACTATCTCGCAGGGGTCACCCGTCAGTTCAGGCTTGACACCCTTAGTCCTTTGGACATTATATCAGTTTAGTAGATCCACACAACTATTGTTAGTACTCGGGGCACGGTATTAACACCCTTCCAACTGGGGTTATAGGTTGGACCCTGATTAGCTCAAATTACGGAATATCGGTTAGATGATACCTCCCAAAATCTCAGATATAGTCTCAGTTATAGTCCCAGCTCAGTTATTCTGTCTTAGTGTTGTTTGACCAAAGCATACAAATTTCAGTTATTTCAGTATTTTAGTTTATAGATTTTACTCAATTGTGTTTTATGCTTGGTCATGCATACTCAGTATTTACAGATTTCCATGCATCCTCGGTATCTACAGATTCCATGCTCTCTACTCAGTACTTCATGCTTTACATGTATATTCAGTTAATTATTAGCTCTGTTCATGAAACCATGCATACCAGCCTACCTCATTTAGCATACTAGTACATTCAAAGTATTGATCACAAACCTTTTCTTTTATGCTATGATGTCTCATATCATAGGTGCCGACTCTCAGTTCCCGGATCGCCCCTATATTCTTAGATTATCAGCAGTACAATAGCAGTGGTGAGTTCTCATCATCCGAGGACAGATGATATCACTTCATATCTTTAGCTCAGTAGTTAGTAGAGTTAGTTGAGGCCTGTCTCATCAACTCACAGTATCCAGTTTAGAGGTTTTTCAAACACTACAGTTAGCTATTCAGACTATTTAGATTTCAGTACTTTTATCAGATTCATAATTCAGTAGTTATTTCATTATCAAAACCTTATGGCATTTCAGTTATTCTTCCATATTCAAGATTATATTATTTAGTGCTCACATCAGGTACCAGCTCATGGGTTAGCTTATGGTTTCTCGGGACCGTAAGCACCGTGTAACGACTAAGGGGTAGTCTCGGGTCATTACAAACTTGGTATCAGAGCCTAAGGTTTTAAAGTGTCCAAGGAAGTCTGAAAGTCGCATCAAGTAGAGTCTTATGCATGGGTGTGTAGTGCACCACACTTATGGGCGAGAGGCTACAAGGCGTTTAGGAAAAGTTTCCCTTCTTTCAGTATTCATGTCGTGCTATTGAGCATGAGCTCAAGTTAAACTCTCAGTCTAATCTATTTTCTCTTTTCGTTTACAGAACATGCCTTCCAAGAAGAGCAGAAGAAGAACAGGAACTCAGCCAGCCCCTCAGCCTGTCCAGGCAGATCCTGTGGACGAGTATGTCTCTTACGCAGAATTCAGGGATGCGTTCACTACTCTAGCAAACTCCATAGCAACACAGAATGAATGGCCATTTGTTGTTCTGGCTAACCCAGTGAATAATACTACTGCAACCATAATTCAGGATTTCACCCGAATAAAACCTCCTTCCTTCATGGGGTCCAAGTCTGAAAAGGATCCACAGGAATTCTTAGATATAGTTCAGAAGGTAACGGGTGCTATGGGGGTGACGTCTAGTCAGAGTGCCGAGTTGGCTGCATATCAATTACAGGATGTAGCCCATACTTGGTTTAAGTAGTGGAAATTTAATAGAGGTATTTATGTAGGGCCTATAGAATGGGAAGAGTTTGCCATGACTTTCTTGGACAAATTCTTTCTATTAGAGTTGAGGGAGGCCAAGGTGTTACAATTTATTAATTTAAGGCAAGGCAGCATGAGTGTGAGGGAGTATTCCTTTAAGTTTACTCAGTTAGCTAGGTATGCTCCTCATGTGGTAGTTCATAATAAGTCTAAGATGAGTAAGTTTGTGTCTGGCGTATCTGATAGTATGCTCAAGGAGTGCAGGACTGCAATGCTGATTAGTGAGATGGACTTGTCTAGGCTGATGGTCCATGCTCAATAGATAGAGAAGCAAAAGATTAGGGAGAGGGAGAGAGAAAACACGAGAGCCAGAATGGGTAGATTTAATTTTAATTAGCAAAAGTCAAAAGGTGGTAACCGTCCTCAGTTTTATTAGAGGTCTTCAGCCCCAGTACCTTCTTCAGCCCCAGTACCTTCTTCAGCCAGTACCCCAGTACCCAAATTCATAAACAACAATAGGGATAGGGCACCAACTCTAAGTCCCAGGTCAGTGTTAGAAGTGCTCGTACTAATTCTTTATTTCAGAAGTGTAGCAGACACCATTAGGGTGAGTGTAGAGAGAATAGTGATATATGCTTCGAGTGTGGCAAGGCAGGCCATCATATTCGAGAGTGTCGGGTAGTTGCTCAGAAAGGTAGGGATGCACGCCAACAGAGCCAGTCCCATCAGTCGTCAGTTCCATTCGACTGCCCAACTCAATAGGGTGCCGCTTCCAATGCTACCAGTGGTCAGCGTCCGAACAAATTTTATGTTGTTCAGTCCCACCAAGATCATGAAAATTTTCCTGACATAGTCACTGGTACGTTAAAGGTATTTCACTTACATGTTTATGCTTTACTAGACCCTAGAGCTTCTCTTTTTTTGTAACTCCATATATAGCTGTCAATTTTGGAGTCAGTCCTAAAAATCTAGCAGAGTCCTTTTCAGTGTCTACCCCAGTGGGCGTTTCCATTATAGCCAAATAGGTATACAGGAACTGTTCGATCACAATATCTCAAAAAGTTACTTCAGTTGATCTTATGGAGTTAGAGATGATAGATTTTAACGTTATTCTCAACATAAATTAGCTCCACTCATGCTATGCCTCAGTTGATTGTAGAAATAGAATAGTTCATTTTCAGTTTTCAAATGAACCAGTCTTGAATGGAGGGGTAGTACTACAACTCTTAGGGGTCAGTTGATTTCTTACCTTAGATCCAGAAAGATGATATCCAAGGGATGTGTCTATCATCTTGTAAGAGTCAAAGACTCTAACTCAGAAACTTCTACTCTTAAGTCAGTCCCAGTAGTAAATAAATTCTCAGATGTTTTTCCTGAAGATCTTCCGGAGTTCCTCCCGAAAAGAAAATCGACTTTGGAATAGACCTTCTCCCAGATGCTCAACCTATATCTATTCCTCCATACAAAATGGCTTCAACTGAACTCAAAGTGCTGAAAGAACAGTTAAAGGATCTCTTAGATAAAGGATTCATCAAACCCAGTGTCTCCCCGTGGGGCACACTTTTTTCACTCGTGAGTAAGAAAGATGGTTCTCTCAGAATGTGCATAGATTACCATCAGTTGAAAAAGGTCACAGTTAAGAATAAATATCCACTTCCTAGAATCAATCACTTGTTTGAAAAACTTCAAGGTGCCAGTTACTTTTCCAAGATAGACCTCAGATCAAGCTATCATCAGCTTAGAGTCAGAGAATGTGATATTCCAAAAATAGTTTTCTGAACTCGGTATGGTCACTTCAAATTTCTAGTCATGTCCTTTAGTCTTACAAATTCCCCAGCAGCCTTCATGAACTTGATGAACCGAGTGTTCAAGCAGTACTTGGATATATTCATCATAGTCTTCATTGATGACATTCTTGTCTATTTTTATAGCGAAAGCGATCATGCAGACTATCTTATTATAGTTCTTCAAACTCTTAGAGCTCATCAGTTGTTCGCTAAATTCAGTAAGTGTGAATTTTGGCTAAGGCCAGTAGCATTTCTTGGTTATATTATTTTCGATGATGGCATAAGAGTTGATCCTCAAAATACTGAAGCATTGAAAAACTAGCCTAGCCCCATCTCTCCATCAGATATAGGAGTTTCTTAGGTTTAGCTGGCTATTACCGTCCGTTTATTGAAGGATTTTCTTCTATTGCTTCCCCCACGTACAGATTGACTCAGAAGAAAGTTAAGTTTTAGTGGTCAGATTCATGTAAGAAGAGTTTTCAGGAGTTGAAGACTTGACTCACCTCAGCCCCGGTCTTGACTCTACCAGACGATTCAGATAGTTTTGTTGTGTACTGTGATACATCCAGAGTACGTTTGGGTTGTGTCCTCAAGCAGAGAGGTAAGGTCATAGCTTACGCCTCCAGACAACTTAAGCCTCATGAGAAAAATTATTCGACTCATGATTTTGAGATAGCAGCTGTAGTATTTGCCTTAAAGATTTGGAGGCATTACTTGTATGGGGTGTATGTAGATGTGTTCAGAGATTACAAAAGCCTTCAGTATGTGTTCTCTCAAAAATATTTGAATTTGTGTCAGATAAGATGGTTAGAGTTATTGAAAGATTATGAAATGAGTGTTTTGTATCATCCGGGCAAGGCCAATGTAGTGGCTGATGCTCTCAATAGAATGTCTATGGGTAGTGTAGCTTATGTTGAGGATGGTAAGAAGAAGTTCAAAGTTCATCAGCTTGCAGCTTGCCTGACTAGGTGTCCGTTTACTTGATTCAGCAGAAGGTAGTGTATGGGTGCAGAGTAGCTCAAAGTCATCTCTAGTCTCTGAGGTAAAGGAAAAGCAGGATAGAGATCCTAGTCTAGTTAAGTTGAAAGAATCAGTTAGAGATCAGAAAGTGGAGGTTTTCTCCCAAGGGGAAGATTGTGTTTTACGTTGTCAGGGTAGGTTGTGTATGCCTAGTGTAGATGATTTAAGGCAACGAATTCTTGCAGAAGCATATGGGGCGGGTTACTCTATTCATCTTAGGGACACTAAGATGTGTTGTAATTTGTAGGAGATTTATTGGTGAAGTGGGATAAAGAGAGATATTGCAGAGTTTGTAGCTAAGCACTCTACATGTCAGCAAGTTATGGTTGAGCACTAGAAACCTAGTGGGTCCATGCAGGAGTTTAGTATTCCCATATGGAAATGGGAGAAAGTGAACATGGACTTTTTAATAAGTTTGCCTCATACCTGCCATCAACATGACTCTATTTGGGTTATCATAGACAGGATAACCAAATCGGCTCATTTCTTGCCAGTCCATACTTCTTATTCAGCTGAGGACTATGCTAATCTCTATCTCAGAGAGTTAGTTAGGTTTCAGGGTGTTTCCTTATCTATCATCTTAAATAGAGGTACTCAGTTTACCTATCACTTCCAGAAAGCATTTCAAAAGGGTCTTAGTACCTAAGTCCACCTCAGTACAACCTTCTACCCTCAGAAAGATGGTCAAGCAGAAAGGACCATTCAGACTCTTGAGGATATGCTGAGAGCATGCATTGTTGATTTCAAGGGTATTTGGGAGGACCATTTTTCTTTGATTGAATTCACATATAATAACAACTATCATTCCAGTATTCGTATGGCTCCATTTGAGGCTCTATATCGTAAGAGATTTAGATCTCTACTTGGTTTGTTTGAAGTAGGTGAGGCTGCAGTAGTAGGGCCTGACTTGGAGTTTGATACATTAGAAAAGGTTAAGTTGATCAGAGAAAGGCTTAGGGTTGCCTAAAGATTACAGAAATCATATGCAGATATGAGGAGAAAGGATCTCGAGTTTGAGATCAGTGACTTCGTGTACTTAAAAATCTCGCCCATGAAGGGAGTGAAGAGATTCGTCAAGAAAGGGAAACTCAGTCCCCGAATTTTATGTACTTGAAATTCTCAATCGTTTTGGAAAAGTAGCTTATGAGCATGAGTTGCCTTCAGATTTAGCCTCTGTACACCCAGTGTTCCATGTCTCATTGTTGAAAAAGTGTATTGGGGATCCATCTGTAGTTGTTACCTTAGAAAGTGTAGATATTCAGAACAGTCTTTCCTTTGAGGAAGTCCCAGTCAAAATTCTTGATCATCAAGTTCGCAGACTAAGGAACAAAGAAGTTCCACTAGTCAAAGCTCTTTGGCAAAATCAGTCCATTGAGGGAGACACTTGGGAAGCAGAGGTAGATATGCGAACCAGGTACCCTCATCTCTTCCCCGCGAATCCAGATTTAGTATAAGGTCCCAATTTACTTACAATTTTCTTTTCTCTATCATGTTCCGTTTTAGCCGCATATCATGTTCATGACATTCGTGCATTCATAAATCAGTTCAATCATGTCGTGCATTTATAAATTAGTTCAATCATGTATTCCATGCATCATGCATTCATATTCAGTGTGTAAGCTCAGTCCATCAGTTACTCAGCTTAACCAGTTTCATTCGTGGACGAATGATCCCAAGAGGGAGATATTGTAACACCCCATATTTCTCTAGCATAATCTAAGTCCAATATATGAGTATTCATATATGAAATTGTTAAAACAATCATTATTTTTTAGTTTAGAGCCTGCCATTGCATAGGAAATTCAGTTAGCTTTCAAACGATATAAAATTCGCCTAAATTCGATAACTGGGTAAGAAGTTATGGCAATTTTAAGTTTCGGTTGTTAAGCACTGTTATTTTAACCCTTAGCACGTTGCGTAGGCATACCAAATAACAATTATTGATTTATAGTATGACTCCATAATTATGGCGCATTACGAAGCAGGCCAATCTCCCATTTGGTAAATTCCAGTGAGGGCCCGCGATCTTGGAGTGTCGCGCCATAGGTCAATTTAACATTTGTCCATTTCCAGTTTTGAAGCGCGATACCACCGTATCGCGGTGAACTTACAGGTCCCAATCAGTGAAGGGCCGCAATTTCCCCACGTCGCGCCATAGACCAGTTTCCCAGTTGTCCGGTTCCAGTAACACAACGCGATAGCATCGCGTCGCGCCAGCCTAGAAGATCGAGATTTTTAGTCAGTTTCCAATTTTAACTCCAAGGGCTTTTAAGTACTTTTCCCTTGTCCCAGTCATCCCCAAACACAAAATTAAGTCCCTAATAACCTAATTAGGAATTATTCTAATCAATTTTTCCCCAAAATCAAGAACATTCTCTCAAGTAGCAAAACTCTAACCTTCAATAATCAAGGTCAAACCTCAAGAACTCTCCATAAATCCTTCCAAATTCATCATCCCAGGTATGTTAGATGTTCTTCCATGGATTCCTTTCATCCATGGAGTCCAAGTATCTATTTTAATTACAAATCTATCTTCTTTTCAAGATTTATGATATTAAATTGTGATTTAAAACAATGAATATTGATTTTATACCATACTTTAATGGAATTATCATTGTTATCAAACCCCACATGTTTTAATATTGTCATTCTTCAAATTAGATCATGATTTAGTGTTATAAATATTGAAGTCATGCTATTATTTTAAGTTTTGTACTATTCCCATGAATTGACTAAACTATGAACTACAAGTGTTTGATAAAATGCCTATAAGAGTGATTTATTTAATAAGAGCCTTCATGTTTTGGCCTTCAAGCTTTAGTGTTTTTTCAGTATTGTTGTTTTAAGTCCTGGAGGTATTGAATACCCAAAAACCATAGTTGTTTATTTAGTCTAGCCTCAGTATATTAGAGAATATTCTTCAGATTATATTATGAGCATCATCAGAATAGTCAGATATCAGTTATTCAACTCAGAACAGTCTAGTATCTCAGTGTCGTTTAATTGGGAGTAGGATTTAGCACCGAGCGAGTGTAGGGTTGGTGGCTTCCCCGTCTGATAGGCAGAGTCATTAGTAGCAGTCTCTATACTCCAGAACTACATAGCCAGTGTAAGATATGGGTAGTCACCTGTCACATTAGGCTTGACTATCTCGCAGGGATCACCCGTAAGTTCAGGCTTGACACCCTTAGTCTTTTGGACATTATATCAGTTTAGTGGATCCACATAGCCATTGTTAGTACCCGTGGAATGGTATTAACACCCTTTCAACTGGGGTTATATTTTGGACACCGATTAACTCAAATCGAGAAATGTCAATTAGATGATACCTCCCACAGTCTTAGATATAGTCTCAGTTACAATCCCAGCTCAGTTATTTAGTCTTAGTGTTGTTTGACCAAAGCATACAAATTTTAGTTATTTTAGTATTTTAGTTTATAGATTTTACTCAGTTTTGTTATATGATTGATTATGCATACTCAGTATTTACAGATTTCCATGCATCCTATGTATCCACTGATTCTATACTCTCTACTCAGTACTTCATGCTTTACATGCATATTCAGTTAATTATTAGTTCTGTTTATGAAACCATGCATACCAGCCTACCTCATTTAGCATACCAGTACATTCAAAGTACTGATCGCACACCTTTTCTTTTGCGCTATGATATCTTCTATCATAGGTACCATCGCTCAGTTCCTAGATCGCACCTAGATTCTCAGATTATCAGTAGTACAGTAGCAGTGGTGAGTCATCATCATTCAAGGACAGATGATATCACTTTATATCTTTATCTCAATAATTAGTAGAGTTAGGTGGGGCATGTCCCATCAACTCACAGTATCCAGTTTAGAGGCTTTTCAGACACTATAGCTAGCTATTCAGACTATTCAGATTTTAATACTTTTATCAGATTCATAATTCAGGAGTTATTTCATTATTAAAACCTTATGGTATTTTAGTTATTCTTTCGCGTTCATGATTATATTATTCAGTTCTCACAACTGGTACCATCTCATGGGTTAGCTTATGGTGTTTTGGGACCGTAAGCACCATGTAACAACTAGGGGGTAGTCTCGGATCGTTACATACCCTTGGAGTTCAAGAATCTTTTTTTTAAACCTTAGATTATGATTTACATTCTTGAATGGAATTGTGTTCATGTATGTGATACAAGTACGATTGTGATTGTAGACCAAAATATTGAGACTCGAGCTCGTGGGCTGCCCGACCAATGGAACATGCTTTGAAGTATTGAGGACAAGTACCCAATACTCCAAAGCCGCTCCAAATGCACACTCCAATACCACACCTTAGCCATGGCTCATTAAGGGCATTCTAGTCATTTTATTTTAAGTTGTAACCGGGGCTATAAATAGAACGTGTTAGGTCATTTTCTCATAAATTTGATGATATTTTGAGAGATTTAGAGAGAGATTCTTACAAGGTGGATTCCTTGTAAACAAGTGTGGATATCACTTGCGTTGGTGCTAGTTTTGAAATGTTGGGTTCTTGGGAATCCCATTCCCTTGAGGTCACCGTAGAGTTTGGTGTTACTTTTATGAATTCTTGGGTCTTTGTGTTTAATATACACTTAGGTTCATAGTGTTTATACATTTGCATGTCAAGTTACCTATCTATCTATTTCATTGTTGTTGTTGTTCATTCTCGGGTTTGGTGTCCCAAAACTGAGACTTTGTGTTCTTCTTGTTCTTGTGCTTGTATTGTTAATCTAGTTTGTTGTCTTGCTGATTTTAGAGGTGTTGAACACCTTAATATCTTATTGTCATTGTGTTTTCGTTGGTGTTGTAGTGAATCCAAGAGTGGTCACCAAAGGGGTCCTCGGTTCTTCCAACTTATGGACTGTTTTGGTGTTTGTTTTACGTCTCCTTTGTCGATCTTATATCATTTGGTATCAAATCTTGTGGTTGATTTTGTTCCAATGAAATCAATTTGGGCCTGCTAGAGAAAAAAAAAGTGTTCTTGATGTTGTTCTTGGCTGAGAGTTATGCTCTTATGGTCATTTTGTTTGTTTAGTGTGTTTCAAGTGTTGGTTTCTTTCTCACCAACACTAAAAGTGTCTATATCTAAAGTTTTAGCTTAAAAAAAAGTTGACCATGTTGTTGTGAACTTGAAAGGTGGTTGTATGTTGTGATGTTGTTGTAGAAAAAAAATTGGAGTGGGACGTTGTTGATGTTGTTATTTTTCTTGAAAATTAATGTTGTGATCTTATTGTTCTTCACCTGTCTCTTATATTGACCAACATAAAGTTCTAATAGATCTAAAAAGGTGGAATATAAAGTTGCAAGACTTGTTGGTGAAAGAATTGATCACATCACTCTTTACTTGAGCACAACTTTTTCAACCACTTTCCCAAATTCAAGGGCCTTGTTTTGTGAAAATAGTACAAGTCAAAGTCACACTTTTTGAATATTGAAATTGAAAAAGGTTCTAGGACTTACACTTTCCCTCCAAAACCAATTTCATCCATTCCAAACTGTGAAGAACCAAGAACGTCAAAATTGATAATTAAAATTTGTTGAAAGTTGGCCAATTAGGGGGTGACACGTCGCCCACTTTACTGTTCACACATTAATTTGAGCTCAAACTTGGATTGTTAGTTTCTAATTTATTGTTTCTTAGTTTTATTTGTTGGTTCGAACACTAATTGACAACCTAGTAAATTCCTACTAGCTTGTAAATTAGTTTTAGGTCCGTTTATTAGTATCTAGGTTTCTTTGTGTGCTTTCATATTTTCAAAACTCGTTGTATATTTTTTATTCAAGTACGTACAAACTTGTTTTGACTCATTGCAAACAAAAATCCATTCCGACCTTAAGCCGCAAGCGGAACCAAGTAACTTCATTGGAGTAAAAACGGTGTTCCAACACTTCTGAGACCAATTAAGTGATACTTTAAAAAGTGTGAGCTTGAGAGTTAGTGAGGGTAATTTTCGCTAACCCTTAACTTATTATTATTTGTGTTTTATTTAGTCTTTCTTATTAGGTACAATGGATTTGGGTGAAGGTAGTCGAAGGGCCTCGAGAGAGGTAACCATGGATGCTCTGTTAGCGGCCATAATGAGCGTGACATATGATCTTAGTGGTTGAATGAAGAGAATGGAGGGAAGGATGGACGGGATAGAGGGTTCTTTTTCAAGGAGAATGGATACATTGGAAGTTCGTTTAGATTCCAACCATTCAAGTCCCAAACACTACCATGCCTCGACTAGTGGACATGCTACCACCCCAGATACACTTTACCAATTGCTCAATCCACCTAGACCAACCCATGAACCCATCCACCAAGTCCCTACTTATCCAACCAACAGAAGTCAAGTACATCAAGAAGCTCCCCAAATCCGAGACCCCCTTTATATGCCGAGAGCACCACTAAACCAAAACAAACCAATCCAAATTGATGATGTGAAAGATGAGGGTCCTTATGGTGGTGAGAGGCTAGATGAAGCAACTCTCTTTAAGGAATTTATGCACAATAGAAGAAGGTCTTATGGCGGGGGAAAAAAGAGGCTGAGGGGGAAGAGTTGGACCGGCTCCTCATGGTAAGGGCCAACTTGGGACACTGACCTCATGTTCAAGAAAGTCTAGTGGACCAAAACGTCAATGTGGGTAGAGACACGGACCTAAATTCCATTAAGATCACTCTTTCTTCTTTCAAAGGGACTTGTGATCCATCTCTCTATCTTGATTGGGAGGTACAATGTACTCGGATTTTCTAACTCAATGAGTTAACTTACCAAAAGAAAGCCGCACATGCCATTGCTCAATTTGAAGGTTATGCATCTACTTGGTGGGAGACAAAGTGGTTACAGCGGGCAAGGAATTACAATCTTGACCTTTCGGATTGGGATGAATTGAAAGCTCTTGTGAGGGAGAGATATGTCATGAAAAGATACAAACAAGAGCAACTAACAAAGCTTTACAACTTGAGGCAAGGAGTTAAAAGTGTGGAGAAGTATTATGATGAGTTTCAAAACTTGATCCTACGTCTTGATATTATCGAACCTCCAAATCATTTCCTAGCTCGGTTCAAGGGTGGCTTGTGCTATGAAGTTGTTTCTCAACTAGTTGTCCACAAATTTGACTGACTTGAGGACCTTGTAGAATGGCCATTGAAGTTGAAAGGCATAATCTTGACAAGAAGAAATTTGGGTGGAACAAGATCTACAAGCCCTTAGAGAAGAAACCATTTGATAAAGCACTCCAAAGGAACCCACGGCTTGAAGGTACTAGTTCTTCCACTCCTAATCCTAAGGGTATTGTTTTTTTTAAATTTCAAGGTTGGGGTCACAAAGCTAGTGAGTGCCCAAACCAAAGAAATATTATATTAGTGGAGGGTGATCCTTACTTTGTTGGGGACAAAGTGACCAAAATTAATGTTAGTGAGAGAACCCCTCAAGAGGATAATGGATATGATGATAAAACTGAGAGGGTGGTGGAGGAAGGGGAAGTTAATATACCTTACGGATTGATGAGAATGATTCCTCATGATGATGCTTGGCTCGAAGGAGGTGAGGTCTTGATCCCACTCTGACCTTTTGGTGATGAAGAACCCGAGAGCAAGCTCTAGTACTTGCTCCACAGGTTTGCATTTTATCTCTTTTGTTTTGTTTCTTGTCACACTTAGGCGGATAGACAAGTTATTTTTTTTGGTGATTGGTAGGGTATTCTATTCTCCCTAGAGTCTCACGGCATGTGTAGAATGTACACTCGTGGTTTGATACTTTTGTTGATTGTGCTAACATTAACCCTCATGTCATGAGGAATATGTGTTCTTTTGTCTCCTCTATTGTTTTGCAAGGTTCGGATTCGAGGTCGAATCCTCTTCAAGGGGAGGATGATACAAGCACGGTCGTGATTGTAGACCAAAACATTGAGACTTGAGCTCGTGGGCTTCCCGACCAATGGAACAAGGTTTGAAGTGTAGAGGATAAGTCCCCAACACCCCAAAGCCACCCAAAATGCACACTCTAAAACCACTTCTTAGCCATGGCTCATTAAGGGCATTCTAGTTATTTTGTATTAAATTGTAACCTAGGCTATAAATAGAACATGTTAGGTCATTTTCTCATAACTTCAATGATATTTTGAGAGATCTAGAGAGAGAGTCTTGCAAGGTGGATTCCTTGTAAACAAGTGTGGATATCACTTATGTTGGTACTAGTTTTGAAATATTGGTTACATGGGAATCCCGTTCCCTTGAGGTCACCGTAGAGCTTGGTGTTACTTGTATGAATTCTTGGGTCTTTGTATTTAATATACACTTAGGTTTATAGTGTTTTTACATTTGTATGTTAATTTACCTATCTATCTATCTATTTCATTGTTGTTGTTGTTCATTCTCGGGTTTGGTGTCCCAAAACCAAGACTTTATGTTCTTCTTATTCTTGTGCTTGTGTTGTTCATCTAGTTTGTTGGGTCACTAATTTTCGAGGTGTTGAACACCTTAATATCTTGTTGTCATTGAGTTTTCGTTGTTGTTGTAGTGAATTCGAGAGTGGTCACCAAAGGGGTCATCGGTTCTTCCAACTTGTAGACTATTTTGGTGTTTGTTTTGTGTCTCCTTTGTCGATCTTGTATCAGTATGTGTTGTTGTGTGGGTTTTAAGCCAAGAATATTTTGAGTTTCATGTAAATAAACTAGAATATGTGTTGATTTATGTAACCCTCATGTTAAATCTTTGAATTGTGATATTGAATATGGTAGTAATGACATTCAGATATTGCTCATTCTCATGTACAAGATTTATGCATCCTAGGTTTTTGACAAAATGTATATGTGGAGGAATTGTGCATGATAACTTATGTGTGATGCTTTTAAAGTTGAGATATGGCTCCATAATTGTAATAACCCATCCTTCTCCTAGTTCAAATTCGTCTCTAGAACATTAAAGATCTTGCTTCAAAGATGAATATATTTTATTCCATGTGAAATTGTTAAGATTTTGACTTTCATCCCGTGGAAAATTGAATAAGCTTTCCATCGATATCAAATTCTCCCAAATCCGACACTCGGGCGAAGAGTTAGAGCCAATTTAGTGAGACAGTGTACCACCTGGTACTTTAGCGTGTCGCGGAGCAAGCCAAAATGGCAATTATCAAAATTCAGTAAGCCTCTGTGATGCGGTGGCTTTCCAGTTCGCAACCAAGGTGGCAACGAGATTTCCACCGCGTCGCACCAAGGCTCAGTTTCCCAATTGTCCAATTTCCAGTAAGCTGACGAAATTATGGCGCGTCGTGCCAGCATGTAAAATCGAGATTTATTTTTTCAGTTCCATATTTTAATTCCAAGGGCAAGACGGTCATTTTGCTACTCCTATATATACTATTTAACATGAGATTTCTTATTATTTCACCCAAATATACTAGTTTTCTCTCAATTTTCTTCAAGAACAACCATTAGGGTTCATAGCTCAAGACCTAAGTCATCAAGATTCCTCCATAAATCTTCCAAGAATCATATAATAAGGTATGCAGATATTGATTCTTGGGTTCCTTCCACCCAAGAAGTTCAAGAATCCTTTTCTAAATTCAAAGATCTTATATTTATGAGTTTTCATGATTAATGTGAATTGAAATTGAAGTTCATGTTATTATTGAGTTTTAATTTATGATTTAGACTACCAATTTCAAGAGTTGATTCTAGTATGTGATGAATTGTATGATGTTCATAATAAACCCTCTTCAAGTTGCATGATATTGATGTATTCATAATAATTAAGTATAGAATCTGTGGTATAACCAAAGCATGTTCCCCATATGTTTGATAGAATGCTTAAGTAAAGAGAATAGTGCCCTCTTTAGTATGTTAAGCATGAAATCCCCAATTATGTGACAACTAGTGCATGCTAAGCGTTTGTTGAAATGCCTTAGTGAATGTATTATGATAAATTCCATGCATTTTTATCTATGTGTATTCCTTATTGAACAACTATGAGGTATTAGTATGAATTCCCAATACATTTACATGTTTATGACATTCAAGTGATTGACGAGATATCGTATTGATTGTGTTGTGAATGAAAGTCCATTGTCATGATACTCAAGTGTGGTCTTGTCCTATTTATTTATGCTATCGAGTCCTGGGGGTATTTATACCCAAAAATTTAGCTGTGTGTCTAGAGTCTAGTCGGTCTCAAGATAATTTCAGTCGTGCTATGATCAGTAGAATTCATCCAGTACAAAACTTAAGAAAATTCAGTAATCTCAGTACTAGTTCAATTCAGTCCCAATATCAGTCTAATCCAACTCAGTATTCAGTTCTGATTCAATAGTATTCAGTAGTATCCAGTATTCAGTTTAAACTTCAGTGAAACTCAGTAAGCTAACAAGAATTCAATAGCATTCCGTCAGATAATGGAACCAAGTAAATTCAATTAGATCAGTCAAGCAAGATGACCAGTAATAGATTCATCTCAGTCTAGAATAGTCTAGGAGTCAGTTCAGTGTTTGTTCAGTTGGGAGTAAGATTCAACATCGAGTGAGGGCAGGGATGACGGCTTCCCCATTATTTTAGGCAGAGTCATTAATAACAATGCCTGCACTCCAGAACTGCATAGCCAACATAGGACGAGGAGTCACCCGTCATATTAGGATTGCCTACCTCCCTGGAGTCACCCGTTATATTAGGTTTGGCTCCAACCAGGTGTCACCCATTATATTAGGCATGGCATCTTGGGTTCAGAGAGAAGTGTCTTTATCCATGGCACGGTACTGACACCCTTCCAACAGGGGTTACAGGTTGGACCCCAAAGAAACTAGATGGGGCATGTCGGTTAGATGACTACCTCCTACAGTCTCAGTTTCAAATTCAGTCTCAGTAAAAGAATTCAGCTGAGGAGTTACCCGTTATACTAGTCTTGACTACTTATCATTGATCACCCGTTCTATAGGCTTGATCTCAGATTCAGAAAATTATATTCATTATCAGTAGACTCAGAGATCACCCATTATATAGGCTTGATCTCAGATTCAAACAATTATTTTCATCATCAGTAGACTCAAAGATCACCCATTATATAGGCTTGATCTCAGATTTAGACAATCATATTCATTATCAGTAAACTAAGAGGTCACCCGTTATATAGGCTTAATCTCAGATTTAGTTTATCATTACCAGTAAACTCAAAGGTCACCCGTTATACAGGCTTGATCTTAGATGTAATAAATCAGTATCAGTATCAGCAAGATTAGACATCAATCTCAATAGACTCAGTTATTCTGTCTCTCAGTATTAGTAAACTCAGACATCAGTACTAGTAGACTCAGTCATCAGTAAGTCAGTATTCAGAAACTAGTATTTAGAGTTCATATTCAGTGTTACTGCGATTCCAGTTTTGGTTTGTGCATTCATGCATATGTCCTCATTCAGTACTCTCATGTTATTCAGTTAATCTATGTTCATGCATAAGCCCTTACATTTAGCTTTACCTCATCTAGCATATTAGTACATTCAAAGTACTGACGCATACTTTTCTGTTGTGCTATGGTGTCTTAAACCATAGGTTCTGAAGCGTGAGATCCAGAGCACCCTTAGAAGTCCAGACTCAGTCAGCAGTAGTAGACACAGCAGTGAGTCCTCTTCATTCGAGGATGATCCTTATTTTATTATGGCATTAGACTCAGTTTATTTTCAGTAGACGGAGTTAGTTGGGGACATGTCCCATCAACTCCACAGTTCAGACAAGTTTAGAGGCTTTTCGGGCAGATGTATTAGTATTCAGTTTTCAGTATTGAGTATTTTTAGATATTTGAACCTTATGGCAAGTTTTCGCCAGTTTTCCATATTTATTTTAGTATATTATGCAATGCTCAGGTACAGATATCAGAAAATGGTTAGCTTGTGGTCCTTCAGGATTATGAGAACCATGTGGCATTCTGATTCCAGAAAACTGAGGTGTTATAATTATCTATGCTATCGAGTCTTGGGGGAATTGAATACCCAAAATTTAGTTGTTTATCTAGTCTCTAGTCAAAATAGAATAATATTGTAGTAGCTCAAACAGTAGCATTCGGTCAGTCAACCGAATCAGTGTGAGTTCAGTTAAACCTAGTATAGTCTAGTGAACAGTTCAATGTCGATTTAGTTGGGAGTAGGATTCATCACCAAGCAAACCCAAGGATGGGGGCATTCCTTCTAGCAGAGGGTTTGACCCTTAGTAGTAGTCCCTAAATTACAGAACTACCTAGCCAGCATAGGATAAATCATCTTTCTGCTAGACTAGGGTTGACGTAACCATATACATCTCATAAGTCTTCCTACCAGATTAGGGTTGACCCAGCTAATGTTAGTAACCTATGGAACGGTGCTAACACCCTTCCAACTGGGGGTACAGGTTGGACCCCAAATCAGTCTATAATCGGGGTATGTCGGTTAGATGATAACTCCCACAATTATAGTTACAATTTCAGTATTTAGTATCCAGTATTCTGTACAGAACTCAATTCAGTTCTACACGATCATAACTTTCAGTTATCAGTAATCAGTTATCAGAAACTCAGTACTTCACTTCAGACTAATTCAGACAAATGATATATGCTTAGTATTGCATGTCCAGTACTTATAGTAGTCCCAGTCTTGCATATACTCTCATCCAGTTACTTCATGATATTTAGCTATTATTCTCATATACGTGAACTCATACATATTAGCCTAACCTCACCTAGCATACCAGTACATTCAAAGTACTGATGCATACTCTTTTTTTGCGCTATGATGTCTCATATCATAGGTTCGGAGGCTCGGGTTTCTGACCGTACTTAGACAGATCAGTCTATCAGCCGCAGCTACAGTAGTGAGTCCTCATCCCTCGAGGATATGATATTTATTTAGTCATTTTATTTCTTACAGTATTTTCAGTAGTTCAAGTTAGTTGGGGCCTGTCCCATCAACTCTTTCATTTCAGATGTTTAGAGGCTTTCAAACATTTTCAGTTAGCAGTTATTTTTTAGTTTTTACTTCCGTATATGTTTCATGATTATTATTCACTTCTCATAGAAGATACCAGTCATGGATTAGCTTGTGGTCCTTCGGGGTTATAAGCACCGTGTGACGCCTAGGGTGTAGTCTCGGGGTGTTACAGGTGGCTACTCTACCTTAAACCCTAAATTACACCTATTTAAAGGGGCAAATATCCCTTTAAAAGGCATCACCAAAATCTTGAAGATCTCTAAGATCTTCAAAGTCTCAATAAATTGATGGGATATTTATAGATCAAACCCCCTTCTTCTTGATAATCAAATACATCAAGAAAATCCACAAAATCTCCTTTCATCTTGATAATCAAATACATCAATAAAATCCATAAAATCTCTTTTCATCTTGATAATCAAATACATCAAGAAGATCCACAAAACCTCCTTTCGTGGAGATCAAATCAAAATCTTCCTACATTCGAGAAATATGCCACTAACAACCCTCGAATTATGGAGAAATCCATATCAAATCCTACATTCGATAAATACGCTACTGACAGCCCTCGAATTATGGAGAAAATCAAGAGAAGAATCAAGGGAGGAACCGATTTGTACTCACATCATTTTTCAATAAAAATTCTTGTTTCTTCATATTTTATTTGTGATTATAATTTTTTTTGTCACTGTATAAATTTGTTGGAAACATACTCAATCAACGAGTAATATATTTTCTAATCAAGAGTCTTTTTATCAAATAAATAGTATCATTTGTGACCAACTATTCAGAGACGAACTCAGAATTTGAAGTTTGTGGGCGCACCATTGTTGTCAAAGACGCGCATAAGCCTCGAAGTAAGACTCAAAATGTGTTGAGCGCTCGCCTCGCTTAATGTGCAGCTTAGGTTCTAATTTCTGATACATACTTTTCCTTGTCAATGAGGCTTTCTGAGGAGACGAATTAACACTAAACAATTGACATGTCACTTTATCAAAAAAAATAAAAAATTTTGTTCATATATTTGTCATTCATGCTTATATTATTAGTCTTGAACTAGACATATATTTATATCTTTTCTACCTTTATGTCTTTTTCGTAAAATTTCACGCTTTATTTGTACTTTGTGCTTAAACACAATAGACCTTGAAGCCTATTTACGCTCATTTCTTTTGATAATATTGTGGAGAACCACTATTATCTTAAGACGTTAAAAAAAAAACTTTCGGCGTCGATTAAGGAATATTATCATATTCAATTGATCGCTAAAGACATGAACAATACTGGAAAAATAAATATATAAAACAAATAAGAGTTTTAAGCTAATAACTTTACTTTCTTATAATATGAAGTTTACTTTTAACATTTTTAAACAATCAGTTGTGGTAGCTCAATAGTCAAGGAGGGTTCCCCTTAGGGACTGGTCGCGAGTTCAAATCCCTATTTCAGCAATTTTGTTGTTATAAATTTAGTAATAAGCCTTTAAATTTGAAGTATTGAAAATAAAAATTAAGGTGTTGTGTGAGCTAGGGATTAATCCCTGGTCACATGGACGGAAGGGCTAGCTTCAACCAGTACACCAAGGTGTACTACCATTCATCATAGGGTGCACTATTAGCTATATCCCAATTCCTCAAGGTACATATATATACACAATTTTTTTCGACGTTAACGGGTGCACGTGCACCCCCACACATACATGTGGATCCTCCCCTAAAACTATTTATCTATTAATGTAATTATAATGATTAGTAACATATATATTTTGCTTGATGATTTAAACTCTTTTTATAAAAAAAAAAAAAAAAAGATTTTCTAGCGCACAAACTAATAGTCATTCAAGAAAATATTTTTAGTATATATAGTCATTACTCAATTAGCGAGTACTATATTTTCTAATTAAGAGTCTTTTAATCAAACAAATAGTATCATTTGTGACCAACTATTTATCTATTAATGTAATTATAATGATTAGTAACATATATATTTTGCTTGATGATTTATACTCTTTTACGGATTAGGTACGATAATTTAACTAGATAATAAATACGTAGGTATTTATTTTTATTGATTGGAATAATTTTCATTTTTATCTTCTTGACTTAAGATGTTTTATTAATTCATATTCTAGATTAGATATTATCGTAATTAAATTATCTAGTGTTTTAGGATCCTCGTTAGTAATATGTAACCTTTTGTATTCTAGGTATAAATTATATAGTTGGGTTTCTATTTCTTTTAATGATTTATTCTTTTCGTAAGATGTATTCATTAATTTGTTTAGTTTATTATTTTATCCTATTAAAATTTTAGCAATTTCTGTGTAGTATTTTATTCTAACTTTGCTATATTCAATGCGTAGATTTATATTTTTTATTTGACTAATTAGTATTTGTTGTTCATGTATAACTAATTTTCCATCTGCATTAAATAATTTTTCGTATGTATTAAATAAATTATTACTTGTATCTTCCTTTTCTAAGGTTAATTTTATTTTAAGTAATTTTTCTTCTAGTTGTCTTTTCTCTATTTCAAGTTGATTTCTGTAATTAACTTCTTCATATATCCAATTTTGCCTTTCTCTAATTTTCTTTATTTATTCTAACATCTTTTAATCTGAATAATATCCATCTGGGTAATTATCTAGGTATAACTGTGCTATCCAATTCATAATTTCAATTTCATAGTCTAATACTTTTTCTAATATTATTCTCTTAATATCTATAATTTCTATATCTCTAAGTATATATAAGATTAAGATTTTAAGATTATCTATCAATTAAAATTGACTAAATATTTTATTATAATATTTTGTTGTTGTTTGTTTTAGCCTTAGTAGTTCTTGCATATTTTTATTAAGGAATTCTATATATTTTATATCTTTATTTTCCATGTATTTGTCTATATTTATTTTCATCTGTTTTTCTAGTAACTGTATGTTTCTCATATCTTTTTCTAAAAATTCTATGTAATTTGTCAGGGTAAGTATTTGTAAGAGTAGTTAGGTAGGTATGGTATATAATTTACTCTAGTCATGTAATATTTACCAAATGCTTTTTCTAATATGATTTTTCTTATATCTACTACTTTTATATCTTTAAGTGCATACAAAATAAGTATTTTAAATTTGTCTACCATCACATCAGATAAATAATTATTCATTTTCATAAAATTGCTTTTTTCAAAATATTCCCTTCAACCACGTACATAACAAAATATAGTCATCTTAGATTACTTTATACTAGATTATTCTTAAATAACATGTTCTTCGGTCACTATTAGCATGGTAATCTGGATATTTTCCCTTAAACAGCGCCTCTACTCTGGTTACTCCCCACCACGGCTTCTTGCCTTATTGGTTTCACCTTTAGGATGACATAGTTCTTAGGGATTTTTTTCCTTTTCCACTTTGCTAATAAACTTCTTAACATATTATTCTTCGAATAATTCTACTATAAAGTAACTAACATGAATCTATTTTATCATACCATGATTGTTGGGAATTATGAATTTAGCTATTCATAATCATAAATAAATATACCTGTTCGGGTAGGTTTGATATTTCTGAGCTTTGTTCCTCCATAGATTTTTCCATTGAAATAAATCTGTTTTTTAATTAACTGAGCAAAATATTTGTTGTGGATTTGAGAGAGTATTTGCTTCAACGCATGAAGGCTTGCCTTGCAATGCCTTCAGTTCTCTTTATTTATAGAATGAAAGAAAGAACTTTACAAATTTTACAATCCTACACGTTTTACAAAAGCTAAAAAACAAAAAAGCTTAAAAGTCCTAAAAGTTATCCCCTAGGCTACCTAAAAAGTCTATGTAGCCTTAAATGATCCTAAAAAGTCTACATAAGAATCTAAAAAGTCTGTGTAAAAATAGTAACTTACAATAATTTAAAGACTTTTACGTAAAGAAAATCTGTACAATAAATATCTTATCTCCGTTGATTTTGTCGTATCTGCTATATCTCCATTATTGCTCTTTATCTCATCTTCCAGCTGTGGCTTTTATGTCCTTCTTATTCAAGTTGAACTTCTGGTACAATATTATCTTCTCCATTACATATTGAACATTGATGGTCTGGATATTTATGTCCAATTAACTTGCAATATCTGGTTAATAGTTCTTCCGAAATAAATTTTTCTTTAATGGCTCTGGCGATAGATTTTTTCTCTGGATTGAGTAAGGTCAAGATCCATTGTCTTACGTCTTCCATATCTGCTTCTCGTAGCTCCTTTGAATTCGAGTATATTATTACATTACCTCTTGAATAATAACTCCATATGGGATTTCTGTTACGATAATTATTTGTTAATTCTTGAAGAATCATAGATAGTCCAATAATTCTCTTATTTGCATAAAAATTTGGTATCTCAATTCTAGGTATTTCTGGTTGTTGAGTAATATCTTCTGGTATAATCATATCTCGGGTCATTCCTATTTTTACAACTTGTATAGGTGATTTAACTTCATCATACAATATCTCTGCTGGTGCCGTATAAAATTTTATAAAAAATAGGTTACCTTTGGTTATTCTTTTAAAAATGTTAAATGAATCATATATTTCTGGTATAGTGGATATTTCATTTCCGTCTTGGGTATATATGGTGCTAAGTAGTCCATATTCGTAACATGTTTTAACTAGACCTAGTTTGATTTTGGGCAAAACAATTAGCTTATTGTATCCGGTTAGCTTCTAGGTTATGTAATTTGTATGTGGTTCTTGGATGTTTATAGCTCTGGGGTTGGTATTTAAGAAGGTTTGTATTTTGTAAATATTTTCTATGTATGTTTGGGCTGTATGGTTGTAGGTCTTTTTGTCTTGGTTTAGACTTTCTCGGTATGTGGTGATTTGTGGGGGTATAAACATAGGATCTTTTGGTGTATTTGGAATAAATGATTTATCAAATAGCTTGTTTAGGTTCATATTTGTATTTCTCCTAACTCCTTTGCTTGTACCTGCAGAAGTAGATTGATAAATGTTATGGGTTTTATGGAGTATCCCAACGTCTCCTTCTAGCTCTGGAATTTTAATGTCTTCCGATCGACATAGCTCTGCACACTGCTGAGTTAGTTGATTTGTAGCTATAGACTTCAGTTTATCTTCATTAGTCTTTAGCTTTGCTATCTCATTACCCATACTGTCCACTTTTATTGAAAGCTTAGTTAGGGTGTTGAGTATTTTTTCTAGAGTATCTTCTTCTATTATATCAGTCTGTGTAGCTTTGTCTTGATATGTAATTTGCAATAACATTTTTGTTAGTACTAATTACTTCAATTGTAAACGTAAAATTTAATATATTCAATACTAGTCTCCGAATTTCTTTTGTTGTAACTGAATTTTGTATTTTCTTTGTTAGCCACCAACGTACCTGTGTATTATCTGTTCGTACAATAAACTTGTTATATACAATATATGGCTCGAATGCTAATAAACATTTATATAATGAGCATAATTCTTTTCTATTTATTTCCCATTTTATTTTTGTTTCATTAAATGTACCTGAGTAGTATCTACAGTGGTGTTCTAATTTTTCTTCTTCATATTTATATTTAAGTACTCCTCCATAACTACATTCACTAGCATCTGCTTCTACTATATATATAAATTTTCTATTTTCATCTGAAAATTGTAATTTTGGTAATTCTTTACAAAGTATTTTTATTTTTTGAACTTGTTTTTTATCTTCTTCGTTATAATTATATTCTACATCCTTTTTTAATTTTTTCTGTAAGGACTTTAGATTTTCTGCTAATTTTGGTATATATTCTCTTACTTGGTTTACTAATCCTAAAAATGATTGTAATTTCTTTTTTGTATCTAATTCTTCTTTCGAATTTATTATTTTTTGTACTATATGTTGTTGCATTTTTACTCCACTTTTATCTATTTGTATTCCTAAAAATTCTATCTGATTTTTTATAATTTCGGCTTTCTTTTTACTTAAACTTATTCCCGATTTTTCTATTATATCCGTAAATTATTCCAATAATTTTAAATGTTCTTCTTTGGTCTTTGTATATAATAGTATATCGTCTATATATACTATACAATTAGGTAGTCGTTTAAAATAACTATCCATAAAATGTTGATATCTACCTGGTGCATTTTTATATCCAAATGGTAGTACATTCCATTCATAAAATCCTTGTGGTACCGTAAATGCGGTTAATTCCTTAGATTCTTCTTCTAACTTTAGATGGTAAAATTCTGATTTACAATCAAATTTACTAAAATAATTATATCCTTGTATTTATCTTATTTTTAATATTTTATTTGGTATTGGGTAATTATAAGTCATTGTTTTTGCATTTAAATTTCTATAATCAATAACCATTCTACTTTTTCCTCTTTTTTGTTCACTATGTTTATTTACTATAAATGTTGGGCTATTATGTTTACTATTACTTTTTTGTATATATTGTTTTTCTAATAATTCTTCTATATGCATTTTAAATTCTTTTAAATCATCAAAATTATATGTTAATGGTTTCTGGGTTATTATGCTATTTTTGTCTATTAATTCAATTTTTATAATGGTTTTATGTTTTTCCCATCCTTTTAATGGATCTTCACTATATAATTGTTCTAATTTTCTTTTAATTATTTTTATCTTATTTATTAAAAATATAGTTATTTCTGTTTTATTTATCGAAAATACGACTAGTTCTATTGTATCTTCAGTATTTTTTATATTTTCTAACTTTTTTGTAATTTTTTCACTTCCTTTTATCCAATCAGTTTTCTTTCTTATTTTATTATTAACTCTTTTTGCTCTTACTTTCTGTTTACATGGTGTTGTAAACCACCAATCCGTTCTAGTTATTATATGTGGGTATAATTTATCTCGAAACGGCATTCCTAAAAGTATATCTTTTGATGTTAGTTCATAATTATAAATTTCTTCTATTGTTAATATTTTATCTCATACTTGTGTTTTTACATTCTTAGCTTTGTAAGTAATTAAGCTTCCTTCGTTATTAAATCCTTTAACTATTATTGGTGTTTTTAATTTATCCCATTTACTTTCTGGTAAGCAATTATATCTACATAAATTAGCTTCTGCTCTTGTATCTATCATAGGCGTATAATATCTACTGTAATATCCTTCTACTACTATCTTCATTAATACATATATTTTCATTTTATGTTAAAACTCTTCTTAAGAATAATTTTTCTCTGTTATATGTTATAGTTAATTGTGTATGTTCTATATTATATGGTTTTACTTGTTCTAACCATTTTATTCCTAATATTATGTTTGTTTTTTGCATTTCTTCTTTTACTTCAAATTCTATTTTTATTTTTCTTATTCCTATTATTATTTCTTTTTCTGCTATATTTTTAGTATTTATTAAACTTCTTGGTAGATCTGGGCATATATTATTGTCAGTTTTTATTTCCTCATTTTTTACTAGATATTTTGCTATATAATTTTCTTCTTGTCCTGTATTTAAGAGTATTAAATATTCTTTTTCATTTACCTTTCCTGTTATGTAATATTGGTTTGAATTATCCATTGAACTTGTTTCATAACTTATTCTTTTTGATGAGCTTGATGATTCCGGTTTATCATAAGTTGTTCTTTTTGTTGTACTTATTCTATCATTTATTATTTTTAGATCTTCTTCTATGTCTATATTTCTGTAACTATAATCATTATTATCAATTGTTTTTATAAATTGTTCAAAAGGGCTTTCTATTTGTATTTTATTAATTTTATTTTTTCCCGTTATTTTATGTTTTGTTGTTAACACATATAGGTTTTTACATCTTGCCGTAAGTATTTTACTTCCTGGTGTTAATTCTATTCCTGATATTTTCCAATATAATACTAATGATTTGTCTATATTTTTATCCGTTACTGCTACTGAATAATTTGCACTTATTATAAATTTAACTTTTTGGTATATTAAATTTTCTTTTATGGCAGTTATTATACTTTTTTCTATAGGTTTTATAATTCTATCATCTGCTAAATATAATTCTATTGGTGTATCTATTCCTTCTCTAAAACATGCTTTTATTAATATTTCTGTACCTCCAAGGTGTACATATTTTATTGGGTCTCTACTTTTTATATCGTTTATCTCTTTATTAATTATTCTTTTTGTTACTAGTGGTATACTAGCTTTACCTTTTGCATATCTACAATCTATTACATGCTCTTTTTGACTTACTACATAATATTCTTCCTTTTTTCTAGTAAATATATTTTTTATTGTTGGTATTTTAAATATTTTTTCTACACTTAAGTTTAACTCTTTTCCTTTTATTTCATCAAATACATTGTTATCAAATATTATTTTTTGATCTGTTCCTTCGTCATTTAAACATTCTTCTTTTGTTAATATTTTTATATCTTCTTCAGTCATTTAATTCGTCTAATTCACTATCTATTTCGTTATCTGTTTCATTCTCTGAAATTTCATATATACTGTCTTCACTTTCTAATTCGTAATCTATGTAATCTATCTGCATATATTCTATATTTTCTATTTTTATTTCTGATATTTTTTTATTTTTTGGGTTTTTAGGTAATTTACAATCTCTAGCTAAATGTCCTATTTTTCCACAATTATAACAGGTACATTCCTTTATAGATTTCTTTTTCCTATATGGTATTTTATGTTTATAATTTTTTACATAATATCTTTTTCTTGGTTTCTTATACTTATATTTTGATTTTTTGTATTTCTTATATTTCTTATGTCTTTTTCTTTTTTTATAATATTTATCTTCGCATCCAAATTGAGGTGTTATTTTATCTTTGCAACATGCTAAATTTCTTATTAATGTTTTTTCCATTTTTATTTCTTCTCTGTATTTTTCACATAGGTTTCTATACCATTGTTGTAAAAAATTTATTCTTGCTCCTAGAGTATCTACTGTTTTTGTTTCATCCCAACTTTTTATTATTTTTGAACTAAATGGTTCAGGTAATTTATTAAAATATAATTTTCTTATTTCTTTACTTTCTTCTATATTATATGCTCCTTTATAATAATATTCTTTAAATGCGCAAGTATATTCATCTATATAGCACATATTACATATTGCTAATTTTAACATTAAATTCCTATTTATATCTTTCTCTTCATTTTGTTCTTCTTTTTTTGTTGTCATGCTACTAAATTCGTCTTTTATAGTTGTTTCATATTTTTTTATTAATTCTATAGGTGTTAATTTTGTTGATGATGTTCCTTCTGTGGGTTTGTCGGTTCTTAATATTCTTTTACTATTTTCAGTTAGATTTAAAAACCATAGTTTCACTGTTCCTATTAGTGTTCTTTCTATATATTCTGGTGCATCTATTACACTTATATTATTATCTAATAATTGTTTTGTCATATATCCTATCCATAATTGTATTGTTTTTTCTGTATCTATTACACAATCTAAGTCTAAAAAGTTGTAATTTTTATTAACTATTTGTTTTGGTGTCCATTTGTCATATTCATTCTTTAGATTATATCTTTTAAACTTATTCTTATAATATGTAGGTTTTCTTATTTCTGATGTACTAGGTATTATATTTTGATCTTCTTTTTTATCAAGAGTATTTATTTCTGTGTTGATGTTTTCTAAATTTTCTTCATTAATTACTTCTTGTTTTTCATTGATTTCTAAATTTTTTGTATTTGTTAATATTTCTGTACATGTTTCACTATCTTCTGAATCATAATTATCTGTTTCTTCAACATCTATATTATTTATTTCCAATTCCTTGTCTTTTATTTCTTTATTGTCTATTTCTAATTTTTCTTTAAATTGATTTATCTCGTTTAATAATTTTTGTTCTTTATCTTTTTTCTTCTTTTTCTTTTTGTCTTTTTTCATACAGATTTTTTAACATTTGTGATTCTTTTTCTAATTTAGTAATCCTACTATTTTTAGTTTCTTCTATTTTTCGTATTTCTTCTGTAGTTTGTTGTTTTATTTTTTCTATCTATTTCTTCGTTTTCCCTTTCTATTCTTACCATATCTGTCAATTTATCTTCTAATTTTAATTCTTCTTTTTCTAACATTAAATATAAATGTTCACCTATTTTCTTATATCTTCTCCCTAGATTAGAAAATACTATTCTTATTTTTAGTCCTTCGTGATTTTCATATATTTTTTCGTCTATTATAAATTCTTCTTTGTTCATTTAATTGTAAATAGTTCATGTTGATATATATATTCTAAACTATCTATTTGTGATTCTAAATTTGATATTTCATCTTTTTGTGCATTTATTGAGTTTTTACTAACTCCGGCAAATATATTATAACTTAATCTTTCTATTCTTATTTTTAATTCTTTACGTTTTTCAGAAATAGTTTGTCTTAGTTCTTTGTATTTTTGTATTTTATTCATTTAAACCGTATTTATAGTATTTTGGCGGATACCTAAATCTGATTTTATCATAATTAGGTGGTATGTGTCTCATTCTCCTAGATTTTAAATGGATTATTAATTTTGCTTCAATACTAGATATTAAGGTAATTAGGTAAGCTAGTCTTTGTGGGTTTTCTTTTGTTTTATTTAGACTTATATATTCTAAATAATTACTAATTAAAGATTCTTTAATTTTTCTAAAAGCTTCTCTGTTTTTAAATGGTCTTCTCATAATTAATCAATATTAATTATTGTCAAGTAAATCCAATCTAAATTCATAAATTCAAACATGTATGCTACTTCTGTATTTTTTAAATAACTGGGCTTTGATACCATTTTAGGGCACAAATTAATAATCATTCAAGAATTTTATATATATATATATATATGCATATTAATTTTAATTTGAATCATTTTAGAAATAAAAATTAATAATAATCAACTTTATATATTGGTAACAGATTTAAGAGTATTTCAGATATTTTGACAAAAAAAAGTGCTTAGAAGCACTTGTTTACAAAACACATCACTAACTTTTTTTCCAGTTTCAACACTTTTATCCAAACACATAACTGCCTATTTTTAAAATGAGTTCAACACATTTTTTAAAATGAGTTCAACACTTTTAAAAATACTTTTAAAGAGCTTTTTAAAAATCATTTTTTTTTGGGCCTATCCAAACGGGCCCTTACAATGAAAACTAAATACACGGATGAAGAGAAAAGATTAGTAAAGATGTGAAGTTCGTGGCTGCTCAACATTTGAATTTTGGAAGTCAAATTGTAAGTCAGCCATGATTGGATTAATGCCACAGCTTGTTGAAGTGTCTAATTACTTGAAGTACTTTGATAGTGACATCGGATGCCGGTGACGTTTCATTATTTGCATCATTCGTATGACGTTTTACGTCCCTGACTTCTTGCTTGGGTTTCCTCAAAGTCTTCTCCCGTGTATTAGAAAAAAGGGGAAAAGTACTTGCTGGTAAAAGTATTCTGCTAGTTAATCAGCTAATACAATAGTGGTAGATAGACTGGCAAAACAAATGGAACTAGCTAGTGAACTTTTTTTTTCGGTTAAAAGCTAGTACACTTTTTTAGTTGAGGTTTGTAACTCCTAGATATGGCATCTTTTTATATACGGGATAGAAAAAACAAGAAAATTTTATAAATTGGGTTAATTTATGATATTTTATTTATTTTTTATATGAGATAGTAATTTCATCATTTAATACAATAATAAGATAAAATAATTTTCAGATTAACTAAAACTTCAAATTAAACATGTGATAAGTTAATTCAAAATTTTATCTCAAAAATATCATTTCAAATTAGCTATCTATGTTTTAATTAGTTACTGGGTATTTCTAAGATATTTTACGGATGTAGAGTCATTTTTTGATAATTAGAGCAACATTAATGTAATTGAAGACAAAAACACGCAACATAGTCCACACAAATAATTAGAACTCTCCGTCCAAGTTTGTGCTATTCTTTTTGACCAAATTTAAGAAAGTAAAAAATACATGTAAAATTTAATGTTTGTAGGGGTGTGCAAAAATCGAATCGATAAGAATGTTATTGGTTTATTGTTATTGGGTTAACGATTTTTTATTGGTTTTATAAAAAAAATTATTGGGTTATTGATTCGATTTGATTTTTTTTTTATTGGGTTATTGGGTAAACCGATAACTCAATAATATATATATATATATATTCCTTATTATATATTTCTCTTTATTTCTCTTTAATTTCTACAAATTAACAAACCTATTATTTCAATTATACAAACTCTTAATTTCTCCTAATAACATTTAGTTCAAACTTAAAGATTCTTGTAAATTAAAACACATCATGTAGGATTTTTGGTTGCAATTAAGATTACTTTTTTTTCCGTATTAGTTACTACTATTTCTATTTTATGAGTATTTTCTTATCGGTTAAATCGAAAATCGAACCGTCAAGGACTAAAAACTGATAAACCGAAAATCGATAAAAATAGCTTATTGATTTGATTATTGGTTTAACATATTTAAAAATTGAAAATCGATAAACCAAATCGATAATATGTAAAATCGAACCGACCGATGCACACCCCTAAATGTTTGAAAGAATTAAAAAATAGTTCCATGACTATAATTCATTATACTAAAAGTAAAAAAATAAAAATTTAAACTAATTACTTTTAAGTATAAAAGGTGTTATTCTTTTGAAGATTGAATTAAAATAAAATATATTACAGGGTTATCCTCAAATATAGACTCAAATTAGGGTGGCTTTAAAATTTTAGCCCCAAATAAAAAGGTTTTGTTAAAATAGCCTTAACTTGTTAAGGCATATTTTCTTGGACGAAAATACCCTCCTGCATGCCGTTGAATCTCTTTCTTCCAACTTCAACTTATATTTGAGAATAACCCGTTTCTTCTAAATTTCAGAATCGATCTCCAAAATATTCGCTATTAAATCTCTTTCTTTCAAATTCCAGAATCAACTTTCAAACATTCGCAGTCGGCTTTAGCCGTAAGGGTTCTTCAGGTATGAATTTCATCATCAAAATTCATTGTGGTAATTTTAGCTTATTGATGCATTGTGATAATTTTAGCTCGTTATATAATTAGCATATTAATTTAATTTTTGGGGAGGTGAACGTAAGCTGAAGTTGGGATATGTTGTTGTTGTAGTACCATATTTACCATTGAGGAATTGCATCGAATAGGTTGTGGGGAGTTTGTTATTGCGGTTATAATTGTGTTTGAGTAGTTGTGGGGGGTCGGTCTTGGAGAGAAAGGCTATTAATATGGGAGTTAACATTGATCGCAACATATTTTGGAAAGGCCAAACGTATAAGGTCAAGGTGGTACAAGAAATTAGTTCCAAGTATTTCAAACTAGTGGTATAATTAGCATTAGAAGATGATCAGAAATTGTGCCGAATAGGTTGTGGGGAGTTTGTTATTGTGATTATAATTGTGTTTGAGTAGTTGCGAGGGTTTGATCTTGGAGGGAAGGGTTGTGTTTTCCATCTTGAATGAATCCAACCTATGTTTTAGAGATTAAAGAAGCACTAACTTGTTGATTCTAAGAACACTTTAGCTATTAGCTTGTATAATATAGAGCAACATGCAATGAATTTAAACTCTCTAATGGTAGTAGGATTTGGCACTTTAGGTAACAAGGTTACTATTATACAACTTTTTAGTGTTAAAATAAATCCTTCATTATTGAACACACATCATATTTATATTCATTAACCATTTGTTGTTGAACCATGCTTACCTTGATATGTTGGAATAATCATCGGTGTTTTTGGCAACTTCTTTTATCTCAGTATCGCGTGTTTCTGTTGAATTGTTAGATAGAATCCCCTGGAAGTCAATTGCCCTTGCTTTTTTTTCTGCTCTTTCTGGGATGTCTGCTTCTCTTGCTGTCCTACTTCATCTTATCCGATCATATGGCAGGAGAGAGTTCCCAGGGATATGGGCTCCTTGCACTGAAATTCTCATATTTTTCCCGGATAAGTCAAAAACATACATTAATAGATACTGCTTTGGATCCGTAAGCTGTTATTATTTTGTCCATAATTATTCGATATGTCCTCGAGGAGAGTGTCGTAGTTCATTAAATACAGAATTAATTTGCGGATGCACCATTGATTTGGCAACCTGATTTACAGTTATGTTAACAAGGTAACTTCCATTGAATTTGCAGTAGAATAAATAGGTGATATAGCAAATGGTAGGGCTACTTATTACTATATCTATCCTCTCTGTAATTGCTAGAAGCATCATATCAAGGTGATTGTAGATCTGCACTAAAAATGGTCATACTAAATTAATTTTTTGGGATGTCCATTACATCTTGCAAACTTCTGCAATAGGCAATAGATTCTACTTTGCCATATTTTCTTCGTTTTGTTTAGACATTCTTGAGTTTAACACGCTACACTTCTGGATGCATATTTTCTTTATTCAAGTTTTCATATTCACTTTTTCATTAATTAATTGATTATGCTACTTCCAACTATGTTTGCAGGTTTCTATGTGACGCAGATTGCATATTACTCTTGGAGAGGTGCTAAAGATTATCGATTTACTGCCATCCCTGACTATTGAAGTCTTCAAACTTCATGTAAACTCTCAATTTAGTTACTAGTTTTTGAAATAAGTTTTGTGATAGTTTGTATTCCTCATATGCATACTGTCCTTCACACTTCAAAAAACTTCTGAATGTTGAACACACATCATATTTATAAAAAAAATTGGTTGTATCTGGTGAGACAAAAAATATATTCAACAAAGCATTAACTGAAAACCTGATAGGCAAAGCAAATACTAAAATAATAAGATTCTTAGTTTAAAAACTAAATAAGATTCTTGTTACTTTTTTTCTTTCATAACTGCCCTAAAATACATGGGGTTTGAATCACCTAGCTTATACACAAAGCCCTAAATTTTTATTGGAACGTGCTCTCTTCAATATTGCTCCACTTCTCAATAATAGTCAGTACATCATTCTCTTTCAATGCCATACTATTAGAGTATTGAGTTGATAAACTATGTTGTATAACTTGCAACCTATCTCTAAAGTAAACAACCCTCTCTGAATCACCCCTATAGTGTGTTATTAAGTAGTTTCAAGTGCGCTTTTAACATCTTCAGATTCTGCCATACATTTCAAGTTATGCCCCATGGACAAGAATTGACACTTTCTTAGTCTGTAATGATTTGACAGATGATCTATAACTCTTGCCCCAGAGGCAAGACTGAGACAGTTATGCCCCATGGGCAAGAGTTGACACTGTCATAGTCTGTAATGATTTGGAAGATGACCTATAACTCTTGCCCTAGAGGCAAGACTTTGACAGTTATGTCCCATGGGCAATAGTTGACTATGCCTTACTCTTTAATGATTTTACTTGTTAAAGATATATATTCTAAATTAAATTGTTACTAATCTTTTGTTGTTTCATTTTTCACAAGAGTTGTGCTTGTAATGGATGAAAAAGAAATGATTATTGAGAAATACAATATGGGACAATCAATTTGAAATTATTTATAGAAATAATGAGTTACAGGTTATCGAACCAATATTGGAGGTTGCAATAGATAAAGAAATGGGGCAGTCATCAAAGATTAAGAAGGTACGACAAAAAAAGAAGAGGATACTTAATGTCGAGACTACTCTCTTGAGACACAATGCCTCTTTGAATGAGGTAAGTGTCAAGTCGATCTTCATTGACAAATAAAATATGATGACGTGCATGTCAAACATTGTAATTACACACAAGATCTAATTTAAGATTACCAAATCAAGCACAACAAGATACTCACTGCGATGTTTGGACGACAACTGTGTGTGGCGGTTTCATGCCTCGAAGATTTCCGATTCTTTGCTCTTTCAGGTTACTACATATGAAAAGGCTCACAGTTTCTCGGTTGATTTTATAACGCCCGACCACAAGAATGCAACATCAAAGGTCATATGTGACTACATACTAGAGCTTGTGCGTGACTCTAGTAATGTAATCACATCAAACTTCGTGGTAGATGAAATAAAAAGGAAATACAAAATAATCATATCATACAACAAAGGATGGCGAGCGATACAACATGCCTATACGGTGATAAGAGGAACCGCAGAAGAGAACTACAATAGGTTGCCATTGTATCTTCACATGATATAAGAAAACAACCCAGACCCGTACACAAACATAAAGAGAGACAATGAGAACAGGTACAAATGATATACTGTTGAAATTAAAATTTTTTGCCCAAAAGGCAAAAGTTTATTCTTTAATTACACTAATTAAATTATTAACATATATGCAACTCTTGCCTCATGGGCAAAACTTAGTCTAGAAAATTATTAAAATTGAAAACTTTTGCCCAAGAGGTAAAAGTTTATCCTTTATTTGCACTGATTATTATTAACATAGATGAAACTCTTGCCTCATGGGCAAGACTTAGTTTAGAAAATTATTGTACAAATGCTATACTGTTGAAATTGAAAACTTTTGCCCAATGGGCAAAAGTTTGTTCTTTAATTGCACTGGTTAGATTATTAACATATATGCAACTCTTGTCTAATGGGCAAGACTTAGTTTAGAAAATTGTTGAAATTGAAAACTTTTGCCTAAAAGGCAAAAGTTTATTCTTTAATTGCACTGATTAGATTATTAACATATATGCAACTCTTGCCTCATGGGCAAGACTTAGTTTAGAAAATTGTTGAAATTGAAAGCTTTTGCCCAAGAGGCAAAAGTTTATCCTTTATTTGCACTGATTATATTATTAACATAGATGGAACTCTTGTCTCATGGGCAAGACTTAGTTTAGAAAATTATTGTACAAATGCGATACTGTTGAAGTTGAAAACTTTTACCTCTTAGGCAAAAGTTCATTCTTTAATTGCACTGATTAGATTATTAACATGTATGCAACTCTTGCCTCATGGGCAAGACTTAGTTTAGAAAATTGTTGTACTCTGATTATAAACATCAAATGCAAATTGTTATTAATATTCTTTTGCTCAACACAGGTTTCAATATGCATCTTTTGCTTATGGCGCTTCAATCATTGGATGGACCAACTGTAGATCGGTAATAATGGTAGATGCAACATTTTTAAGTCAAAATATTGTGGTGTCCTCATGATAGCAGTGTCAATCTCTAAATCTGAGATATTACTTTCCGCAATCACCCATTCTGAAATGTTGCATTCCCAAAGTACCTGGCATTGAAACTTAGACCTCCTTGCCTTTTTTTTCTTTTGACGGAGGGCAATGTATGAACAGGATTACTGAGATTGAATAATGTAATATTTTATAGATTTTTTTTCTTCAATAGCTCATCCATGTTTTGCAGAAATTCATTCCTCGTTGCATATCTTAATACAACATTCTATTTTTTAGGGGAATTTAAGGGCATACATACGTAGTACGTTCTTGTTCAGGTTTATGTTTGTACGTGATGCACGTACTCTCTTATTACATTTTCAGGTCTGGGCCTATTGGGCTAGTATTTTCTCTAACTACAGTTGAAAAATTAGAAGAGAAAAATAATAGGTTCTTTTAGAAGAGGAAAACAAACTGTTCACTTAATTGTACTATTTTCATTTATTATCCATGAACATGGGTTATTAGGAGATGGAGCAACGTAAATTTTGTAGCATTTTTTTTCTTTTGCAATAGCTCATCCATGTTTAGCAAAAGAAATTCCTTATTGCATTCCTTATACACCATTCTTTCCTTTTGGGGGAATATAAGGGCACACTTAATACGATCATGTTAACTAGTTTATGTTTGTATCTGAGAATGAATAGCTGAGAAAAATCTGGAGAAAAAAAAGAGAAATAAAAAAAACTCTAAATAAAAATTAAAGACAAATAAATTGAAAAAAAGGAAAAAAAATGAAGAAATATATAATAGTTGAGAAAAAAGAAAAAGAGAAAAAAAAAAGGTTGAGACAAATAAATTAAAACATGAAAATAAAGTTAAAGGAAAAAATAAAAACTGAAAATAATAAAAAACAGAATAATAAATTTAAAGGAAAAATAAAAAAGTGAAAATAATAAAAAATAAAATTTGAGAGATAAATGAGTATGAAAAGTTTAAAAATATATTTGAGATGTAGAGGGACAAAACGTTACTTTTAGTATATTAAAAAGTAAGAAAGACTATTCTTCAAAGACATTCTTATTTGGGGTCAAATATCTAAAGTCACCCATATTTGGGTCTATGACATGCAATTTCCCGTATATTACATAAATTGAGATTAAGGATTACTTGCTAAAATGCAAACTTTTCATACTTGTGTAATATACGAGCCCATCTTTCGTAATAAACTTTCTTCTTGAACAATTTATACGACTACAGGCAACATTCCAAAATTAATTTACCAGCTAGTCCATGGTTTTTTAAATCTATATTAATCTTCCGTAATTACCTTAGCAGCTATTTGACAAAACTCAAGCAACGAATACACAAGCAATGTTTCAAAATCAAAAGAGAACTTTAGTAGCTTAATTGATGAGTTAATAACTCAAATGGTCACTTAACTTGTGACTTTTCTCTCAGAAAGTCACTCAACTTTGTTTCTTACTTCAAAAGTCACTCAACTTAGGATTCTTCTCTCAGAAAGTCACTCAAATTTATTTTTTACCACAAAAATCGCTTAACTATGAATATTTTACTTACAAAGTCACTCAATCTATTTAATTAATTAATTATTAATTAAAATTTGCTAACATGAGATTTTATTTAAAATCAAAATTCAAAAAAACTAAAAATCATTTGAACCATATTATTACATATTCTCATATTTACTTTATAACCAGCTGGAATTTTAAAATATCATAAATAGTTTAAATCAATTCACTTATAATGTTAATACTATTTTTAAGATTTTCAGAATCATATTAATTTAGCTGATTAGATTTAATTAACTTTCAACGTGATACTTATTTATGAAATTAATTTTTCAATCATAATGTAATTTTTTGTATTACCACTTGTATAATATACAGATGCATCAAATAAATACAATGAATTTTATTCCTAATAAGTTGACAAAAGAAAACGTTATAGATTTTAAACTAAAATGAAACATTATCAAATGTTATTAAACATTAGTAACATTATAATATATATACTACAACGAGGTAAAATTAACAACAAAAATTGTACAATTAAATGATTGTGATTTTAGGATATTAATTGATGATTTGTATGATTATATATACTTTAGAGTATAGAGTAATTTATTGGACAAGAAAATTACAAAAAATAATAGTAAAATCAAAATTCTAAGAAATAAAGAGATATTCTTTTAAGGATAAATTACTCAAACTAGCAACCTTAAGATCTTAATTATAATTAATAACAACACTTTCTTAAAATTACAACTTATGTCAAAACTAGCAATATTTTGACTTTTCTAGAGTTAAGCAAGTGAATTCCACCAATTGTTTTTCCTTTACCTATTTTCAAGCAATTTACCCTATTTTCAAGCAATTTATCTATTTCAGTTTCCTCCATTCTAACATTTTTTTTTTCAAAATCGCTATTTGCTCTCTAATTTCGGATAAACTTGTTCCCCAATAATTAAAGGAAGATGGTTTTACAGTTAATGCATGTTATTTTTTTTCATATAACTTTTTTTGGTAAAATAATTTCGGCATTTTTCAACCTTCTTCTGCGAATTGTTTTCTTTTTTGCGGTTTGAATTTTTTGGAGTTACGCGATAATGTCAGTACATACAAATCGTAGTAGTTCAGTTAGTGGGATTCCACCGATGAATTTTAGGTCCGATGAACTACCATCATTTAGTCTTGGTTTAACACAAGATGAAGAAATTAACTTGATTTCTACTAATTATCAGTCTAAGAGAGGTGTTAGCAAAGTAGAAGTGAGATCGAATCAGCGTAACGATCCGAAAAAGATTGTGAAAATCATGAAACAGAAAGCATTGAGAAAAGCTTCATCCCAAAACTCACAAAAATTTAAAAATCGATGAAAAAGAGAAAATTGGATGAAAAAAGAGAATCTAGTCAAATTTCAAGTCCTGTTTTTTATCTGATTATGAATCTGAAGAAGAGAAAGTGGAAGAGGTATTTTTCTATTTATAAAATTTTATAATTTCTGGACAACATGTTCATATATGTGTTTTATATATACAATTTATAAGGTGTGTATGTAGTTTTGAGTTTTGTTAAGATATGAAATTGCAGTTGCTAATGGGATGATATGTATTTGTTATATATTTAAGATATGTATTTTGTATTTAGGTTTGTTATTGATAAGATTTGTATTTGTTATGTATAACATATTTAATATATGTATGTTGTATTTAAGATATGTGTAGGATATTTATATTAGTTACTGAGAAGATTTGTATTTGATGTTCAGTTGTATTCTTTTCTTGGTAACCTAAATTTTGGACCATTCATGTATTCATAAAATTTTATGCATTTGTATTTTAATATTTTTGGACTGTATGGTCATATATGTATTTTATATATATATTTGATAAATTATCTGCTTGTGTGAGAGTTATTGTTAAGATATGAAATTGTAGTGTGGAGATATGCATTTGTTATTTTTAAAATATGCATTTTGTATGTTGTAATTATATGTAATGCATTTGCTACGAGTTAGATATGTATTTTGTATTTATTTGTTCTAAGTTTTTATATATGGTGACATATGCTGAGTGCCTTACTTTTGGTGACTGTGTTTCAAATATTGACTTTGATCCAGATCTTCTTCGCATGAGATATATTTTAATGTTGTAAAATTATGCTTCGAGGAAAGAAGATGAGAAGGCTGAAAGTGATGATGAAGCACCAATGAGGCCTCCTAAGGATATTGGGCTAACAAAAGATATTGAAGTACATGATATTTGAAGTTTATTTGTATTTGGCAACATTGAACTTTAGGAGGACTAAGATATAGTTGAAAGATGATATCTTAATATTTTTTTATGTGATTGTTAGATTTTTGATCGGTATGCTTCTAAAATAGAATTGTTCGATCTCACTTTATGTTATTGTTACACATATTTTGGTATGAATATGTGATTTTCAGTTTTAAGTATAATTTTCAGTAATGAATATATATGTTTCAGTCATCATATGTATTTTTCAATGGGGTATTTGTATTTTTGGTTGTATGCATATGTATTTTTTGGTAATACATATAAGGTAAGTTGAGGTTGCATATATTATTTTTCATAGTATGAATATGTATTTTTTTGTAATGCATATATTTTTTTTCCAGTTATGCATATATACTTTCGAATAATACAAAGTTATTGTATTGTTTTGCATAAGTCTATGTATTTTTATGAAGCATATGTATTTATGATTTATACATACATAGTTATTCGTAGATATCTATGAATAATGCATATTTATTTATGATTATTGCATATGTTTTCATTAAAAAAAATAAATGAATTTCAAGTTCTGATTAAGTAATTGATAAGTCATTAAATGTATTTTTAATTATTTTTATTTATTACATAAATATATGTTAACTTATTTTTAGTTTTTATAGATTGGTATACGTTTTTATTAGAATCTCATATGTATTTTTCATACCAAAAAGTTAACTTGTATGGTGTACATTCTTTGGCGTATAAATAAATAATGGTATATGTCTTATAAAATATATTCATGATGATAACATTTGCAACAATTTAACTACAAAAGAGTCAACATCATCAAAAATTTGTATCAAAATTTAAAATCATAAAATAATCAATAAAAAAAAATAATTGCTTTTGAACTGAATACATCTGTAAACTTATCATTTATTATATTTCCTACATGAACGCCAATTGTGACCTTTAAATCCACATGAACTACAATAATTTTTTTTTCTTCTCGAACATATCTCTTTTTGACTTTCCACGATCCTTCTTTGCAGGTCTTTCAGGGGCTCACTTGTATTTTGGGGGCAAAACTATCTCCTCTAATATCTTCTGTGGAATCACTCAATCATCTTTGTGTGGTATAGGATAAATGGAAAGATCATACGTTCTTGACACAGTTTTTGATTTGTATAGGTCAGAGTAATATGATCCCTTTTGAAAATTCTTGCTATCAAGTACTTCATAAGCATGCACACACGGTATCTCGTCCTATTGGAATGCATGGATTTTTTTTTTTTTTATCTTAAGGCAAACAATAAAATGTTTATCCTTGTCGTGTACTGTATAGACATACTCTGAGGCTGGTATAACCTGAAATTATTAAAATAAAATAAAAATTATAACAATAATTATTCATTTGACATTTGTAATTGTTCCAGTTTAGCAATTGTATTTTACCAACTCTGCATATGTATATTGCATGTCTCAATATGTATTTTTAGAAATATATGACCTTCATATTTAAAAATAAATAAATAAATGCAGTCAAACACTTAAAACAGAATGCATATGTATTTTTTAAATACATATAGCTGGTAACATATGTAAATTGAAATACATAAAAGTAACTATCAGTGATCACATAAACAGACTGTATATGTATTTTACAAATACATATAACTGACAGTATATGTAATGTTAAATGCATATATAAGAACGACTTATGGTTCCATCCATGGTATAAGCAGTTACAAAAGTACCAGTATACAGTTTTCTGAGATGACTTGCATTAACGATTATTATAGGTCTACAATGTTCAAATCCTTTGACATAATAATTTATTAATATATACAAAATTTCGAAACGAAATCCAACAAGAACAAATTATTTAATTGAAACGGAAAAAAATACAAAATAAACTGTAACAATTGTATATCAATATTCAACCTACATAACGTGATGGAAAACTCTAATTTGTAAAAAGAAATTATCGATCAAACCACTTTGTTCGAGAACTGATCAAATCATTGTTGTTACGATTTTTCCAACGATTTTCATAAATATAGTTCGAAAATTCACAAAAAAAATCATATTTATTTATTGATACCTGTATTTGCAGCGTTGTGTTATCAAACTCTTCTCAAAATATTAGACGATGCACATAAATTTTGGAAGCAGTCATTTTTTTTTAAATTGATATGAGTTGCAGATTATGAAAAACGTTTTTGAATTTTGAATTATGTTGCTGTAAAATAATAGTTGTAGTTAAAATAGAGTCATTAAAGGAAAATATATCTGTAAAAGGTTAAGAAATCTGTCAAATTAAATGTTCCTTAAATTAAGGAACCGTTTTTTTCATATTAAACTGAAACAGATTGGAGTTAAATTAGGAACAGAATCTTTAATTGTATATGTATTTAACTAGCAACAGTTTAATCAAATACAAAATACATATTGCTATTTTTTGTAATTTTGAAAGGGTTGCTCTAAAACTTACAATTAAGGCTTTATAGTTGCTATTTCTGAAATTGTCCCTTCTTTTAAATCATTTAAATGAATTTTGGATTGGATTGGGGGGTGGGGGTCATTAAATTGATTGTTTAAATGATTTTTTTTTATTTCTTAAAATTTTTATATTAAATACAAATTACATGTTAGCAAATTTTAATGAAAAATAATTAATTAAATAGCTTGAATGACTTTGTAAGTAAGACACTCATAATTGAGTGACTTTTAAAGTAAAAAGTAAAATTGAGTGACTTTTTGAGAAAAGAACTCATAGTTGAGTGACTTTTGAAGTAAGAATCAAAGTTAAGTGACTTTCTGAAAAAAAAAAAAATCATAAATTGAGTGACCATTTAGACTATCTGGACGTTTATTCTATTAGTAATAATTCAATCACGCACCTCGTAATCCTCTATTGTTAATTTTTTTTTTATAAAGAAAAATCTAGTAAAGACTAGAGTATTTGTTAAAAGTAACGTCACATTCTATAAAGCCCGTTTTCTATGTTTGTGGGTTCAAATCAAAGAAATAACCTCTTACAAAAATATAAGATAAAACTGTACAATAAATTTTTATGATTCAATTCTTTCCTAAATATCACACATAGTGCAGACTTTAGGACACTGAAGTACCTTTTCTATAATTGCAAAGATAATTTTAAGATAGTTTAAACTTTAAATTTAGGGATGACAACACATCGGGATGGACGGGAATAGGGATTTGTTGTCTAGTTTTTCTCCAGCGCATTAAGTTTATTGAAACAGTGTCCAGTCCAAAGACATCTGACAAATTAAGAATTTTCAAAGAAGTCAGTGTCCGAAGAAGAAGACGACAAAGCCACAGTAGTTGTTCACAAGTGTGACGTAGAAGCGTGACGTGGGTATTAATAACGTCATCATCTGCGCAACTTTGAGTTTATCTCTTCGTTTTTTTATTCTCATTTTCCAATTCATAGTCCTCTACTCGTGGCTGGATTTAATGGAGTACAAGTCTGTGATACTTCTAGAGTCAAGTTGAAAAAGTTGAAATTATGTAGCCGTTTATGTAGCCGTTTGGCTATAGAATTTTTTTCTTTTTCTTTAATAAAATTATTTTATTTTAGTGAAAATAATAAAAATATACTGTATTTGATCATGAATTTTTTAATTTTAATTTTAAAAAATTATTTGAAAAAGTGAAAGTAAGTAATTTTTTTTCACTCATACTTCTCTTATAAAATTTCAAAAACAACTTTAATTTATATTCATGGTCAAATACAACTCCAACTTCATCTCCAACTTGAAAAAAAGTAAATTTTATGACCAGGGCCTATGTTTCTATATTCAATTACGTACTCATTCCCATTCATTTTAGTTAGTTTAGTTATCATAATTATTAAAATTAAACAATTACTGTTAGTATAAACATGAATTGACTGACAATCCTGGCCATGTGGCAAATATCTGGAGGGGTCATAGTGAGGTAGTTCAATTTCCCAACTAACCTTTTATATCGATTCGGATCATCAAATGGATCAGCATCATCCTTAGTAAGATGTATATTAGGAATCACTATAGTGCCCTATGCCTAAGCTCCCAACTTTTTTGATTGGACAAAGGAAAAACAAAACTTCTTGAGTTCTGTACCGAAGAGAAAAGAGGAAGAAAAGGACAAAGGAATTGATATCTTACCAACGCAAGAACAAGTAGGTGAGCAAGGGAGCTAACTTTGTAAACAGCCATTATGGATGCTTTAATTTATCGTAATTAACTTATTTTATATTTGGATAAGCTAAGGGTCTATCCTTCACCTATTTACAGCAAACAAGTAATCAAATTGAACAAAAAAAATAAGTCAGATCTATTAATTATTGGCTAATTAAAACATAATTATACATCCCTCTCAGTTGATTGAATTTTGTATTCTTTTATTTCTACTTGCTAGTGCAAGTTTGGCAAGGTACGTACATACGTTTGCTTCTTGATTTAATTTTTTATCGACGGCTTTTAATTAATTATTCACGACGTACGTACTCCTATTAGAACCCCGATCCACTACAGTCTATTTTGCCAAACTTTCATAAAATAATTTAAGTTCTACACAAAAATATATTTTATAATTATGTTATTTATAAGGTAATTACGTGTTTATGATAATTATTAATAATTGAACTTTACCGATGTATATAAACCTAACGAATAATAAGCCGCCCTTGCATTTGCAGATAATTAAACGAAGTGATAGGTACGATAACCGATAGGAAAGAGGTTATCTTTAATTACACATGCAGAAATTAAGTTAATCTAAATCTGCTACTTGTTCAATAAAGAATTTAAACCTTTCAATAGTATTGGGAAGTTTGTAAATTATTGTAATAAAACTATAGCACCAAAGTTTGAATGAAATTTGTAGGTCAAGTACATACTTTCTCAAGGACAAGCAAACCCTTCCCTTTCTTGCTTCTTGCTACTTCTACACCTACGAAGTATTTCAGCTGCCCCAAGTGTATGATATAAAACTTGGTGTATAAAACATCTTCAGAGAAAAAAATCGTGCACAGTCTCTCTTATAATAATAATATTAGAGTCACAAAATGAATTCAAATTGAGTTGACCCATCTAATTCGTTCAAAACTTAATGGATTGGGTTCAAGATAATTTATTATTAGGTAAATCTCAACCTATTAAGTCTCAATCCATTTTCAATTTGAGTTCAAATAAGCCCAATCAATCTTTACTTCAACCCATTTAGTAAAAAAATTATTTTCTTAATGAAAATAGAAAAAAAAGTGACAATGTATCCATTCACACTCAAAATCACCCACCTCACCTCGCCCCCACCTTACCCCAACCTACCACAAGTGAACTTACCCACCTCCAACCCCACCTTTCTTAAATAAATTATTTTTATTTCTTAAAAGAACTTTATAATTTTTCTTCTTCTTCCCACCTCATCCCATTATCCCCTTCCTACCCTCGAACCCCCACCCCCCACCCCCCTAAAAAATTTAAAAATTTAATTTTTAAAAGTAAATAAATAATTTTTTTTTGAACAAAAATATTAATCTTACCCCAACCCCCACCTCTCCCTACTCCTTACACCCCTACACTCTCCTCTCCTATATGACATATCCTCCCCCCCCCTGCCCCCCAACCATATATTTTTCTTAAAAATAAATTAATTTATTTTTTAGAAAAAACAAAAGTTATATTTTTTTAATAATAAACTTTTACCTCAATTCCCATACTTTCCCTAACCCCTACCCACATCCACACCTACACCCCGCCTGCTCTCAATTTTTTTAAGAAAAAAATATTTATTTTTTTAAATAAAAAACTTTTACCTCAAACCATTCAAATTTATTTTCTTTACAAGTGGTAAATATTACTCCCCCCGTTTAAAAAAGAATGTCATACTTTCCTTTTTAGTCCGTTTAAAAAAGAATAATCCCTTTTCTTTTTTGGCAATACTTTAATTTCAACTTTCCACATGACATGTTTAGGACCACAAGATTAAAGAACATTTTGGTATATTTGACACAACTTTAATTTAAGGCCACAAGATTTAAAGGTCTTCTTTATTTTCTTAAACTTTGTGTCAAGTCAAAGTATGCCATTCTTTTTTAAAACGGAGGGAGTAATATGTTAATATATTTTTTAGACTAAGCGGGTTACATTGGGCGGGTCAAGACCCAATCCGATTTTTACCCATTTCAAACCCAAAGTGAATTTGTTTCAACCCAAAGTGAATTTGGTGGTGGTGGTGGGGGGGGGGGAGGGTCATGACCCAACCCAATTTCCAATTCAACCCATTTAATATCTTCAATCATAATCCAACCCGCCCATTTGACACCCCTAAACAATATCATCAACATACACAACTAAAAGAATAATATTAATCATTTATTATTTGTAGAAGATTAAGTTATCACACTTGCTCTTTCTCAATCCAAATTTCTCAACCAACAATAACAACATGCCTAATATATTTTCACAAAGTGGGGTCTAAGGACAGATAAACAGTACACAGTATGTACCAGTACCTTATAAGTGAGGTAGAGAGACTGTTTTCGAAAGTACTCTGCCTCAAGACAATAACATTATTGAGAATGACCTCATATAAGCTGAAATAATAGGTAGAAACAACTAACATATAATAACAAAAATAAGTCTACCACAAAGTAGTGTTATAGTGCAATAAAAAACAACAAACATTACCAAAACTTCAAGACCAAGACACTTCAAGCAAAACACTATGACAACTAACATGACTAACAAGACAAAGTGCACCTACCTACTATCAGAGACACACTTCTACCTATTGCCCATCTACCTTAATTCGTGTTCTCCACATATTTCTATCTAGGGTCATGTCGATAAGCAATAATTCTCCATGTCATGTCTAATCACATTCCTCTAATATTTCTCTGGTCTGCCTCTACCGCGCCTAAATATATCCATAGCCAACCTCTTACACCTCTGCACATACCTCGGGGAACCTCCTCATCACATGTTCGAATCACCTCAACCACGCTTTCCCTATTTTATCTTCTACCGAAGTTCCACTCTCACCTTGTATCGAATAACCTTATTTCTAACCATATCTATCCTAGTAATCCCACACATACAACACAATAATCTCTTTCCCACCATGTTCATTTTTTGGATGTAAGAGTTCTTGACTAGCCAACACTCTGCCCCATGTAACATAATTGGTCTAACCACCATTTTGTTGAACTTTTCTTTAAGTTTAAGTGACACTTTCTTGTCACATAAAGTTTTGAATGCGAGCCTCCATTTTATCCACCCTACACTATCACAGTGAGCGACATTCTCATATATATCACTGTTCCCCTGGATTATCGATCTAAGATACATGAAACAATCTTTCTTTTGAATGGCCTAAGTATCAAGCTTCACCAACACGTCAGTATCATTTATCCCCTCACTGAACTTGCACTCCAAATATTACATCTTGGTCTAATTATTTAGACTCTAGGGTCTATCTCCATACCTCCAACTTAGCATTAACTCATTTAGAGTTCTAGTAAATCAAAACTACATCATCCACAAATAGCATACATCATGCCACCTCAACTTAAATTTTCCACATTAGTACATCATCACCAACACAAATAAAAATGGGCTAAGTGTTGATACTTGATGCAACCTCATCGATATGGGAAAGTTCTTCAAGTCACCTGTTACAACTCTCACCCGAGTCTTAATTCCATCATACATGTCCTTTATCGAACTAGTGCACACCATCAGAACACCTCTAGCCTCTAGGCATCTCTATAAAATCTCTTTGAAGAACTTGTCATAAGACTTTTCTAGATCGATGAACACCATGTGTAAGTCCTTCTTTCTCTCCTTATACTACTGGACCAGTCTCCTACGAGATGAATGACTTTTCTAGTTGAATGACCTAGCACGAATCCAAACTAATTCTAAAAAATAGTAATGCTCCTCCTCAAATGTGTGACTCAACAATTTGATACACCCATAGTTGTTACAATTTTGAATGACACACTTGTTCTTATATAATGAATCATTTTACTCTTTCTCCAAACTTTTGGAATCTTCTTGGCCCTAAGAATTATATTTAATAGCTCGATTAGCTACTCCATTGCTAGTTTTTTCAAACCATACACGAGGACTTTTCTTTAGCCAATATAAGATTTCCTTATAAGACAAACTTTTCCAAACACCCCTTGGGAACAAACTCAGGTGGTTGCTCCATAAATACCTTTTTATATGGATCACCATAAGAACATACATTCTTGATGTCTAACCAATGTAAAAACCAATGCCGAGAAATAACCAATGAAATAAACAAGTGGACAGAAGTGAGCTTAGCTACCAGGGGAGAAAGTATTAGAATAATTCACCCCGTAAGTCTAAGAATATCCTTTAGCCATAACTAGCTTGAACTCTTGCGATAACCATCAATAATAATTTTGACTACAAGGATCCACTAGCATCCTACTATTTCATTCCTTTGAATAAATCCACTAAATTCCAAGTGTGATTTTCATTTAAAGCATGTATTTCTTTGATCATTGCAGCATGTTATATAGAATGATTTAAGGCTTTTTTTTTTTTACTATTTTGGGATAGTAATAGATCCTGGAAAGCCAATCAAACTACTAATTGTAGGAGATGAGTGATTATAAGAGAGAAAGTTAGTTGTGGAATATGTGGATTTTCACTTATCTATAAAATATATGAATTTTCACTAATGTGTACCTTTTCAAAGAGCAAAAGTAAGGTTCAGATTTTCCAAAGAATCAAGTGGAGAAGGATCTGATGACAAAGGAGTTTATGTAGGATATGTATCATTAGGCTCTCACCTCCTTGAGTAAACTTAAAAAATTAACGACATTGCTTGTATAGATTGAACAAGTTTTGAAGGCATGATAGTCAATTGATGCTCAATAAACGAACATAAAGATAGAGGAACAACATCATCTAATTATTTGGTTACAACATGAGTAACTAAATAGACTAAACATTCATCTTCATCTTTCTAACTTGTAGAAATGATAAGTGCATAGAAGGATAGTGTAGTCTATGAAAATATAACATAATTTGACACTAGAAATTCATCAAGTTCAATAGAATAACACTTATACACCTTTGAAAGGTGACAATAGCCTAATAAACACACTTTAACAGCTAAAGGGTCTAACTTGAAAACAGATTGTCAAACATCTCGAGCATAACTTGTTCTCCTAAACACCTTAGGTTCCATAAAAAATAGTGATTTAATTGGAAAAAGAACACTATAAGGAATATCATTAGTCAACATAGTTGGAAATATGCAATTGATTAGAAACAAGCAATAAAAACAACATCAACCCAAAATTTGTTTTGAACAATAGTGCTCTAGCTATCTTGGTATATGCCTATTATTTCTCTCAAAACTCCATCTTGAGGGGGTGAATGTCATGACCCGAGTCTTCACCCTGGATGTAATAAGGTGCTTAAGGCCACAAGTCACCACAAGCTAACCCATGACATGACATAATACTAATAACTTTGAAAATAATAAAATATATATGTGGAAGTTAAACTATTTTATAAAATATCTAAAATAAATATCAAATCTGGATAAACACAAATATTGAAAAAATGAAATTGTGTGACGTTAGATCTGAAAGCCTCTGCCAACCGCAGAGTTATTGGACAAGTCCCTAGCTAACTCTAAGTATCTAAAACTAAAAGTAATACTGAAAAGGAAAATAAAACATAAACTCCCATCCTCGAATGATGAGGACTCACCACTGACGATCGCTGAGATGGTAATGGAGCATACTAACCATGGGGTTGGTACTGACATTTGAACCTATATAATAATGATAAAATACAAAGAGAAGGTAAGCTAATCATACTGAAACTACTGAATGCAAAACTGAACTGAGCTATAGTACAATGACCAAAAGGAATCATGTATGTCGAGCAAAATAAAACCATAAGTCATGAATAATCTTTTTAAGTAAAAAGTATGATCCAAGTACAATTTAACTAAAATTGAAATCATAGGAAATTCTCATAATCTACATAGACCATGTGAGCAATACAGAATTTAACCTATAACCCTAGTTGGGAGGTTGTTCTATACCTTGCCAAGGGTAAGAACCATTGCTAGAGTGAATTCACTTATGAGCCTATTTGGGCAAGGGAGACACTCCCAAGTGACGGAGACCCCATATCCTCATGGTACGTAGTTTGGGACTTGGGTTTTACTGAACTCGTGTCTTTTCAGTACTAAGTACTATTCCCATATCTATACACATATGCTCATGATTATACTAAACTCCGAGGAAATCATATGTACTAGTTCAATTTACTGTAATTGAAGATACCTTAATTAGATAGTTCATGCTAATTTCATAAAGAACCTAGACTTGTGTGTTTATAACACGTTAAATATTTATGGAGACCATATTTAAAATCATGCATAAATATGATATTCATAGTCATAGAGATATTCTAAAGCATGGATATTGAGAGAATCACAATTTGAATATTTAAGGCCTTGCCCTAATTCATGGAACTCATAGAAAACTTAACTTTAAACTTTGGTAACGAGGGTTAAATAAGACTCTTACTGAATACCCACATACGTTTTACTTGGAGAGGATCTAGGCCCAAACTTGAATTCTTTGAGAATTTGAAGAAGAACCCTAGTTTAGTTCTAGAAACTTTGAATCACCTTTTTGATTTTTTTCTAAGAGGTTTAGGATATCTGAATAAGGTATTTATATGCTAAAACCCCTTTAATATTCCCCTAAAAGAACCTTGAATAATGTATTTAGGTTTAGGGATTTTTTCAAATATGGAAATACCCATACTAAAACGTAACTAATCTTGCTGGATTCTGTTGTCATGGGTCAGGGTATGAGTCGTTACTTAAGACAATGCGTCTTTTTGACTCTGGTAGATTGGGATAAATCTCAAACCTTGGAACTGACTTGTAACCTATGACTTGTTGTGTCTAACAATGAGTCATTACCGAGACTCATTGCATCTAGAGGAAACATCAACTCGTGGGTTCTTCGCTAGAATAGGTTATCTAATAACTTATGGTCAAACCTAATAACTCATGGTCACTGGGTGAAAATTTCATATTTCAAATCTTTTGTGTTGACACTCACAATGGATCACCCAACAAGTCATTAGTGTTGACTAGGATTCATGGTCTATGTTTTTAGTGAAGAAAAATTGATTTTTTCTACTAGTTTCTGCTCTAAGTCTTAGATATTATCTTAGGTACTTTTGGGATATTAAAATATATTCTTTTTAGAAATATTCATCCTCAAATAAAGACTACTAAGGCTGAAAATGGTAGGAAAAGTGGTGCAATCCAAATAACTGAACGTTAAGAGCTGATTAATGACATAGTAACTAGGGGTAGCAAAATTAGCCCAAACCCATTTAGCCCGCCCAACCAACCCATGCTTGAGTGGGTTGGGCTAGAGTGATTTTGAAGATGGGTTGATTTGGGCTAGCCCAAGTGAATCCATTATAAATCATCAACCCAAATGGGCTAATAATGATGCCCAACTTTGACCAATATAGATGTTTAATCCTAGTATTTATAATTTCGCTTTTAATATTTTTAGTTGTTTCAATTATATTTTTTTCCATCTTGAAATAATTGTAGTAATAAATCAGTTTTTGAATGAAGAAAAATAATTTTTTTTCTTACACCATCTCACTACCCCGTCCCCCACCTCCCTACTCCGACCCCTACCAGCGCGCTTAAAAAAACTTATTTTTTTTTTAAAAAATAAAATAAAAATCAAAGTCATTTTTTACCCCAACCAACCCCTACCCTCCTCAAAAAATAGATTCTTACACGATCCTCTTATCCCCAGCTCCCTAAATATGAACCCCTACCCCCATCCCCCTAAAAAATTAAATTTTTCTTAAAATTTAATTTTTTACTAAAAATAAACTTTTTCTTACCCTTCCCCTCCCCCTCTATACCCAGACCCACCCTTATCCCCCCCTCCTAATAATTTTTTTTTTTTAATTTGTATTTTAGAAAAATTTCAAAACTTTTTTCTTAGCCCACCCCTACCCTTCCACCTCCCCCCTCCTAACAATTATTTTTTTTAATTTGCATTTTAAAAATATTTCAAAACTTTTTTCTTAGCCCACCCCCTACCCTTCCCGCTTCCCTACCCCTAAAAAATTTTTAAATCATTAAAATTTATTTTATAAGAAAATCATATTTTTTTTCTTTTTCCACCTCTCTTATCTTATTCGTTATCATTGTTTTGTGTTAAATATATATACAAATGATTTTATTAATTATTTTTAGTTTTCATATGTTATTTTTACGTGAAAACAATAATATGATAATATAAATATAAAAATAAAATTAAAAATACCATTCCAACTTAAATTGCTACTAGAATGGTAACTTGTTCAATGATGGGTTAAGTTGGGCGAATTGGGCTATAACCCATTGTTTAGCCCATCTTGGACCAACCCATCTATATTTTGAGCGGGTTGGGCAATGACCCATTTGTTGCTTTAGCCCATTTTGACCCGTCTAAATTCGGCCTAACCCGCCCATTTGCCACCTCTAATAGTAACCAATTTCTAGCTGAAATATAGGTTGTGAAATATGTATGCACACTATGACATCGAAGCAACTAAGAGACATGAAATTTAATGGGATGCTAAGGAGGAAAGTATTACCTTAAGATATTACTGATCTAAGAGGAAAGAGGTGGGAGTACTTGGCTATTATATCTACTTCTTCTTCCTAACTAGCTCCCTCAACTAGATGATTTTACCAAAGAACTTTTATCAAAGAGACTTTCTTCTTTCTCAACTTACGAACTTGGCAATCAAGAATCTCAATTGGGGCCTCTTCATAAGAGAGACTATTTTTCACAACCACACTCTCTAATGGAATATTTAAGGTTGTATCACCAATGCAATTCTTCAACAAAGAAACATGGAACACTAGATGCACTGATGCTAAGTTTGTTGACAATCTAACTTATATTTCGCATTGCTAATGCATAATAGAATTTTGTAAAGACAAATATATCAAGGACTGATCTTTTATTTCTTTTCAAACCTCATCACCCTTTTCATGGATGAATTTCTCGATTTTCCCAATCATCAACTGTGGACTCATGCTTTCTTATCCTTATATTGTATATGATTTCTGATGACCCAGAGTTATTTTATCCCTTTTCTAATTAGCTAAATTTTCTCCAAGCCACATAAATTGAATCAAGTCCTATTAAAGTAGCTTCACCAACCTCAAACCATCCAATAGGAGATCTACATGTCATACCATAAATAGCCTCGAATGAAGCCATCTGAATACTGGAGTGATAGTTTTTATTATTAGAAAATTCAATAAGCGGCAAATAATCATCCAAGCTACCTTTAAATTTGATTATGCAAGCTATTAACATATCCTATAAGCTTTGAATGGTTCGCACTTCTTGACCATTTATCTGCGGGTGAAAATTTGTTCCAAGGTAAACTTAGGTACCAAGATCCTTCTGAAAAGACTTTTAATATTTAAATGTAAAATAAGTACCCCTATCTGAGATGATAGTAAAAGGAACTCTAGCCAACTTGACCAAATCTTGAATGTAAATTCTAGCATAATCCTTGACTAAACCTGTAGTATTAATTGGCAGGAAATATACTGACATAGTTATTTGGTCTACAATAACCCATATCAGATCATGCTATTAACGAGTTTGAAGTAACCCTATAATGAGATCCATATTTAGCTCTTCCACTTTCATGTAGGAATACTAATATTATAAGTTATATCGCCTAGTCTCTGGTGCTCAACCTTAATTTGCTGGCAATTCAGATACTTAGCCACTAATTCTGTGATATCCCTCTTCATTCCATTCGACCAATAGACTTTTTGTAGATCACTATACTTGTACCACTTGAAAAAATAGTATAATGAGAATTGTGAGCTTCCATCTGCCTTGGTTGTCTCAAATCATCAACACCTAAAATACACAAGAGACCTTGATAACGCAGAACACCATCTCCCCCAGGAGAACACCTCTACTTTCTGCTTTTGGACTAATTTCTTTAATTTAATAAAAATAGGATCACTATCCCAATTTATCTTTACCTCTACCACTAATGAAGACTCAGAACCATAATACTTCCTTCAGTTGAACCAACCAAAAAAACTCCCAATCAAGAAAGTATGTGAAATTTACAAACTAACTTAGTTTTTTTTTTTTGTAATACCTCATATTAGTCTTAGCTCAGTTCAACTCATAGCGCATGCATAATAGGCATAGAACCTGAAAATTTAGCTAAGTGTTGGGACTTATTTTTATTTTTGCCTCTTAACTTCGATGATTTTTAAAATCACCTTCCCGACCTTGAGATTTAGATTTTTGAGTTAATTAATATTCAGGGGTGTAAGGAGCATGTCTCGGAGAAATTTTGGATTTTTCAGACGAGGATTAAGGAATGTTTGGATTTTATTTCCAGAACCTCACCGCGATTACATCACGTCGCGGTGAGTATAGCGATAAGGGGATCATTGCATCGCGGTGATGCTTAATTTGGTGTTCTAGTAATGAATTTAAATCCCAAAGGGGTAGTTTTGTCTTTTTCTATTGCCCCAATCTGTAAAAACACGGGATTAACCTTCAGTTAAGGCATTATATGCCCAAATTCCTCAATTTCTCTCTAAATTAAACCCTAAACCTTCCCCAAGTTCATTAATTTCAAGCATCTTTCCTTCAATAAAAACCAAGAAATTATGCTTCCCAATCTAAGAACGTTCAAGAAAAGTAAATCCTCTTTTAAGATTAAAGCTTTAAGGTATGTTTGATGTTCATCCATGGGCCCTTTTCACCCATGGAGTCCAAGAATCCATTTTTAAGTTTTAAATTATGTTTTTTACATGTTATTATGAATTATATCCATGAAACTCATATGAACTTTGCTTTTCAATCATGTTTACCATGTGATTTTATTGCAACTATCCCTTGACACATTTAAATGATGATTTTTTGCATGTTAAATCCTTAACCCATTATTTTAATATTGCAATTATGCTATTATTACATATTTTAACTATTCTCATGCTTTAACTCACGACTCTCGCGTGTTTGATAAAATACCTAAAAGATGAATTTTGAACAATGATCCTTGTTATGATTTGTGAAACAATATATGTCTATATTGATACTTCTATTCAGTGCTGGGGGTTATGAATACCCAAAAATTAGTTGTTTACTTAGTCTCAGTGTCTTTTAGAATGGTTTTCAGATATGTATGAGCATTATTCATTTAGTCAGTTATCATAACCAGTTAATCTTAGATCAGTTCAGTAATCCAAGTCAATTCAGTTGGGAGTAGGATTTAGCATTGAGAGAACCTAGGATGGGGGCTTACTTTCCAGTAGAGGGTGTGACTCTTAGTAGCAATCCCTTCATTCTAGAACTACGTAAACAACGTAGGTTTGAGATGTTAACCTACCAGTTGAGGGTTGACACATATCTCACCAGGGCACCTGCCAGCATAGGGTAACTCTTTAGTCCATTGGGACTTCACTTTAGTGGATCCCTACAACCATTGTTAGTACCCATGGCATGGTACTAATACCCTTCCAACTAGGGTCACAGGTTGGACCCCAATTAGCTTAAATGGAGGCATGTCAGTTAGATGATACCTCCCATAGTCTTAGTCCAGTATTCAGTATAGAATTCAGTTTCAGGTTTGTTTGATCATAGCATACAGTAATCAGTTATTCAGTTATCAGTATTTTAGCATTTTAACTTATAGATTCTTTCGTAATCATATTATATTCTTGGTTATGCATTCGCAGATTTCATAGTTTTTATGTATTTTGTTCAGTTACCTCATACTATTCATTTAATCAGTTATTATTCATGCACATGAACCCATGTATATCAGCCTAACCTCATCTCTCATACCAGTACATTCAAAGTACTAATCACATATTATTTTCTTGTGCTATGATGTTTAATATCATAGGCTCCTGACAAGGCATAGATAGTTCAGCCTATCAACAACAGTAGTCATAGTGAGTTCTCATCTATTGAGGACAATGGTGGTTTATTTTAGTTTACTTCAGTATTTTAGTATTTTATTTTAGTTTTCATTTGGAGTTAGTTGGGGCCTGTCCCATTAACTCTTTTTAGTTAGTTTTAGAGGCTTTCAGACATTTTAGATAGTCAATTGATTTGTTAATCTTTTCAGTCAGATTTTTAGTATGTTCGCTTATATTTTGTACTTGAGAATTTTGTTGTATTAATTTCAGTACTTAAAACCTTTGGCATTATTAATTTATTTTTGCACATGTGTATCTTATTACCATATTATTCAATGCTCACAGCAGGTATCGGTTCATGGGTTAACTTGTGGTCTTTCAGGACCGTAAGCATCGTTGTCGCAACTAGAGGGTAGCCTCAGGTTGTGAAAAAACTTGGTATCAGAGCCTAAGGTTTTAAAGTATCCTATGGAGTCTAAAAGCCTCATTAAGTAGAGTCTTATGCATGGGTGTGAAGCATGCCACACTTATGGACAAGAGGCTACAAGACGTTTTAGGAAAAATTTCCCTTCTTTCAGTATTCATGTCGTGCGAATGATCATGATCTCAATTTAAACTCTCTTTTTAGTTCAATCTTTCTTCTATTTACAAAACATGCCTCCCAGAAAGAATAACGAAATAAGAAACGAGAATAAGCCCACGCCTTTGCCTGTTCAAGAAAATCCTCTGAATGAGCATGTTTCTCATACCGAGTTTAGAGCTGCATTCACTACTTTAGATCACTCAGTAGCAGCTCAGAAAAATTAGCAGGGTGCTATCATATCCATTCCATTATCTAATACTGCTGCATCTAGTATTCGGGATTTCACCTGAATAAACCCTCTCTTATTTACGAGATCCAAGTCTGATGAGGATTCACAGGAGTTTCTTGACATGGTTAAAAATGTGACTAACATTATGGGTGCCACATCTAGAGAGAAAATAGAGTTGGCTGCTTACCAGTTATAGAAAGTAGCTCAAACCTGGTATAAGTAGTGGAAGGGGGATAGAGGTGCAGATATAGGGCCTGTAGAGTGGGAGGAGTTTGCCATAACTTTTTTAGACAGGTCCTTCCCCTTAGAGTTGAGAGAAGCTAAGGTGCATGAGTTCATAAATTTGAAATAGGGTAACATGAGTGTGAGGGAGTACTCGCTTAAGTTTACCCAATTGGCCAGGTATGCTCCTTCGATGGTGGATGATAACTGGTCTAGGGTGAGTAAGTTTGTCTCTAGTGTAGCTGATAGTATTTTCAAGGATTTTAGGATTGCAATGTTGATTAAAGAGATAGACTTGCCTACGCTTATGGTCCATGATCAGCAGATTGATGAGAAGAAGGTTAAGTAGAAAGAAAGAGAGAATAAGAGGGCTAGGACAGGTAGCATTAACTTTGCTCAATCAAGGTCAGAGGGTGGTAATCGTCCTCTATTCCGTCAGAAATCTTAATCCCCAGCTTCATTTTTAGCTAGTTCTCCAGTGCCAAAGTTCAGAAATGATAACCGGGATAGAGCGCCAGGCTCTAAGTCCCAGGGCATTGTAAATAACGGTCACACTAATTCTCTTTGCCAAAAATATGGTAAAAATCATCAAGGTATGTGTAGAGCCGACAGTGATATGTTCTTTGGGTGTGTCAAGCCAGACCAAAGAGTCAGGGATTGTCTAAAGTATGGTTAGCAGGGTCAGTCCAGCCGTCCCCCAGTTCCATCTGGTTGCGTAACTCAGCAGGGTGCCACTTCCATCACAACTAGTGGTTAGCACCCAAACAGAATGTATACACTCCAGTCCCGACAAGATCAGGAAAATTCTCCTGATGTAGTTATGGGTACGTTACAATTCTTCCATTTATATGTTTATTCTTTGTTAGATACCGGAGCTTTACATTTTTGTAACCCCTTACATAACTGTTAATTTTGGTGTCAGTCCCAAAACTTTATTAGAGACTTTATCAGTGTCTACCCTAGTAGGTAAATCTATTCTAGCTAGGCGGGTATACAGTAACAACCCAGTTACAGTATCTCAGAAAGTCACTTTAGTAGACCTTGTGGAGTTAGAGATGACTGATTTCGATGTCATTCTCGGCATAGATTGGCTCCAGTCATGCTATGCTTCAGTTAATTTTAGAAATAGAGTTGTTCATTTTTAGTTTCTGAATGAACCAGTCCTTAAATGGAGAGATAGTACTTCAGTGCTTAGGGGTCAGCTTGTTTCGTACCTTAGAGCGAGAAAAATAATATCGAAGGGGTGTGTTTACCATGTTCGAGTCAAAGACTCTAATTCTGAGACTCTAAGTCTCGAGTCCATTTCAATAGTAAGCAAATTTCTAGATGTGTTCCCTGAAGATTTTCTCGGGGTTCCTCCCGAAAGAGAAATTGACTTCGAAATAGACTTTCTTCCAGATACCCAGCCTATCTCTATTCCACCCCACAAAATGGCTCCAGTTGAGCTTAGAAAGTTGAAAGAATAGTTGAAAGACCTCTTAAATAAGGGATTCATCAGGCCCAGTGTTTCCCCATGGGGCGCTCTAGTCCTTTTCGTATGAAAGAAAGATGATTCTCTTAGAATGTGTATGGATTACCTCCAGTTGAACAAATTCATAGTCAAGAATAAGTACCCACTTCCCAGAATTAATGGCTTATTCAACCAACTTTAGGGTGCCAGTTATTTCTTTAAGATAAACCTTAGATCCGGCTATCATCAGCTCAGAGTCAGACAATGTGACATTTCAAAAATAGCTTCTAAAACTCGGTATGGTCACTTTGAGTTTCTAGTTATGTCTTTTGGACTAACGAATGCCCCAACAACCTTCATAGACTTGATGAATCGAGTGTTCAAGTAGTAGTTGGACATATTTGTTATAGTCTTCATTGATGATATTCTTGTCTATTCCCGTAATGAAAATGATTATGCAAACCACCTCAGAATGGTATTGCAAACTCTTAGAGCCCATCAATTATTCGCCAAATTCAGTAAGTGAAAATTTTGGCTAAGATCAGTAGCTTTCCTTGGCAATATTATTTCTAGTGATGGCATTAGAGTTGATCCTTAAAAGACCAAAGTAGTGAGGAACTAGCTTAAATCCATCTCTCCATCAGATATCAAAAGTTTCTTGGGTTTGGATGGCTATTATTGATGGTTTTTTAAAGGGTTTTTGTTTATTATGTCCCCCATATCTAGATTGACTCAGAACAAAGTAAAGTTTTAGTAGTTAGATTCTTGTGAGAAGAGTTTTCAGGTGTTGAAGACTCAACTCATCTCAGCCTTAGTTTTGACCTTGCCAGATGGTTCAGACGGGTTTGTTGTTTACTGTGATGCTTCCATAGTTGGCTTGAGTTGTGTTTTGATGCAGAGAGTTAAGGTCCTAGCCTACACCTCTAGACAACTTAAACCCCATGAAAAGAATTACCCTACCCATGAACTTGAGTTGGTATCTGTTGTGTTTACCTTAAAAATTTGGAGGCATTATTTGTATGGGGTTCATATTGATGTGTTCACGAATCACAAAAGTTTACAGTATGTGTTTTCATAGAAATATTTAAATATCCATCAGATAAAGTGGTTAAAATCATTGAAAGATTATGATATGAGTGTTTTATATCATCTGGGCAAGGCCAATGTAGTGGCAGATTCCCTTAGTAGATTGTCTATGGGTGATGTTGCTGATGTAGAGGATAATAAAAAGTAGTTAGTCAGGGAGGTTGATCAGCCTGCTAGATTAGGTATGCGGTTGGTGGATTTAGATGAGGGTAGTGTATGGGTTTTGAATAGTTCAGAATCTTCTTTTGTTGCTAAAGTGAAGGAGAAGACAGATAGGGATTCCAGTCTGGTTAAGTTGAAGGAATTAGTTAGAGATTAGAAGGTAGAGGTTTTCTCCCAAGGGGAAGATGGTGTATTGCGATATCAAGGTAGGCTGTATGTGCTGGTGTAGATGGTTTGAGAAAGCGAATCCTTGTATAAGCGCATGGTGCGCATTATTCTATTCATCTAGAAACCACTAAGATGTACCATAATTTATGAGAAATCTATTGATGGAGTAGTATAAAGTGGGATATTGCAGAGTTCATAGCTAAGTGTCCTAATTGTCAGTAGGTTAAGGTTGAGCACCAGAGGCCTAGTGACACAATGTAGGAGTTCAATATTCCTACTTGGAAGTGGGAAGAGGTGAACATGGATTTCGTGACAGGGTTGCCCCATTCGCGTCGTCAGCATGATTCGATATGGGTTGTTATAGATAAGATGACCAAATCAGTCCATTTCTTGCCAGTTCATACTTCCCATATAGCCGAGGACTATGCTAATCTCTATATTAGAGAGTTGGTTAGATTTTATGGAGTCCCATTGTCTATCATTTCTGATAGAGGTACTCAATTTACCTCTCACTTTTGGAAAGCTTTTCAGAAGGGTCTTGGCACCCAAGTTTTTCTCAGTATAACATTTCACCCTCAGACAGATGGTCAGGCAATAGGACCATTCAGACCCTAGAGTATATATTGAGAGCATGTGTTATCGACTTTAAGGGTAGTTGGGATGATCACTTACCTTTGATTGAGTTTGCCTACAATAACAGTTATCATTCTAGTATTCAAATAGCTTCATTTGAGGCTCTTTATAAGAGGAGATGTAGATATTCTATTGGTTGGTTTGAGGTAGGTGAAACTGCGTTGATAGGGCCAGATTCAGTATTTGATGTGATAAAGAAAGTTCAGTTAATCAGAGAGAGGCTTAAGACAGCCCAAAGCTGACAGAAATTCTATGCAGATGTAAGAAAGAGAGATCTTGAGTTTGAGGTCCACAACTTAGTCTATTTGAGAATCTATCCCATGAAAGGAGTAAATAGATTTGGCAAGAAAGGAAAGCTCAGTCCCCGATATATTGGCCCTTATAGGATCTTGAGCCGCTTTGGAAAATTAGCTTATGAGCTTGAGTTGCCTGCAGATTTGGCATCAGTGCATCCAATTTTCCATGTCTCTTTGTCAAATAAGTGTATTAGTGACCCAGCTATAGTGGTCCCTTTAGAAACTACAGATGTTCAGGATAACCTTTCTTACGAAGAAATCCTAGCTGAAATCCTTGATAGTCAGATTCGTAGACTGAGGAACAAAGAAGTTCCCTTGGTCAAAGTTCTTTGGCGGAATCAGTCTGTTGAGGGAGACACTTGGGAAGCAGAAGCAGGCATGCGTACCAAGTACCCTCATCTTTTCTCCGCAAACTCAGACTCAGTTTTAAGGTAATAGTTTTCCTTAGATTATCTCTTTTCCAATCTCAGTTCCAGCTATATAATCATCTCTGTCATTGCATGTATTCACAATTCAGTTCAGTCATATGTCACGATTCAGTTCAGTCATGTGTCATGTTTCAGACTTAGTTATGTAACCATGCTTTCAATTATGCATGTTTAGTATATGATTTTAGTTCCCTCAGTATTCTCAGCTTAATTAGTCTCATTCGAGGATGAATGTTCTCAAGAGGGAGATATTGTAATACCCCGTATTAGTCTCAGCTCAGTTCAGCTGATAGCGCATGCATAAGAGGATTAGAACCTAAAAATATAGATAATTGTTAGGGACTTAGTTTTATTTTTGGTCTCTTAACTTCAGTGATTTTTAAAGTGACCTTTTCGACCCCAAGACGTAAATTTTGAGTTAATTCATGTTCAGGGGTGTAAAGAGCATGTCTCGGGGAAATTTTAGATTATTCGGACAAGGATTGAGACACGTTTGGATTTTATTTCCAGAACCTCACCATGATTGCATCGCGTCATGGTAGGTATAGTGATGCGGGGTTCATCGCATCGCGTTGATGCTCAATTTGGCGTTCCAATTATGAATTTATATTCAAGATGGGTAGTTTTGTCTTTTCCCATTGCCCCAATCCATAAAAACACGGGATTAACCTTCAGTTAAGGAATTATACACCCAAATTCCTCAATTTATCTCTAAATTAAACCCTAACCCTTCCCCAAGTTCATCAAGTTCAAGCATATTCCCTTCAAGAAAAACCAAGAAATTGTGCTTCCCTATCGAAGAACGTTCAATAAAAGTAAATCCTCTTTCAAGATTAAAGCTTTAAGGTATGTTTGATATTCATCCATGGGCCCTTTTCACCCATGGAGTCCAAGAATCCATTTTTAAGTTTTAAATTATGTTTTTTGCATGTTATTATGAATTATATCCATGAAGCTCAGATGAACTTTGATTTCGAAGCATGTTTATCATGTGATTTCTTTCCAACTATCCCTTCACACATTTGAATGGTGATTTTTCACATGCTAAATCCTTAACCCATGATTTTAATATTGCAATTATGCTATTATTGCATGTTTTAACTATTCCCATGCTTTAACTCACGACCCTCGTGTGTTTGATGAAATGTCTAAGAGATGAATTTTGAACAATGATCCTTATTATGATTTGTAAAGCTATATATGTCCTTATTGATACTTCTTTTTAGTGCTGGGGGTTATGAATACCCGAAACTTAGTTGTTTACTTAGTCTCGATATCTTTCAGAATGGTTTTTAGATATGTTTGAGCATTATTCATTTAGTCAATTATCATAATCAGTTAAACTTAGATCAGTTTAGTAATCTGAATCAGTTCAATTGGGAGTAGAATTTAGTACCGAGTGAACCCAGGGATGGGGACTCACTTTCCAGTAGTGGGTGTGAATCTTAGTAGCAATCCATGTGTTCCAGAACTTCGTAGCCAGCATAGGTTTGATATGTTAACGTTCGAGTTAAGGATTGACACATATCTCACCAGGGCACCTTCCAACAGAGGGTGACTCTTTAGTCCTTTGGGACTTCACTTTAGTGGATCCATACAACCATTTTTAGTCCCCGTGGCACGGTACTGACACCCTTCCAACTGGGGTTACAGGTTGGACCCCAATTATCTCAGATCGGGGCATGTTGGTTATATGATACCTCCCATAGTATCAATCCAGTATTCAGTATAAAAATCAATTTCAGGTTTGCTTGACCATAGCATACAATTATCAGTATTTCAGTATTTCAGCTTACAAATTATTTTGGAATCATATTATATGCTTGGTAATGAATTCACAGATTTCACAATTTTCATGCATTTATGTTCAGTTACCTCATGCTATTCATTCAGTCAGTTATTATTCATGGACACGAACTTATGCATATTAACTCATGCATATTAACCTAACCTCATCTCTTATACCAGTACGTTCAAACTACTGATTACATACTCTTTTCTTGTGCTATGATGTTTAATATCATAGGCTCCTGACAGTGCGTAGATAGTTCAACCTATCAGCAACAGTAGTCGTGGTGAGTCTTCATCTATCGAGGACATGGTAGTTTATTTTAGTTTCCTTCAGTATTTTAGTAGTTTCTTTCAATTGTCATTTGGAGTTAGTTGGGGCCTGTCCCATTAATACTTTTCAGTCAGTTTTAGAGGCTTTCAGACATTTCAGACAATCAATTGATTTGTTAATTTTTTCAGTCAGATTTTCAGTATGTTTGCTTATATTTCGGACTTGAGAATTTCATTGTATTAATTTCAGTACTTAAAACCTTTGGCATTATTTAGTTATTTCCGCGCATGTGTATCTTATTGCCATATTATTCAGTGGTCAAGCAGGTACTAGTTCATGGGTTAGCTTGTGGTCTTTTAGGACCGTAAGCACCATTGTCGCGACTAGGGGGTAGCCTTGGGTCATGAAATTTATCCTCCACATGATCAACAATACCCATAGAAAGTCTTCTAATAGCATCAACCACTACATTGGATTTACCTGGATAGTACAAAACACACATATAATAATATTTCAGCAACTCTAGCTATCTTCTCTGAAAAAAGATTTATATCCTTCTTGTTGAACACATATTGAAGGCACCTGTGATCCGTAAACACATCCACATAAACTCCATATAGATAGTGCCTCCAAATCTGTAATGAAAAAGTGATTGCTGCCAACTAAAGATCATGAGTTGGGTAAGTCTTCTCATGAACTTTAATCTGTCTAGAAACATAGGCTATGATGTAACAACCCTAACTTGGGCCTGGCCATGATGGGTAATCTCAAGCCCATCATAGGCCGGAGGCCCCCCTTAGCCTTGCCTCTAGAGCACCTTAAATGTAAACAACGGAAGTTAACTAAAAATATAAATAGGATGGATAAATAAACCAAGTGATAATTCTAGAAATCAAAACAAAAAACCATCCCAATACTTGTCCACAAAGCCTCTAAACTAAGAATACCAAACTAAGTCGGGACATGCCCCTGACTGTGATATCAAGAAATTCACAATTCCCAAAATATGAAATTAAACCTAGTGAAATGACAGGGCTTTCCAAAAGATGGAGGCTCACCACTTCACAACAACTCAATCGACGAACCATACCACCTATATCATAAAATCATGCAGCATCCAGGGACAATCACTAGGTCGAGCACTAGCATGCAACTCAAGGGAAAGGGATAAAGTAGTGCACTTATCAAAGATTAGTCAAAACCACATGCACAACATTTATATGAATATATAGGATGCCGGGATAGGTAAAAGGTCCATGTACATAAAAATTTAAATTATTAAACTGAACTATGTAGCTCACTTTGTCTATATATATGGGTTCGACTCCCCCTGCCGGAAGGGCCCAGTGCATGTTAGCTACACATACTGAGAAAACTAAGGAAAAGCTAAAGACACCCTGACAATAGCCATCCATAATATAAAGTGTGTACCAAGCACACGGTCACATAGACCCCTACGTCGGCAAATATGGTTTTCAGTATTGGTCTCTCCAGGACTACACCTTCATGGTGAGCTACACAATTCCCTTTAAGCCCAAACTAAAATAGTTTACAGATAAAATCAACCATTTACCAAGGAGTCTTTATTAACACATTATCCAAGATGGTGTCGTCATACCGATATGCTTGTAAGCTAATTCAATTATGACAAACTAGTCCACTTAACCATTAGACTCCCAAGTTCCATTTAAAATCCAAAACCATGTCCACCAAGGGCATTACAAGTCCATTTTCCATTTATCCTTTAATCCAATGCAATGGTTTCCAAATGACAAGTTAAATTATGCAAATATCCATATTCAAAATCAAGTTTACAATGTGGGTTGAGGTTAATGCCATTACTAAGCCAAAAATCCATCAATTATGGTGAAACCCATGTCACCCATTTCAACCATAATCACAATGCACCAATTTAGTCCCAAAACCATCAATGTAAAGCATGAATAATCCATTTAAAACATAGGAAAAGTAATTAAAGTAATAACCATCCAAAACCCTCAACTCAATTTCAAACCCATCATTCAAAATACATAAATATTGATTAAATTAATGTCAAAGTGCACAAGTTTGGGAGTGAGCAACATGCCTAATTATAGAAGAAATTGAAGAGAACTCAAAGTTTGAAGCCTGAATATTGAATTTCTTTTAAAACCCTAATATCTCTTGCTGTCATACCCCAAATCCCATTGGAGCAGACTGGCACCCGTAGCCGAGGAGGCCCGGGAGAACCCGTTCATAACTTATACTTTCACATTCACATTACTTATGAAAATTAGAAATTTGGGCAGCACTTCGTTGTAAATAAAAGAAAACAGTACCTGTATCAGCCCAGCAGACACGCATAAATATATATATGAACAGTAATTGGCCGTCAGAGCCATCACGTCTATCAACCAAACACTCCTATGGCTGTACAATATGTCTACAAAAGCCTCTACATAGATACACAACTGAGTTGGGGTCGGGACAAACTCCCGCCCACAAAAGACTTTTATGCAAATAACAAAAGTACATATAGAGACGACTTGGGATGCCCCAAAACAACTGGAGCTCACCACTAACAACAGAATGTCCTGGCTCTTACTGCGGAGGTGTACGACCTGAAGTACCTGTTGCTGCAGGCATGAATGCAGGTCCCCCGTGAGGGACGCCAGTACGGAAATATGTACTGAGTATGTAAGGCAGTGAGTATCAAGATGAGATACAAAATATCAACAGAAACCAGATACCAGTGAATAAACAGTATGAGTAGGCCACACTTAAAAGAACTGATGGGATACCTGCACATTACTTTCATATCATTACTTCCCGTAATCCTTGTCAATACATAACATATGTCATACAATGGCCAACTGATCAGTGGTACTATTACAATACATCAGGGACCACCCCTGGAATAGCATATATACATAATCTTTATAATAAAATGGCCAACTGATCAGTGGTACTAATACAATACATCATATCATCAATTTAAAATACAGACATTCCATTTCTTAATTCAATTAATCTTTGAGATTGGTTACTTTGTGGTCACACTTTATGGAACTTGAAACCATGATACCTCAATAGGAAAAACATGTAAATAGGTAATCAATATCATGAAGATGAAGTAGAGAATCATGGATACCTCATTAAACCATTTCGGAGTCAACAATAGTATGTGGACATTTTTTGACTAGCCGGACATCTTAAAAGTGAAAACAAGTTCAATTGGTAGTGTCGAAGATCATATGATGTTATTATGTCATGTGTCGTAGGACAATGTTGGAAGCTTACTTGAGAGTGCCATGGGTCATTATTCATGCCAAAGAATAGATAGAGTATGTCTTACATACCTTGATATAACCACTTCAATACAAGTGACTTCCCGTACTCTTCGAACACTTATCTACAATAAGTCATTTGTGGCAAACTAGTATTAGCAACCAAACCTTACCATTTAGGTATTAACTTCACCAAATAATGTCTAGGAAGTAATCCTTTATCTCATCAATAAGAGTACTACATACATCCTCTTATACTCTTATTACATTCACCTATCCTGTATTTTCATGAAATATCCCTCAACATCACTCTTAGCCTTTATTTCCCTTCTTAATCACCATCCAATAGCAACATGATCACTAGGCATACATAACCACTAATATAATGATATATCACCACAATTCATCCTCCATAATCCAACACAGCAACTTCCATAATTTACTACTAACAATTTATACACAACAATTCATAACTATGTTTCTAGTTATCTTCCAACATCAAGACAATACTCATAATCCTTTATCAATACTTATTCATGGATAAGAATCAAGAATAAACAATATTCATACCTTAACAATGAACTCTTGTATTTAGGATCCTCCTTACATAACCATGGGGTGCTTCTTGAAGCTTCCGAGATGGTGAACACAACTACGGAACCAATTTGAATTTTCTACGGTTGAATCACAAAATATTTGAGGTTGAAATTGGCTAGGGTTTTCACCTTTCCTAAAAGTTGGATAAAATCTGATAAAATTGAGGCTAAGTGCAGGTTTTTAAGACCAATTTTCGTCCAAAGGTAATAGAAAATGACCATTGTGCCCTAAAAATTGAAATAAATCCCGAATCTGTCCCCAGTGGACAGTTTTGACAGGCTGAAGTAAATCGACCATAACTCTTTTCTCCGATATCAGATTTGGGTGAAATTGGTATCGTTGGATAGGTAACTCAAAGGGCTTTCATTTCATATAAAGTAGGCCACCCAGTTCGTCCTGTACAAGGAGTTATGATCGTTTGAAGTTGACCCTTAAAAACTGTTTTGAGAGGCTGAAGTAAAACGAGTATAACTCCTTACTCCGATGTTGGATTTGGATGAAACCAATTGCATTAGAAAGAAGACTCTCGGAGCTTTTCGTCTATATATAGCATCTCACACAGTTCTTTTTGTACAAGGAGTTATGATCGTCTCAAGTTGGAGTGCCTAGCTGCAGAAATTTTCCTGCAGAATCACTGTTCACAGGCTTCCCGGCCACCGTTTTGAAATTTCGAATGTGCTCGCTTATATGAAATACTCCTCTGTTTTGGGAAAACTTTATATCGTTGGAAAGCTTATTCCAATACCTACACATAAAACTATCGACGGGATACTTACGAACACCATAAACTTAATTTAACCCATACGCAAGTCTTTAGGACTCCATATAATCGCGATAAGTGTACGAAAAAATTTACGGGGTGTTACATTATCCCCCCCTTAAGAACATTCGTCCTCGAATGTTAGCATAGTTACTCAATTAAGACATGTCCAAGCTTACAATTAACATATTCATCATCATAACATCCTTGCATAAAAACAAACACTTACTTGTTATTGTTCTTCTTCCGTCTCATGAACTTCCTCCTCATCGTTGAATTAGGTAAGGGTACTTAATCTTCATCGCTTCCTCGGCTTCCCATGTGATCTCCTCAACTTGTTGATTCCTCCAAAGTACTTTTACCGATGCTATCTCTTTATTCCTTATCTTTTTAATTTGGCGATCAAGAATAGCAATAGGCATTTCTTCAAAAGTGAGATCTTTTGTAATTTGTACATCTTCCGTAGTAGTGATGTGCGATGGATCTCCGATGTACTTGCGAAGCATCGAAACATGAAATACGGGATGAACTGCTGAGAGCTCTTGAGGTAGCTCTAACTCATAAGCAACTTGTCCAAATCTTTGAATGATCTTATACGGACCTATGTATCGTGGACTTAACTTTCCTTTCTTGCCAAACCTCATCACTCCTTTCATTGGTGATACTTTCAAGAATACCCAATCGTCGATAGAAAACTCAAGTCCTCTTCTTCTAACATCCGCATAAGATTTGTGTCGACTTTGAGCTGTTGCAAGCCGTTGTTGGATCACTTTAACCTTCTCCATTGCTTGATAAACAAGATCCGGTCCAAATAAGACCGCATCACCTGCTTCCAACCATCCTATTGGCGATCTACACTTCCTTCCATACAATGCTTCATATGGTGCCATTTTGATACTTGAATGATAGCTATTATTGTAGGCAAACTCGATAAGAGGTAGGTGATCATCCCAGTTGCCTTTGAAATCTAATACACATGCTCGTAGCATATCTTCAAGTGTCTGGATGGTACGTTCCGCTTGTCCGTCCGTTTGAGGATGAAAAGCCGTACTTAGATTTACTTGTGTCCCCAAACTCCTTTGAAAAGACTTCCAGAAATTCACGGTAAATTGGGCTCCTCGATTGGATATAATGGAAATTGGAACTCCATGTAACCGAACGATCTCCTTAATATACAACTTCGCATACTCTTCCACCGTATAAGTTGTCTTAACTGGTAAGAAGTGCGCAGATTTGGTAAGCCTATCAATGATCACCCATATGGAATCAAACTTCCGATATGTACGAGGCAAACCCGTGATGAAATCCATATTGATCTTGTCCCACTTCCAGACTGGAAGATCTATACATTGCATGTAACCACCGGGTTTCTGGTGTTCTACTTTGACTCTTTGACAATTCAGACATTCAGCTACAAATTCGGCAATATTCTTCTTCATGTCATTCCACCAATATATTGCTTTCAAATCTTGATACATCTTAGTCGACCCTGGATGGATGGAATACCTTGAACAGTGTGCTTCTGTCATAATTCTCTTTCTTAGCTCAACTACATCAGGTACACATAAACGATTCTGACACTGAAGCACTCCTTCTCGCGTAAGCTCAAATGCCTTTGTCGTGCCACTCTGCACATCCTCCTTAAGCTGCAATAAAATTGGATCTGCATACTGCTTCTCTTTCACTTCAGCTATCAATGAAGATTCCGCTGCATTACATACAATAACCTCTTCATCTGGAGTTTCGAGAAGTCGAACTCCCAAATTAGCTAGTTGGTGAAGATCCTTAATCATCCCCTGCTTTTCTATAGATGCCATTTTAGACTTACGACTCAGTGCATCCGCTACCACATTCTCTTTCTCTGGATGATACAAGATATCAACATCATAATCTTTCAACAATTCAAGCCATCTCCGCTGCCTCAAGTTTAGATCTTTCTGACTGAAGATATATTGCAGGCTCTTATGATCGGTATATATGTCAACATGAACCCCATATAAGTAGTGGCGCCATATCTTCAAAGCAAATACAACTGCAGCTAGCTCAAGATCATGCGTGGGATAATTCCTCTCATGAGGTCGCAACTGTCTAGAGCCATAGGCTATTACTCTACCATGTTGCATTAATACGCATCCTAAGCCAATTCTCGAAGCATCACAGTACACCGCATACCCTTTTGTGCCTTCAGGAAGTACCAATACCGGTGTAGAAGTCAACTTGCTCTTCAGATCCTGGAAACTCTTTTCACAGGCATTATTCCATTGAAACTTGGAGGCTTTATGTGTCAACTTAGTCAAAGGTGCAGAAATAGAAGAAAAACCTTCAACAAACCTTCTATAATAACCTGCCAACCCGAGGAAACTACGAATCTCCGTAGGCATCGTGGGTCTTGGCCAATTCTTCACAGCCTCAATCTTCTGAGTGTCAACTTTTATGCCTTCACTGGATACAATATGGCCCAAAAATGCCACTGACTTGAGCCAAAACTCACATTTAGAAAACTTCGCATACAGCTTACGATCACGAAGAATCTGCAACGCCTGCCTTAAGTGATTAACATGGTCCTCTTCTGATCTAGAGTAGACCAGAATATCATCTATGAAAACTATCACGAACACATCTAGAAACGGCTTAAACAGCCTATTCATCAGATCCATAAAAACTGCGGGTGCATTTGTCAGTCCGAATGACATAACCAGGAATTCATAATGACCATACCGTGTTCGGAAAGCTGTCTTGGGTATATCTTTATCCTTGACTCTCACTTGATGATAGCCTGATCTCAAGTCAATCTTGGAAAAACACTGGGCACCCTGCAACTGGTCAAATAAATCATCAATTTGGGGAAGGGGGTATTTATTCTTGATAGTCACCTTATTCAATTGCCTATAGTCAATACACATCCTCAGCGAACCATCTTTCTTACGCACAAACAATACTGGTGCTCCCCAAGGGGACATACTAGGCCTGATGAATCCCTTCTCTAGCAAGTCTTTCAGTTGCTCTTTCAATTCTCGCAACTCTGCTGGTGCCATTCTATAAGGAGGAATTGAGATTGGCTGTGTGTCTGGCAACAAATCAATACCAAACTCCACTTCTCGTTCAGGAGGTAAACCTGGTAGTTCTTCAGGAAATACATCAGGAAATTCATTCACAACCGGAATGGTCTGAAAAGTTGGCGGCTCTGCCTCCGTATCCCTTACTCTAACCAGATGGTATATGTACCCTTTGGAAATCATTTTTCTTGCCTTAAAGTAAGAAATAAATCTACCTCTCGGCGCGCCAACATTACCCTTCCATTCAAGGACTGCCTCATTTGGGAAATGGAAATATACCTTCTTAGAATGGCAATCTACTGTAGCATAACAAGACGCTAACCAATCCATGCCCATAATAACATCAAAATCTGCCATTTCTAACTCAACAAGATCGGCCATCGTATCACGACCACAAATATTTACAACACAATTTCGATAAATATTCCTAGCTATAAGAGATTCCCCCACTGGCGTTGATACCTCAAATGGCTTGGCTAATAATTCGGGTGTTCTTCCGAACCTTCCCGCAACCAAAGGAGTAGCATACGATAATGTAGAACCAGGATCAATTAAGGCATACACATCAAATGCAAAGATGGACAACGTACCTGTAACCACGTCTGGAGAAGCCTCTAAATTCTGCCGATCTGCTAGGGCATACACACGGTTCTGAGCTCCGCTAGCACTAGTTGCTCCTCTATCACCTCTACCGTGACCCATAGGTTGTGCACCCCTACTCAAAGGAGGCACCGAAGATGACGCAACAGCTGATCCGGTAGGTCGTGTTATACTACCTGTGGTCCTGCGTGGGCAATCTCTAGCCATATGCCCCGGCTTACCACACCAAAAGCAATTGTTTGTCCCAAGACGACATTCGCCAAAGTGAAATTTTCTACAAATGGGGCACGGGTGTCGTGGAGGTCTCAATTGACTCATACTCCCTTGCCCTTGATACCCCACTGTTCGCGAACTCTGATTTTCACTGTTTTGCCCAAACTGATTACCTCTGAACCTTTGAAATTGCGGTGGAGCACTAATTGCAGGATAAGAAGATAACGGGCTAGGCAATCTATGAGAGAACGAAGGCCTAAAACCTCCCTGAGATACCACAAACTGCCCTATAGCTCTGGGCCGCTTAGAATATCCTTTTTCTGATTCCTGGGTTCTTCTTCTTTGCCTCTGGTCTTCCATCTTCTGAGCGAAAGCTTGTATCCTCGCTATATCCATGTCCTTGTTCAAAGCAGCAATGGTACAATCTCTAACCAAGTATGGTTCCAATCTATTCACATAGTGATGAACTCTGTCGTCCATAGTAGCTACCACATTAGAAGCATATCGAGACAAGGAGTTAAATCGAAGACTATACTCTCTTACACTCATATTACCCTGACGAAGATTTAAGAATTGATCTGCACGGGCCTGACGAGTCTCAAATGGAAGATAATGATCAATAAATGCATTTTTGAACTCTCCCCACGTAGTTGGAGGTGCATCAATACCCCTAGATCGTTTCCAATCCTCGTACCACAATATAGCCTCTCCTTTCAGTCTATATGCTGCTAGCTCAACCATCTCTTTACCGGATACATGCATAACATCTAGAGCCCTTTGGGTCTGATCGACAAAGTCCTGCGGGTCTTCATTAATATCTGATCCGGTAAAAGTAGGAGGATCCAGTTTCAGAAAATCTTGAGTCCGAAGGCTAGCTGCTCTATCCATACCACTAGAACCCGTGGTAGGAATAGCTTGCCCTTGAACTTGACCGGCAACTATACGCGTCAGAAGTTGTACTGCATCCCTCAAATCTCGATCAACAGCATTAATAGACGGCCCTTCCGGAGGAGAAGAAGCGCCTGATATATGCTCAGCTTGAGACTCACTTTGCTCAGCTTGTGCCGGTGGTGACTTACTAGTACCTTCTCCGGCCACTGCATCTACTCGCTTCCACTTATTCTTTCTCCTTGTAACCGGCATCGTCACTATAATAAATAAAAAAGAAACAATTGGATTAAGCTATTGATTATGACTTTATCTCTAATATGGGATCTATTGCACGATCTAAGAAATGAAGAGTGGAAACAATCCCTAAATGTCCAATAGCCTCCTGTTTATAGATGTGGTGCACAACACACCGATAAACGAGATTCTACGTAGACACGGCTTTGTAGACTCACTAGGACAAACTTCTCTGATACCACTTCTGTCATACCCCAAATCCTATTGGAGCAGACTGGCACCCGTAGCCGAGAAGGCCCGGGAGAACCCGTTCATAACTTATACTTTCACATTCACATTACTTATGAAAATTAGAAATTTGGGCAGCACTTTGTTGTAAATAAAAGAAAACAGTACCTGTATCAGCCCAGCAGACACGCATAAATATATATATGAACAGTAATTGGCCGTCAGAGCCATCACGTCTATCAACCAAACACTCCTATGGCTGTACAATATGTCTACAAAAGCCTCTACATAGATACACAACTGAGTTGGGGTCGGGACAAACTCCCGCCCACAAAAGACTTTTATGCAAATAACAAAAGTACATATAGAGACGACTTGGGATGCCCCAAAACAACTGGAGCTCACCACTAACAACAGAATGTCCTGGCTCTTACTGCGGAGGTGTACGACCTGAAGTACCTGTTGCTGCAGGCATGAATGCAGGTCCCCCGTGAGGGACGCCAGTACGGAAATATGTACTGAGTATGTAAGGCAGTGAGTATCAAGATGAGATACAAAATATCAACAGAAACCAGATACCAGTGAATAAACAGTATGAGTAGGCCACACTTAAAAGAACTGATGGGATACCTGCACATTACTTTCATATCATTACTTCCCGTAATCCTTGTCAATACATAACATATGTCATACAATGGCCAACTGATCAGTGGTACTATTACAATACATCAGGGACCACCCCTGGAATAGCATATATACATAATCTTTATAATACAATGGCCAACTGATCAGTGGTACTAATACAATACATCATATCATCAATTTAAAATACAGACATTCCATTTCTTAATTCAATTAATCTTTGAGATTGGTTACTTTGTGGTCACACTTTATGGAACTTGAAACCATGATACCTCAATAGGAAAAACATGTAAATAGGTAATCAATATCATGAAGATGAAGTAGAGAATCATGGATACCTCATTAAACCATTTCGGAGTCAACAATAGTATGTGGACATTTTTTGACTAGCCGGACATCTTAAAAGTGAAAACAAGTTCAATTGGTAGTGTCGAAGATCATATGATGTTATTATGTCATGTGTCGTAGGACAATGTTGGAAGCTTACTTGAGAGTGCCATGGGTCATTATTCATGCCAAAGAATAGATAGAGTATGTCTTACATACCTTGATATAACCACTTCAATACAAGTGACTTCCCGTACTCTTCGAACACTTATCTACAATAAGTCATTTGTGGCAAACTAGTATTAGCAACCAAACCTTACCATTTAGGTATTAACTTCACCAAATAATGTCTAGGAAGTAATCCTTTAGCTCATCAATAAGAGTACTACATACATCCTCTTATACTCTTATTACATTCACCTATCCTGTATTTTCATGAAATATCCCTCAACATCACTCTTAGCCTTTATTTCCCTTCTTAATCACCATCCAATAGCAACATGATCACTAGGCATACATAACCACTAATATAATGATATATCACCACAATTCATCCTCCATAATCCAACACAGCAACTTCCATAATTTACTACTAACAATTTATACACAACAATTCATAACTATGTTTCTAGTTATCTTCCAACATCAAGACAATACTCATAATCCTTTATCAATACTTATTCATGGATAAGAATCAAGAATAAACAATATTCATACCTTAACAATGAACTCTTGTATTTAGGATCCTCCTTACATAACCATGGGGTGCTTCTTGAAGCTTCCGAGATGGTGAACACAACTACGGAACCAATTTGAATTTTCTACGGTTGAATCACAAAATATTTGAGGTTGAAATTGGCTAGGGTTTTCACCTTTCCTAAAAGTTGGATAAAATCTGATAAAATTGAGGCTAAGTGCAGGTTTTTAAGACCAATTTTCGTCCAAAGGTAATAGAAAATGACCATTGTGCCCTAAAAATTGAAATAAATCCCGAATCTGTCCCCAGTGGACAGTTTTGACAGGCTGAAGTAAATCGACCATAACTCTTTTATCCGATATCAGATTTGGGTGAAATTGGTATCGTTGGATAGGTAACTCAAAGGGCTTTCATTTCATATAAAGTAGGCCACCCAGTTCGTCCTGTACAAGGAGTTATGATCGTTTGAAGTTGACCCTTAAAAACTGTTTTGAGAGGCTGAAGTAAAACGAGTATAACTCCTTACTCCGATGTTGGATTTGGATGAAACCAATTGCATTAGAAAGAAGACTCTCGGAGATTTTCGTCTATATATAGCAGCTCACACAGTTCTTTTTGTACAAGGAGTTATGATCGTCTCAAGTTGGAGTGCCTAGCTGCAGAAATTTTCCTGCAGAATCACTGTTCACAGGCTTCCCGGCCACCGTTTTGAAATTTCGAATGTGCTCGCTTATATGAAATACTCCTCTGTTTTGGGAAAACTTTATATCGTTGGAAAGCTTATTCCAATACCTACACATAAAACTATCGACGGGATACTTACGAACACCATAAACTTAATTTAACCCATACGCAAGTCTTTAGGACTCCATATAATCGCGATAAGTGTACGAAAAAATTTACGGGGTGTTACACTTGCCTTGGGAGTTAAAGAGAAAAAAGTAAGGTTTGATTTTTATAGCTGATGGTAAAGGGGTCATTTGGGTGTTTTAAGTCATGGAAAAGAGTTTGGCGAGAGGAAAAGACCAAAAAAGACCCTAATTAAAATATGAAGGAAAAGGTTGGGAACAATCATCACGACTTGGGTAACGACTTATGAGGTCTGACCATGAGTCGTGTCCTGGAGTCATTACTTGAGGATCGTCAATCTAATCCCTCACTGTTATGACGATGGGTCTCTCATAATGACTCATTGTGTCTTACAATGAGTCATACCCTGGACTCATTATCAAGGGACCAAAGCCTGGGCTTCTTCAATACTGTGGTAATGAGTCTTCCTGATGACTCGTTATGTTTGACAATGAGTCATCGTTAGAGCCGTTGTTACTGGCAGTTTGACATCACCTCAATAATTTGGCCATAAACTTTTACCCTGATCTTAGATTAAGGCTTGGCTTGTGGCGTTGGAAATCTAATCCAACTATTTATCTCATGAAGGGTCTAGTGCTTAAGAACTTGGGAATTATATTAATACACCTTTGGATCATTCATCCCCGAACTAGAAGTTAGGGCACCCTTAGCATAATAAAAGAAAAAATGCAAATAGAATGCACGTAAAAACTATAAAGGTGATAAGAGGGAAAAAAAATTCATACCTTAAGCACTTTCATCCATCATTGGAAACAAGAACGGGTGCTTGACTTTCATGTTTTCTTAAGATTCCCATGTAGCTTCCTCCATCTTTTGATTTCTCCAAAGGACCTTTAGCGAAACTACATCCTTGGTCTTTAATCTATGAATATACCTATATAATATTTCCAATGGGACCTCCTCATAAGAAAAAGAATCTATAACACCAACTTCCTCCACAAGAACTATCAAAGAAGGATCACCCACACACATCTTTAGCATAGACATATGGAAAACAGGATGAATCTAAACCAAGCTCGCTGGCAAATCTAACTCATAAGTGACATTCTCAATTCTCCTCACAACCTAATATAAACCAGTGTAACATGGATAGAACTTCCCCTTATTCCCAAATCACATAACTTCTTTCATAGGAAAAACCTTCAGGAACACCTAATTACTAACCTCAAACTCCAACTCTCTCCTCCTCTCATCCACATAGGACTTTTGGTAAATTTAGGCAGTCTTAAGCCTTAATCTAATCACTTTTACATTTTCCATGGCTTGGTGAACCAAGTCAGGGCCAAACAACCTAGTATTACCCATCTCAAACTATCCAATAAGAGACCTATACTTTTTACCATAAAGAGCCTCAAATGGGACCATTTGGATGCTAGAATGGTAACTGTTGTTGTAAGTAAATGTAATAAGGGGAAAATGGTCAATCTAACTACCATTAAAATAAATCACACAGGACCTTAGCATATTTTTCAAAGTCTGAATAGTACTCTCTTCTTGTCCGTTCATTTGAGGGTGAAAAGTGGCGATAAGGTTCACTTAAGTCCTTAAACCTTTCTGAAAAGAACGACATAAGTGAGAAGAGAACTGCGTACCTCAATCTCAAATAATGGACTCTGGCACTCCATGAAACTTAACTATCTCCTGAATGAATAACTTACCATAATCCTATCCTGAGTATAATGAGAAGACTCGGTCATTCTATCCTCAATGACCCAAATAGAATCATACTAGTTTCGAGAATGCAGAAGAACCATGATGAAATCTATATTAATCATCTCCCACTTCCACATGGGCCACTCTATCTCTTGAGACATGCCACCAGGCCTCAAATTTTCTGCCTTAACTTGCTGACAAACCATGCACTTACCAACAAAATTCACCATGTCTCTCTTTATATTATTCTACCAGTAGATCTCTTTTAAGTCATGATACATATTGGTTAAACCTGGATGAAATGTATATCTAGACTCATGATCTTTCATCAAAATCCTTTCTCACAGCCTATCTATATCAGGTACACACAATCTTCTTTGGTACCTCAAGAGGCCATCTCCCCTAATCTCAAAATCCGTAACCTTTTGCTAACCCACATCATCCTAGATTTGCATGAGTATAGGTTCCAAAACCTACTTTTCCTTGACCTCAACACCAAGAGATGATTTAACCACCTCTTTAACGATCACTCCTTCATTCTAAGAGTCCAAAGGATAAACTCATAAATTATCTAGTCTGTGAATTTCCTTCACTAATCCTCTTTTCTCCTCATCAATGTGGGATAAGTTCCCTATAGAAAACCTGCTAAGAGCATCAACAACAACATTAGCTTTACCTAGGTGGTAGTGTAAACTCATGTCGTAATCCTTAAGCTATTCTAGCCACCACCTTTGCTTGATATTCAATTCCTTCTGCGTAAACACATGCTTCAAGCTCTTATGATCTAAATAGATATCCATATGTAACCTATACAGATAATGGCGCTAAATTTTTAGAGAAAAGACTCCAACCGCCAATTCTAAATCGTGAGTCGGGTAATTTCTCTCATGTACCTTTAGCTGCCTAGAAGCATAGGCTACAACCTTACCATGCTGCATCAAAAAGCACCCAATCCTTCACAGGATGCATCACAATCCATAACAAACCCATCAGTACCCTTGGGTAGGGTCAAAATAAGCACAACAGTCAACTTATCCTTCAACTTCTCAAAACTATCTTCATAAGTTTCAAACCAGAAAAACTTAACCTTTTTCTGAGTTAGCTTTGTCAATAGAGAAGCAGTAAAAGAGAAACTCTCCACAAACCTCCGATTGTACCCAACTAATCCAAAGAAGCTCCTAATGTCGATTGGAGTCGTGGATTTAGGACACTTCTTAAATTTCTCAACTTTCGATGGATCTACCTTGATCCCTTCACTAGAAACAACATGCCGAAGAAAGGTCACAACACAACTTAAATTCATACTTAGAAAATTTTGCATATAATTTCTAGTTCTTAAGAGTCTACAGCATAATTCAGAGGTAGTTGACATGATCCTCGTCACTTTTGGAGTACAACAAGATGTCATCAATAAAGACTATAATAAAAAAAATAAGAAATTATTTGAACACCCAGTTTATAGGATCCATAAAAGCATTCAGAGTATTAGTCAACCCAAATGACATAACCTAAAACACATAATGTCCATACTGGGTCTTTAAAATATTCTTGGAACTATCCACCTCCCTAATTTTCAATTGGTGATAGCCCGAATGGAAATTAATCTTAGAGAAATATCTAGCACCCTGAGGCTGATAAAAAAGTATATCAATCCTAGGAAGAGGATACTTATTTTTCATGGTAACCTTAACCTTATTCAATTGCCTATAGTCTATACACATTCAAAGATACCCATCTTTGTTTTGCACGAAAAGTATAGGAGCATCCCATGGAGTAACACTAAGATAAATGAAATCCTTATCATCCTTCAATTGCTCCTTTAGTTCCTTTAGTTCATCCGGGGCCATCCTATTAAGAGGAATGGAAATAGGAAGAGTATCCAATAGAAGATCAATCCCGAAATCTATATCCCTATCGAGAGGAATTCTAGAAAGATCATCAAGAAAAACTTAAGGAAGCTCATTACCCCCAGGGACAAATTGCAAAGAGGGACCCTCAGAGTTAGAATCCTTAACCCAAATTAGGTGATATTGACTTTTTGGGTCCTATAATCTAGAAAAACATAGCACGAATGAAGCCAATACATCCCTAAGATAATATTAAAATCCCTCATATCAAGTTCTATCAAATCCACCGATGTCTCTCTATAAAAGATAGACACCACACAATCCCTATAGATTTTTATAGGAAAAATAGACTCACCTATCAGAGTAGAAACAAAAAAGGGGTCGAAAATATTTTTGGGTTCAAAATTAAAGTGTATAGCCATATAAGGGGTCACATAATATAGTGTAGAACCTGTATTAAGAAAATAATTAACATCTTCGAAGAAGAGAAGTAGCATAACAGTGATAACATCTGGGGATGCCTCAGATTCCTGATGAGTCGCAAGTGCATAGAGGCCATTCCAGCCATTGTCGTTACCTGATGTGGCGCCCTTAGGTGCAGGAGCTAAAGAAGTGGTGATCGGATCCTTTTTAGCTCCAGTGGCAACTTTATATACAGGATAATTTCGTTGTATATGACCAAGCTGACCACATTTAAACACAAATTCTTTCCCTCTTCACAATATCCACGGTGAAGTTGTCCACAAAAATTGCAAGGAGGGTAAGGTGAGGTTGACTGAGCTCCACTATCTTGAGACTCGACACCCTGTGCCTTAGGATCATTGATAGCCTAAATAGGTGATCACCTGAAGGCTTAGGATAAGGAGCATTAGCTGTCTAATGAGAATTTTCCTATTCTTCTTCTTAGTACACTGCTTACAATCTCTTCCACTATTTTGATGATTTGCACCCTACTCTGAATATCTAAATTTCTTGCTCTGCCTCTCTCCTATCTCTACCTACTTTGTTTTTTCATTCTCCAACTGCTGTATATAAACCACCAACTAAGATATGTCTATAATCTATATCATTATTCAATATAGCAGCCTTACATTCCAACACTAGGTCACGAGACAAACCAGAAGCAAACTTTCTAATTCAGGACCTCAAATTAGACACCAACTTCAGGGCATAGCGGGATAGTTGTTGGAACTTCATAGCATACGCTTTAACACTCATCTTACCCTGCTTCAAGTTCACAAACTCTTTATCCTTAGCCTCTCTCAACTCCTAAGGAAACAAGTGATCAAGAAAGGCACCTAAAAACTCATCCCAAGCTTCCAGATCAACATCATCACTTCTCATTTGTTCCCACTCTTTATACCACTAATAAGACACATCTTTCCACTAATACACAATAAACTTATCACCTTCAGAATCAGTAGTATACATAATCCAAAAAATCTTCTCTATCTCATCAATGAACCCCTGAGGATCCTCCTCAACCTTAGAGCCTGTAAAGGTTGAGAGATTCAACCTCATTAAATGGCCAACCTGATTAACCTCAGATGGATTAGCAATAGAACCAACTTGATCAGGCTGATAGGACTGAGATACCACCGGTTGGGCAAACATATAAATAGACTGACAAAACTCCCTATTAGAAACATCTCCTTGAGGCGACTAAGCATGGGTATCACAAGACCTAAAAGCTCGAACAGGACTAGTAGGGACTAATGGAACCTCAAGTGGAGCGGTATAGTCAGGAGTAGGGACCTAAGAATGGGTCTACACTCTATAAATAGGGTGAGTCCCCTCCACATTTACCTCAGGTAGGATAGAGGTCCTGACAGAGTTTCTACGTTCATCAGATCTTCGAGGTGACATGATCTAAAATGCGAGTAAGCCAGGGGTTAAAGAATTTTTACAATAATTAGACTATAGACCAAAATAGGATACAAGAAAGGACAACATTGAAAAATGCCTTGTAGCCTCCCCCTTATAAGTGTGGTGGGCTACAAACTCCATAAAAGAGACTCTACTCGATATGGATTTATAGATACCCAATGACCCTAAACCGTTCATTGATACCAAGCTTTTCATGACCTGAACCCGAGCCTGGACATGACAGGCAATCTCAAGCCTACCATGGGATGGAGACAATCCCTTAGCCTTTCCTAAAGAGCACCATAAATATAAACAACAGAATTCAACCAAAAATAGCAATAAGAAGGATAAATAAATCAAGTGATAATTCTAGGAATCAAAACAACCAACCAACCCAATACTTGTCAACAAAGCCTCTAAACCAAGAATACCAAACTAAGTCGGGACATGCCATAAATTATGACATCAAGGAATTCAAAAATCCCAAAATATGAAAAGAAACTTAATGAAATGGTAGGGCTTTCCAAAAGATAGAGGCTCACCTCTTCACAATGCCTCAATTGACGAACCACACCACCTAACACTACACAAGAGTGACAGAAAAGTTCTCCAAACCTACATCATGAAATGGTGCAACATCCGGAGACAGTCAATGGGGCGAGCAGTGGTATGTAATTTGAGGGAAAGGGATAAAGTAGTGTACCTTTAAAAAAATAGTAAAAAACACATACACAATATTTATATACCTATACAGGATGCCGAGATAGGGAAAAGGGCCATGTACAAGAGAATTTAAATATTTAACCTGAACTATGTAACTTACTCCATCCTAAAAGTACCCATGGGATGGGTCAAACTCCCACTGCCGGAAGGGCCTTAGTGCATGTTATCTCCACGTATCAAGGAAATCAAAGAAAGGCTAAACTCACTTCTATGATTGCCACCAAAAATATAAAGTGTGCAGCAATAATAGAATCACATAGACCCCTACATTGGCAAATGTGGTTTCCAATGTTGGTCCCCTGGAGACTATACCTTCACATTGAGCTACACAATTCCCTTTAAGCTCAAATTAAAATAATTTAGGCATAAACTCAATCATTAACCAAGGAGTCTTTATTAAGGCATTTTCCAACATGGTATTATCATTCCAATATTCTTACAAGCCAATTCAATTCAGCCTAACCACTCCACTAAACAATTAAACTTCTAAGTTCCATTTAAAATCCAAAACCTTTGCCACCAAGGGCATTCCAAATCTATTTTCCATTTATCCTTTAATTCAATGCAATGTTTTCCTAAAGACAAGTTAAATTACGCAAATATCCATATACAAAATCAAGTTTATAATGTGGGTTGAGGTTCATTCCATTACCAAGCAAAAAATCCATCAATTTTGGTGAAATCCATGTCACCTATTTTAACCATAATCACAATGCACCAATTTAGTCCCAAAACCATCAATTTAAAGCATGAATAATCCATTTAAAACATGAGAAAAGTAATTCAAGTAATAACCATCCAAAACTCTCAACCTAATTTTGAACCCATTATTCAAAACACATGAATATTGATTAAATTAATGTCACAATGTAAAATAAAAGTTTGGGAATGAGAAACACGCTTGAAATATAGAAGAAGTTGAAGAAAATTCAAAAGTTTAAAGCCTGAATGTTGAATTCCTTGTAAAATCCTAACATCTCTTGGCTTATGAGTTAAAGAGGAAAACGCTAGGTTTGATAGAAGAGGGGTTATTTGGGTGTTTTTAGTCGTGGAAAAGAGTTTGTAGGGAGGAAAATACCAAAAAAGACCCTAATTTACAACAACAAAAACACCAACCTCTTCCTATCATACACTCTTCGAGGTGGTTTCTTCCATATTTCTTATGAGTTGACAAGGTACGAGCACAAGAAGCACTACATTGGGACATAGAGCCTGGTGTTATACATTTCTAATGCTATTTGAGATTGGGAGATGAAACACTGGAAGATTATGGCACTGGGGCTGATGATCTCTACTAGAACTGAGTGAATATTTCTTCTCGACATTTGCTGAGAGTAATGAAAGTTACCTATTCTTGCCCTCTTGTTTTTCCTCTTTATCTCTTTTATCTTCTCTTTCTCTATCAGTTGGGCATGGGTCATAAATTTTGAGATATTAATTTATCCAATAATTATATCACTCTTAACTCCTTGACCACCATCTCTAAGACACCTGACACAAACTTACTTATTCAAGCCCTTAGTTGAATAACCATCTCAAGATCATACTTGAAGAGCTAGGTAAACTTTAGAGATGCTCTTTCACAGACATATTTTCCTGCTTGAAATTTATGAACTCCTCAACCATAACTTCCTTAATCTCATAGGGAAAGAATCTTTCTAGAAATATAGGCACAAACTCAGGCCATTCTACTTGTCCTGTATCTATATGTCTTATATTTTTCCATAATTTTAGCTAAGTTTAAGCCACTCCTTTCAGCTGATAGGTGGACAAATCTACACTCTTAAATGGAATGATACCAATGATCCAGGTGATGTTCTAAACCCCATTTATGAAATTTTATAGATTCTCATCAACCTTCAAACCATAAAGCTTTATAGGATTCATTCGACTGATGTCCCAAAATCTTATAGCCACTTTATTCCTATTTGGATTTGATGGTGTTACCATTTGCTGATTGACCTGATTGGTTGTGGGTTGAGCTAACACTTGAAAAACATCCTTCAATTCAGTAACTTATTTATTCAAGGATTTGATAAATATGGTGGGGCTTATTGATTATCATTTCTATTGTTTCATCCATTAGCTCTTTTAGATAGAATTTTCTATATATATGTAGAGCACAAGTTAGAAGAATAAATAGATCTTACACTATTACATGATATAAAAATGTATCCTCTATCTCATAAGTGTGGCATGCTTCACACCTATGAAAAGACTCTACTTAATGCAGTTTTCAGACACCCTAGGACACTTTAAAGTTAATGTTCTCATACTAGGATTGTCACGACCCAAGTCTATACCCTGGACATAATATGGTGCTTAGTATCAAATGCCAACTCATGATATGGAATAATACTAATAACTCTAAAAACAACTGAATATCTCTGTAGAAGTTAAACTATTTTAATAGAATATCTAAAATAAATATCAAGTCTGGATAAACACAAAGACAAAAAATACTAAAATGTCTGAATTTAGGTCTAAAAGCCTTTACAAACTTATGAGTTATTAGGACAAGTCCCTAAATAACATTAAGTATATGAAACTAGAAGTAATATTGAAAAGGGAAATAAATCATGAACTCCCATTCTCAAATTAGAAGGACTGTCATGACCCAAATTCTTAGGTCATGATGGCGCCTATATAGCCCACTAGTAGGCAAGCCAAATCCTATAGTCCAGAAGGGATAGTAACAGACTACTCAAATAGATAAAGAAAAGAATGAGGTATATCTAAAATAAATATCAATACATAAATGAATCCCAGAACCTGGTCGTATCAGAACAAGAGGTACTAATATAGTAAGAGTACGTAAGTGAAACATCAAAGGAATTTCTGTGATACAACTTATCTCTGTATACCGTACAATGACTAGTCTAATTCATAAGAGAGAGATAAGTAATACTTCAAACTTTAGGAGCTCACTCTAAGTCTCTAAACCATAGTTGCTCCGTATGATGTACACATCAATGATGATAACACATACTATGATATGTAGGCTGTAGAAGTGTAGTATGAGTACCAAATGAATAGTACTCAGTACGCAACTGCCAACTGAGCTTTAAAGATAAAGCAAATATACATAGCATATAAATAAAATTAAAAGTACACCTAAGAGTCCAAAAATCATATAATAAGCCAATGAGATAATAAGGAACAACTATCCTATTCATGTCTAATAGACCAACCTAATAAGGCATGGTAATAAATAAGGGTGCGCTATCTTATACCAACCATACTTAGGAATCTCAACACTATACCGTATATCACCGACTAATATTTATAAATGAAGGGCAGAAGAAGGATATATAGTAGTATACAAGGCCAAGGAATGAATATATAATCTGAGTAACAAAAGAAAGATGGGATATACAATAATAACATAACAACATGTAGCTAGATGTAACCATATGTATATAGATATAAGGTCAACTCAAGTTATAACCTAAATCATCATGCCTTTATTTTAAGATCTCATTATAGTTCTGTAAGGATTTAATACTATCATAATCAGGGTTTCTAATCCACATGTCTAGACATAAAATAATCATATAATAATGCAATTGTAAGCTAGAAGAGGTCAAAAACATACCTAAAATCTCGATACCGAATCAATGACCAATCTATCATAAGCTAGCCATAATAATTATCATAATAATGATAATAACAATATCAATAACAACGCGAGTAACCGGCTATTATGGAAAACCAAATACCTAACCTAGACTATGCGTTCTACCACTGCCCCAGGACCGGAAGGTTCAATTAGCATACAACAACACAAGGCATAGTCATCACCCCTATCTATGCAACCATCCCATACTGGCTGATAGACATAGGTGCATACTGGTGATAGGCACTGCACATGTAAGAATGAATGCAAGGTACACAATCAATATCACAATCTCATCATCATAACCATTTCCATCATAACTGTTATCATCATGACCATCATCATCATAATCAACCTTCGGCCTTGCCGGGTATTAATAGATCATCATAGTGTCCTCCTTCCTTGTAGGGTTTCAATATCATCATCACAACATCCTTCAGCCTTGCCAGGTATCAACATCATCATCACAGTATATTTCGACTTTGCAGGGTATCAATATCATCACAATCATCAATACATATATACACACATATATATATATGTATATATACATATATATACACATACATATATATATACATATATGTATATACATACACACACACACATATATATATATTTTCATACATATATATACATATATATATACATACGTATATATATACACATACATATATATATAAATACATATACATATATATATATATATATATAAACATACATATATACAACAACAACAACATACCCAGTGTATTCCCACCTAGTGGGGTCTGGGAAGGGTAGAGTGTACGCAGACCATACCACTACCTCAAGAGAAGTAGAGAGGTTATTTACGATAGACCCCCGACTTAGGACCAATAATAGTATAACCAATACAAAAAGTAAACACATATAAACTAGTATGGTACATAAAACAAATTAACAGTATAACAAACATAAAAGATAAGTGCATAATAAACTAGTACGGGATGCAAAAAAGCCAACACCACTAGCCCAAAAAACTACAGCCAGAACACTACGAACCAGAAACTCCAGACCCAAAGGAGAACTCCCCTATTACTACCGCCGCGCTCCCATCCCTTAACCCTCTACCTTCATCCGCGTCCTCCACACCTTACTATCAAGGGTCATATCCTCTGTAAGCTGTAATTGCTCCATATTATGCCTAATTACCTCCCCCCAATATTTCTTCGGTCTACCTCTAGCCCACCGAAAACCATCCATAGCCAGAGTCTCTACCTCTAGCCTGCCTAAAACCATCCATAGCCAGAGTCTCACACCTCCGCACTGAAGCATCAGGTCCCCTCCTCATCACATGCCCAAATCAACGTAGCCTAACTTCTCGCAACTTATCCTCTACCGAGGCAACTACCACCTTCTCCCAAATCATCTCATTCCTCACCCTATCTTTCCTGGTATGTCCATATATCCATCACAATATTCGCATCTCTGCCACCTTCACCTTTTAGATGTGGGAGTTCTTAACTGGTCAACACTCTGCTCTATACAACATAGCCGTCCGGACTACCACTCTGTAGAACTTACCTTTAAGCTTTGGGGGCACCTTCTTATCATAAAGGACTCCTAAAGCGAGCCTCTACTACAACCACCTTACCCCAATACGATGCATGAAATCCTCATCAATCTCACCATTACCCTGAATTATGGACCCCAGATACTTGAAACTCTCCCTCTTCTGGATGGCCTGAGAGTCTAGCTTCACAACCACTCCATCTTCTTGCCACATATCACTGAACTTACACTCTAAGTAATCCATCTTGGTTATACTTAACCAAAAACCTTTAGATTCAAGTGTCTGTCTCCAAATCTCCAACTTATCATTAACTCCACCCCGAGTCTCATCGATCAGAACCACATCATCTGCAAATAACATACACCAAGGCACCTCTCCTTAAATATATAGCGCCAAAACATCCATTACCAAGGAAAATAGAAATGGGCTGAGAGTCGATCCCTGGTGTAACCTTATCAAAACTGTGAAGTGCTCTGAATCTCCACCTACCATCCCCACACGAGTATTCACACCATCATACATATCCTGAATCGACCTAGTGTACACCACGGGCACCCCTCTAGCCTCCAAACACCTCCATAGAATCTCCCTGGGAACTCTGTCATATGCCTTCTCTAGATCAATAAACACCATGTGCAAGTCCTTCTTCCTCTCTCAAAACTGCTTCACTAATCTCCTCACAAGGTGAATGGCCTCAGTAGTAGAGCGACCATGCTTGAAACCAAATTGATTCTCAGAGATCGTCATGATTCTCCTCATCCTCAACTCTACCACCCTTTCCTAAACCTTCATAGTATGACTCAACAACTTAATACCTCTATAGCTGTTACAACTTTGAATGTCTCCCTTGTTCTTATACACTGGAATCATCGTGCCTCACCTCCATGCTTCAGGCATCTTAGCAACTCTAAATATAACATTAAACAACCTTGTCAACTACTCCAGACCTGCCCCGCTAGTGCTCTTCCAAAAATCTACTGGAATCTCGTCTGGACCCGTCGCCCTACCCCGTCGCATTCTGTGAATAGCTCCCTTAACCTCGATAACCTCGATACGCCTACAAGAACTATAATCGCGACCCTCCTCAGATATCTCTAAGTCTCCTAACACAGAACCTTTACCCCCCTCGTCGTTTAAAAGTTTATGAAAATAGGACTGCCACCTCTCCCTAATGAGGGCATCCTCAACCAACACTATACCATCCTCTCCTTTGATACACTTCACTTGGTTAAGGTCACGATCCCTCCACTCCCTGTCCTTGTCTATCCTATATAACTTCTTATCTCTGCCTTTTCCTCTAAAGTTGCATACAAACATTCAAAAGCTGCTATCTTAGCCGTCGTAACCACTAACTTAGCCTCTCTTCTAGCTACCTTATACTCCTTCTTATTCTTCTATATTTCCTCATCATCCTTGCTCCCAACCAACTTAGCATACGATACCTTCTTAGACTCCACCTTTCTCTTGACCTCTTTGTTCCACCACCAATCTCCTCGATGTTTGGCAAATCGACCTCTCGAGACACCCAACACCTCTCTAGCGGTCTCCCTAATGCAACTAGTAGTCGTCTCCCACATATTATCCACATCCCCTCTACTCTCCCAAGCCCCCTACTCTTTAACTTTTCTTTCATCTCCAAAGCACTAGCCAAAGTCAAGCTACCCCACTTAATCCTGGGCCGTGCCTCCCCACTTCTCATCTTTTTGCCTTTATTGATAACCAAGTCCATCATCAACAACCTATGTTGAGTCAAGAGATTCTCGCTAGGTATGACTTTATAGTCTTTACATAGTGCTCTATCCTCTTTTCTAAGAAGTAAAAAGTTTATCTGAGTCTTGGCCACAGAACTACGAAATATAATAAGGTGATCCTCCTTCTTTGGAGAGCTCGAATTTGCTATCCACAACCCAAAAGCCCTAGAAAAATCCAACAGAGAATCTCCTCCTTCATTCCGCTCACCAAAACTGAAACCGCCATGCACATCATCATACCCTCTCGACAAAGACCCAATATGCCCATTGAAATCCCCTCCCACGATAAGCTTCATAGTGCTCGGGATGCTCCTCACCACCTCATCTAATACCTCCTAGAATTCCTTCTTCTCCTCTTCGTCCAAACCTACTTGCGGGGCGTAGGCACTAATAACGTTCACCGTAGACCCTCCCATGACCAACTTAATAGATATTATTCTATCACTAACTCTCTTTACCTCTACCACCTGCTCCTTAAGATCTTCATCTACTAAGATACCTACCCCATTTCGATGTCTCACACTACCCGAGTACCACAACTTATATCCATGCACATCTCTCACTTTAGTGCCTACCCATTTAGTTTCCTGAACACACGCTACACTAACCCTCCTCTTTCTAAGAGTCTTCACTAGCTCTATAGACTTACCCTATATAGTACTGATGTTCCATAACCCAACTCGTAACCTAGAAGCTCCCTTATCTCGCCTAACCTTACTAACCCTAGCCCCTAACCCCAAACTCAATCCTAGACTCGACCCAGATCTAATACCCCCAAACCTCGACCCAGACCCAACACCTTCTAACCCTAACCCCGACCTCGACCTATGACATGACCCTAGTCTACCATCGCCAATCATAACCACTATGCAACAAAGGGGGATCAAGATAAGGTAAAAGGGCACACTAGTTAAAATGAAGTCAATAAAGAAGCTAGGGGCATAGACAATAATCTATAATAGATAGAGAGTAACAAAACCAATAATATAACACAGCCCTATAAAAAACAAATTTAAAAATCAAATCATATCAAAATACACACAAAATTCAATTATATATATATATATATATAGGTGCACAGACTCAAGCCGTGGCTAAAAGAGTGTAAATCCAAAAGTTTGTTGCCCGAAATGATCTTCAGGACTAAATCATTGTAAAGATGTAGAAAGGATCAGAATATCTCATGATTGGATTAAATAATATTGTCAAACCATAGATCAATATCTGTCTCGGTCAAATCATTGTAACATCATTATTAGCCTCTTTTATATATTTAAATTATCCATTAAGTTAGGCAATTATTATTGTAGAGAAATTCATTTTTAAATGTGAAAAGTGGGTTTTAACTCATATTTAGAAAAAATAGTTATAAGAACATATTTTAGATAAAATCACATCAATTATTGATATAATAATCATGAATGTACTAAATCTATACATGCCATTACCAGTATTCAAATCAATACAGTTATAAGTATCATACCACATCTTACTGCGTCCTATATCGAAGAGATGGGTGTATGAACATATATACATATTCATAACTACAACCGTATTCTTTACAAGGATAATTACTTTTTGAATATCCAACTCATATCATAACACGACCTTTGGCCCAATAATGTGCACAAAATAATCACAATATTATAAAAACTGCCTTAGGCCTATATACATATCCAAAACTCATATCGATAATCATATTTATAAGCCATAGCATATCTATAATCATCTCACATGTAGAAGGTACCTCACATCTAAGAGGCATAATATCAATAAGCATCTCACATCTATATGTCATATATCATAACTATGAGAAATATAATCTCTAAAGGACATTTGTCATATCTAAGAGGAAATAACATCTAATGGGCGAAATATCAAGTCTTAGAGAAAATAGCATCCCTATGGTCCAAATAATAAGTATAAGAAGAAATAGCATCTCTATGGGCCAAATAACAATTCTAAGAGGAAATAGCATCTCTATGGGCCAAATATCAAGTCTAAGAGGAAATAGCACTCTATGGGCCAAATAATAAGTCTAAGAGGAAATAGCATCTCTATGGGCCCAATATCAAGTCTAAGAGGAAATAGCATTTCTATGGGCCAAATATCAAGTCTAAGAGGAAATAACATCTCTATAGGCTAAATTCAAGTCTAACAATAAATAACATCTCTATGGGCCAAATATCAAGTCTAAGAGAAAATAGCACCTCTATGGGTCAAATAACATATCTAAGAGGCATTTCATCTATAAAGGCCCAATATCATAACTAAGAGGAAATAACATCACTAAAGGCCCAATATCACTTTCATAAGGAATATCATCGCCATAACTCCTAAGTCAAATTCCCGAGAACATTATCATAATTTACCAAGTCATGAGGTAAGCTTATTCTAAAGGCTCACTTGTCTTGACTAGTCCTAACATCCACAACTAAGTCCACAATGGCTACATGAATCTTGACCTAAGTAGGCCAGATGATCCTACTTCTAATACTCAATTTCCATAATTAGGAAAACTATGTCCCAAACTAGGCTAAGGTATCTAGTTCAACTTCTAGATGTCAAGTAAGTCATAATCAAGTCTAAGATAGGAACTTCGTCTAGAAACATGGACATTCAAGTTAACTCTACTCAAATTATGATTTCAAGATCACTAGACTAGCCCAACTAAGGTTAATCATACTAACCATGAATCCAACACTTAAACCACATCCCAAACCTAGCATTATATCATATCTATGCTACAAATTAGTCCATTCCAGGGAGAAGGAAATAGGATTCTAAAAGGTCACTAAGCAATTCATCTTATGGGTCCAAAATCCTCATCTAATACCAAATAAGTTAACAACCAAGACTAAGAGTTCTACTCATAATAAATCTTAATATTCACATTCATACATAATATATTTCACACTTCATCTATGAAAAAAAGTAAGTGGAATCCTACCTCCAAGTCGAACCACAAAACCTCACACTATTCACCAACATCTATCTTCACTTCACAATCCCCAAATGTCATCACACTATCAAAATCATAATCTACTTATCAATAAGAGTCTAATGATACCTATATTGAAATATTGTACTTTGGGTCCAAAAATGACACCAAAAAATCCAAGTAGGTCCCACCTATGGAAAATGCATTTCTGATGTCAACCCAACATTCATACATGAACAAGGAATCATAACCCAGAAGAAATGGGTGAAAACAAATCAAATTTGGGGCTAAAAAATGGCCTTAGGCTATATTAGGGTTTTGGGTCAAGAACCAAGAAATTCATCAATAAAGTAATGAAATATTACCTTGATTTGGATGATAATCACAATAAAAGATGTTAATAAAGATCCCAATACACCCATAAGACTTAATTTTGAGTTATTACACTCATTTAGGGATTCTAGGTCTAACAGATGGGCCAAAAATAGCCAAAATACGATCTAAGGGTTCTTATATACCCATACCAGGTATGGGGATATTTTTATCGCAATACTAGGGACCTTTATCGCACTATAGTGATTGCAATAGGCCCTGGGCGATCATGATGCACCAACACCAACAAAGTCAAAACTTGTTTTTGATCTCCGAAACTCACTCGAACTTTATTTTTTGCAAACGAACTATGCAAACCCACTAAATTTAACATTCTAGATACATTGGTTAAGTTGTATTTTCTATCTAAGGTCATTTATACCAATTTTTGGCCCCATACCTGTATCTACCAATTTTTCCACTTCCTGACCAATAGGTCAAAATGAGTTTAGGTGCATTAGGACCCAAACAAAATATCTATGTAGACTAAAATTGATATTATGGATCTGCTGGCATAGTTGGAATTTGCATCCGAGATTGTCTTGCTGAAGCTTTTGCCCGATGGCTATTTGGAATCAACAAAGACTTCAAAACAAGAAATTATCTCTAAAAATTATACGAACTGCTCGATAACCGGACCGTCAGTCCCAAAAAGTTATAAATAACTCGAGGAAGTAATTAAAAGGCCCTAAAGGCTAAGATAAGTAGAAATATGAAAAATGACCATAAGGACCATTACAAGGACTCACCGCGGATGCCTATTAAGATCGAAATAAAGCGTACTTACTATGGGGGTTGATTCTAAGCACCGAAACCTAAATCATAAAATGATATAATACAAAGAGAATTTATGTAATTAGTACTTTAAATATACTAAGCTTGTGAGATATGTAATATATATAGTAAAACTGATCATGCTAAAATATTAAATGCACAATGTATACAAAATTAAACTAAACTATAGTATAATGAACCAAAAGTAATCATGCATGTGGAGCTAAAGAAAACCATAAATCATGAATAATCCATTTAAATAAAATATGTGGGCCATGTACTATTCAATTAAAATTAAAATTATAGAAGGTTCTTGTAATCGACATAGATCATGTGAGAAACTTAGAATATGAACTGTAATGCTATTTGGTAGGTGTTTAGTACCTAGAACAAGATAATAACCATGGATTGCCTAAATACACACACGATCCCATTCAAATAAGCCACTCTTAATTAGAAAAAGACCTCTAATCCTATGGTGGCACATAGTTCGTAACTTGGGTTTTACTAAACATGGGTCCTCTCAATGCTATGTACTACTCCCATAACCACGCACATATGATCATATTTATACTCAAGTTTGCAGAAATCAAATATACTAGTTCAATTTACTATTACTGAATATGATTAATATCATAGAATTAGTCAAGTGATTAGGTGTGAGAGGATGGCTGTAGATGGTTTCAAATGAAGGGTAGGAAAAATATATTAGAGAAAAGTGATTAGGCATGAAATGGAACATTTATAGTTTATAGAGTACATGACCCTTGATTGAAAGGTATGGAAGATGAGGATTAGGGTTGCGAGTTAGTGGTTAGGAGTAAATTCTTACAAGTAGAGAGGAGTGCTTTGTTTATAAATGTACCTATAGCCATAGTGTTATGCATGTATCTTGTAGTTTCTTGTTGTGGTGTATTGGTGATGTTTGTGATTTTTTAAAATAGATAGTTCATAGTATTACTTTGTTCATGTCTTGTTTTTATGTTATCTAGCGGTGTCTTACCCTGTTTATTGCTTATTTTATGCCTTTTTGCTTGTTATACAGTTTTTTTTATCATGAGTGGGGGTTCTATTGGAAATAGCCTCTCTACTATATCAAAGGTAGTGGTATGGACTGCATACACTTTACCCTCTCTAGACACCACTTTATGTGAAAAAACTTGGCATTTTGTTGTTATTGTTGTTAAGTGCATTACACTCTCATATAAATGTCATAAAATATAGTTTGTTGAATATTTATATAAAAACATGCCTCAATTGGATAGTTCGTATAATGATCCTTTCCATTGTTATGGTTAAGCGAGCATTTAAAAATTCAGATTAAGGTTTTCCTCAAATCAGGAGTTAAAATTTTTAGGCTAGACTAGTCTTGGATGAAACTTGAGTGAGGTATATTCTAAGGGAATCAAAAAATTGATTGTGTAAATTTGAAAGGATTTAATATGTTTTTATATTTGCTAAGGCCATAAGAAATTCAATGGATCTTTTAGAAATGAATTTGGGTGAGTAGAACTCTCAATATTGAACTTGACGTATAGAGGTTAATCTATAATATCCAACTTTGGGGTTCATTGTAAAGAAGGATAAACTGGATGAAATTCCCCAAGTTTCTGCCTTACCAAACCCACTATAAGGGGTGGGAGGCCTCTATTATTGCACCGCTATAGCAGGAATTTTCCCGCTATAGTGGGAGTCAGCACTGGTCTATCCTGCCATAGTAGGGGAATCTCAGTATAATGAGGCTTCTATAGTTGGATAGGTCTACTATAGCGGGATATGCATTGATTTATACAGAAAAATATCTGAATATATTTTATTAATTCAAAACTCATTTAGGGGCAACCTTAGGTGATTTGGGGAAAATTCTACTCAATTTTAACCAAACTCTTTGTAAAGGTAAGTAATTCCTTTATTTAACTAGTAGTTTGATTGTTAACTACTAGAATCACTATTTTATGGATTTGGGGAGTATTTGTCTTAACCTAGCTAATTTTCTAGTGCAATTAAGCGAATTGTGAAAAAAACCCTTGGTTTTTTGTTAAGTATTGCTTATTTACTCTTGTAGGTTGATAATTTACTATTGTAACCATGAAATTAGTAGGATTAAAGAAAACTTAGAAAATCCTAGAATAAGAAGACTAATCATGAATTTGACTTTGGGGTTTTAGGATTAGGTTATACTCCTTGATATTTTAAGTCATTTGGCTGATTATGTGTTATATTCCTATTTTTAAACTACAATCAAGTTGAGGTTACAAGAAAGGAGAAAGATTAAGTTTGGTAGAGCATTTAATGATTGAGGTAGGTGATGGTTCAATGTAGTTAAAATCTGACTTGTTTTATGTGTGCATGATAATTGTACTATTGTATTGCTTGTTACAACTCATATTCAGGGAAAGTGAATGACTAATTGATATCCTAAGTGTTAATTACATCCAATGAACTTATGTGAAAAGCTTGTTAGTTGTAGCGTTATCACTGTTATTATTGTCAGTATGATTGTTGTGATATTTATTAATTATTGTCAGATGTACTAGTATTTTGACATTCTTACGCGATTGGATGGTATAAGATTGGCAGAATGTCTGAAATATTACTGCATAGACAAGAGCTCATCCCGTGCAAGTCATGGCTAGTGGGCGATCATAAGACCCTTAGCATGTATGAATAAGGTATAAGTGAGTGTGAAGGTTCCTTGAGTAGAGCATGGATTATATGTTTACTTGCTATAGTGGTTCCTTGAGTGAGCTAGTCCTACGTATTGACTTGTTATATTGGTTCCTTGACTGAACTAGTTTTACATGTTTATTTGCTATTTGGTTTCTTGATATAAATTTGGATTCATGATTATTGCGATGGTTGTTATTGGAATTGATCCTTGAGTGGTCCAAGTTTAATCGTAAGGTTGGCATAAATCTATATTATCTATTTACTTGTGTAATTGAGACATGGTTGACCTAGTTGATTGAGTCATAGTTGTTGACTTAGAGTCATGTTGGTAGTTATGGTTTTGACTTGACTTTCCTTCCATTTTGACTTGTATTAACTGAACTTTATGATGTTGTTGAATAAGGTTGTGTTACAAACTTGAGGTAAGGTTACATAGTAGGTGTTCATGGTTGTTCTTGCTTTACTAAGGTATGGTTATATGTTCATATTTCTCATGTTGGATTGGCTGATGACCCTACCAATATGCCATTATTTCTTGTGTATTGATACTACATGTGCTCTTATTTTTATTGAGTGCAGAGCATTTTTAGAGACTGTTTAGAGACCTCAGTTGTAGAGCAAATTAAATTTCAAACTCAAGAGTGAGCTACATATTTTGAGCTGCCATGAGTTCTTGAGATAGTTTCTGGTCCAATATTTTGGACTTATACATTTTCAGTTGTGTTGAGTTGAGCCCTTTTATTAACATTTGTAGTGTTTTGGTATTATGAATTTCAAATTTTAGGGGATTGTTTAGGTGTTTGATTTTTGCAGCAGTGTTTTTGTTAGATTGTTGATGATGTTATCTTATTTAATGTAAAACAATGAGTTTGAATTATTTTTGGCTAAGTGTTTGGTTTGCATATTTTTAGGGTTAGATGGTTCTCTCATCGGGATTTAGTATGGGCACCACTCATGACATGTTATGTCATGATAGTGTTGGTATCATAGATCTAGGTTCATTGATCTTGTTGTACCAAAATGGATCCAGCAGAGTCTTACAAATGGTATGAAAATGTTTGTACTTTTCTTCAAGAGGCTATAGGACTAGGTGAAAACTATTAGTTCTTTCTTCTTTCATGCTATAACATGATTCCAATTGGTATTTGGTGATCCAAATTATTAACTAAACCCTATTTATTCTTTTGTTCGCATATGATGAATACTAGAGCAAATAGAGCCAGAGCCATACCCCTGCACCAGCAACTCAGTTTTAGAATCAACTATTTAGGGATGAGGATATGAAGGGGTAGTAGAAGGTAAAGAGGGAGAGCAACATCTGCTAGGGGTAGATCTCAAGACAAATATGTCTAGGATCGTCAGAGGTCTGTGACACCTCCCATATATTAAAAGGTTGAGGAGATGAATAAGGATGTTGCAGTGCAAGAGGAGGTGACACTCCCATCCCCCATTATTTTATAAGATAATTCAGCATGCACTTTCCTTTCTGAGTGGGTTGGCTGATACTGAGACCAGTAATGCTATGCCTGCTTATCTATTTCCTAATTTTCACCAGACTATTGTAGCTACTCCTAGAATGGGTGAGACTTTGGGGACTAAGATTTTCCCATACCCAGTGTTAGGCGATGTCATGACTAGGACTAAGAATGACTTGCTAACCAATTTACTGAACATGAAACCTCCTACTTTTATTAGCTTTGAGACGGAGGATGCATTTGAGTTCATTGTTGATTGTTATGAAAAGTTGCATAAGATAGGTATAGTTAAGTAACATTTTGTTGAGTTTGTCACCTTCTAGCTATAAGGTGATGCCAAGTAGTGGTGGAGGGAGTATTTAGAGTGTCTGTCACCAACTTTATCTCTATTGACATGGACTCAATTTTGTTCCCTATTTTTGGAGAAGTGTGTACCTTGAACTCTTTGTGATTTTAAGAAGGATGAGTTTTTAGCCCTTGAGTAGGGAAAGTGATCCTAGTTTTATGATTTTTCCCATATGCTACTTAGTTACTTGGGACAAATAATAAAAGGATTCAATTATTTGTGATGGGTCTAAACACTAACATGCAGGTTTTGACTGTTCATGTGACTTTGACTAGGAAGACCTTTTATGAGCTTGCTAATTATGAGACAAAGATAAAAGGGGAAAAGTAAGTTTGTTAGGAAAATGTGTTAGCAAGGAGGTTTTAGAATGCGGGTAACTATGGTGGTTCTTAATCTAAGGGTCATAGCCATCAGACATATCTAGCTGGCCCTATTCAGTCAGTCATGCCATCTTCTAGAGGTGGTCAGTCAGGGGTTATTCAACAACCCTTAGTTACTAGAGGCAAAGGGGATTTTTATTCTTTAGAAAATAGGACTTCTCTTGAGTCAGGTTGATATATAAATGTGGTGTTGCGGAATACTTCAAGAGAAAGTGTCCCCTGAGATAGGCTAGGTGGTGTGTCATGGTTTTATGACACTTTTGATACTTAAGATGACAAAATATGTAAGAGCTAGTGTTTTTGGTAGGTATGATGTGTTTTTGTTATATTTTTCAAGAGAATAGGGTTAAGAGGTAATATAGAGAAAGAATGCTAAAAATTGACCAAGGGAAGAATCATAGAAAGCATCCACGGTTTGTGGAATCATCCACAAACCGTCAAACATGCTCGTGAATGAAGTTCTGAAGAGAACATCAAAAATCTGATTTCCATGACCCTGAACTGGTTCATAATTTGTAGACTTGATCCATAGAAAAGATACTGAAGAAATACAAGTAGAGTCCAATTTCCACGACTCTAGTTTATGATTAGTAGACTCATTCACGAGAGGGTTCACCAATGGTGGAAACCTGTCGACTTTCTTCTCCTACATAGTTTAGGATCGAATTCCTTTTGTATCTCTAAATAATCCTATTAGGTTTTATGTTTGTTTTACAAAATGGGTCATATTACATTATTGTAAGGTTTTAGTGCATATCCTTTGCCTTGGAAGTACAAACATCAATTTTTAGGGTTTTAAGACAAAGTAAGATTTTAGAGTTTTTTAATCTTAATTTTGTAAGTTCATGATTATTTTTTCTTATCATAATTCTTCTTGTGTCCTTGCAATTATATATAGATAAATACCACAACTAAGATTAAAGGAACCATGATGGATTAACAAAGTAGTGTTCATAGTATGAGGTGATTCTCAAAATGTTGTTTATACAATTCTTATTATTCTCTTTGATTTGATTTCTTTTCAATGGTTGAAAATGTTAGAACTTGCCTTATCTCTACTCTGGACTTTATTAAGGGCAATCAGATGGAAAAAAGGAATCAACAATAAGACTTGGAACTACCAACCTTCACTTAATTAGGCTTAAATCAGTAAACAGAAGAGACTAAATTGGGATCTTAGATAGTGGTTAGTAATGCAAAACCCATGACCATAAACCTTTGTGCATGGGAATAGTCAGATACAATGGGCACAACATAATAGGTTAGATGGTATATAACCGATCATTTTCGCATGTCAAGAACCACAAGAGATCACTAAATATGAAGAACCTACGGATTTATGAAGTTATTAGGGTACACAATTTTAGTGCCTCTTTCATATTGATTACAAATTCAACAAATCAACAATTGTTACTACTAAACTCTTTATTTACAAGCCCCTCCTTTTTTACCATAGATTGTTATTGATTTTCTCGACTACACATTAAGTGATATTTTGACCTATTCCCGATGGGATTATAACCAACCTTGGTTGGTTTCTATATTTGACAGCGACTGCTTTATACTTTATTGAGAGATGTAATTTGGGAGACATCAAATTTTGGCACCGTTGTTGGATAATTTGGTTATGGAGTTAATTTGAGTGTGTTTGTTGGGGTTATTATCTCCTGTTTCCTGATTTTTATTATTTATTACTTTTAGGGCACACATTGACGTATGCCCAATACTCAAAGTCAAGATAATCTCCTGATTCCACTTGATGTGGAACTTAAAGGAACTTTGAGAGCAAATAAAAGAATGGTAAACAAAGGAATTCATTTTCAAGGAGCCCTTATTAAGGGCGTTCATTATGACGCAACAATGTTAAATCAGCCACCACATAATCATGATGGTTAAACAACTATGGAGGATATCATTTCTCGATTGATGATTGTAGAAAATGCTATGTAAGAAGCTACTAGGACTATAGCTAGGGAAGAAAGGGCTAAACAAAATAATGCAATTCATTTAGCTGTACTTGATGAGAGGGACAGTTAGAGAATAAATAGGTATCAACAACCTCTACAATAATATCTCCCTCACTATAAATATCTAGAAAACATGTATTATTTGGAGTTGGTTGAGACAGGTGCTACCAATCTACCATAATTGCCTCTAGGGATGAAGTTTGACATTAGAAGTTCCATGATCAACTTGTGAACTTGAAGAGGGTATTTGTAGGCCTACCTAATAATGCTGCAAATATACTTGTGATAAACTTTATGGGTATTTACACTTCCGACATTCTTCCTAGAGTAAGAAAAAATGATTAGATTGAGGTTGTTTCCATTTGTCTAATGGGAGAAGCTATACTATAGTTGGCTAAATGACCACATAGATCTATTACTACTTGGAATGAGTTGAGAACTTAGTTCTTGGACCAATTTTCTTTTTCTCCGGTATATTACAATTAAGATATGAGATCTACAATTTTAGGCAATTGCATTCATAAGCACCGTATGAGACTTGGTCGAGGTTCAAGAAGAAGCTAAAGAGTGTTGCAAACCATAGGATGACTGGTAAAACTTACTAGAGATCTTTTATAGAGCCTTGAATTCTAACACTAAGGTTGTAGAATACACAATCATACGTGTGGAATTCATGATTCTTCATAGGGAGTATGATTCTAAGATCCAAGATTGGATCACAAATACCAACCGAGGTTGGCATACTCGAGAGGAAGATCGATCCACAGATACTTATGCAATTGGATCATCTATAGAATAGCAAGCATTAGATAAGATAGTGTCCCAAGAGGTAGCATAGCTGATGACTACGATTGGGTTTATTCCCAAGAAATTTACTGAAGTGGGAGTAGAAAAGGTGAATGCAGTTGGTGTACAAGGTAAAGACTATAGATATGAAGATTCTAAAAAAGAGGCAAAGTATCTCAACAGAGAGGTAGTAGGTTTTTTATCCAAGGGTCTACCAAGGCAGTTAGAAATGTCAACAAAAGAATTAATGACAAAACTGCTATAATTAGCCTAAGTAATGAGAGAGGAGTGGGGGATGAGATGGTGATTAAAGGAGAAAGGATGATCATAAGGATAAATTGTCCTCAATGTTCCACTTTGGTATTGAGATGCTAGTTTGAGAAATTCAAGGATGGAAGACATGCTTGCAGAAGTTATAAAATGGGTAGACGAGATGTAAGACTACCTCAAGGAGATTAGAGCATATATGTGCCAAAAGGTCGAATCACATGCTACAACCATTAAGTAGCTTAAGCAATAGTTTGGTCATCTGTCTGCTATAGTAAATCAACGTCAACAAGGTACACTTTAGATTAGCACAATTTAAAACCCAAAAAATAATGCTCATTATATGGTTATCACAACTAGAAGTGGAAAGGCTCTTATAGAGGCACCCCAAAAAATTGAGGATGTTCATGATACACTGGTAGAGTGAATGAATATTAAGGAAAAAGTAAAGGAAGACCTAAAGAAATATGTTATATTCCTAAAACTTTCTCTACCATTTTCTCAACGTCTCACAAAAAAGGTGGGTGAAAAATAAAACTTTTAGTGGAGAGAGTATGAAAGGTGTTGAAAATCATTCGATCAACAAAAAAGGCAAATATTGAAATAGTAAGGAAGAAGAAGACTTGCAGATGCTAACTAATATTCCTAAGACTCTAGCTCCATTCCCTGAGCACTTGAGAAAGAAGGGGAAGATGAAATTTTTTATAAGTTTATGTATATATTAAAGCAAACTTCGATGAACATCTCATTGGTAGAAGTGCTTGAAAAAATGTCGGGATGTGTAAAGTTCATAAAAAAGTTGGCCACAAAGAAGAGAACTGTCATTTCTAAGTCTTTTGGTAATTTTCACCATTGTAGAGAAATAACATCCCCATCTCTAATCCCAAAGAAAAATAATCTTGATGCCTTCATAATTTCTTATATAATTGGTTCATCTAACTTTGCCAAAGCTTTTGTGACATGGGTGCAAGAATTAACTTAATCTCGCAGGCAATTTTTAAACAACTGTGATTGAAAACCTCTAGACCAATAATGACGTAATTATTGATGGAAGATCATACAATCAAAAAGCCGTGGGCATATTCTTTGATGCTTTGGTCAAGGTAGAGAAATTTATCTTTCCCGCTGACATTATTGTCTTAGATTTTGAGGTTGAATTTAAGATGCTTATAATTTTAGGTAATCCTTTACTATCCATCGGTGGAGCATTGGTGGAATGGAGGAGGACGAGCGGAAAATTTAAGCTGAATAATAAGGACATCACATTCAGTATTTGTAAACAATAAAGAAACTAAGGGATATAAGGGTGGTTTAGGTAATAAAAAATTTAGATGATTCTGGAAGCTAACCCAAGGGATATTTTAAGGAAGTCTGAATCAAAACACTCGCGTCGTGCTGCAACATTAAATAAGACACTACTTAGGAGGCAACCCAAGGTGTCTTGTTATTCCTATATTTGTTTTGATTCCTTTTATTTTGATCATCATCGGACCCATACACCTAGGGTGCCACATATATGTTCCAAAATATCTTATTTTATTTGATATAATGCATTGGGGACAACACATGCTTATTTGATGAGGGTAGGTACATTTGTTGATCTCTATGTCCTCTTGGGGTTTTTTTGTTGGCGTGGTTCTTTTCTCTGAAGTGCTATCTAGCAAAACCAACATGATTAGGATTTTATTTTTTAAATTTTTATTATCGTTTTTATACTTTGATTATTGTGTTTAATTAGGAAAAAAAGGGGAATGTTAGCGTAGTCAAGCTTTGAATATTTTAATTTTTGATGCTTAAAGGATACCCCTCCTAAAAATATGTTTTAGACTGTATGTTGTAGTGGTGTTAAATTACGATAATTTTTGGACCTTGTTATGGCATTAGTATTACAGGTAGAGTAACTATAGCTTAGCAATGCATGAACAAGATAGGTAGTAGTTGATGGTTTAACCCTGTGCTATGTCGGTGTGAGATTGTTTATAAGCTTTATGCATGCGATCCAGAACTTTCCCGATTAGTCTTGCTTAGATTATAGGATAATTGGTTTGAAAAAGATCATATGTCGTTCTTAAATAAGTCTAGTTTTGGCCTAAATGCCTGGATAAATAAAGTAAGTATCCTCGATCTCGAATTTAAGCCTAAGGAGACCTTTTTTATTTCTCTAGCCCATTCATTTCCCATTTTGATTACAATAAACCAGTCTTTTCCCAGATCCCTCTATGGGTATTGTGTACCTCAACTCAGGCAAATTGCTTAAATTGAGGGTAGTTATTGTTAGGGTGCATAAGAAAAGTGGGTATGAAAAAGAAGTTAGAAAAAGATTTGTGTGTGGAAAAATAAAAAAGAGTAAAAAAGAATAAGAAGGAAAAAAAGCATAAAGAGAAAACCACACCCAAAATCTGAAGAAAGTGAATGAAAATGAGGGAGAATAAAATGAGTAAGGTTGGAAAGTGGAGCCAAAAATAGTATAGTGTCAAGGAGGTTCGATCCACCTTATCCATATTTACTAAACCTATCCTCAAGCCTATATTACAAGTCGATGAAATTCCTATAGTCATCCTAGTCCAACTTTCTGAAATACTAAAGCATAGAAAATAAGGGCAAGCCTATGATATTTCACACACACTATTTAAATTTTTTTGTGAGAGTGAGTGCTTTGATCCAGTCCCTATGTTGTTATTCATTGTTATACTATAAGTGTATGGGACTTCTTTGTTGTGAGAGTGTATAGGTTGCATCGTGAGCTGCTATTTATTAAGGTAATGTCATTTGGAGATGTTCTTTGTTTTTTATTTATAATCTAATTCCATTGTTTGATCCCCTTTATATCATGGTAATGTCATATATATACAAAGTGGGTTTTGATTTTTGTATAGGAGGGGGTTGAAATTTTATGCTAAGACTAGTAAAGGGCTTTAAATTTTATGCTAAAACTAATGAAATGACTGTCATAGTTCTCTTAAGTTTCTCTTGGTTAAGCATCATATGTGCTTATTTTATTATGTTTACCTAAGGACATGCACACGTTCTAAGTTAAGGGTGTTGATGTACAAGTTTTCATAGAACTTTCGATGCTTAAGACGAGGAAAATATGCAAGAACACGATTGGTAGAAACCTTCCAACTTTATTTTCCTAAGTAATTTAGAATAGGATTAATTTTGTATGTATAAATATCTTATTAGGTTTTATGTTGTTTTATACTATGGAACATTTTATTACATTATTGTAAGGTTCTACAACATATTCTTGGTCTTGGACTTACAAACCTTAATTTTTAGTGTTTTAAATTATGAGTGTCAAATGAGTGGGTTGGCTTGAGATTGAAAATAATAAATGAGTAGAATTGAATAACGGATTGGGTTATGATCTGTTCAAATTCACTTTGAATTGAAATGGATTGGGTTGAAATGGGTAAAAATCAGGTTGGGTCTTGACCCGCCCAGTTTGACCCGCTTAGTCTAACAAATATTAACATATTGATATTTACCCCCTTGTAAACCCAACTCAAAAAAATAAATTTGAATCGGGATGAAAAGTTGGGTGGGTGGGTAGAGAGTGGGGTGGGGGTGGGGGTGGGATAAGAATATTTTGTAAAAATTATTTTTTAAAAAAATAAGAATTCATCTTTTGGAGAGGGGTGTGGGATAGGGGGTTGGGGTTAAGATATGGTTGAGGTAAAGTTCTTTTTAAAAAAGAAATTATTTTTTTAAGAAATTACTTTTTTGGAAAGAGGTATACCATGGGGGTGGGGGTAGGGGGAGTTAGGGGGTGATGGGTGTGGGGTAAGAATTTTTTTTTAAAAAAATAATTTTTTTGAAAAAATTGGGAGCAGTGTGGGGATTGGTGTGTGTGGGGTTGGGGGGTTGGGGGAGGGGGTAGGAAAGTGATGGGGGTTGAGGTAAAGGTTTTTTTACTATTTTTTTTTAAACTTTTTATAAAAACTATATATTTTGGGAGGGTGGGATATTGTCGTATAGGGGGTGCAGGGAGTGGAGGAGATGGGGGGTTGGGATAAGATTTCTTTTTATAAAAAAAATTATTTATTTTTTAAAAATATTTCTTAAAAAAATATCTTTGATGGGGAGAGGTGTTTGTGGGGGATGCGGTGAAGTGGGGAAGGTAGGATTTTGATCGTGTGGTAAGAAATGATTTTTATTTTTTAAAAAGAAAATTAAAAAAATTAATTTTTTTAGGTGGAGGTAGGGGTGGGGGTTCGAGGTAGGGAGGGGGATGGGAATGAGGTGGGGTGGTGGTAAAAATAAATTTATAAAAAGCTATTTAAGAAATAAAAATTATATATCTAATGGAGGAGGGCTGGGGGTGGGGTAAGCTGGGGGTATAGTTGGGTTAGGGTGAAGTGAGGTGGGTCATTTTGAGAGTGGGAGGATGCATTGTCACTTATTTTTCCTAATTTCATTAAGAAAATTATTTTTCTATTAAACGGGTTGAAGTAGAGATTTAATTGAGCTCATTTGAACCCTATTTAAAAATGGGTCGAGCTAATGTGTTGAGATTTTACCCAATAGTAAATGTCTTGAACCCAACCAATTAACTATTGGGCGGGTTGGTCGGGTCAGCTCAATTTGGATTCATTTTGACTCCTCTATTTTAAATCAAACTGAGATTTTGGTGTTTTTGATCTCATTATTGGTTGCTCACAATTATAATTTCTTATAAAAATTCTTCTAGTGTTATTGAATTTATGAGTAGCTAAATACCGTAATTAAGGTTGTGGGAACCCTAAAGGATTAACGAAGTAGTGTTCGTATGGGGTGATTCTCAAGATGGTCTTTATGCATGTATTGCTATTCTCTTTTCTTTGATTGTTTTTTAATGGTTGCAAATTCTATAACTCACCTTATCTCGACTCTGTACTTTTGCAAGGGTAATCAGATAGGAAAAAATAATCAAGAACAAAACATGGAGCTACCAACCTTCATTTAATTCGTCTTGAATGGATAAATGGAAGAGACTAAATTGGGATCATAGATATGGGTTATTAATGCAAAACCAATGATGCATGAACCTTTCTACTTGGGGATAACATAGTTAGTTAGATGATACATAACCTATCAATTCTACTTGCCAAGTACCACAAAGGATCACTAAGTACAAAAAACCAACAAAGTTATGAAATTTTTGTGGAACAACGTCCTAGTGACTTTATTATATTGATTACAAATCCAACAAATCAACAATTGTTTCTACAAAATTCTGTATTTGAAAAACCCCCTCTTTACTGGAGATTATTATTGATTGCCTCGACTACACATTAATTGATATTTTGACTTTTTTCCTATGGGATCGACCCCAACCTTTGTTGGGTTCTATATATGACAGTGACCTGTTTATACTTCGTTATGAGATGTAATTTGGAAGACATCACTAGATTTTAGGGCCAACAACCGATTAAGGCTGTAGTTCCTATTGGTAGAAGTAATGGTAGTGGTAATAATAGGGTTTCCTATAGGGTGGGTGAGGTAATCAATAGGGAGATTGTGGTAAAAATTAATATATTGGGAATGTAGGGAAGGGCGGAGCCCAACTTTCTAAGGAGGTTGCCCAGCTAGATGATTAAACTCACTGTTTTGATGCCGTAATTACAAGTAGTATTCTCATTAGTCATCAGATGGCTATTATTTTGCTTATACTTGATTTTTGATAAACTTGACTCTCTTGTTTATGTGTCTACTGCGGTTGGAGACTTTGTGGTAGTGACCCTTGTGTATAGTGCATGCTCAATTTTTTCGATGGGTTTCTAGACTTGGGGTAGATTTGATAATCTTAAATATGCTTGAATTGAACATTATCCTTGGTATGAATTGGCATCTTCGTATCATGTTGTTTTAAATTATAATGCTAAGACAGTAACTTTATAACTGCCCAAAATAGGTAAGTTATAGTGGGATGGTACGCATAAGCCTAAGGCTGTGAAAATTATATATTTTGGGCTAGGAAGTTGATTGGGAGAGCATTTTTGGCCTTTCTATCACATCTCTAGGATGTTAGTGCAAGATCTCATTCCATTGAGTTAGCTCGTCGTGTCAGATGTTCAGGAAGTATTTCCCATAGATGTGCCTGGTATACCACTAAATCAGAACATTGACTTTTGTATTTACTTGAAGCTAGGTACTCAACCCATATCGATTCCTTCCTGTCAAATGACTTTGGCTGAGTTGAGGAAACTCAAGAGTCAGTTGCAGGGGTTGCTTTAATAGGGACTTATTCATCCTAGTGTTTTACCTTAGGGTGATCCAACATTATTTGTTAAGACAAAGGATGGTAGCTTGAGGATGTGCATTGACTACATGCAGTTGATTAAAGTTACCACTTGGAATAAGAATCCCTAGCCCCGGATGGATGATATTTTTGACCAGTTGCAAGGAGCTTCTATTTTCTCTAAGATAGACATGAGATCAAGTTATCACGACTTAAAAATCCAGCCTGAGGATATACCCAAGCTAGTTTTTAGGACTCAGTATAGGCATTATGAGTTCTTGGTGATGTCACTCGAGTTGACTAATATGCTAACAAATTCCATGAGCTTGATGAATTGTATCCTTAGGTTATTCTTAAATTCTTTTATGATTGTTTTATTGATGGTATTATGGTTTACTCTAAGAATAAAGGGGAACATACAAGTTATGTTCACATTATTTTGGGTATTTTCAAGGAAAAGTAGTTGTATGCTAAGTTCTCCAAATGCGAGTTTTAGTTGTCTTCCATTGCCTTTATAGGGCATTTAGTTTTTGATAAAGAAGTGATGGTAGATTCCCAAATGATTGGCTTAATTAAGAGTTGGGTTTGTCCTAGCTCTGTGATTGAGGTTAAAAGTTTTGTAGGTCTTGCTAGTTACTATCGTAGGTTTGTCAAGAATTTTGCCTCTATTGCTACTTACTTGACAAGGTTTACCTAGAAGGAGGTGTCATTTATTTGGTTAGTGAAATATTAGGAGAGCTTCCAAAAGTTTAAGACAATTTCGACTATAACTCCCATTCTTTCACTTCCAGTTAAGTTTAAAAATTTCATTGTATTTTATGATGCTTCAGTTTTGGTTTGCGTATTGTGTTAATGTAGGATAAGAATCTGATTACCTTATGCTTTAAGATAAGAATCTGATTGCCTGATGCTTTAAGAAAATCAAAGCCTTATGGGAAGAATTACCCAACCTATGACTTGGAGTTGGCAGTTGTAATTGTGCACTTAAGATTTGGAAAAACTATCTCTATGGTATCAAGTGTGAAGTATTCATAGACTATCATAGGTTGCAACATGTTTTCAACTCAAAGGATCAGAATTTGAGGTAGAAAAGGTGGATGGAAGTTTGGTTGATTATGATGTAACCATCCAATACCATTCAATTAACTCCAATGTGATGGAAAACACATTGAGTTGGAAAGCAGTAAGTATAAGTATTATGACCTGTTTGAGAATGTCGAGGTTTCCTCTGGCTAGGGAGATTTAAAATCTAGCATCACAGTTTATATAGTTTGGTATTTATAAAAAGAGTAGAGTGTTGGCTAGTGTTGAGATAAGGTCTACATTCCTTGATCAAATCAAGGCCAAATTATTTAAATATTAGAAGTTGAACAAATTTCACAACAAGGTAATATATGTTGAAGCTTTGATGCCACACTTGATGCATATGGGTTCTTGATGGTGAGGGGACACATGTGTGTGCCTTGAGCTGGTGATTTGACTCAAAGGTTGCTTGCAAAAGATCATAATTCTCACTACTCTATTGATCTGGGGGCATCTATGATGTATCGAGACTTGAGATAGCTTTATTGATGGTTCTGGGTAAAATAGGACATAGTGAAGTATATGTCTAATGCCATAATTTTTAGCCAAAGGCCTACAAGTTTAATTTAGAGGATGCCTATTCCCAAGTAAAAATTATAGAAGATAGTTATAGACTTCATCAGTGGGTCTTACCAAGACCTTAAGGATGCATGACTCAATTTTGGTCATAGTAGATAGGCTGATCAAGTTAGCTTATTTCATCACAGGTAGAGTGGATTAAAGCTTGAAGCAATTAGCTAAGATTTATATGAAAGAGATATTTAGGCATCTTGGAGTTTCAGTTTCTATCATTTTTGATACATAAAATTCACCTCTATGTTTTAGGAATGGTTACATGAAGAGTTAGACACTAAGCTTGACTTCAACATTACTTTCCATCCTCAGACTAAAGAGAAGTTAGAGAGGACTATCCAGATGCTTGAGGATATGCCTAGGGAATCTATGATATACTTTGGTGGTCATTGGGATAAGTGTTTGTCATTGTGTGAGCTTTGATATACCAATAACTATCATTCTAACATTAATAGATCTCTATTTGAAGCACTCTATGGGAGAAGTTTTAGATCAACCATAGGATGGTTTAAGTCGGTGATGTGAAGCTTTAGGCATGGACTTGTCAAACAAAGCATATGAAAAGGTGAGTTTTAGTCAAAACAAGTTGTTAGTAGCCTAGACTAAGCAAAAAGAATATCCAGATCACAAGAAGAGGGACATTTCATTCTAACCCAAAGCAAGTGTTGTTGAAAGTATTTCCAATGAAGGGAGTTATGAAGTTTGCAAGAAGGGTAAGCTTAGACATTAGTATATTGGTCCGTTTGAGATTTTATTTTTGAGGATGTGGGTCTGATAACGCACAAGTTGGCATTTCCACCAAGCCTCTCAAGGGTTTACTGGTGTTCCATATGTCCATGCTTAAGAGATATCATAGGGATGGGAATTACATTACTAAGGCCCCAGTTGGCCATGAAAATAATAATTTTCTGGAGTTGGAGTTGGAGTTGTGTTTGGTCATGAATATATATTGGACTTGTTTGTGAATTTTTTTGAGAGAAATAGAAGTGAGAAAAGTGAAAACAAGTAAAAGTTTTTTTACTTTTACAAAAATAATTTTACTAAAAATGAATTAATATTTATGGCCAAACACCACCATTTTTACTTTTTTTACTAAAGTAAATAATTTTTCGAAAAAGGTGAAATTTTTTTATAGCCAAATGCCTACTAAATTAGATTCAATTTAGCTTAGTAAAATTATTTTCTATGAGGAGTGTAATGACCCTCACTATCATTTACCTTGTTTTGATAGATTTTTAATGTCTAAAGCTTTTCTATAACCATCTCAAGTTATTTATGACCTGATAGGACTGATAGTTCGATTTTTGGGTGATTCATTTGATAATTTTAGTGATACAAAATATATCATGGAATATTTAATTTAAATTGGCATTTGCTAGAAATATAATCTATTACCCTACTAAAATATTTTGATTTTGATAAAATTCTTTAAGTTATTCTATATTTATATTACTTTATAATAGCTTTTATAGTCTATTAATATTTTAAGCGTAAATAGTATATCTAAAAATATTAAATTATTATTATTATATAATAGAGGTTTCATTAGAAAAAAAATTCTATTAATTATGATAAATTTAAAATATTATAATTATTTTGCCATGAACCTATGTAATACCCGAGTGTGAATATAGTGGAGAGTAAGGAGAAGGGTTGGTACACCTCTCCACGTGGGATAGGGTAAGTAAGCACTTAAATGACAATTAATTGTGAGAAAGTGACATCTGTGGCTGATGTGTGGAAAGCTAATGCCTTCATTACAAGCAAATATGTTACTTGTTAAGATATATCAGTGCCTAAAACTTGGAAAGGCCTTTAGCTTTGAAAAGATATAGTTGCACTCACTATATATCTTTGTTTCTTAAAGAAATGCTTGCAAATATTCAGCACTCTTTCATTCTGTATCTTCTTAAAAAAATATATATATATACTATGACATTATATTTGATCTCCAAAAAAAATCAAGTTATTAAAGCTCGGGTCTAGTGGCATTATCCAGAGGCTTAGCGGAAAGACATTTTAGCTCTGCCATCCAGGTAGGTTAGGCTTACCCTACCTTTAGATTGAGCTTATTTACGAAAATTGTATACTATTATGCTAGTTTTGGAAAAGTACTTGTAGTTGCATATCATTGAAAAGATATATATATATATATAACATGACTTATATATCTGGTTAGAACCCCGTTCTAGTAAATTTTGGTATTATGTTTTTCAGCACGATATAGCATCTAACACTTAAGGATGTGGAATTAAGTAGCGAAACCTTAGAATTTCCCCCTTTTAATTAAGATGTACGAATGGTTAATTAAATGTATTTTAGTTCCGAGTTAGGTTCACCATATAGTTTATTTTGTCATTGATTGAGATCTTAGGTACCACTTTGGTTTTGGTTATGGTATGGTTTGGATTTTAATATTAGTATTGGGTATGTTTACTATGAGTTTCGGTTCGAGTCTGGCATCTGATTGTGATGGTTTAGAATTCTGGTACTAATTATGGTTATTTTGGGAGTTCTGGTTTCGCTGAGTTTTGGTTCTAGACCAACATCTGATTATGGGTTCTTTTGTATATCATAGATGTGGCCTCTCGTTATTACCCACTATTTTCGATTTGAATCTGGCATATGGCCTCTTATTATTATCCACTACTACCCGTTCGAGCCTGACATCTGGCCTCTTGTTACTACTTATTGGTGTCGGTTCAAGCCTGGTGATTATTTATGTTTATTTTCTTTAATTACTTTTGTGTGTCCCACTGGCTTATGAGGGTACAATTTGGTTAATTGTCTTCTCCAGTGTGTCTAGCGGGCTTATGGGGGCCCAATTAGGTTATGTTTGTTTTCTCTATTATTACTGCATTATATATTTTCTGTATCGCTTATATTTATTCCTTTATCGCACTTGCGTACCTTGGTAGTTGCTTACCTTTCTATGCCTGTTTACTGTTGACTTAGATTACACCCTCGCATTTTAGTTATACTTTTTCTGTATTGAGCTCAGTTGGCCGATGATACCTACAGAGTACCCGTTGCTTTGGTACTCATACTACACTTCTACATCTTTTTCCCTGATGCAGATCTGAGTACTAACAGTTGGTGTTGATGTGGTTCCTACCTTTCAGTACTGATTCAGAGCAGGGTGAGCTTACTATCGTCCGAGGCTGATCCTCCTCTATCTACTCTAGTTTAGTATTTTGTACCCGAGACTACTTGTATATGTTGCGTATATTTTAGATTTTATCTAGTACTCTAGGTATCTTTTAGTAGTAGCTCTAGTACTGACCTTACCAGGTCTTGGGAGGGATTCATTTGTATATTTGTCCCCTTTTCCTTACCTGATTTTGCTATGCTATATATGTTTCCTTCTTGGATTTAACTTATTATTAATGTATCTATCATTATACGTGATATTTTTTGGTTTCTGCCTGTTAGCCCATTACCTATTATTTTGAGCTATGGCTTGGCTTGCCTATTGGTGGGATAAGGTAGGCCCCATCATGATTTGATAAATTTGGCCGTGAAAAGGAGCCGGTTGTAATTCTTCACAGGGACATTAGAAATTTGAGCATGAATTAAATTTGGTCGGTAAAGGTCCAACAAAAGAATCATCCAATTGTGGAAGTGTAATACCCCATACTTTTCCTAGCTAATTTCATCCTAAGAATGCCTAGTATTATCTTCTAAATTAAATGATAACTATTCCATGAGGAATTTTTAAGTTTTTCACTTTTTTTTTTCATATGGGAAATTCAATAAGCTTTCCATCGATATAAGATTTGCCCAAATCCGATAACCGGGTCAGAAGTTACAACTATTTCAAGTTTCCGTCGTAAAACAACGCCATATTAGTCAGTGACGTGTCACGCCACAAGAGGAAATGGAATTTGGCAAATTCCAATAGTGGTCCACAATTATGGCCCATCGCGCCAGGGCCTAAATTTAGAATTGTCCTTTTCCAGTGTCTTAGCATGATTTCCTCCGCGTCGCACCAAAGTTCCAGGTCGGAAAAGAAGGGGCAACGCGATGGCTCCGCGTTGTGCCATCCCTCAGTTTCCCAATTGTCAAATTCCAGTGACACGACGCGATAGCGCCGCGTCCCTCCAGCGGTTCAGTTCGGAAAATTTTTATTAAAATTAAATGCCGCGCCCAGGGTTAAAAGGGTCAACTTCCCACCCCTATTTAAGCCCTTTAATATGTGATTCATCCACTTTTCACCCAAAAATACACCCCCTTTTCTCAAAAACCTCTTTAGAACAAGCAAGGGTTTTCATAGAAGATCCAATTCCAAGAAATTTTCTCCATCAATCTTTACGAAATCACGAACTAAGGTATGCGCAGTGTTCATTCATGGACTCCTTTTGTCCATGAAGCCCAAGAATCTTTTTTCTAACTTTAAGTTTATGGATTTATTTATGAATTTCATGTTGGGTTTGTTTTGTTTATGTTGAGAATGATCAATTAAATTCAAATCCATGTTGGGTGATCAATTTTATGTTAAATTGATTTGTATAGATGTATATTCATGTGAACCTATGAATAAACCCTAGGATGATAAAATTAGAGATGAATCATGATGATTAATTGTTGTATAATATTGTCTACATGTGCTATGCCTACCATGTGTTTGATTAAATGCCTAGACGAAGGAACAATGCCCAACTAGTATGATATCATGAAATCCCTATGTATGTACAAGTTATGCCTATCACATGTTTTGATGGAATGCTTCTATAAATGTATTAAGGATTATGATGTTTGTTATATGTTCAAGTAAGTTATGCTTGGTCAGTTTTCCTTCCATCGAGTCCTAGGGGTACTTGTACCCAAAATGTTAGCTGTGTGCCTAGAGGCATGTCATGTTTTCACGATACTCTCAGTTAAGCTATGAATCCTTAGACTTCAGATAGTCTTAAGACTCAGGAAATCTCCATGATCTCATGAACTCAGTCAGTTGACAGATATCAGTAATATCCCGTCAGTCAATAGAATTCCGTAACTCAGTCCATGTTCAGTTCAGTAAATCATGTTTTGTGTCTATTCAGATGGGAGTAGAAATTAGCACCGAGTGAGCCCAAGGATGGGAACACACACTATCAGATGAGGGTGTGATTCGTAGAAGTCATACTTGTGTCCCAGAATTATGTAGCCAGCATAGGTTGAGACATTAACACTATCCGTTGAGGGTTGATGAGATGGATAAGCACTGTCAGATAAGGGCCCCACCGTTCTCTTTTGGGGACACTATCATATAAGGGTCACCCACAGCTTGTCCTTACCAGTGGAGCGGTATTGACACCCTTTCCAATTGGGGTTACAGATTGGAACCCAACACAACTATAATGGCATATTAGGGGCATGTCGGTTAGATAACTACTTCCCACAGTTTCATGTTACAGAATCAGGACTATCAGCTATAGTCAATCAGTCTCAATGATAGAACTCAGATAGTTCTTCAGATTTTAGGACTGTTAGATATAATCACTCATGTTATCAGATATATTCAGATTCAGTCATGTTATCACAGTATTAGTGTCAGTTGTTATGTCTCATGCATGTATTTTCACACTCATGATAGTTAGTCAGTTATTATTATTGTTCATGCATATGAACCCTATGCATTCAGCCTACCTTATATGCATACTAGTACATTCAAAGTACTGACGCATTTGTGCAATGGTGTCTTATACCATAGGTTTAGAGACACGAGCTCCAGATCAGCAGTAGATTCCAGTTTCAGCAGTCAGAGTTAGAAGTGAGTCCTCATTATTTGAGGACATAATTATTCCCTATTATCTCATTAATTAGTTTATTAGTTGGGGACATGTCCCATCAGCTCGTTACTCAGACAGTTCAGTCAGTTTGAGGCTTTCTAGATTATCATGTTCAAACAGTTATTTCCGTTGTTTTGGGTATTTCATACCCCATCAAGATGTTATATTTTAATCAGTTATGTTACAATTTTGAACCTTATGGCCTTTCAGTTCATGTTTCTGCATTATAAAGTATTTTATGCAGTATACAGGTACATATATCAGTCATGGGTTAGCTTATGGTCCTTCAGGGTCATGAGCATCGTGTAGCATTTCGGGTACCAGATTCGGGGAGTTATAGGAAGCTACTAAGAAAATTGAGAGGGACATGCGGGGAAACTACCCTTACTTGTTTGAGGATACATGTACTCTTTTCTCTTTTACTTGCCTTGTTTTCTGGTTTAATTGATCAGGGATAAATGATAGGTGAACTAGTATCTATTGTAATGACCCTTTTGCTTTATATCGGTAAGTCTAGCATACATAAATCTGGGTTAAGGTCTTCCCAGAATTAGGAGCTTAAAATTTTAGGCTAGGCTAGGCTTGGATGAAATTTGAGTGAGGTATGGTCTAGAGAAATTTAGAAGTTGATTAGGTAAATGTGAAAGGATTTAATATATTTTTATGTTGGCTAAGTAGAATTTCTGATATTAAATGTAACGTAGAGTGGTTAGTCCAAAAAGTCAAGGTTTGGGTGTGCATTGTGAAGAAGGAAAAACTGGGAGCAATCCTAAGTTTCTGCCTCACCACACCTACTATAGCTTGTGGTAGGCTTCTATTACTGCATGTCTATAGTAGGATTTTTTCTGCTATCGCAGGAGTTCACCCGTCATTCCCATCACAATAAATGAATCTTATTTTAGCAAAGCTTCTATGGTGTATAGGGACCGTTATAGCGGGATATGTAAGAATCTATATTGAAAAATATGCTGAAATATTTCATTATTTCAAAACACAGTTTGGGGAGGGCTCAGGCAATTTTGGGAGAATTTTACTCAATTTTCATCCAAGCTCTTTGAAAAGGTAAGTGATTCCTTCTATTAACTTGTAGTTCGATTAGTAACTATTAGAATTACTAGGTTTTGGGGTCTTGGGAGTATTTGACTTAAACTAGCTAATTTTCTAGTACAATTAAGTAAATTGGGTAGAAAACTCTTGGGTGTGGTTAAGGATTTCTAATTCACTCTTGCATGTTGATAATTCACTATTGTAACAATGAAATTAGTTGTATTAAGGTGGAATTATGGTATACTAATCCTATAATAGGGAGAATAATCATAAATTTGACCTTGAGGTTTTAGGATTAGGTTATAATCCTTGATATTGTAGGTCATTTGGTAGATTAGGGGTTATATTCCTATTTTAAGACCACAATCAAGTCGAGATTGTAAGAATAGGAAAAGCTCAAGTTCATTAAAGCATTTTAGAATTGAGGTAGGTGATGGTTTAGTATAGTTGAAACCCAACTTATTTTATGTGTTTTGAATAATTGTTCTTTCATATTTCTTATTACAATGCATGTTCAATAAATATGATGTGAATGATTTATTTATATCACAAGTCTTGATAGCATACAATGAACTTATGTGAAAAGCTTGTTGGTTATTACAGGTGTTATTACTATTATCATTATGGTTGTGATTGTTGTGATATCTATTGATTATTGTGAGATGTAATGATAGTTGTACATTCTCATGGGATTGGGTGGTATAAGGTTGGATGACACATAATGTTTGGAATTTGATAAATAAACAAGAGCTTATTTCTTGTAGGTCATAGCTAGCGGGCGATCGAAAGACCCTTAGCAGGTATGTCTAAGGTTTAAGTGAGTGTGACGGTTCCTTAAGTGAATTAGGAAGTATGTGTTAACTTTCTATATTATTTCCTTACGTGAATCAGGCTTAATTGTTGAGTTGTTACATTGGTTCCTTGAGTGAACCAGGCTTATGTTTTTACTAACTATATTAGGTTTACTGATATAAAATGGATTCATGATTATTGTTATGGTTGTTGTTGGAATAGATCCTTTAGTGGTCTGGGTTTAATTCTATGGTTGGCATAACTCTGTATTGTCTATTTACTCATATAATTGAGACATGGTTGACCTATTTGATTGAGACACGGTTGTTGACTTGGAGTCTTATTGGTAGTCTTGTTCTTGACTTAAATTGTTACCCATGTTGAGTTGTATTGACTGAACGCTGTGATGTTGTTAAATAAGGTTAAGTGTTATAAACTCGAGTAAGGTTACATGGTAGGTATTCATGGGTGTTCTTGCTTTACCAAGTTATGGTTACTTGTTCATGTTTCTTGTTTTGGGTCGGGCGATAATTCTACCAGTACATCATTGTTTCTTGTGTACTGATACTACATGTGTTCTTCTTTTTATTTAGTATAAAGTATTTTTTGGAGACTATTTCAAGACCTCAGCTATAGATCAGATAACATTCGAACTTAAGGGTAAGCAACGTCTTCCAAAATGGCATGAGTTATTCACTTAGTTTCTTGTCTATTATTTTGGACATAGACATTTTCATTTATTTTAGGTTGAACCCTTCATTTATAGTATTTGGTACAGTGACTTTCAAATTCTAGAGGATTGTCTGGGTTTTTGATTATTTTTATAGGTTTAGTATTAGATTTTGGATGATATTATCTTATATAATGCAAAATAACTTGTTTGCATTATTATTGGTGAAATATTGGGTTTACATGTTTTGGGGTTAGATTGTTCTCCTAGCGGAAGTTAGTGTGGGTGCCACTCGTGACAGGTTCGGTCATGTCAGCTAATGCTAATTTCATAAAGACCCTAGAATTATGTGTAACATACACACCAAATATTTGTGGAGACCATATTTAAAATCATGCATAAAAGTGATATTCATTGTCAGAGTTACTTTAAAGAATGGATATATAGAGAATCATAACTCGAATATTTGGGTCCTTTACCTAATCCATAGAACTCTTAAAAAACTAAACTCAAACCAACTTGGGGTATAAGGGTGAAAGAAGATCGTCACTGAGTACCCACATACCTGATATTTGGAGCTAATCTAGACTCACACTTGAATTCTTTGAGAATTTGAAAAAAAACCCTAGTTTTGTACTAAACCCTTGTTTTGTCCCAAAAACTTTTAACTGCGTCCTTTATTTTTGTCTGAGAGGTTTAGGAGAAATGAATGATTGTTTTGTACACTAAAACTCTTTAATTGTCCCTTAAACAAATCTTAAATGACGTAGTACAGTTCTAGGGATTTAAAAAAATATGGAAATACCCCTACTAAAATATAATTGATCTTGTTGGATTCAGTCATCATGGGTTAAGTAGGACTCATTACCTGAACTAATAAGGTATACTATGTCTCATGTAGACTGGGCTGGATTTCAGCTTTGGGAATAACTAGTACTTTGTGGCTCACCGTGTTTAATAATGAATCATTGCTTCTAGAGGAAATATCAACTTACGAGTTCTTTATAAGAATGAGTCATCCAACGGCTCATGGTCTAACCTAAAAATTGTTGGTCTTGCAAACCTTGAAAGATCAATATTTGTATGCTAAGTTTTTGAAGTGCAAATTCTGGTTGAAATATGTTACTTTTTTGGTTCATGTCATTTCTAGTGAAGGGATCATGGTGGATCCACATAAAGTTACAGTGGTTAAGTAGTGTCCTAGGCCTATGACTCCGAACGATATCCATATCTTCTTAGGTTTAGCTAGTTACTATAGGAGGTTTGTGGAGAGTTTCTTGACTATAGTTGCCTCATTAACTAAGTTGAATAGAAGAAGGTGAAGTTTTGGTGATCTGACGCTTGTGAGGGTAGTTTTAAGAAGCTGAAAGATAAGTTGACTTCAACTCCAATTTTAACTCTGCCTAAAGGCACTGACGGTTTTGTTATCTAATATGATGAGTCCGTGTGGGACTTGGTTGTGTGGTTATACAGCATGGTAGGATGGTGGCCTATGTTTCTATAAAGTTGAAAGTCCATGAGAAGAATTACCTGACTCATGACTTGGAGTTGTTGGTTGTGGTGTTCGTATTGAAGATCTGGCATCACTATTTATACGGAGTCCATGTAGATATCTTTTTTATCATAAGAGCCTGCGATATGTATTCACCCAGAAGGAATTGAATCTCAGGCATAGGAGGTGGCTTGAGTTGCTTAAAGACTACGACATGAGTCTCCACTATCACCCAGATAAAGCTAATATGGTTGCTGATGCTTTTAGCAGGTTATTCATGGGGAGTCTAGATCATGTGGATGAGGATAAGTGGGAGTTGGTGAAAGATATTCACTGTTTGGTCTAACCTTGGAGTTCGTCTCTTAGACTCTAAGAATTATGGTGTGTTTGTGCAAGAGGTGGAAAAGTCAGCCCTTATTTCTAATATAAAGGAGAAACATGTACTGGATTTTGTCTTAATGAAGATTAAGGGAGATGTGGGTCAGCAAAAGGTTGTAGCTTTTGAGATTGGTGGAGACGGTATCTTGAGGTACCAAGGAAGATTATGTGTTCCTAATGTAGATGGGTTAAGGGAGAGAATCTTGGCTGAGGATCATGAGTCGCGTTATGCCATTCATCCTAGTTTGACGAAGATGTCTCATGATATTAAGGTGATTTATTAATATGAATCGGGATGTGGCCAATTTTAGTAACGCCACAAAAAGGGGTCCCGAGATGTCACACGATGCTTAGGAACACAAGTGACCCCAGGCTAACCCATAAACTGGCATACTGCTAAGCAACTGATTAAATATGTATAAAATGACTGAGCTTGCTATGCGGAAACATAATAATGATGGAATCTGTGAAGATACAATACTGATACAACTTTTCATTATAATAAAATCTAAAAAATAAAACTGAAATTTACATGGCTGACTCTAACTGACATCTATGAAGCCTCTACTATACTGACTATAGATAGCTAGGACGCGACTCCAACTACCACTAATTAATACATATGAGTAAGAAAGTAAAGTACATAAATAACATCTAACTAAAGTCCCCGAAGTAAGAGGACTCATTATCTGCTGGCTGAAATCTGTAACTGTCTGATTTTGACTGTACATACTACAACTTGTACGTATATTATGAGACAATGTAGCACATAGACCTATATGTGGATCAGTACTTTTGGAATGTACTGAGCATATGACGGTGAATGCATAAGTAAAACTGTATATATAAGTATATATATATTGAAAATAATGAATGCTAAGTAAAAATGACTTACACTGGCTTGAGTAACTGAAAGCTGAGAAATCATATATCATGAATAGTAAAACATGTTGTATAAATATCGTGAGTCATAACACTTAGTTCTAAAAGTTGTACTTCTGTTCTATTTCCAAATCATGTAAGCTAAGTGAAAAGGGCTCACCTTTATCTTCTAAGAACTGAAAACTGTAAGTCTGTAACTAAGGCTTAAGTAAAACAATATATGAATAAGTCTGTGAGCCTTTACACTTAGTTTCTAAAACTGTTCTGTTATTCTATTTATAATACTTTTAAACTGTAGTGCTAAAAACTTTAGTATATATATATATATTAGCTGTAGGGAAAATACTTTATCTAAAGGGAGGTTTTTCTAACCAACATAAACCATGTGAGCTATCATGGAGTCCAACATCTCGTTTCCTTAAGGGGAAGACCTTATGTTGGGGAGAGGTGTCATACTCTTGCTAAGGAGTATAACCCGAGCTAAGTGATTACATATGTATTGTCATCTATATAGAAATGAGAATAATCTGATAATCTTTACCTACGTTGGCTACGTAGTTTTGTGAAAGATAGGTTACACTATTCCCACACTTCTCGCTCGATTCTAAATACAACTCCCTTTAATCTGTATGCTTATTCTGTTGGAAATCCACTTTTAAAAACTAGCTTACTAAACCAATTTTGCATTTATCTGAATCAATTTGTAAGCAAAGCTAATCTGATTTCTGAAAACTGTAATAACTCTGTAAAGTGGATTCCATAGCTAAACTGAGGATCCGAAGATCAAATAATGTATAAATATCTGAAAATAGTCTAATCTCAGGGTGCTTAAAGGCACAAGTTCTCAAATCATCAATACTCAAAATAGGGCTTCATGACCCATTCTTTAGATTCATGTAAGTTCATAGCAAAACATCAAGCTCAATATACTTAATGAAATACTTCAACAATAGCATGACAATAAAATCAATAATCACAATATCATGCCTAAAAACTCAATTAAAAAATCTGAAAAATTGCATTACACACATAAATATATGAAAATAGCCATGCACTTCAACATTCAATCACTTGTAAACTCATAATTTTCAAATTCTGATAATTGGGTATGAACACTAATTTAAAATCATAAGAAATTTGATGAAAAATAAAATTTTGGGTACAAGGACAAAAGAATTGTCTTCGTTCATAACCCCACATACCTTAATAGACTTGATTTGATGTAGAAAACTTGACTTTGAAACCCTATGAGATGATCTTGAAAGCTTTCTTGAGATTCTTGAATTATGGAACTAAATTCTTGGTTTCTTTCTTGAAGAGGATGAATTGAATTCTATGTTCATGGATGCTTTTCTCGAAGTTCTTGATTTAGAGAGAGTAGATTCTTGCTTATCTTGACGAAGGTTTAATGGAGTTTTGAAGTTCTTGGGAGATGATCTTAAGAGGAAACTCTAATCTTGTTCTTGTGAATGGAAGAAGAAATAGCGTGTTATGTAGTTGAATATAAAAAAAATAACGCCTTACGATGCTTTAAATTGTGGGAGGAGTAGGGTTTGAGGTAAGGAAAAGACCAAAATGCCCCTACAAAAATTGAATTAAATTGCTGAATTTTCAAGGGTGACGACCTTGGTTGAAAGGCCATCACACATGTGATAACCTATCACACTAGGTTATCACATCAGAGGCTGATTTCATGAGGTTCTAGTCTTGGGTGACGACTTGGCTGATAAGTCATCTCATAGTTCACGGCCTATCAACTCAGTTTGTCACTTAGGAGCTTAATTTGATGGATTTCTGGTTTGGGCTGATGACTTGACTGATAAGCCGTCAACTAACTATTAAGTCATCACAAAGTTGCCGGTATATCAGCTTAGGTCGTCACTTAGTTGACAGACGGACATGCTGAAGTAAAACAAGTATAACGTTTTGCTCCAATATTGGATAAAGGTGAAACCAAGTGCATTAGAAAAAAGACTCAAATACCTTTCATTTTATATATAGTAGGTCCTCTAACTCGTTATATACAAGATATTATGGTCGATGGAAATTTACCCAAGTTGAGATGTTCACTAAATCTTAATCGATAGAAACGTTCTCAACTCGTCTATGAGTTAGGAGATATTTGTGACCTCAAAGCATATCTAAAAGTTATTCCCACACTATATAATGTATCATCACACATATATTAACAAGGAATCATTGGATTAACATCTATACACATAGGAGCGACGGTTTGAATTCTAGCCCAAAAATGCGGGGTATTACATTATCTTCCCCTTGGGATCATTCGTCCTCGAATGATGGGTAGGAACTAATTGAAACATTAAAAGTATGGAATAATAAATATATGACATGTATGCTAATGAAGGATATAGTTGAGCTAAAACTTTACAAAATCTATCATGAAACTGATTTCTGAGCTGACTTGACTTTACAGACTATAAGGCACTGATTCATGCTGGGAGTTTAGAACTCACGTGAACTTTTCATGATACAATCACTAATATAGAAATGCAAAGTTCTAAATGATATATTAAAATTCCTAGAGTTACTAGGGATGGAATAGAGTATACAATTTCTCATTTAGGAATTACCTCTCAACAACACATATAAGAATCAATGAAAAATGGCTTCATGGCATCACCAAGTACATTATGTAAGCACGAATCATGAGGTAACGAGACCAAGGTCGCACAAGCATATTACAATGTCTGAGATGGAATACTTGAAAAACTGAGGTTATGCACTAAACACTTATGGACTGAGTCACGACTAAACAGCTGAATTTGAAACTGATGCATGAACTGAGTTGAATTCGTAATTTGCATGAATGCAAACATTTTACCTCATGGAATGTCCTTACACCTGAAAATTTAGGTAGTAAGACTAAATGGAAAGTTGGAAATCTATAGGAACTTATTTTCTTGATTCCTAAACTGGATTACAGGCTATACGGACTGAATCATACTGAAAGCTTATACTCAACTGGAGTATTTCTTCAACGCTTTTTCTAATAAGCTCTAATAATATTAGGGAGCAAAGAATTCTTGGGTATGATCTAAATGAGATATCTGAATAAGGAGTCGTAACATGGTTATAACTCTGTAACATGGGACATAAACATATAACTCATAATCTAGGGTAGAATTAATAGGCTTTAGGCAATGCAACTTGTTAGTTTCAAGCTCAACAACACTTGTCAAATACTCCCTCAACTATACTATTCCCCTTAAATACCATACTCATTTGATTCAACTTATAATTCTCACATGGGCATTGATAAATCCATCTACTAAAGTCTAATTGAACTAACTTCTCTCACCATGATTAAGCTTAACTCGAAATCACAAGGTATAACACACACCATAATACTAGTCTAAACCATATGATTCAATATTCTATGTCTTTTTAGTGCTCACATCCTAAGCATAACATGACTTACCACTCTAATGACTAACTCAGAACTCTTACTATGGATTCACTAACACATATTGTATTCCTCCACTTACATTCCAACATGACATTAAAGCCTATCTTTATAACCACATATGAACTTCAAGGAAAGCACCCATAAAGGTAAACTTCTCATATTCTCTAAACCTCTATCAAAAACAACCTTTATGCACTATGCATTAAGAAGACATACTCACAATTCTCAATGAACTATGACATATACCAAAGATTTACATCAATATTCCCCCATCCTCTAGCCTTAGATAGAAAAACATAAATTATCTTTCTTAATGAGGGCTATCAACTCCCTCTCATCTAAACCATTGACTATCCATTATCATCACTACTATCTTAACATAATAAGACGCCACTTAAGGGATAACATATAAGGACCTGAAGCACGAAAGGATACAATATGTAACCTTGATATTTAGCTGAGGCCGTAGGAATAGAATGTCAAAGACATGGATTAATTAAAGAGATCTAGACTGAGGACATACAGGATATAGATTTGAATTTCACTGATCATTAAAAGTGTTTCATGAGTATTGGAACTGAACATACAGTAAAACATGAGTACATGAGTCATGAGTTGCATGACCATGAATTTGACTTTATGATTTAGGGAATATGACTCTGACTGCTGAGTGAACTAGAGTTCCTTATACTGGGAATTAGAACGTACATGATTTTTCTATAAGGTACATAAATATGAACTGTGGTCATGGAGCTGACACATAAGACATGAGTAGATATCATGATAACTGAAGTATTAAACTTTGAACTGAGATGAGAATGGGTCGGGCATCATCCTTACTTATTGCTTTTCTATACTACACTACCATCATTACTAGAATCTCAAAGTCTGACTTGGTTACTCATTCTATCATATCCCCCTTAGCTTTAAGCCATCACTCTAAGTCTGTGAACCAATAAATAAACTCTAATCTAAACTACAATCACTTTACTCTAGAGATGGGGTATAATCAATACATATAAAAGTAAATTTACCCTGTAGGACTGTATCTTTGCGTGTAACACCCAATGCTAATACCTCCTTCTAAGAATCAACTCTTAGATTTCTTTAGCCTCAAAGTCATTATATAACAACTTAAACACTCACCAACTTAGATTCTAACACTTAACATGGATATCTCCAAACCCTTGTTGAACCATACTAACTTCCTTCATACTCTACTAAAATCACATCTCTAACTTAATTTTCCTTACACCAACATCATCAACCTGTAACCCATAAGTTAACTGATAAGGATATCGTATACAACATAGCCTCATTCATACTTATCACTTCAAGGGTATTACTAACCACACACACACTTAATAAGCTTAGAAAAAAATAATAATTCAATCCCTATATCACCTTGGGCACACCTCAACATCATGCCTACAAAATCATCCTTAATTGCGAATAACTGAACTTAAACTCTTGAATGCACTATTCAGGCCTACTAGACCACTTTTATACAACTAGCCACACTGACCAAGAAATCATTACATCCACCTTGATGACCATCCACTGTTCAAACATAATTTATAGTGCTAAACATGATATAACAACCCACTTTACATACTATTCTCACTTGGAAGCTTTAAAATAAAACATCAAGAACCACTCGTCCATTAGAACTTTATAATAATAGTAATCGGTCAAAATCATATGACCTATCTCATTATAATCCATTAGCACATAGTACTTCTATGCATCACTTCTATTTACCCATCTATACACCTAAACTAATGGTACTAAACCACCAAAATACTTTCATTAATAGCCTAAACTTTTCTAACTCAATAAATACCATCAATAACTCCTTTCCTACCTCAAGCAAACAACAATTCACCTTAACTAATAACTCCTTCTCTACCTTTCTCTAAACTAGCACAGAAGGACATATCACCTTAATAAAACTAGACAACATGCCTAAGTTTATCCCTTACTTTCTATCAATCATCATTCCCACCTTTTTGTCACAAATCTTCTATACACATACTTCCAACTTTAATAAGGTTCTACTATTCATAAATCATAACACTAAAGTTTATAATATCCCTCGAATGCCCACTTTATTTAACAGTCTATGTTCATATCGTTTCCTCTCATAAGCACTATCTGTATTGAAATGGTTAATGAGCAATCTGAATACATATCTAATTCTATCTCAACTGAATAACTCATAAGGATGAGGACATAACTTTCAACTTGAGGGACTTATGACACACTAGACAGCTCCGCTTAAGCCCTTTGCGTGACTTCTGAAACTTCTTCTAGCAAATCTGAGAGCATTATCTGGGGAGGAAATTAGAACTTGTTAATCGTGTTATCTCAAGAATAAGTTATAGATAAGGAATTTTGAGGTAACACATGCATAGACAGGAGATTCTGAGAGAATAATTTTACTGCACGATCTAGAGTGGGAAAGAAGGAATTTTTTTTCTTAAATGCCCTGTAGCCTTTCAAAGAAAACTACAGATATCTCCGGACCATTCTGCAAGACTCTACTAGACACAGATTCATAGACACCTTAGGACACTAGTACTCTGTGCTCTGATACCAAGTTTGTAACTCCCCAAAAATGGGTCCCGAGATGTCACACGGTTCTTAGGACCACAAGTGACCCCAAGCTAACCCATGAACTATCATACTACTAAGAAATTGATTAAATATGTATAAAATGACTGATTTTACTATGTAAAAAAAAATAATGATGGAATTTGTGAAGATACAATACTGATACAATTTTTTATTCCGATAAAATCTGAAAAAATGGAACTAAAATTTACATGGCTGACACTGACTGACATCTATGAAGCCTCTACTATACTGACTATAGATAACTGGGATGCGACTCCAACTACCACTAATTAATACATATGAGTAAGAAAGTAAAGTACATAAATAACATCTAACTAAAGTCCCCGAAGTAGGAGGACTCATTATCTTCTAGATGGAATCTGCAACTGTCTGATTCTGAATGTACATACTACAACTTGTACGTATATTATGAGACAATGTAGCACATAGACCTATATGTGGATCAGTACTTTTGGAATGTACTGAGCATATGGTGGTGAATGCATAAGTAAAACTGTGATGCTTTAAATTAGGAAAATAACGCCTTATGATGCTTTAAATTGTGGGAGGGGTAGAGTTTGAGGTGAGAAAAAGACCAAAATACCCCTGCAAAAACTAAATTAAATTGCTAAATTTTTAAGGGTGAGGAACTTGGTTGATAGGCCATCACACATGTGATAACCTATCACACCAGGTCGTCACATCAGAGGCTGATTTCATGAGGTTCTGGTCTTGGGTGACGACTTGGATGATAAGTCATCATATAGTAGATGGTCTATTAGCTCAAGTCATCACTTAGGAGCTTAGTTTGATGGGTTTCTAGTTTGGGATGATGACTTGGCTGATAATTCATCACATAGTTGACGGCTTATCAGCTCAGGTCGTCACTTAGTTGACAGATGGACATGCTGAAGTAAAATGAGTATAACTTTTTTCTCCAATATCGGATTAAGGTAAAACTAAGTGCGCTGGAAAGAAGACTCAAACAAATTTCATTTGATATATAGTAGGACCTCTAACACATTATATACAAAATTTTATGGCCGATGGAATTTACCCAAGTTGAGATGTTCACTAAAACTTAATCGATAGAAACGTTCTCAACTCGTCTCTGAGTTAGGAGATATTTGTGACCTCAATGCATATCCAAAAAGTATTCCTACACTATATAATATATCATCACTCATATATTAACAAGGAATCAATGGTTTAACGTTTATACTCATAGGAGCAACGATTTGAATTCTAGACCAAAAAATGTGGGGTGTTATAATTTTGTGGCTAAATATATGGTGTGTCAACAAGTAAAGGTTGCGCACTTAAGGCTCGGTAGGTTTATTCAAGAGATTGAGTTTCCTGTGTAAAAGTGGTAAGTAATTAATATGGATTTCATTACCGGTCTTCCTTGGTCTTAGAATCAATTTGATTCGATTTGGATCATCTTGGATAGGATAAATAAGTCCACTTACTTCTTTCCAGTAAGGATAGATTATTCAAAAAATGATTATGTGAGGTTGTTCCTCCGAGGGATTATGAAGTTGCATGGGTCTCCAATTTCTATCATGTCAGATCGTGGTACTCAATTCTCATTGAATTTTTGTCGTTTGTTTTAGAGAGTCTTGGGAACTAAAGTGAGCCTTAGTACTGCTTTCCACCCACAGTCGGATGGGCAAGCGAAAAGGACTATTCATACATTGGAAGATATGCTTCATTTTTGTGTCATTCACTATGGTGGTAGTTGTGTTGATCATTTTCCTCTTATAGAGTTTGCGTATAATAATATCTACCACTCTACCATTGGGAGGGCTCCGTTTGAGGTGTTGTATAGTAGGAGGTCTAGGTTTCCTAATGGGTGGTTCGAGGTTGGTGATGTGGATATGTTTGGCCCAGATTTGGCTTACCAAGCAATGGAGAAGGTGAACGTGATTCAGGATAAACATAAAGTAGTCCAAAGTTATGAAAAGTCATATGTGGATGTAAAAAATAGGGAGATAGAGTTTGCAGTTAGTGATTGGGTATTCCTTAAGGTATCTCCCATGAAGGGAGTAATGCTATTTGGGATGAAGGGGAAATACAGTCCCAGGTATGTTGGCCTGTACTTAGTTTTGAAGAGGGTTGGTAATATTGCATATCAATTGAAGTAGCTTCCTAGTTTGAGCTCCATTCATCCGGTGTTCCTATGTGTCAATGTTAAAAAAGTGTGTGGGTAATCCATTGCTGGATATTCTTATCAAGGATATTGGTATTTCAGATTCCTTATTGTATGAGGATGTCCCAGTTGAGATCTTGGATCATCAAGTTCGTCAGTTACAGAAAAAGGACGTAGCTTCGTAAAGGTTCTATGGAGGATTGAAGAGGCTACTTGGGAATCCAAAATGAACATGAAGTCCAAGTATCCATTCTTGTTTTCTGCTTCGAATAATCATGCTAGGTATGTGTTAATCTTAACATATTTGTTTTCTGACTTTGTTAAAGGAAAGATTGATTTCCTTGACATCTTTGTTTTCTGAGTTTGTTAAAGGTAAGACTAGTGGTACATAGAATCAAATCGTGCTAGCAATTGCCTTGTCCCATCATTCGAGGATTAATGACCCAAGTGAGGGAGAATTGAGATGCACTGTATTTTGGCCTTTGAAAATTTCTTGAGCTTTGGGCTCACTGCCTTGGTTATGACTGTACCTCTAGAGTCGTAGGGTATCTTGACGACTCCTTGGGATGAGTCGTACCCAAACCAATAAGTTTGAGGCTTTTTTTTTCTCTTAGTACGATTGACTCACTAAGATCCATAAGGATATGTCACGAGTCGTAGGTTTAAATAGTAGGTTTTCCAGTGTTTGATTCATTTGGGTTTTGTGTTTTCTCACGAATAGGACTCTACGAGTCCTAGGGTCATGTTACGAGTTGGTGGGTTGATTCATAGGGATATCAATATTGGGGGTCCTGAAGAGTGTCTTAGTTATGACTCGTGGTCACGAGTCATAAGGTGTGGGTAAGAGTCAAGGGGTTGACTCGTAACCAAAGACGATGCTTTTCCAGATTTTAAGTTGGGGACACTTTAGACATTTCCCACTTAAAACCCTTTAGACCCCACATCCATATAACACTTTTGGGGAATTTATTCAACACTTTAACCAATTAAACACTCTCTCTAATTCCTCTCAAACAAGTCCAGCTAAGATTTCACCAATTTTGTCATCTAAGGCCTCAAAGGTTGATTCCTCTCAGTAAAAATTTTCATGTTCAGGCATGTTACTCTTCCCTCATTGCTAATTTTTCAAAGGCATATGATTTTAAGTATTCTTCATATGATCAATGTTTGGTTTTGTAAACAAAGGTTGGGGTTTTTGAATATTGCAAATTCAATAATGTTGCACATGGTTTATATATATGATTTTCATGTTTTTAATATGGTTTTGACCTTGTGGGTGCATGGGTATGGTGAATGAACTAGGAAATTGTGATATTCCCAAAATTATTCCTTTGAAGTGGTTATAACCCCTATCTCATAATGTGATATTGGTTTTAGTTGTGAGAACTGTGGGAATTTGAAAAATTATATTAGTCTTGAAATATTTCATGATATAAAGAAGTGTTTAAAATACAATGGTATGATTTAATGAACAATGAGATTCGGTGTTCCCCAATATGTATTAATGAACAAAGAGAGTTGTTCTCCCCAAATTAATGGAAATTGTTTTGGCATGATGAGTTACCTTCCAAGTGTAGTTGGTATGACGATACCAACAATGTATGCCTAAAAGTGTAATGTGGTTCATTGAATGGGAATGTTTGACAATTGTTTTAATTGGAATTTAATAAGGGTTGTGTAGCCGAGTCGTGAAAGTGGAGGTCCGAGTGACCAATACTAGAAACCGGTTTGCCGACGTGGGGGTCAAAGTGACTAGGGAGGTTCGAGTCTCTCTTATTATTATTTCATAATTAGGGAGGCTTGAGTCCCCCATAAATTATTATATGATTGGGTGCTTAAGTCACTTGGTATCTGTTGGAGGGTTCGAGTCCTCCATATGCATATATATGAGATTATTCTCTGGTCTACGTGGGACTTGAGATACCCATCATGGCCAGAACTTGGTTTAGGTTGTGAACAGAACTCTTAATTTAACACACAAAATAGATCACCCAATGAGTCAGACCACGATTCGAGGTCTGTTTCATTCAGTGAAAATTAAATTTATGTGTTGGTTTCCTCTCTAAGTCTGAGATATGATCTAAGAGAATTTTAAGGTGTTACATTGTATCAGCACATGTAGATTGATGATCATATTATGTTGTCTTATGTTATCAATATATGAAATAGGATCTCGGTGGTTGGTATGACAAATTGTTAAAATTTCTTCTTGACTATGACTATTTAAGATGAAAAATTGACAATATTCTATTATAAAGAAGAAAGGGAAGAGTCCACTAATTTTTTAAGAATATAGTGATGATATCATCTTCAAATGAAGTGACGATAAATTGTGTAATGATTTGGCAAGTTTGATGCATGTTGAAATTGAAATGAGCATTATATGATAGTTAAATTTCTTCATAGGTCTACAAAGTGGCACGACTCAAACCGGGGCCTTATCGTAATGGGCATCCCAAGTCCAACCAGGACCGGGGACCAATTCCGATAACCAACCCAACCTCCAAGCACATACCCTGAGTTGAATAAATTCCGAACATATAAAAGATAGCATATTTAAAGATATAATGACTTTGGGATAAGTCTACTTTCTAGACCAACTAACTAAGTTAGTCCGTACAATAACCAACTATACCGAGACAATAACCCAATATGTTTATATTAATAATCCAAAACAAAATGGTACAATCATAAATAAAGTATAGTCCACCGGTATCAACCATAATACCAATATCAATACCAAGGCTGACACCAATACCCACACCACCCATGTCAACCCATAGTAGTACTACGAAGCCTCTATCCGAATGTAAAACAATATCCAGTCGGGATATTTCCCCGACCATAGCCAAAATCATAGTCTATAAAGAGACCAAAGCATGTGAAGACATCCATGATATGAAATGAAGCCTTTCAGAATATGGAAGCTCACCACTTCAATCCAACATAAGCTAATACCGAATCCGATCACTGAGTAGGAGAAGTAGAATGCCTGATTCCTCCATTGCGTGGGGATACGGTGCCCGAAGATGGCTTAGCGGGAGAATGCTAGCATGCATTCAGGATAAGGATAAAATAATGCCAGCCTTTAAAACCAAGTAACAACCATCTGCATACATATCCACGTATATATATATATAATCTATGCTGGTAAAGAAAACTGAGTTTAGCATGCCTTAAAACCATTAACCTGGGTATGTTTAGCTTAACCATCCTAGAACCACCCATGGGCTATATGGGTCCAGTTTTACCCCCTAAATAGGCCTCAATGCATGTAGCTGCACGAGCCAGGGATACTATAGGAGTTGGGGATTCCCATGTACCCTTCACTCTCCATTATACATATATACAAGTGTAACTTAGGGGATTTTGGTGTACCCCATAAGTATCATGTATGGTATCCATGATCAATCCTAATGTCGGCAAACATGAGTTTCCAGGGACCATCCATTGGACTCACACTGACACGACCCGACCCCAGGCCTTGTCCTAATGGGCATCCCAAGTCTAACAAGGACTGCGGACTGCCCCTGTTACCTAACCCAACAACCTATATCTAGCTTTAGATGAGCTGAAATTTGAACATATAATAAGATAGCGTTATTGTTATCATTAAGACTCTAGGATAGGGACACAACCGTGACCGACCCAATCGAGTCCAACCATACCTACCAAACCATAGACCATAAACAAAAAGGGAATACCAAAAAATAATATGGAAATCAGTCCCAAAATATTGTAGGATGGACCAACCAACTATGTTTTCCAATGATGTCAGCCCATCGGCTTATTCCAATGACAAGGTAGATACCAATACCGATCCCGCCCATACCAACCCCAAGAAGTACCACAAAGCCTTTATCCAAAAGAATAAAAAAATTTGGTTGGGATATGCCCCCAACCCTGGCCAAAACCAATATCTAAAAATAAGAGATAAGTGTCTAAATAAATACATAGCATGAAATGATTCCTTCCAAAAGGATGGAAGATCACCACTTAGTCCAAATATTGATACCGAATCCGTGTGCTAAATATGAGGAGTAGAATGACCGATTCCTGCATAGCGTGGGTATACAACTGCCAGTAGACGGGTTTAGTGTAAGACCCTATAAAGTTCTCTCGTAGTCTGATCCTTAGAGAGTGTCAAGGGAAGTGTAATTCCGGCCTTAAAAGATCGAGAAGTGACTTCCAAAGTGGGAAATATTTTAAACCGTGTAGAATTTCCCTAATATCAACTTTTTGTCATGTAGAGAATTGAATAATCTTTTAGTCGATATCAAATTCACCTAAATCCGACACTCGGGCAAAGATTTAGAGTCATTTTAGTGAGACAGTGTGCCACCTGGCACTTTAGTGCGTTGTGGAGCCAGCCAAAATGGCAATTGTCAAATTCCAGTGAGCCTCCGTGATTCCACCGCATCGCGATGTATTTCCAATTCGCAACCAAGGTGGTAACGTGATTTCCATCACGTCGCGCCAAGGCTCAGTTTCCCAATTGTCCAATTTCCAGTAAGCTGGCGCGATTATGGCGCGTCGTGCCAGCACGTAAAATTGGGATTTTTCCAGTTCCAGATTTTACTTCCAAGGGGAAAAAAGGTCTTTTCTCAACCCCCATATATACTCTTTAACACGAAATTCAGCATATTTACACCCAAATATTGTTGGTTTCTCTTAATTTTCTTCGAGAACAAGACCTGGGTTTCTAATCCAAGACCCAAATCATCAAGGTTTCACCATGAATCTTTCAAGAATTATATAGCAAGGTATGTTAGATGTTGATTCTTGCGTTCCTTCCACCCAAGAAGTTCAAGACTCCTTTTTCTAAATTCAAAGATTTTATATTTATGAGTTTCCATGATTCATGTGAATTGAAATTGAAGTTCATGTTATTATTGAGTTAAATTCAGGTTTCGTTTATAAAATCTCAAGAGTTAATCCTAGTATGTAATATTCATGTGATGTTCATGATAAAACCTCTTCAAGTTGCATGTTAAGTGATGTATTTATGTCAATTGAGTGTAGAAATTATTGAGTAACCAAAGCATGCTCCCCATATGTTTGATAAAATGCTTATGTGAAGAAATTAGAGCCATTATATCATGTTGACTAGAAATCTCCAATTGTGTGCAATCTCATACATGCCAAGTGTTTGTTGAAAAGCCTTAATGAATGAATTGTGACATGTTAGCATGAAATCCACCAATTATATGCTCTTCAATGCATGTTGAATGTTTGTTGCAAGACCTTGTTGAATGGAGTATGAGCCAATATCATGCCTTCCTATACTATCGCATGTTTATGATTTCCAAGTGCTTGAAGAGATGCTTTAATGATTGTAATGGTGAATGAATGTCCATGGTCATGATTATTCAAGAATGTTTATGTTTTAATTTTATGTTATCGAGTCCTGGGGGTATTTATACCCGATAATTTAGAAGCAAGTTTAGAGCCCGTGTCAGTTTTCACGGTAATCTCAGTCAAGCCACAATTCTTAGAACTCAGTGAGTTACAGAACTCAGTACTCTCAGACAGTTACAGAACTTAAAATTAGGGAAATTCTACACGGTTTAAAATATTTCCCACTTTGGAAGTCACTTCTCGATCTTTTAAGGCCAGAATTACACTTCACTTGACACGCTCTAAGTCTCAGACTACGAGAAAACTTTCTGGGGTCTTACAGTTAGCGAGTGACTGCTAGGATGAATCTCTAGATAAGGATAAACTAATTCCAATCATAAAACCAATTGAAACCATCAATAATGCGTACAACCATACATATATAAGTGCTGAAAAAGGGAACTGGGTTTAGTATGCATTTAAAACCTTTTACCTGGGCTATGTAGCTTTGTCGTCCTAACCACCCACGGGCCATATGGGCTCAACTCCACCTATTGAAAGGGCCCTAGTGCATGTCTCCGCACGACAAGGTAATATCCTATGAGATGAAAAGTACATCCCCCAATATAAAATGTGACACACGCACATAGTTATCAAGGCCCCTCATATCGGTAACTATGAATTTCCAGTTTTAGTCCCCCCGAGACCGTCACCTTCCACGGCTCAGCTACACACTCCGCCATTAATGCCCAACTAAAACCATGTCCAAACAATCTATTTACCATTTATTAACTAAGGTCAATAATGGTGGTATCGTTATACTACCCGATTACTTACAAGTAATATCCATAGCAAAACCATTTAGGATAAGGGGATCGTAGGTGCCCTTCCTTTTACCATAATAAATCCACTTGGGAGACTTCTATGTTCTCCACAAGCATAACCATTTAGCCTTTTCAAAATATTTAAACCATGCATAAATCCTTTATCCGGTTCAAAACATGCAAGAGTTCCATTAAAAGAAGTCAATGACATGAACATATCTTTATAAGCATTTTATTAAACACCTTGGGGGAATAATATAACTAAAACCAATTCCAAAGGCCATTAAACCATTACCATGCAATCCAATTGTCGAAAACCATCATTAATGCATATAAAAGCATAATACAAACTTTAGGAAATCATAACCAAATATGCAATATCAAAACCCCCAAATAATAGTTGAAAACCATAATCATGAAATAGTGAAACCATGAAATCAATCATATATACCATTTCTTTAGTTGAAATTACAATAAGGGAAGAGAATCATGCCTTATAATGAAGAATTGAGGGTAAGAAATTACCAAAGCAAGACCCAAAGCAATTCGTAAGATGAAACCCTAGCCTTCTTGCCCCAAAAGTTCTTGAGAGAATTATGAGATATTTTGGAATAGTTTCTAAGTGTTAATGAATAGAATTAAAGGGTAAATAACCTACTAAGTGCATTAAAAGTCATGGGTCCTAGTTAGTGTAAGTAGGGAAATGTCCAAAATATCCTCACTTTAATCCCTTAAAAACTTATCATAAGGATAGGACTGACCCATATGAGTCGTACCCTCCTAAACGATCGGTCTCCACCACTCGTACCCAAGCCTCAACCTTTGGATCAAACACTATCTAGTATACGACTCATTCAACCAAGTCGTAACCACATCATACGGTCCGTATCCATAACTCATATCCCTGGCAGAATGAAATACAAGGAGGATCAAACACTGACCACCATACGAGTCCTTGATACAATGTGTACCAAGCCCTATGACTCATACCCTTAAGTCGTGCCCATTCTAGTTACCAAAACCATCCCACCAATTAACACTTTTCAGCATACGATAGAACCATACCTCTCGTACCCCAGCATACGGCATGTACCCATGAGTCGATTGGGTTTGGAGAATGGATTTCCAGGAAATTTTCTAACATTCAAAACCCAGGATATTTAAGTCTCCCTCTCTAAGAACATTCGTCCCCAAATGAAGGAAAGGTAGGTAACCACACACAGAGTCATTTGCATTATCAAACATCCCTTCAACAAAGTTTGAAAGAAAAGAGGAAAAGATGTTAATCTTTTCGTTACCAAACTCAGAAAATAAAGATGTGTTCAACACACATACCTTCCGCACGAATCCCAGGAGTAAAAGAAAATTCGGGTACTTGGACTTCAAATCCTCTTCCGCTTCCCAAGTAGCTTCTTCCACCTTATGGTTTCGCCATAGAACCTTAGCCAAACCCACATCCTTGGTCTGCAACCAATGATTGCCTATCTAATATCTCAACCGGGACCTCTTCATAAGACAAAGAATCCGAGAAACCCACATCCTTTCTCAATATAGAAACATAAAAGACCAGGTGAACTAAATTTAAGCTAGATGGCAACTCCAACTCATATGCTGCATTGCCAACTCTCCGCAAAATCACATAAGGACCAATGAGGATTGAGTTTACCATTTTTTCCAAACCGCACCACTCCCTTCATGGGAGATACCTTGAGGAACACCCTATCCCCAACCTCAAACTCCAAGTCTCTACGCCTAACATCGGCATAAGACTTTTAGCGGCTTTGGTCAGCTTTAAGCCTATCCCGAATAACCTTAACCTTTTCCATTGGTTGATAAACTAAATTAGGACCATACATGTCTGCTTTTCCAAGCTCAAACCAACAAATAGGAGATCTACACCTCCTAGCATACAACGCCTCGAAAGGAGCCATACCAATACTCGAATGATAGATATTATTGTAAGCAAACCCCACCAAAGGTATATACTCAATCCAATTGCCACCATAGTCAAACACACAGGACCAAAGTATACATTCCAATGTTTGAATAGTTCTCTCTGCTTACCTATCCGACCGTGGATGAAAAGCAGTACTCAGACATACCTTAGTCCCCAACCCTTTCCGAAAAGACCGACAGAAATGAGACATAAACTGTGTACCCCGATCAGAGATAATCAAAACAAGTACCCCATGCAGCTTTACAATCTCCTGAAGATACAACCACACATTATCCTCTGCCGAAAAAGTAGTCTGCACTGGCAAAAAATATGCAGACTTGGTCATCCTATCCACAATGACCCAAATCGAATCATACTGATTCCGAGATCGAGGAAGAACGATAATGAAGTCCATATTGATAATTTCGCACATCCATTAGGGAAAATCAATTTCTTGCTACAACCCAACAAGTCTTATGTGCTCAACCTTAACCTATTGACACACTATACACTTGGCCACGAAATCAGCCAATCCCTCTTTATGCCATTCCACCAATAGATATCCTTAAAATCATGATACATCTTAGTCGATCCTGGATGAACAAAATAGTGCGAATCGTGCACCTCAGCCAAAACCCTTTGTCGCAGCCCGTCGACATCAGGAACACACAACCTTCATTGGTGCCTTAAAGTACCATCATCACTTATCTCAAACACTACTACCTTTTTCCCACCAACATCACCCTTGATTTTCATCAAGAGTGGATCCAGCACTTGCTTTTCTTTAGTCTCTGCTCCAAGAGATGATCGAACCACTTCTTGCACCATCACACCACTATCTTTATAGTCCAAAAGACAAACTCTAAGATTAGCCAAGGGGTGAATATCTGATAACGCTCAATCTACAGCTCTCGTTTGAGTGTAAAGCGGTCGTTAGCAAATATAGAACCCAACTTGGGTTGGGTGTCGATCCCACAGGGAATAGCTTGGCCAACAAGTAAGTAAAATTACTAAACTTTTGGTGCAAGTCTCGTAAGAAGGAGGGATTCTTGTCTTGCAAGTAATGTAAACAAAAGCTGAAAATAATAAAGTAAAAAGAGAGAGATTGTTACGTTGGTTGTAAACAATGAGAATTGAAGCGTTGGGGTTATGTCCACCTTCTGAGGTATACGTCTCTATTGGCTATGAGTGTGTAGAATTCTGTCATGCAATTGCTTATAGAGGATTGTAGTCGATGGTAAATCCAACCGTCTCTCGACCTAAACAAGGACTATTTCACTTTAACTCTCTCGAGCTTAAAGCGTATCTAACGGTACGAATTCTCCAAGAGGTTAGTCCAGTTACGACACTAGCTTTTTAATAGGAAAGGGTGTCCTACTACCTTGACATTATCTCTTTTCCAGACAAATAACTTTTCTTTTGAACAAGTTAAATGTTAGACTGGCGTATTCTTGCGTTTGGAACTGCAAAGAATGTAGATTAAGATGAAGAGAATAATGATATAAGCAATATACGTGCCTCAAACTCACAAACTCACAGCAATAGATAGTATCTCATACGGCTTCCATAACCCCAACAGAGAAGTTTAGTTACCCATGAATGCGAAGGAAATCACGATTGACATTGTTATTATATCACGATATTGAGTAATGGCGTGTAGATCAAGTGATAGGCGTGAGGCGTGATTCCTTAGCAAGTAACGATTCTCTTGTTGTGGAATTTAAGAATAGAAGAGTAGAAGAAGAAAAATAGAATTAATGGAAAGATTAGAAGAGTTGTAGAGTAATAGAATTGAATTATAAGATGGGAAGTTAAGAAGATGTTAGAAGATGTAAGAAGATGTGAGGGATGGAAGGAAGTATTGTGTTCTCCCTCCTTCCTCCCTCCTTATTCTCTAAAATCTCTAGCATGATAGGGTATTTATAATACCCATATCCTAATCCTACTAAGCTAATGAACTAAATAACCAAATCCTACTAGACTAATGAAATCCTTAACCCAAATGTACTAGGTTAAGGTAACATTATCATAATCCACATAAAATAATGAAATACATAACCTAATTGTACTAGGTTAATGTATCATTGTCAAAATCCAGCTTTGTGTCTGTAAGTCCCCAAAGTTTTCAGAATTGCTGTTTTAGCCCGGGACAGATTTTCCATGCAGCAGTTTTGGTCCTTAGGCGTGTAAACTCCCTTTCCTTCCTTCGTGAGCTTTCTTTTGCGTCAAGTAAGCCATAAAATGCTGAATTCTGCATCATTTATACCTGAAACTTTACTAATCATGTTCGTTAGCTCATTTACAGGAAAAAGGACTAAAAGTGCATGAAATATATAATTTGTTCTCAAAACTAGGCTAAAATATGGGCAAAATATATTGATATAGGCGCGTAAATTCGCCTATCATCAACACCCCACACTTAGAGTTTTGTTCATCCTCGAACAAACTATCATGTCCTTCTAAACATCAACTTAGGGTTTTACAGCAACAACACAAAATATTCGTCAAGACAAGCACAACAATTATCAACAAAGAGTAGCTTTTCGATTATAGGTAGAAACAATTTAACCTCTAGCATAGACTCGTGATGGTGATCAACTCGCATGCAAACGTTAAAGTGTATAGAATCATATACAACTATCCAAAACTCATCAACCATGTGTGTCTCACCTTATAGTACCCATAATCACTCACAAATATAGCATATTTTTCAAACATGGGTATCAAAATGTCCTTGCTCTCACTCTCACAAAGAATTCATATGTAGCGACTGATGACCATAGGCTTGCCCTTAATGTAATACTCTACTAAATGTCAGAATGCTAAGCTTAGGATCAATTAGGTCTTTTGATGGTTGTAATGTAGGCTAAGGGACGGGTAGGACTATTTTGGCCAGGAATAGTGACTAAGTTCCTAAGCGCTTTAATACATCACTTTGTATCATTAACACTTTTCTTTCAAACAACCTTTCTTTCTTTTATTCTACCACCCTTGTTCTCCTCTTTTGTTTTTCAATTTTAAGCACAACTCGTTTTTCAGCTTTCTTTTCCTTTTTCTTTTCACAACATACCTCTTATGATAGCACTTTTTTTTTCATAACACATTCAAGCACCATTACAATTTATAGCATCATACTCACCCAATTTTCTCTTATTTTGTCACATGACTTTTTCACTTTAAAGCACTTAGGAATTTGGATCAAATTATGGTCTTGAAAAAAAATGGATTAGGCTTACATACAAGGTTGTCAAAGAAATAGGCTAAAGGCTCAAAAGGGTTTAACTAGGATGATGTCCATGGGTAGGTAAAACTGAAGGTAAACAAATATGGGTTGCCAAAGAAATGCCTAAATCATATCCTAAACTTACACTCCTTATTTTCGCTTTGCATACATACCAGGCAAGTTCTAGCATCAGCCACAATCATAGAATATACGATTATCTCACACACACAAGGCACATGGTCGACTTGCTTGGAAGTAATATAGACTCTCGACCCAACAAGTGAAGGAATTGAACCACACAATATCACATAATGAGTCACAACTAGAGCCTAAACGTCTCAATAGTCACAATTGTAACACATACTCTTGTTATAATCTCATGCTGCCTATCAAAATAATTTCATGCGAAGCTAGAAAAAATTTACTACTAAAAAAATGAAAAAAAACAAAGCAAGCAAACATAGATGCGATAGAGAAGTATAGCATACGATACCGCCACCCCACACTTAAACGGGACACTGCCCTCAGTGGAAAATAAATACGAGGAACCTGGTTAGTCGGACTCTTCCTCATTGTCGGGGGTCATACCCCCTTCGTCGGAATCATCATAAGAGTCGTCGTCAGAGTTCTCCTCCTCGTCAGAGTCTGGCAAGCGTCGATCGTCATCAGTCGGCACATCATCATCTAGAGGTTCCTCAAAGTATACGCCCACTCCACACATCTCCCATGCATGCATGTTCATGGAGCTCTGAGCTGTTGGAACACGACCTCCGCTCATCATTGTAAACCTCATCATGCCGTACATATGGCGGGAGAAACTCTCATCCCGAGCATGTCTCTCTGCCATAGTAAGGTTGATGTCATGTGTTGATTCAGCATCTTTGACCTTTGTGAGGTCAACCTTCTTCGGATTGTGTGGGAGTTTGTGATCAGCTGGTTCCTCTTCGATATCCTCCTTCCGCAAGGTTGCTGTTAACAAATTGCCAAATGTGAAATGGGACCTTTTATGGAGTCTGGCCTTCCTCATGGTAGATCGAATGATTGCCCCAAAGTTGATAGGGACATTCATCATCAAAGCATAGACCAAACACACTCTATCTCTCGATATCTTGGTGTATTGAGTCCCAGGAATAAGACATGAGTTGACAATGCGCATCCAGATTCTTGCTTCCCTATTTAATAGAGCATAGGGGAAGGTGTTGTGTCGGCCGGTTTCTTTATGTCTGCCCCACCTTGCCATTAATCTGCTTCCACAAAGCGTGTGTCGTATTGCTCTATAAGGAGGCCTGTTGTACAGCTCTTTGAATGGTGCTGTGTCGATCGAAGGTAAGCCAAGAAAAGAGTTGATCCAGTCCGCGGTGAGCTGTAACACCTGGCCCCGAATTTTGACTTCATTGCCTGTTGTGTTCGGCGACCAGTTGGCATAAAACTCTCTTGTTAGATCAATATTACACTCTCCCATGTCGCGGAAGATGAAATCCAACTTCAAAGCCATTATTTTCGCCAACATACGCGGCTCCTTCTTTGCTAAGGTATCCTTGTTGATCAAGTCGACGTGCACATATTTTCTTTCTTTGTTGCTGCTGTACCATGCTTTGCCTTCTTCCTCAAGAACCCATTTTATTCCGAACATTCTGCGTGGTAGTTGTGCTGAGGATGATTCTCCTTGGTCTTTTCGACTTCTCTTCTTGCCCTTTTGGGAAGTGGTCGCCTTCTCCTTGCCTTGCCTCGCTTTAGGTGCCATTGTACCTGAGACTAGAAATAGTGTTAGTTGCAGCACAGTCTCACTTGATACAATCTATAAGCAAGCATTAGGGGTACCACCCCACACTTAGTTTTGTTAACACAAATCAGTGAGGTGAAAGTAGTCGATTTACTCAGATTTCATCGAGATACGTTTTAGGATTGTATTCCAACAAGAAAATCAGCAATGCATCACTTACTTGCAGCCATTGGACTACTTTCATGGTAGATATAGCAACACTACTACATAGGGGTTACCACATTGAATCGTTATTCTTACAACAATCACAACCTCCTAAGTCGGTAGGCACTATAAGTCTTATCCCTATGAACGGGATAGTCTAACATGTAAGTATCTAAACAACAATCTTAAGCAATATTCATAGCCATAGAAATTCCACAAATATCATAACAATTCTATTGAAACCAAATTCAAGTCGGAAACAAGTCAAGATTTTCCTACGTATATATTCACTCACATGATTTTGCAACAACAATCCAAACACATGAACATCACCAACAATCTTATATAATTTAGCAATTAATAATAGCCATAGCAACGTAGTACTTACGAGAAATAAATGAAGAATAAGAGAGTACTTACTTGCTTGAAACTTGTGGAGATGGTTTTGTGAATTGGAAAAGCAAAAGAAGAAAATTTTGAGAAGATTTGGAAGAGTATGCGGCGCCTTTAGGGTATTTTCTATTGTGGTTGTGTTATAAAACTAAGTCCCCTTTATATAGGAAGAGTATGGGTCGGGTTATGACCCATTTACAATCGGTTTTGGAGACAAAAATCCTACATATGCGGCGCATTGTCTATGGCATAATGGGACATATGCGCCGCATAGTCTATGACATTTGTAGACATATGCGGTGCATTGTCTATGGCATAATGGGACATATGCGCCGCATAGTATATGGCATATGAGATACTGAGACCAAATGCCATAGCATAGGCGGCGCATAGTCAAAAGCATACCTAGGAATAGGCGGCGCATAGTGTATAGCACACTAGATTACGAGACCTTAGGCTATAGGATAGGTTATGCATCATTCGTGGCCTAGTTTTACCAAGGCCTAGCCTTCCTCGAAGCCTATTTTGGCGTGAGAAAGGCTCAATCCATAGCCTTATGCATCACCCTTCCTAACTTACCAACTTTACCATACAATGCATCCAAATCGTCAATTGAAATCAATCTCCTCGTTGACTACTTCTTGCACCTATATTCGCTCAAACAAATGAAAACGATTAGTACGATGGGTTGCCTCCCACCATGCGCCTTAGTTTTGGTCGTGGCACGACTCTTATTTTTGGATTTTTCATTTATCAAAATCAAATCAAGTACTAGAAGAAACGATAAAACGATAAAATGATAAAACGATGGGTTGCCTCCCATCTAGCGCCTTATTTATTGTCGTGGCACGACATGGTTACCTCGAGTACTTAAACTTCGTCGAGGTAAATGGTGGATCATTTTCTAAAAGGATTTAGACGACAATGAGGCTTACCTGTGGGCATGCGATCTTCTTCGAGATGGCTCATACATTTCCCCGGAGAGTCACCAATTATATCATCAATAGTCCAACCCATAGCTCTCTTGTATCTCTTCAGAGCAGAGATGAGAGCTTCTACGTGCTGTTCACTTAAATCATCTGCACTCTCCGGAAGTATATTTCTACTTTCCAAGAACACATACCTTAGATAATCGGGGAGCTCTTGCGATTCTAGCATTGGTGGCTCTTCAAGGGAAGTCTTCGCTGGTGGTGTGGGTCGATTTTTGAGATAAAGGTCCATCTTCTTGGGAGCATAGCGATATGTCCCTAATCCTGATAGAGCACGAATAGCTTCTTTGCAATTTTCAGCATCCTTACTCTCTCCATTCATGAGCACAACCGCCAAAGGGTCAGCAATAATTTTCTTTTCTTTAAGTAATTCTTTCGAATCATCAAAGAAAACATCAGCCACCGAAAATACACTCGGATCTTTGGGTTGCTTCATTGATTTGCAAACATCAAATCGAACCACTTCATCATTTATTCGAAATGAAAGTTCATTAGCTCTCAAATCAATGAGCACACTTCCTGTAGCAAGGAAAGGGCGTCCCAAGATTATGGGAACCTCTAAATCTGCTTCACAATCCAAGATGACAAAGTCTGCTGGAAAGATAAATGAAGAAACCTTTACCAAGACATGGCATAGAATACCAACCGGTCGTTTTACCGACCTATCCGCCATAACAAGCCTCATATTAGTTGGTGTAGGATCTCCTAACCCCAACTTCTTGTAGATCGATAATGGCATCAAGTTGATGCTGGATCCTAGGTCACATAATGCTTTGGCAAAGTTCAAAGATCCGACGGTGCAAGGAATAGTGAAAGCTCCGGGGTCAGCCTTCTTCTGAGCTATTGATCGGGTAGCGATTGCGCTGCAGTGATGGACATCATCTTTCAACTCATAACTTGCTTCCCGCTTCTTTGTCAAAAGATCCTTCATAAATTTCGCATACCCAGTCATTTGTTCAAGTGCTTCCACCAATAGAACATTAATGGTCAGCTGCTTTAACATAGTCATGAATTTGCTGAACTTCGTATCATCCGCCACCTTCTTCAATCTTTGGGGAAAAGGTGGTGGTGGGTATGGCATTGTTCTCTCCACGGCTTTCTTCTTCTCTTACTTCCGTTTTTTAGCTTTTCCAGGCTGCACGTCGTGAGGAGTGACGTTAAGGACATTAGGATCGGCTGCTGCGGCATCTTCCCCTTTCGCCTTATCATCAATTTCCGCCTCTTCGTCAGCCACTTGCTTGCCTTTTTCTGAATTTTCCAGCACCTTACCACTTCTGGTAGTAATGGCCATGCATGACCCATCATTCCTTGGGTTTTGCACGGTGTCGCTAGGTAAAGTGCCAGCCTTTCTTTGATTGAGTGCTGCTGAAAGTTGGCTCAATTGCTGCTCTATTTGCTTGATTGAAGTGGAATGAGAATCAACTAGTTGTTTCATGGATGACAAATCATTAATTACCTCAGTAACTCCCGCGCTCGTTGCTTCCACTCCTTTCAATAATTTAGCCATCATGTCTTCCATACTTCCAGAATTAGATGTGGTGGTATCACGTCTACCAGGGGGAACGTACAAACCACTCTTTTCATTGTTTTTATTCCAACTACCTTGGTCTTTGCTTCCAGATTTATCATAATAGTTCCGACCTTGGTTTCCTTGGGTATTCCCACGGAAACCCCCCTGATTGTTCAAGTAGTTGGCCTCCTCTTCCGAATCAGATTCGCCTCTTCCTTTTAGCGCCACAGCTTTCACTTTTTCGGTCTTCCCTGATAATAAATGCTTTGTCAGAAGATCCACTTGCGTTTTCATGTGCGTTAAATCTTGATCACGTTCTTCTTGTCTTCTTCTTTGGTCTGCAGTCATGCCTATAGATAAAGTGGGGCTTGCTACCTCAGAATCCCTGGTATGCCAAGCTCTACTTTGTTTCGTCATGCGATCTAGCATATTGCTTGCTTGACCAAAGGTGAGGTCCATAAAAGATCCTCCAGCTGCGTTATCCACCACTGGCTTAGTTATTGAATTCAAGGCTCTATACAATATCTCCATGAGGTGAACATTAGTCATGTGATGGTTTGGGCATCTGGCTAGCTTTGTCTTGAACCTCTCCCATGTTTCATGAAGAGCTTCAGTTGGAAGCTGACAAAAGTTGCTGATTTCATCTCTCAATTGTGCCCTTTTGGAAGACGGAAATAATCTTTCTAGAAAAACGTCTCTCAATTGCCTCCAATTTGTAATAGAATCAGGAGTCAGCCCATTCAACCATAGTGTTGCCTCCCCAGACAGAGACAATGGAAATAGACGTAATCGAATTGCATTCTGACCAACACCAGGATTGTCAAAAGACTTGCATGTAGAAATAAAGTTGATGAGATGCATATTCGGATCATCGCCTGCTAGTCCACCAAATAATCCCTTGAGTTGCAATAACTGAATCATGGTGCTTGTGATGTTGAACTTGGCTCCGGGCGCTAATGGTGGAGGAATAATGGCTCCTGTGGCTCCGGCTCCATCAAGATCATCATCATCGAACGGTATTTCACGTTGTGCATCCATTGATGTACTGAACAAAAAACCTGCAGTAAACAAAAACGAAAACTAAAAGTAAAAGTACGAGAATCTTTGACCAAAGGGTCTAGTAATTATCACGAACTTGATTGACACTTGTATTCCCCGGCAACGGCGCCAATTTTTGATAACGCTCAATCTACAACTCTCGTTTGAGTGTAAAGCGGTCGTTAGCAAATATAGAACCCAACCTGGGTTGGGTGTCGATCCCACAGGGAATAGCTTGGCCAACAAGTAATTAAAATTACTAAACTTTTGGTGCAAGTCTCGTAAGAAGGGGGGATTCTTGTCTTGCAAGTAATGTAAACAAAAGCTGAAAATAATAAAGTAAAAAGAGAGAGATTGTTACGTTGGTTGTAAACAATGAGAATTGAAGCGTTGGGGTTATGTCCACCTTCTGAGGTATACGTCTCTATTGGCTATGAGTGTGTAGAATTCTGTCATGCAATTGCTTATAGAGGATTGTAGTCGATGGTAAATCCAAGCGTCTCTCGACCTAAACAAGGACTATTTCACTTTAACTCTCTCGAGCTTAAAGCGTATCTAACGGTACGAATTCTCCAAGAGGTTAGTCCAGTTACGGCACTAGCTTTTTAATTGGAAAGGGTGTCCTACTACCTTGACATTATCTCTTTTCCAGACAAATAACTTTTCTCTCGAACAAGTTAAATGTTAGACTGGCGTATTCTTGCGTTTGCAACCGCAAAGAATGTAGATTAAGATGAAGAGAATAATGATATAAGCAATATACGTACCTCGAACTCACAAACTCACAGCAATAGATAGTATCTCATACGGCTTCCATAACCCCAACAGAGAAGTTTAGTTACCCATGAATGAGAAGGAAATCACGATTGACATTGTTATTATATCACGATATTGAGTAATGGCGTGTAGATCAAGTGATAGGCGTGAGGCGTGATTCCTTAGCAAGTAACGATTCTCTTGTTGTGGAATTTAAGAATAGAAGAGTAGAAGAAGAAAAATAGAATTAATGGAAAGATTAGAAGAGTTGTAGAGTAATAGAATTGAATTATAAGATGAGAAGTTAAGAAGATGTTAGAAGATGTAAGAAGATGTGAGGGATGGAAGGAAGTATTGTGTTCTCCCTCCTTCCTCCCTCCTTATTCTCTAAAATCTCTAGCATGATAGGGTATTTATAATACCCATATCCTAATCCTACTAAGCTAATGAAATAAATAACCAAATCCTACTAGACTAATGAATTCCTTAACCCAAATGTACTAGGTTAAGGTAACATTATCATAATCCACATAAAATAATGAAATACATAACCTAATTGTACTAGGTTAATGTATCATTGTCAAAATCCAGCTTTGTGTCTGTAAGTCCCCAAAGTCTTCAGAATTGCTGTTTTAGCCCGGGACAGATTTTCCATGCAGCAGTTTTGGTCCTTAGGCGTGTAAACTCCCTTCCCTTCCTTCGTGAGCTTTCTTTTGCGTCAAGTAAGCCATAAAATGCTGAATTCTGCATCATTTATACCTGAAACTTTACTAATCATGTTCGTTAGCTCATTTACAGGAAAAAGGACTAAAAGTGCATGAAATATATAATTTGTTCTCAAAACTAGGCTAAAATATGGGCAAAATATATTGATATAGGCGCGTAAATTCACCTATCATCAATATCCTTCACCACTTCTATCTTGACTTCCTCCACATGAGCCAAACTCCCTATGGATAACCTGCTAAGAGCATTAACAACCACATTAGTACCTGGGTGGTAGTGAAGACTCATATCATAATCTTTGAGAAGCTCAAACCACCTCATCTGCCTGAGATTTAGCTCTTTCTGAGTGAACACATTTTGAAGACTCTTGTGATAAGAAAAGATATCCACGTGAACACCATACAAATAATGCTGCCATATTTTTAAAGCAAACACAATTGCCAAAAACTCTAAATCATGAGTAGGATAATTCCTCTCATGTACCTTCAACTGCCTGGAAGCATAGAGAATCTCTTTCCCATATTGCATCAAAACATAACCAAGCCCTACCCTAGATGTATCACAATAAACCACGAACCCATCATTGCCTTCCGGTAAGGTCAGGATTGGAGCCGAAGTCAACTTATCTTTCAACTTCTAAAAACTCCTTTCACAAGCATCCGACCAAGAAAAATTAACCTTCTTCTGAGTCAACCTAGTCAAAGGAGCAACTATAGAAGAAAAGATTTCCACAAACCGCCTATAATACCCAGCTAAACCCAAGAAACTTCGAATATCGAATAGAGTCATGGGCCTACGCCACCTCTTCACCACAGCAACCTTCAGCGGATTCACCATGACCCCTTCACTAGAAATAATATGGCCCAAGAAAGTAACATCGTTCACCCAAAACTCACACTTAGAGAACTTGGCATACAACTGTTGTTTCTTTAAGGTCTGCAACACCACATAGAGGTTATTAGCATGATCCACCTCACTCTTCGAATAAACCAGAATGTCATCAACAAACATAATGACAAAGAGATCCAAATACTGCCTGAACTTCCATTCATCAAGTCTATAAATACTACGGGAGCATTAGTCAACCCAAATGACATCACCAAGAACTCAAAATGCCCATACCGAGTACGAAAAGCCATTTTTGGGATATCGACCTCCTTAATGTTAAGTTGATGTACCCAGACCGAAGATCTATCTTAGAGAAGAACTTGACATCCTGTAACTGGTCAAATTAATCATCTATCCGAGGAAGAGGATACTTATTCTTGACCGTCACCTTATTCAACTACCGCCAGTCAATGCACATCCGAAAGGAACCATCCTTCTTGCGCACAAACAACACCGGTGCATCCCATTGAGAAACACGAGGACAAATAAACCCCTTATCTAAAATATCCTTAAGTTTCTCCTTGAGTTCCCTCAACTCAACCTGAGCCATTCTATACAGAGGAATGGATGTTGGACAAGTGTCCGGAAGCAAATCAATACCAACCTCTATTTCTCTATCTGAAAAAACACCAGGAAGATCATCCGAAAAGACATCTGAAAACTCATTAACCATAGGGACCAAAGACAAAGAAGGACCTTCCGAGTTAGAATCTTTAACCAGGACCAAGTGATAAAGACAACCTTTAGGATCATTTTGTGTGGGGTATTAAAACAAATATTCCCGGGATAAATTTTTTGGTGCTTTATTTGGTTGCCAAGTTTGGGATAACTTATCTCGGAATTAACTAATAGTACCGGGATGAGTTATCCCACCCTTCTGGTAGTATAAATAGTCCCAACATTAGTTAACTTCGGATAAAGCCATAAATTATAAAATCAACCTCCCATTATCACTTTTCATATATATATATATATATATACACTTTACTACTATATATAAAAGAGAATATGAAATTTTGATAGTCCTCCATCAAATTTTATTTGTCAATTTTATTCCTAGTTTAAATTTCAATTACTCTATAAATTTTCATCCATTTTGGTAAATTTGAACAATTATATGAGTTTATTAAATGCAACAAAAGTGATGAGTCATGGAAAAATGATAGGGACACCATAAAAACTATTTATACAATGAAATTTAGAATTAATCCAAGGGTTGTATGAAATGTTTATGAATCTTACTTCAAATTTTCATTTTTCCTAACAAATTTATCGTGAACAAGTAATTAAAGTATTTTGACATTCCCTTTCTAATTTAGTGCATGCTTAATTATTAAGTAAAAATTATTTTTTTATATATAGCTAAAAATGTTTGAAAATTTAATCTTTTTAAATAATATAATTTAATGCTCCAAATATTAATGATACTAATTAATGAAAAATGAGAGTAATTCTTTTTCACAATTTTTGATGATGAATGTTTTTAACAAAAAGTGAAATTATCAACATTTTATAGAATTTAGGACAAAATAAATAATTTAACATAACACATTAAAACTTCATACACGCTTAATAAATATCAACACAATTTTTTTAACATGTATTTTTAGGAAAAAGAAACTACAAAAGTTAAAAAAAAAATAGTTCCAATTTCTTTTGTATGGTTTAATATGAAGGAAAATAATTAAGTGAAATAAGGTAAAGGGTATTTTTACAAACAAACTATCTATTCTTCAAAAGAATGCAATGCATATTATTTTTAGTACGATAAACCAAACAACCACTAGAAAATAATACCAGCATAACTAATCCCAGGACAACTACTCCCAGTATAACTTATCTCAACATAACTAATCCCAGCATAACTTGTTTCCAAACCAAACGACCCCTTAGAGATTAACCTCCGAGATCTAAGGTAAGAAATAAACCTCCCCCTAGGAGCTAAGGAACTAGCTTCCCATTCTATAACCAGTTCACCAGGAAAATTAAAGATAACCCTACTGGTCCGAGAATCCACAAACGTATAACAAGAATGCAACCAGTCCATACCTAGAATTACATCAAAATCTACCATATCCAACTCAAACAGATCCACCAAGGTCTTCTTTCTACCAACAGATACCACACTCCCCTATAGACTTTCTTAGAAATAATTGAGTCACCTAGCGGGGTAGAAACAAAAAAAAGATTTAAGCTAACTTCTGAATCAAAACCAAAAGACATATCCACATATTGAGTAACATAACAAAGAGTGGACCCCAGATCAAGAAAACAATATATGTCACAAAATAAAAGCTATAACGTATCAGTAACGACGTTAGGTGATGCCTAGGATTCCCGTCGGGATGCCAAAACATACAACTTATTACGACCAACACTAAAACCAGGAGTAGTAACAGAAGAAGATGCCACACCACCGAGTGTAGGAACAGAAGATGAAGCCACAGGAATCTTATTCGCCCCCGTAGCAACCTTATTGACCAGAAAATCCCTGAGCCGATGGCCTACCTTGACACACTTGAAGCACTTGTCCCGTCCTTCCTCGTAATAACCCCTATGAGGACGACTACAGAATCGATAAGGAGGATACAAAGAAACTAACTGACCTCCGATCGCCTGAGATTGGGCAACCTGTGCCCGAGAATTATATCACCACCCTAATGATGCCTATCTTCTGTCTGATAAAGAGAACTAACAGAAAAGAAGCCCAAACTCCCATACTTCTTTTTATGCTACTTTCCACCATCTATACCACCTTAATACTGAGCACCTTCCTGATCAGAAAACCTTCCCCTCTTTCTCTGTCTATCCCTAAAATCTGCCCGCTTTTTTTTTTTTATCCTTAACCTGCTGCATATGAATAATTAACCTAGAGATGTATATATCTTTAATTAGCAAGGTAGTCTTTCTCTCTAGAATCAAATCTCCATTCAACCTAGAATAGAACTTCCTCATTCTCGACCTTATATCAGCTACCAAATCAGGAGCATACCTTGATAGATGATGGAACTTCAAAGCATATTCCTTTACTGACATCCACCCCTACCTGAGGTTCACAAACTCCTCCATCTTAACTTTCCTCAACTCTTGAGGAAAGACCGATCCACAAAGGCAATAGAAAAGACCTCCCACAACCCATCCTCTTCCATATCACCTCTATCCCTGTCCTACTTCTCATACCACTGATAAGCAACAACTTTGAGATGACAAGCTGCAAAGTTAACCCTTTTTATATTAGTAGCCTGCATCACCCGAAAGATTTTTTCCATCTCTTCCAAGAAGCCCTGTGGATCTTCTTCCACCTTCACTCCAGTAAAAGTTGGAAGACCCATATTTATAAATTGACCAACCCTTGTGGCCTCAACAGACAAAGCACCAATCGCACCCCGCTCAGCCTAAGCAACAACAAATTCGGCAATGACATGAATAGATTAACAAAATTCTGTGTTCGTCACGTTGCTCTGAGGTACCCAAAGAGAACTAGCCGGAATAGAAAGAACTCCAGCACCACCAAGAATAGGACCATGAGATCGATGATGTACTCCAGAGTTAGGATGTATCCCTTCAGCATTATCCCCAGATGGGATAGAATAATTTCCTTGTATTCCAGATCTAGGAGGCATGATCTTAAAGACAAACAAACAAGGATTAGAGGAGAATCCAGGATTGAGAACTCAAGATTGAAGATAGAATACCAAGAAACTGAAACATTCCTAAATGTCTTGCAGCCTCTCTCTTATGAGTGTGGTGTGTTTCACACCCCTAAAAGACACTCTGCTCAACACGTCTTTGTGGACTTTCTAGTTGACCATGAACTTGGCTCTGATAATAACTTAACACAACCCGACCCCGGGCTTTGTCGTAATGGGCATCCCAAGTCCAATAGGATCAGGGACCACCCCTTGTTACACAACCCAACCACCTATATGCAACCTTAGATGAGCTGAATTTCGAACATATAACAAGATAACGTTATTATTCTCATTAAGACTCTAAGATAGGGCCACAACCGTGACTGACCCAACCGGGTCCAACCATACCAACCAAACCATATACCATAAACCAAAAGGAAATACCAAAACATAATGTGGAAATCAGTCCTAAGATGTAGTAGGATGGAACACGCAACAATATTGCCTACTGATGTTAGCCTACGGGCTTATTCCAATGCCAAGGCCAACACCAATACAGATCCCGCCCATACCAACCCCCAGAAGTACCACAAAGTCTATATCCAAAAGAATAAATAAATTCTGTTAAGATATGCCCCCAACCCTGGCCAAAACAAATATCTAAAATAAGAGATAAGTGTCTAAATAAATACATAGTATAAAATAATGTCTTCCTAAAGGATGGAAGCTCACCACTTCAGTTCAAATATTGATACAAAATTCGCATACTAAATAGGAGGAGTAGAATGGTCGGTTCCTGCATAGAGTGGATATACAGCTGCCAGAGTGGATATACTAAATAGGAGGAGTAGAATGCCCGGTTCCTGCATAGAGTGGATATACAACTGCCAGTAGAGGGGGTTAACGAGTGACTTCTATCATGAATCTCAGATAAGGATAAAATAATGCAGTCATAAAACTAAGTAAAACCATCCGTAATGCATACAACTATACATATATAAGTGCTGAGAGAGGGAACTGGGTTTAGCATGCATTTAAAACCTTTTACCTGGGCTGTGTAGCTTTGTTGTCCTAACCACCCATGGGCCATATGGGTTTAGCTCTCCCTCCTGAAAGGGCCCCAGTGCGTGTAGCGCATGACCAGGGAATATTTCATGGGATGACTAGTACATCTCCCAATATAAAATATAACACGTGTACATGGTCATCAAGACCTCTTGTTTTATCCCTTTCGGATTTCTCTTTGGCGAGAAAATGATTTTGATCTTAAAACTATTTCAAGAAAAAGTTGAGAAAAATTTGAAATAATTTTAAGAAAATTTGCAGAGTCGCCACTTGATTTTTATAGAAAAAATCAAGAAAAAATTTAAAAGTTAAAGGTTCTAAAACAAAAATAAACCTTTAAAACTAGAGATTCTGGATAGGGGTTCAATTAACGTCCTAAAAAGGTTTTTAAGGCACTTAGGAGCGTTCACTTAAAACGATTTATCAAAAGAACTAACTTGACTAATTAAAGTGGCTAATTTCACAGAAGGTTGATTTTGTAGAAAATATAAAAAATGTTTATTAAAAAAATATTGAAAAATGATATTTATTTATTCAAAAGAGAGAAATTCTATTTGAATTAAACTAAGTTGCCATTTCTTTAGGACTTCAATAAGAAAACAATTTCTGTCTTTATTATGAAAAAAGAAGTTTGCGTATTTATTATTTTTTATTATTATTAAACCATAGGAAATCCGAATAACACTTTTCGGGAAGAACGTTAAGCGCGCATCATATTAAAAACATCTTATTAATTATAGAAAGCTCGAATTTACAAGAAAAATTAGTTCTTGAGTTTGAAGAAAATTAATTTAATTCGAATAAATTATTAATCAATTGAGCAAAATAAAGTGTCATTTTAAAATATTTAATCTTTAGACGACTTGTTGTAAGAAGAAAATTGAAGGAAACAATTTAATCCATTTTATACGAAATAATATTAGATGAAAAAAGTCGTGAATTAAGTAAAGGGAATTTACCTAGATTAATCAATTTAGAAATGTTAGTTAGCACAAACAACAATACAAGCTATAAAAAACAACTAAAAATTACACAAATACACAACTTATGATACAAGAATTAAATTGGGCCTTTAATTGGCCCAACAACAAAGCTGCCCATTTTTGGGCTTGGAATTATGGACTTCAGTCCATTTTCTGAAGTGTATGCCAGTTGTATACTGAAGCTATTTTCTCCACGTTTTTGTGTATATACACTGTATATCAGCGTGAAAAATTGCTTATTTTCCCTCCATTTTTTATTTTGCTCAGTGTAGTAGTATGCAGCAGCTGCTTCCAATGTATACCAGCCATATATAATTGTATACCAGTGCGAAATCAGTCCCCTTGGGACTTGGATCTGAGGTTTGACTCGATGCAAGTTGGGTCTAACCCAATGGAATGTGAGAGAAGGGAGTCCGAGGGACTCGACGAGCGAGTTCATGCATAAAAAAAAGGATAAAGATTAGTATGAAGAAGTAGATCAAGTATTCAAGCACAACATTCATAGCTAAAAGAAAACATTCTATACTCACAAACTTATCCGTTACGAAATCAAAAGATTCAATCGACACACAATAGCACAGATTATCATTTTTACCAAGAATCCCCACAAAATGTTTAATAAAGGTTAACGAATTATACATATCCATACTAACTTTATAAGCGTCCTAACAATTTCTTTTCAAATTGGAGACCCATAACCAAATCATCCGCAGCACGCATATGAATTTCAAATACATTAACAATATTATTATTTTTTTTTTTGAGACTTCAACTTTTATATTGCAAAAAACTCCAAAAGAAAAAAGAAAAAAAGAAAAGAAAAGTAAACATCATTTCACCATTTTGAACCAAAAGTCAAGACTTTCCATGACTTCACAGGTTACTGGAAAACATATGAAAGGAAAGGAAACTAACATTAAAATGGCTGCGTACCCACAAGACAAAACATCTTCACATCGTTGATTCAGAAAAGATAAATTTATCCTTTTGTACCAAAGTTTTCCAGTTGTTCATCTCTCTAGGTCCACTAAACATTATCTCTTTATTGACTAATCTACTTACAACATGGGATTTTCTACTTCCAGTGAACACAACAATATATAAAATATGGCCGGATTTCAACTAGCTATCGGACGTGACATAACATTAATTACAGCTAAACAGATGATCAAGAAAAGTTCAGCGGAAAAAATTATAAAGATCAAATTCTGGACATTCACGAAGAAGGAAAAATCTCAACAAGATAAAAGCTTCACCTTTTTTCGGACAGTGAACGGGAACGATGAATGGACGACTTCAAACCGGTGTTTCTTCGAGAATTTTTGGTTGCGTGAGGTTAAAGACAAGCACCTTCAGAACCCCCAATTCCCCCCCCCCCCCGCTCCCTCCAAAAAAAAAATCCTCCTCCTTTCCCTCTTCCTCAGCCTCTAATATAGGCAAAAATTGGGGGGAAATATTAGGGTTTCGGATCTGAAAAGATGGATTCAAATCCGAATTTTTGAAATTGATTTTTGAGGTCCACAGTAGGACAAAGAAAAGAAACGTTAGGCATTAATTATTTTCGCGGAATGGCCGAGCATGGCCTGAAAAAGGGGAAAGGTGGATGAGTTTTGCCGTTGTTGGGGCGTTGGTCGCTGCTGACCGTTGAAATTGTGGGTTTGTTGCTGTTAACGTTGGAGGGTGCTGTTGTTTAACAGCTGTTAAGGGAAAGGGAAAATAATGTTGTGCGCCGGGTCGGTTTTGTGGAGGTGGGCTAGTGAATGGTTGGTGTTAGGGGTATTGGCAAGGGAGATGTGGAGTTATGTAATAGGCTGGTGGGTATTGGGCAGGCTGGCCCGATTATTTTGAAAAAAGAAGGGAAAATTTCAGAAATAATAATTTTGTAGTTTTAATTATAACTTTTATAGCAACAGTTTCATAATTATAAAAAATAGCAAATTATATTTTGTATTTAAATAAAATGTTACTATATAAATGCATATACAAATATATATGTATTACTGATAAATACATATGCACAACTGAAAAATACATATTCTTCTATTACTATAAAGTGGATAAAATATTGCTACTTTTTGCTATAAGTTGCAATTTTGAAGAAGTGTTGTTATTTATTATAATTATAGTGTTAAGGATGCTAGTTTCTGTAATTTTTCCAAAAAAGAAAGGGGATTGTTGGGTTAAAGAAAAGGGGATCTTTGGGCTTAATAATAAAACTACAATTAATAACAAGAATAAGTCTCATCAAAATCATAGCTATTTTATCTTGATAAAGTGACCATAACTGAATAAATTTGAATAAAGTGGAGACGAGATTAATTCCTAATTAATTTAATGAATTTCACAAATTTAATAATTTTAAAATAAATATTTAATGAAACACAATTTTATTTTATTTCTTTTTCAATAATAAAAATAATTATAATAATAATAATAAATAAAAATAAAGAAACTAATCATGTCATCAATTTCTTATTTTCAATCGATCTTGAGAAAAGTAAAATATTTGTAATTTAATCAAACTTATTCACTCTGCGTAAATTCTAAAGCATTTTCTCTAACTGATAATTATATAATTGTGTATAATTTACACTAAATATATTGCTTTCACCTAAATTCAAAAGGTAGGGTTGAAATTTATTTTAAAATAACTAAAAATAAATATTTTAAAACTATTTAAAATTGAGAAATTCCAAAACTAATTTGAAATGTGGAGGGAAAAAATTAGGAGTCAACACCCCTCATATCGGCAACAATGAGTTTTCGATTTTAGTTCCCCGGGACTGCCACCTTCCACGGCTTAGCTACATACCTCGCCATTAATGCCCAATTAAAACCATGTCCAAACAATTCATTTACCATTTATTAACCAAGGCCAATATTGGTGGTATCGTCATACTACCCCATTACTTGCAAGTAATATCCATAGCCAAACCATTTAATATAAGGGAACCTTAGGTGCCCTTCCTTTTACCATATTAAATCCACTTGGGAGACTTTCATGTTCTCCACAAGCATAACCATTTAGCCTTTACAAACCATTTAAACCATGCATAAATCATTTATGCAGTTTAAAACATACAAGAGTTTCATTAAAAGAAGTCGATGCAATGAACATATCTTTATAAGCATTTTATTAAACACCATGGGGGCATAATATAACCAAAACTAATTCCAAAGATCATTAAATCATTACCATGCAATTCAATTGTCCAAAACCTCCCTTAATGTATATAAAAGCATAATTAAAACCATAAGAAACCATTACCAAACATGCAATATCAAAACCTCCAAATAATAGTTGAAAACCATAATCATGAAATAGTGAAACCATAAAATCAATCATATAAACCATGCCTATAGTTGAAATTACAATAAGGGCAGAGAATCATGCCTTATACCGAAGAATTGACGGAAAGAAATCACCAAAGCAAGCCCCAAAGCATTTCGTAAGATGAAACCCTAGCCTTCTTACCCCAAAAGCTTTTGAGGGAATTATGAGATGTTTTGGACTAGTTTCTAAGTGTTAATAAATAGAATAATAGGATAAATAACCTCCTAAGTACATTAGAAGTCGTGGGTCCTAGTTAGGGTAAGTAGGGAAATATTCAAAATACTCCCACTTAGATCCTTTAAAAACTCGTCACATGGATACGACTGACCCATATGAGTCGTACCCTCCTACACGATTGGTATCCACCACTCGTTTCCAATCCTCAACCCTTGGATCAAACATTGTCCATTATACGACTCATCCAACTAAGTCGTAACCATAACATACAATCCATATCTTAACCCATATCCCTAACAAAATAAAATACCCAAAGGATAAAACACTGTCCACCATACGAGTCCTTTATACGACTCGTACCAAGCCCTACGAATCATACTCTTAATTCGTACCCATTCCAGTGACCAAAACCATCCCACCAACTAACACTGGTCAGTATACGACAGGACCATACCACTCGTACCCAAGTATACAGATCATACCTATGAGTCGTATTTGGTCCGCAAAATGAATTTCCAGGAAATTTTCTAAGGGTCAAAACCCAGGATATTTCACACACCTTCACAGTTAGCTATCACACCCCGCTATTATTGCCCAATTAAAAAATTAACACACAACTAAACCACCATTCCATTTATTATTAACCAAGGCTATGGGTAGTGGTATCATCACACTAACTATATCTTACAAGCAATGTCCTTAGCCAACCTTATAAAGAAAAAAAATTCTCATGTACTGATCTTGGGTGTATTTATACGCCTAAGCACCATAACTTATCCATATTTTAGCTAAGTTTAGAGAACAAAGTGCCTAGTTTCTTATGTTTTTACTCTACTTCTATGTAATTGAGCTAACCGATGTGATTGGCATAATTTCAGGTATTAATAAAGTAGATGAAGACATAATGGGACTATGGAATGTGGATGGCATATGACACAAGAGAGAGTAGCATTTTAGACCAAGTATGGCGCCTAGAAACTATGTCCAAGACTAGTTTGTTATTTATATTTAGTTCAGGGACTTAGAAGGCAATTATAAAAGAAAAGATTATTAAAAGGCTTAATGCTGAATTTTTATTCATTGATTATTCTGTATTATTTGGAGAGAGGAGAGAGACGGCTTACACTAAGAGAGAAACATTATTCATCTTCTCCACCAAGATCGTCTTCTAGTTTTTGGTATGATGAATATTTCTATTGTGATTTCTGTTTTACTCATGAGTGGATAAGTTTATTAGTTAGGGTTATGGTAGCCTTGTAGCATACAATCTATCACTTTGGGTTTTGAATTCATTATGCATTGATTTGTTTACATCATACTCTCTTCGCTTACCTTGAATTTTCGTGGTTGCAAACATAGATGATATGCCTTAAAACACAACTTGTTCGAAAGAAAGGTTGATGTTAGAAAAAGAGAGTAGTGACAAGAAAATAGGATTCCCAACCCCCATTTCATATGTTAATGCCTTAGCAGGATTAACTACTTGGAGATTTCGTATTGTTTTTGGTAAACGATGTTGATTCGAGAGAACAAAAGTGAATTAGTCCTTGATGGTTGAGAAACACTAGGATTATGTTATTAAATACAATACGTTTCTCTGTAAGCACGACGCATGTATGAATTCGTAAGGCCCATATCTAGAAAGTATTGAAAACTACAAGGTGGACATAACCTTAGCTTGCTATTTCTCTGAATTCGAATACTACTACACATATTTCATTTTGTTAAACTGAAACCATTAATTTGTGAACTGAATCAAATCCCCCTATTTATTTTACGAAAACAAAAAATTAAAAGTCAACTAATCTGCACATTAGTTAATTAGCACCATATTTCCTATGGGATTCGATCCCAACCTAGTTGGGTTATATATTTGACAACGACCGCTTACACTTTCGTAAGAGAGGTGTAATTTGGGCGTATCAAATTTTGGCGCCATTGTCGGGGAATACTGTTGTCGATTGAGTTTATGTGTGTTAATTGACTGTTAGTCAAGTTTTCTTATTTTATGTTATTTGTTGTTTTTGTTCGTTACAGGCTCATTATTATTTATGCCACGAACCTGAACCTCATCTCATTGAAAGAATGGCTAACCAACAGGAAGCTGAAAGATTAGCCGCTTTGGCTAATGCTCAATTAAATCAACAGAATGCAGATAACCCAGGTCAAGTACCTAATCTAAATAAAGAGGACCTGGGATATGATGATTTAATTGACTCGGCTAATAAGAGACATGCAACAGGGGTAGTTGTACCTGTAAATTGAAATTGTCCATTCAGAGGAAGACTAGACCGCCAAGCTGCACAGTTTGATGTTGAAAATGATGAGGACGATTTAGATGGAACTAGATATACAGGGGCAATTATTCTACCACCGCTATCTCCTGGGGTGAAATTCAACATCACCAGTACTGTAATCCAACTACTGAATCTGAAAGGACTCTTTGGTGGATTACTAGTGATGATCCAAATCTATATTTAGTGAATTTCATCAGTATTTGTAAGTTATTTGATAATCCTGGAGTGGGACAAAATGCTATTTGTTTAAGATTGTTCCTACTGTCTCTATCTAGAGAGGCAACTATTTGGTTGAATGAGCTGACTCCTGATTTTATAAAAATCTGGAGGCAATTGAAAGGAGCTTTCCTAGAAAGGTTCTTTTCACCCTCCAGAATGTTACAGTTGAGGGATGAGATCGGCAAGTTTAGGCAATTGGCTAATGAAGCTTTGTATGAGACTTGGGCGAGGTTTAAAAAAAAGTTGACTCAATGCCCAAACCATAAGATGATTGATGAACACTTGATGAAAATATTCTACAGAGCTTTAAACTCACTTATAAAGCCAATAGTGGATAATGCTGTAGGAGGAGCTTTTATGGAGCTCACCTTTACTAAGGTTGTAGACATGTTACAAAGAATGACCAAGACAAATAGATCTTGGCATACCAGAGATTCTGTGGTAGCAAGCAATACTGGGTCTATTGTAATAACAACAGAGCATTGTAGGAGAGAAGATGAGCATGATCAGGATATGGCTCACATGAAAACCCAGATGGATCTGCTCACGAAATATTTGCTATCAGGGAATGTAGAAAAGGTAAAAACTGTGGGGTCCCACGGTAAGAGAGCTGAATCAAACACCGAGAAAGAGGCTAACTACTTGCATAACCAGGGGGTTTTCGTACCGGTGGTCAAAGAAACCAAGGTTGGAACCATCAAGGAGATTGGAAGAATAAAAATGACAAGAGTGGACTGTATGTACCTCCTGGAAGTCGTGATAATGCTGCTACCAGTTCAGGTAAAATATCCATGGAGGACATAATGGAGAAACTATTAAAGGGAGTTGAGGCGACCAATTCTGGGGTGACTACTTTGAAGAGTGACATATCTTCCATGAGTCAACTAGTAAACTCGCACTCAATTGCTATTAAACAACTGGAGCAGCAGATGAGCCAATTATCTGTAGCATTCAACCAAAGACAGAATAGAACTCTACCAAGTGATACAGTTCAAAATCTGAGGAATGACGGATCGTGTATGGCCATTACCACTAAGAGCGGTAAGATGTCGTCTAGATCATTGTAGACAATGGTAGACAATTGGATGTAGTTCTATGGCCATTACCACTAAGAAAAGAACTGTGAGCTATGAAATGGTAGACAATCTTTATCATTGTAGTTCTATTTCTACAAGATCTATTGTCCAGAAGAAAGCTGATCCGGGAGCATTTACTGTTCCATGTACAATTGGATTGTTAAAGTTTGAAAAAACCCTTTGTGATCTTGGGGCAAGTATAAATCTTATGCCATTGAAGGTTTTCAAGAAACTAGGTTTGGGAGATCTTACGCCCACCAATATGTGGCTTTTAATGGCGGATAGATCAGTAAAAAGGCCGATGGGATTCTACATGATGTACATGTAAAAGTTGCATATTTTATATTTCCTGCCGACTTTGTAATTCTTGATTACGAAGTGGACTTTGAAGTATCCATACATTTTGGGTAGGCCTTTCTTAGCAACTGGGAGAGTGTTAGTTGACATGGAGCTGAATGAGCTGAAATTTAGGCTCAATGAGAAAGAAGTTAGTTTTGAAGTATGTCGGTCTATGAAACAACAAAAGGAGATGAGTGTCTTCTCGATTGTTGATGTATTCTATGAAGATGAGAAAGATATACCAGTTAAGGATATGTATGTTGTGGAGACCATAACTGGTTTGGTTGAACTTATAAGCACGGATGTGAGTGACTTCAAAGTGGTTGGACTAGGAATGAAACATTTTCTTGATCAAGCAAATGAGGTACAAATGGTATCATCGATGTATCTTGACGAAGTATGAGTAGTCAAGATAATCGAGTCATGCCGCAACGTTAAATCAGGTGCTGCATGGAAGGCAACCCATGATTTTATTTTTATTTTGTCATGTTAAACAAAAATGCAAAAATAAGAGTCGAGCCCCGACCGAAACTACGATGCTTGGTGGGAGGCAACCCAGTATTCTAATAATTTTTGTTGTTTTTGATTAAGTGTAGATGCATGAAGTACTAAGGAGTAGATTAGTACCAAATTTGGTTTGGAATTGAGCCATGTCAACAGTGGTAAGTTTAGGATTGATGGGAACATTGCAGGAAAAATGGCTCTGATTATGATCTCAACGCAGGTGGCATGACTTTTAATATGGATGAGGAGTACAACTAGCCAGGTTCTTTATATTTTTATTTGCACTGGGGACAGTGCTTAGCCTACGTGTCGGGTGGCTAGTTACTTAGCTACTTGTTTTGTAAGAAAATAGTACCTTCTTCTTAGTATTCTTCTGTGATAGGATTAGTTATTTTGTTTATTTTGTTTCTTGTTAGATATTTATTCTATTTTATCATAATTAGGTGATTTTATAGATGATGGATGGATAACGACCGTCTTAAGAGAAAATTATTCATTTAATTACATGTAACTGTTCTTGTGGAACACATGACATTATAATATAAGTATGTGATGGATCATTACGTTTGAAACACCTAGGTTCTAGTTGTGACTCTTGTTGTGATTGTTGGTTTTATCTAAATTCATGTAATTGTTGGGTCGAGAATCTATAATGCTCCTATTTGAGTTGACCATGTGCCATGAGTGTGTAAGACTGTTGTATATTCCTTATTGCAACTGATGCTAGAACTTGCCTGGTGTGTGTGCAAAGAAAAATAAAGATTGTGAGTGTAGGAGATAAAACACTGCCCACCATACGAGTCCTTTATACGACTCGTACCAAGCCCTACGACTCATACTCTTAATTCGTACCTATTTCAGTGACCAAAACCATCCCACCCACTAATACTAGTCAGCATACGACAGGACCGTACCACTCGTACCCCAGCATACGGCTCATACTAATGAGTCGTATTTGGTCTGCATAATGGATTTCCAAGAATTTTTTTAAGGGTTAAAACCCAGGATATTTCGCACACCTTCACAGTTAGCTATCACACCCCGCCATTATTGCCCAATTAAAAAATTAACACACAACCAAACCACCATTCCATTAATTATTAACCAAGGCTATGAGTAGTGGTATCGTCACACTGACTATATTTTACAAGCAATGTCCTTATCCAACCTTATAAAGAAAAAGGATTCCCATGTACTGATCTTGGGTGTATTTATACTCCTAAGAACCATAACTTATCCATATTTTAGCTAAGTTTACAGAACAAAGTTCCGAGTTTCTTATGTTTTTACTCTACTTCTATGTAATTGAGCTAACCGATGTGATTGGCATAATTTCAGGTATTAATGAAGTAGATGAAGACATAATGGGACTATGGAATGTGGATGGCATATGACACAAGAGAGAGTAGTAGTCTGGACCAAATATGGTGCCTAGAAACTATGTCCAAGACTAGTTTGTCATTTATAATTAGTTCAGGGACTTAAAAGGAAATTATGAGAGAAAAGATTATTAAAAGGCTTAATGCTGAATTTTTATTTATTGATTATTCTGTATTATTTGGAGAGAGGAGAGAGACGGCTTACACTAAGGGAGAAACGCTATTCATCTTCTCCACCAAGATCGTCTTCTAGTTTTTTGGTATGATGAATATTTCTATTGTGATTTCCGTTTTACCCATGAGTGGCTAAGTTTATTAGTTAGGGTTATGGAAGCCTTGTAGCATATAGTCTATCACTTTGGGTTTTGAATTCATTATGCATTGATTTGTTTACATCATACTCTTTTCGCTTACCTTGAATTCTCGTGGTTGCAAACATAGAGGATTTGCCTTAAAACACAACGTGTTCGAAAGAAAGGTTGATGTTCGGAAAAGAGAGTAGTGACAAGAAAATAGGATTTCCAACACCTATTTCATATGTTAATGCCTTAGCAGGATTAACTACTTGGAGATTTCGTATTGTTTTTGGTAAACGCTTTTGATTCGAGAGAACCAAAGTGAATTAGTCCTTGATGGTTGAGAAACACTAGGATTATGTTATTAAATTCAATACGTTTCTCTGTAAGCACGACGCATGTATGAATTCGTAAGGCCCAGAGTTAGAAAGTATTGAAAACTACAAGGTGGACATAACCCTAGCTTGCTGTTGCTCTGAATTCGAATACTACTACACAAATTTCATCTTGTTAAACTGAAACCATTAATTTGTGAACTGAATCAAATCCCCCTATTTATTTTTTGAAAACAAACGATTAAAAGTCAACTAATCTGCAGACAACTTAATTAGCACCATATTCCCTATGGGATTCGACCCCAACCTAGTTGGGTTATATATTTGACAACGACCGCTTACGCTTTTGTAAGAGAGGTGTAATTTGAGCGTATCATTACCTGATAATTTCGAAGAAGTGACAAGATTTAGGTGTAATTCAGAATAATTCATGTACCCATAGATTACATTATTAAGTTTTCTTTGGGGACTCCCACGTACCCCACAAGTAGTTCATTATTATGTTTTCTTGGGGGATTCCCTTCTACCCCACAAGGCCTTTAATTAAACCAAACCACGACCACCAAAACCTTACCATTTAGCCATTTAAAACCTTCCAATTTAGTTTAAGTTCCATTACCAAGTTATATCATGCAATAGTTTCATTAAAAGTCTAACTATGTAATAAAAACATTCTCATAGGCATTTTAACAAGCACATTGGTGGCATATAGTTTCTAAAACAAAGTACCAATTAACCATTCCCATGCAACCACATGTTCAAACCACCATTAAAATATGAAAACTATATGTAAAAGACATGGGAAATCCATAACCAACCATTATAACCAAAATCCCCAACATATATTTAAAAACCCAAAACCATACCACAATTATACCAAGAAAACCGTACATTAAATCATGCCTTTAGTTGAAATAACAATTAGGGAGGAGTAACATGACTTAGATTACGAAGATGATGGAAAGAATACATCGTTCTAAGACCCAAATTGATCCTATTGATGAAACCCTAGATATCATTGACCCAAGAGCCTTGAGAGAATTTGAGAGAGTGTTATAAGTATTTAAGATTAAAATAATAGGGTAAATAATGTACCAATAGTGTTATAAGACATGGGGAGGTTAAGAGGGGAAATGTCCAGATTACCCCTAACTTAAACTATGTAGAATTTCCACAAGAAAGTACGACCACCCTCTTCTAATACCCTAGGGTACGAGTGATACCCTTATCTTATAACCTAGACCACCCTTTGGACTCCAACGCTGTCCAACATATGACCACTATGGCCAAACTGTACCCAACCATACGACCAGTACCCTAAAATCGTACCTTAGGCAGAATAAAATCCTCTAGGTTAAGCATCGGGTAACATACAATTGACAACATACTACTAGTACCCTAAGATACGATTAGTATGACCTAACTGTACCTTGGACAAAAACCAACCAATCCACTCTGGTTACTATATGACTAAGACCAACCAAATCATACCACATCATACTAGAAGTACCCCAAGTCATATGATGTCCAGAAGCCAAAAATCGAGAAATTTTCTAAGGGTCAAAACCCAGGGTGTTTCATAAAGGTACATTAATTCATCAAGAAAGTACATCAAGGAACTTCTAGTCAGGTTTGACATGGGAACAACCAAGAAAAATGATACTCCAGTTACTACTTGATGTCACCAAAATTACACATCCTAAAAAGTATAAAAGAGTCGTTGAATTAAATATAGAACCCAACAAGGTTGGGTTTGTCACGAGGAATAGGCCAAAATTATTTTAAGACTTTGTCTATGTAACTGGCAAGTAAGTAAATAAAAGAAGGGGATTTTGTGAAAGCAAGTGGTAAAAATAAGAGTTGTTAGTTCATTGGATTTTTAATCAATATGACACGAGCATTAGGATTGTGAACCCCATGACTTCACAACACCATAGGCTATTCATGCTAGAACACTATCCCAATGATTTGCATGAAATATGTAACAAGATATGTTATGTCTAACCGTCTCTCAACTTTGGTCAAATGATTTTCACTTATCTCCTCTCGGGCATAGAGCGTTGCATTACTAACCCTTGTTCTGGTATCTTATATTAACTATGCCAGTTAAGGTTCAAGCTTATTAGATGAAGGTTGATAGATTTAAATCTCTATTGTTATCTTATTTTCCTAATTTCTACCTCTCCCTCAAGAAAGTTTAGAATACAGGAGAATTCCTAACATTTGCAACCATCTAGAAAGCAATCACACGAAGGAAATAGCGATACATGCAAGCACATCGGTCTAGAATGATTTCGTACTTAACATATTTAATTAATTCCTCATGGTTCCCACAATCCTAGTTATGGTGTTTAGATACTTATTGTAGTAAACACCCAAGGAGAATTCAAAGATGAAAGTATAATTTTTTACTTACAAGAAGAAATAAATTGCAAAATCTTAACTTATTACAACCCTAGAAATAATGTTCGTACAATTCTAATAATATGTTTTAGAATTGTACAATATGATGCTGTGAATGTAATGATTGCATAACCTTGAACAATAAATCAAATAAGAGTATTTATAGATACAATAAATCTTTCCAAAAAAATATAGGATTACAAACACGAAAGTGATGAAGCCCCTAACAATGAGTCATATAGACTGTGTACAACCCGTTGTCAGTATTTTTTCCTTGCCGTGATCTATTCATTACTCTACTGCCCACTACTCATTCTGTGGCTTTACGGGTTGTAGGTTGACTCCTTTCCTGTATGCTCTTCTTTATGGTGTAAGGTTTTTTCTTCAAATACTCAAGATGGCCACTCAAGATGAATTGTCGTTAGACATGATGAGTCATAGCCTCCTATTATAACCTACTTGTCCTTCAATATGTTTAAGGTTGTAACTACTCTGACCTCCTAACAGTTTCTAGGGTACAACTCACCACGTAGAACTAAGAGTCATTGCCTACCATCGTCACCACTGGTACCATCTTAACACCTTCATGACTTTTAACTTATTTTCATAAAATGGTTCCTCTATTACTCCAATTCTATTCCAATGAGTTATAGTCACGCCTTCTATTTATCATTTAAGTCAATCAACTTTTTGGACTCATGACAACCTGGGTGACAAGTTTTATTGTAACCTAATGACTCGTTTCCCTGTAAGTTTTGTCGTACTTATGCATATTTTGCTTTTTTTTTCCGTTCCAATCACATCCAACCCTTTTCTCCTACAAAACTATAACAAACATATCATATCTAGATAAAAATACCTTTTGATTTGTGAAAGTTCCTTGTTTTAAGTGTCTCATGTGTCGTAAGTCTACGTCACATCAACACTCTCAACTTAGAATGTTTGCATGTCCTCAGGAAAACAAAATACTTATCTAACTAAGACGCTTAACTTAGAGCAAATGTAAGATCACTAATGCAGTCAACTTTCTTTTAAAACTCATTCCCAATCACACATGCAAACCATCAAATTATTTAACACCCTCAGTTCTTATCAAAACTCCCAATTTAGTGTTAAAATACAAGTACTCTAACACAATAGGATCTGGACAGGGCACTACATTGTGATTAGATAAGCCAATATATTAACCGTTTCACTACCTAAAAAGTCCTCACATTAAATAAGTCCCCTCTCACTCGTCAAATCTCTCACCCAGACATAGAAGTCAGGTTGTGTGCATGTTATACCATAGGCTTGCCCTTATTTTCTATGCTTCAGCTTTCTAATAGTCAAGTTAGGATCATAATAGGTCTTTTCTAGGCTTGTAATGTAGGATTAGGGATAGGTATGATATATTTGGTTACAGAGACTTATTCATTCTTAGATCCACTTTCTTATTTCCTTTATACACTTTTCTTCATTCTATTCCCTATTTTGAACTCTGGTGAGGTTTTATTTTCAGATCAACTTTCTGTGTATATATATAAATTTTCTATTTTTTATATCTTTTACTCATACCACACCTAATTCCCCTTTCTTTTTACTACTAATTCTTCATACACTCCTTTTACGTATCCCTACATAATAACCACCCTCAACATAGGAAATTTTCTTGAGTTGAGGTAAATAGTATCCAAGGAGGTACCAGGGACACCAGAGGTTCATGTAGAAATTGGGATGGTGAATTGGATAATCCAAAGAAAAGGTCTATTAAGGCTCAAATTTTTGGTCCAAGGGATAAATAATATTTAGTAAGTCATTTAGGATTGAGTGGACTAAGTCAAACATGGCCTATGATCCTTTCCTAACCTCCTATCCTATAGATTTTAATGAGGCTAACCGGTCAAGTTCTAGATCACACATACACAATCTAGCTAGATAACATACCTTTCTAACTCATGGCTTAGGGAATTACAACCCATTCTATTAATATTATATCAGCTAGGTTATCCTATTAACAGTTTCTAATGCTATGTATAGATCCTAATATTGGTTACAGCTGAGTACATACAAACACTACATCACAAAAACAAAATTTGGAGGGTATCATTTTATACATCACAAAAACAAAATTTGGAAGGTATCATTTTAAACACAATAAAAAATAAGTAAGCATGCTAATTCAAATCAAACTGCACAAAATTCTATTAGATTACTTTACGTTACACTATCATAAAAAACAACCAAACAAAAAGTAAAAACACCTAAACATGTTGGTTCTAACTATGGTTGCGAAGTCGAGGAAAATGAAATGCGACAACAAAAATCCTTGCATGTGGTACACCCCCACCCACAAATTTTAGATGATGCACTATCCTCAGTGCATAACTATGAAAATAATAAGAATAAGGGAATAAAGACATAACTATGGCATAAAAGGTGCCTGATAACAAAGTCTCCTCTGTCGGGGCCTCAAAATGAACCCAGTCTCAGCAGTAATGGTCTCGACAATGGACGGGGCTCTCATGTTAATGTGTACACTAGTGATGGATGGTGAAATCAATGATGTAATAGACTCGAGGGACAATGCAGAACCCCTACTCATATTAGCATCATCAGCAGTCACAAGCTCAGCAATTCAAGATCTTCCAACTTACCTTCCTATTTCATGGACCTAAGGTAACTGGTCCTGTAGTGACTTCTTATTTGCTATAATGGCCTTTTGAAATTACTATTTTCATGTCTTTTTTTCTCCTTTTACTTATTCTCTCTTCACCTTCTACTAAAATATTTTCTTTTCCCTTGGTGCCCCATATGTCGGGCACCTCGTCTATCAGGATCTCCTTAATAATAGGCATGGTAGGAGTATGAAAAGTTGGGTACGGCCTTGCAGACATATCCTCTATAGTATCTCTTAGGGTTCCAACTCCTTATGAATCCCTACAAGATCTGAGGATTTCATCCATTCGAGCTTCTTGTTAATTCATCGCTTAGAAATATCAAACCTGGCCTGCATGACATGCATCAAACATCAAATCTTCTTTATCACCTATAGATATACTCCTTCCTTAATATTAGATACTTTTCACTCGAGGGTGACTAATTATTTCATCACATTATTCAGAAATTCCTAAGAAACCAAGGCATATCCACCAATGGATAGATGTGGTGTAGATGGTCTCAAGGTCGGTAGAGTCGAGGCTGGTGGTGACTTAGAATCTATAGTGCATATGACATCAGTAAAAACTTCTAGCTCAGGTTGTGTAGTCTCAGCCTGTGTGTCTCCAAGGTTTGCGAAACCTAGAGTATTAATGTCCATGTGCATACTGAACTGGGATGCACCCTGAAGCAATGCAACACCAACTTTTACTCTAGAAGTTAGATTTGCCTGATCCCGAATCAACCCCAAATCAGTAGTCTTGTGGATGGTCATAAAATTATCTTCATTTGGTAGTGTCGAAACCCTATCATCTATGCAAAGTTTTGGTAGCAGACATAGGAAAGCCAAACTCGTATCAGTACTCGTGACCTTTTTATGGACATCCTTTACAATGATCTTAGCAATATCAATGTCATAGCCCTCCATAATACATGCTACCAAGGCATCCTTGTTGAGGCTTAAAATTTTATCTCAAATTGTCGAGATCAACCTGTGGAAAACCAGTGTCCTCCATCCTTTTGCCACTAAATTTAGAATACCTTTAGTTTTATGAAAAGATGCCCCTGTAGCCCATTGTATATTCTTATGTGTAGTACCAATGATACCTATAATCTAGTGTAGATGCATATTTTTGTCCTTCATACCAATCTACTCTATTTTAACTTTTTTTATTTCATTTAATAGGAAGCTCAAACTTAGCACGATGCAAGAAATAGGAGATTATCTATGTCGAGATATTCACTCGAACTCCTTGAATCATCAAAGAATAAAATGCATAACCATCCTTCCATGCTAACCCCTGTGGATGCATCTACTTTAACACTATCTAGAAGGATGCAAAAATTTCTGAGCTATGATCAAACTATATCTGTTAGGTTCTCTAGTTATCCATTCAAAATGGTACCTTTTAAATAATACTTCAAAGTGTGGTATCTTGGACATACCTCCCATCAAAAACTCTGGATAAACATAAAACCCTTACTTTGGCTTCATAGTTTTGGGGACAATAGCACACTCCTGCTTATACAATTCTTACATCCCAACGTACCCCCACTGGTTGACAACTGGAATCAGGGTAGCCTCAATCTATAAACCAGGATGGTCCTATGGAGGGGGTGGAATCTCAAGTGGCGGACTGTCACTTGTGGCCTCATCTTTACTACCTTCAACTTCTTTTGAATATGATCCCCACCTTTCATCATTGGACTTGTTGCCAGATGCAACCTCATCTCTACTTTTGGAGACACTCTTTTCTCTAGCCTCTTCATCTCTACAGTTAAGCCCAAATTCCTCTCATTTTTCAGATTGGGAAGGGAAAGGTGAATGTGGTGGTAATGGATGATCTTTTGTCATTCAAGGATTGGCTTTTCAGCCCCAAGGCAATCTACCATGTGGTTGGAATGACCCTAAAATGGGCATTCCTAAATGGAGACATTGGACTCCTAATCATCATTAATTAATTCATCCTTAGTTGGTGCATGGATCGAGCCTATTTTTTGGGAGTCTGTCTCTCCCCTTGCTGGTGTCATTCCTTAGTGCCATCATACCTATAATGGATTTCTCATTATTTAAAATATCTCTTACCCTAAGTCATTGTTGTGATTGTAGGGTAAGAGATGTGATCTGGCATAACTGCTATTCACTCAATGACTAAACCTTACGAGTCATTGGGTCACTAAATGACTCATAGAGAGAACCATCGTAGGAGTCAATGCTAGCAGGTATACTCACTATGGGTTTGCCCAATGACTTTAAGTGACACTATGACTTGTTGGGCAAGTCATAGGGAATATAGGGAGAAGTTCTTAGAATATTACATATTGCTAGTCCCTAAGAGTTGAACGACGAGTCATAATGTTTGACAATGACTCATTGGGCAACTTGTAGAGTAAATAGTGAAGGAAATATAAGGTACCAACCATATCGGCAGTTACTACGAGTCACAAGATTAGTCATAACATGTGGTAATGACTCGTTTAGTACCACATAGTGACCACCAATATAGGTAGTCAACTCTTTTTTCACACTAATTATCAAACAACAATTACCCAATTAAAACCCTACCCAAGGATACTCATAATTACCCCAAGGTAATTAGCACACTAAATTATACACTCAATCAACCCCAACTTAGTGACTACTCATATCATGTATCAAAATAATTTTCTTGTGTTTTTAGATTTTTAACCTAAGCCTTATTTTTGTTCAAACAACTCATACAAGGAAAAATCTTACCAAAATATCAAAAGTAATGTAAAATTAGAGAGAAAGAATAGTCACTTACTTTAAATCAAAGGGTGATGCTTGGGATTTTTCTTTAACGTAGCGAGTTCTTGAGGGAGTAGCCGATTTAGGAGTAGTTTTGAGTTTAGATGGGGTGACTTAGGTTTGAGAGAAGTGTATTTGAAGTAGGAAGGACAATTATGGAAGAAAAGGAGTTACACACATTCTAAAGGAAAGGGAATTGAATTGGATCAATTCCTTTTTAATCATGTGCAAACCGGGTCGGATCATATATTTTATTTTACAAATTTGACCAAATTTTTACTATTGACCATGACCTCTGGTGACTACTCATTGTTTATAAATATGGGTCATATACTTCATCCACATTGTCATAGGTATAAAAAAATTCCTGTACTCACGACTTATGGTGACGAGCCATAGTAAGTGGCTATAACTCGTTGTAAGAGTCATAAGGACTCTAGAGACTTTTTTCTTGATTTATTATTCTTTGGTTGTTCCCCCAAAAATCACGTTGACGTGTCATCTAGTGGACCTACGTGTCTTAGGGTCACTCGTTTGGCCTAGACAATAGAAAATAATCAGTGTTCTTTCCTACTTAGCCCTGCCTACGAACTTGAACACACATATTACCCTATAACTATTAAATGCATACATGGGTTGCCTCCCAAGAAGTGCTTGATTTAATATTGTGGCACGACATGGATAAGTTGGGTACTCAGGCATCACTAACTATACCATGGGTTTTCTCCCATGAAGCGCCTGATTTAATATCGCGACACGACCCTGCTCCATTGATTACTCAGACTTTATCAAGACCCAAATTTGGACATACCATCTTTTTCATGTTTCCCAAATAGTACTTTACACGTTGTCCATTCATGTTAAATAGGAAATCACCACTTTGTTACATCTCGGTTGCACCATATAGAAATACTCTCACCACAGTGAATAATCTAGTCCATCTTGATTTTATTTTTCTTGGAAACAACTGAAGTCTCGAATTATAAAGTAAGACTAAATTGTCGGGTTGGAATTCTCTTTTCTTAGTTTTTTAGTCATAGTACAATTTCATCTTCTCCTTATACAAGGCTGGACTCTCATAGGCCCAGAGACGGAACTCATCCATCTTTTCCACTCATAAGTTTGTTGCATCATAGTCATGACCCGGCCTCGAGCCTATCCATGACGGGTATCTCAAGCACACCGTGGATCGGAGAGTACCCCTATAATCTATACAATCCAAACATAATATAGTATAATATAAAAAGAAATTCAAGTAAACATATAGAAGATAAATTAACAAGACAAGGGTTCAAAGATCCCAAGAAAATATCCTAATCCACAATTGTCCACAAAATCCTCTAAAATAATTCGAATAACAACTAGGTCGGGACATTCCCCCGACCGTGGACAAAAAGAAATCATAGAAACCGATAGGATTTCGATACTCATAAGGAAAGCAATGAAATGTTCGACCTTCTGTAAGATGGAGGCTCACCACTTCAATGTAACCCAACCGACGAACCATAATCTACCTAACGCTACATAGGGGTAAAAGAGGCATCCTCAGACCCTACATTATGAAACAATATGTCATCCTAGGATGGTTCGCGGGGTGAGCGCTAGAATGTAACTCAGGATAGGGATAAAATAATACGATTTCACAAATCAAGTCCAATTCAATGTACATGTTCACATACACACATACATTCATATATAAGATGTTGAGATAGGGAACAAGGTTTAACATGGGTTTTAAAATTATTAACCTCGACTGTGTAGCTTTAATCATCATAAAGTCACCCACAGACTATATGGGTCCGGCTTTCGCCACCGCAAGGGCCTCAGTGCGTGTTAGCCGCACGAACCAGAGAAGTCCAAGGAAAGGCCAGGTAATCCAGAACCCCACGCCAATCCAAGCTATATATTTATATATATCAATGTGAACTATGCATATGGTCATGAAGACCCCACGCCAAAAAATGTGGTTTCTAGTATCGGTCTCTCCAAGACCTCCACCTTTTATGATGAGCTATAAAACCCCCATTAAGACCAATTAAAATATTTGCACACACCCCATCCATTAACCAATAGTCATTTATTAAGGCTTTCACTGTTGTATTGTCATACCTATATGCTTACAAGATTATTGAATCATGTCATTCCGATTATCCATTACTTGGGGGAATCCATGACCCCCAAGGCCCAATTTTAAAATCAAAATACGTTCCATTAACCTTTTTATGCAATGCAAGGTTTCAATATGCATATATAAATGTTTCAAAGTCAATTTCATAAGGTGGGTTGAGGCTATTTCCAATATCAATACAAAAAATCCATACGATCCAGGGGAATCCACGACTCCCATTCCATTATTCTTAAATTTAGGGGAATCCACAACCCCCATTCCATTATTCTTAAATTTTGGGGAATCCATGAACCCCATTCCAATTCCCATGCCTATGCACAAATTCAGTTAAAACCGTGAGATAAAACATCAATAACAATTCCAAAATCATGAAAAACCAATGAACTAGTAGTCCTTCAAAACCTTCAACCCATCATTCAAAACTCAACAAGTAAATACACATAAACCATAATTAAACACATACTTTTAATAAATTAATAAGAAAGAGATACATGCCTGAGAATACAAAGAAATCGGAGAGAAACCATAGCTTGGAGCTTTAGATAATCAATCCCTAGAAACCCAACCATGTTCTTGATTAAGGAATTTAAGAGAGGAGAGTGTTTATGACTTGTTAAATAATGAAAAGAATTTGGTCCCTTAGGGTATTTAGGTCATGGAAGTTAAGTGTAGAAGGGAGAGAAATTACCGAATTGCCCTTAATTAAAAGTGTAGAAAAATTATTGCCAGTCGCTATTGGTCACCTCACGACTCGTGAGAACTGGTCATGAGTTGTCACCATGACTCATGGGCTTGGTAAAAAGTTTGGGCCTTTATATTAGTTTGGCCATGAGTCACTCATCACGACTCCTGACCTCACCATATGACTCGTGAAGTCCTAACTATGGTCTTAATCGAAACCATGGACAAACTTACTAGTCAGTAATGTCAGCACTCTACGACACATGAGGAGTTTACTCTTCAATTGAGTAGTAGCCTGAGCAGTGAGCACAACAGTAAGAATTTTTCAGAGTTTAGAACCTGGGTGTTACATTACCCCCCTAGGATCATTCATCAATGAATGAAGAGCCAAGATACCTATTAGCATAATACAATAAAGAATGCAACCACAAAACCAAAAGGCAAATTTGATACGCCACAAGAAAAAGAACGAGAATCATACCTCAAGCATTGTCATCCAATGCTGGAACAAGAACGGATATTTGGACTTAATGTCCTATTTGGCTTCCCAAGTAGCTTTCTCTACCTTTTGATTCCTCCAAAGGACTTTTAACGGACCTACATCCTTAGTCCTCAATCTACAGACTTGCCTATCCAAAATCTTAATTGGGACTTCCTTATAGGATAAGGAATCCAAAATACCAACACCTTCCAAAGGGACAATCAAAGAGGGATCACCCACGCACTTCTTCAACATCGACACACGAAAAACCGGATGAATAGAACCTAAACTCGTAGGCAACTCCAATTCATAAGTGATATTCCTCACTCTTTCCAAAATCAAATACATACCAACATAATGGGGGATGAGATTCCCCTTCTTCCCAAGCATCCTCAATCCCTTCATAGGAAAAACTTTCAAGAACACCCCATCACCTACATCAAACTCAAAGTCCCTTCACCTCATATTTGCATAGGACTTTTGGCGACTTTGGGCTCCATTTCTTGGTGAACCAAGTTAGGACTAAACAATCGAATCTTACCAACCTCAAACCACCCAATAGGAGACTTATGCCTCCTACCATAAATAGCCTCAAAAGGAACCATTCTAATGCTAGAGTGATAACTATTATTATAGGCAAACTTAATAAGAGGTAAGTGATCCACCCAACATCTGTTAAAGTCCATCACACAAGACCTTAACATATCCTCCAAAGTATGAATAGTCTGCTCCATTTTCCACTTGTTTGAGGATGTAAAGCAATGCTAAGGTTCACCTTAGTCCCCAAACCTTTCTGAAATGGAAGCCAAAAGTGAGAAGAGAACTGCACGCCTTGGTTTGAAATGATAGACACCGGTGTTCCATGTAACTTGAAGATTTCCTAGATAAATAATTAAGCATAATTCTCACCAGAATAAGTAGTCCTCACAGGCAAAAAGTGAGCAGACCTAGTCATCCTATCCACAATGACCCTAATTAAATCGTACTAATTATGTGTCAACGGAAGACCTGTAATGAAATCTATATTGATCACTTCCCACTACGACACAAGCAATTCTATATCTTGAGACATACCTCCTGACCTCAAGTGCTCAACCTTCACTTGCTGACAAAACATAAACTTAGCCAAGAAGTTAGCCATATCTCTCTTTATATTGTTCCACTCATAGATCTCCTTCAGATCATGATACATCTTTGTCGAACCTAGATGGACTGTATACCTCGACTTATGAGACTCAATCAAATTCCTTTTCCACAGTCCATCAATATCCGAAACACACAACCTGCCTTGGTACCTCAGAATACCATCACCACCAAACTTAAAGGCCATAACCTTTTGCTGTCCCATATCAACCTTTATTTGCATAAGAATTGGATCCAAAGACTATTTCTCCTTCACCTCAGCAACAAGATATAATTTAACCACTTCTTGCATAATAACTCCTCCATACTCAAGAGTCCAAAAGACGAACTCCCAAGTTAGCCAATCGGTGAATATCCTTGACCAATCCTTTCTTCTCATCATTCATGTGAGATAAAATCCCCATGGACAACCTGTTATAACTATCAACAACCACATAAACTTTACCTATATGATAGTGAAGACTTATATCATAGTCCTTTAGCAACTCAAGATATTATCTCTACCAAATATTTAACTCCTTCTAAGTAAACACATACTGCAGGCTTTTATGATCTAAATAAATGTCTACATTCACCCCATACAAATAATTGCGCTAAACTTTCAAAGCAAATTCCATAACTGACAACTCTAAATCATGAGTTGGATAATTTCTCTTATGAACGTTAAGTTTCCCAGAAGCATAAGACACATCATTCTAATAGTGCATCAAAACACAACCCAGTCCCACACGAGATATGTCATAATAAATAATGAATCCATTATTACCCCCGGGCAGTGTCAAAATTGGTGTAGAGGTTAATTTATCTTTTAACTCCTCAAAGCTACCCTCACAATCATCATACCACAAGAACTTCACTATTTTTTAAGCCAACTTCATCAACGGAGAAGCAATAGAAGAGAAACTCTCTATAAATCTCCTATAATACCCAACAAAGCCCAAGAAGCTCTAAATGTCGGTTGGATTTATGGGTATAGGCCACCTCTTAAGCACCTAAACTTTCTGTGGTTTCACCTTGATCCCCTTGCTAGAAACAACATGCCCAAGAAAAGCCATAATATCCAACCAAAACTTACACTTAGAAAATTTAGCATGCATCTTTTGATCCTTAAGAGCCTGCAACACAATTCAAAGGTTGTTGGTATAATCCTCCTTACTCTTAGAGTATACCAAAATATCATTAATGAAGCATATAACAAACAAGCCCAAAAAATTCCTGAAACCCAATTCATAAGATCCATGAAAGCAGTCGGAGCATTAGTCAATCCAAATAACATTACTAAAAACTTATTGTGATCATATTGGGTTCAGATGCAGTCTTAGGAATATCAACCTCCCGAATCTTTAACTAATGATAACTTGAATGAAGTTCAATCTTAGAGAAGTATCTAGAGCCCTGAAGTTGGTCAACGAGCTTATCTATCCTAGGAAGAGGATACTTATTTTCACCATCACCTTATTCAACTATCGATAATCTATGCACATCCAAAGAGATCTATTTTACTTACACACTAAAAGACTAGGAGCACCACACGAAGAGATGCTGGGATGAATAAAACCCTTATCAAGAAAATCTTTTAATTTCTCCTTTAGCTTCTTTAATTCAGTCGGATCCATTCTATAAGGAGGAATAGAGATAGGAAAGGTACCGGTAGAAGATCAATCCTAAAGTCTATTTTTTTATCAGGTGGAATGCCTAGAAGATATTTAGGAAATACTTTAGAAAACTCATTAACCACAGGGATAGATTGCAAAGAAGGGACCTCAAAGCTAGAATTTTTAACCAGGATGTCACAATCTGAGACTATTCCCTAGTCGTAACACGATGCTTAGAACCACAAGTGATACCAAGCTAACCCATGTACTGGCATGATACAGAGCAACTGATTTAATATGTTTATAAAAGCTAAATAACTGAACGGAAGCATAATACACATGAGCTAAGCAATTTCAATACATAACTTATTAAAGTTTACAACACTGAAATCTGAGAAGAAGAGAAACTTAAATTACAAATACTCACTTTGACTGACCATCTATGAAGCCTCTACTATACTGACTATAGATAGTCGAGATGCGACCCCAACTAACCCTAATCAATACATAAGAATAATGGAAATAAAATACAGGAACTGCAATTGATTTAACTCTTGAAATAGTAGAACTCAACACCTGCTAGCTGAATATTGATAACTGTCTGACCCTGGCGTGTTGGCTACTTATGGTACCTATATTGTGAAGAAATGTAGCCACAAACACATATATGTGGCCAGTACTTTGGAATGTATTTAGTAGATGGGACATTCACTAAATCACGAAAATACTTAATGTATGCTTTAAAACTAAGGACATAAGCTATTTGTTGAAATATGCATTTAAATCATGGTTGTACATAAAAGCTGTGAGACATGGTGAAATTTATAAATTATGAGTTGAAACCATTTCTATAAGATGAGAAGCGGTAAAAACATGTATGCCATATGTAAATCTCAAGTTAATGCTGAATAGGTTGCAAAACCATACTGGGGATCATGTATAAGTACTGATCTTGAAAACATGAACACGTAAAATGAATGCAAGACCAAATATATCATGTACTGCAAAAAATGTAAAACTAAATAACTGAATAACTGATAAACTAAACACTTGATCATGTAAACCTAAGCTGATGTGGTCTGAATACTGAACTGAGACTGTGGGAGCTAACATTTTATCGACATGACCCAATCTAAGCTAATAGGGGTCCAACCTGCAACCCTAGTTGGAAGTGTGTCAATACCTTGACATGGGTACAGACACTGGCTGTGTGGATCCACTAACTGATGTCCTGAAGGACTAGAGTGTCACCCTCAATTGATAGGTACCCCTAAAAGAGTATCAACCCTCTACTGCCAGAAAGACCTCTCATACCTACGCTAGCTACGTAGTTTTGGAACTCAGAATTTCTTCTAAAGGTCTCACCCTCGACTTGCAAAAAAGCCTTAATCCCTAAATTCTCTTGGTGCTAAGTTCTACTCCCAACTGAACACATACAGAAGCATAAACTAGTACATGCACTGATAACTGATATGCTCAAGTCATGGTATTCTACAAATAACAATGCATATATAATCTAAAGTATTTAAAACCATGTAACCTGATCATAAAAAGGGAATTTCATGAATAAAGTCCTAAAATTCAACACCTGATAGATGCTCAACAAGAATATGATAATCTAAATATTATGATACAAACATGGTCTGGATGGCTTATAGCTTGAAAATCTGAAATATGTATGACTATCTTGGTATTGGGCGTTCAAAACTTGGCAGCACTGAAAATACTGTTAAATACGATAATTTCAAAGTATGACATGATAGGAAATTTCATGAAATAAACTTAAAAACCCAAAATTTTTATCAAAATTAATAGGTTATCATGTTTAGGGTATGGAAGAATACTTGAAATTATGAGGAAACACTTGTTCATGGTTGAATTCAAGAATTACATGGAGAAATCATGGAATCTATGCTTTTCATGGAACCCTAGTTTATGGAATACATAAAATTCATGAATAAAATGTAATTTTGGGCATAAGGATGAAAGGAGATCCTCATCGAATAGCCACATACCTAAATTTCTTGACTTCTTAAAGTAAAGCATGAATTTAGATCCTTGTAAGTTAAATTCTTGAAGAAGAACCCTTATATGGTGTTCTTGAGGATTTGAGAGAAGAGGAATTTTGTATTTGATGTATTTGGGGTTATGGAATGATAAAAATCATGTATATATTAGTCATTTAGCGGTTTAGGATGATTTAGGGTGTAAATGACTTGTTTAACCTTGAAAAATTGAAGATAAATATGTATGTTAATGTTCCAGAACAAGGTCCATGCCACGATGCTTATCGCGGAGCATAAGGTCTATACAACGAGGCTTATCACAGAGCCTAAGGTCCATGACACGTTTCTTATTATGGAGCATAAGGTTCGTGCCACATTAAAATTGCATACCCTCTCACTACTTCCTTACGAAAAAACTCATAACTTTTTTATTGGGTATCAGATTAAGGTGAAATCAGACGCGTTTGAAGGAAGAGTCAAATATCTCTTACTTGGTGGGTCTGTATCTCCAAATTTCTATATATACCAGAAGTTATACACGTTCAAAGTTTACCCTCGTAGAATCGAATATGAAAATTTGGTCGAATCAAAAGATCTTAACTCAACTTTGCTCTAAGTGTTTCCTATGAATATTTTTCACCTCGATAGCACTTTACACTCTAGATAAATGATCATGACACACACATTCATATACAAATCATCAGATTAGAGTTTATACACGTTGGAATGATGGTTCGAATTCTCGTCCGGAAATGCAGGGTGTTACACCGGACCAAATGAGAAAGATACCCCTTGGAAGTCGACTTACGAGCTCTAATATAGGAAATAAACCTTCTTTTAGGCACTAAGGAACTTCTCTCCCATTTGATTACTGATTCTTTAGGGAATTGGAAGCTGACTTCAATCTAAGAAAACATAGTATGAATGGAGCCAATCCATCCATAAGATAATATTAAAATCCACCATGTCCAACTCTATCAAATCCACCTGGGTTTCCCTATGAAAGATGGACACCACAAAAAACCTATAGACCTTTCTAACCATAATAGAATCACCCACTAGGGTAGACATAGAGAAAGGCATAGGAATAGTCTTGGGACCAAAGCCAAAATGCACAACCAAGTAAGGGGTTATATAAGAAAGGGTAGACCCCGGATCAAGCAAACAATACACATCATAAGAGAAGAGTTGTAATGTACCAGTAACAACATCAAGAGATGTTTTATATTCCTAACGAGTGGAAAGACTAAAAAGGAAATTTCGACTAGTGTCGGTACCAGAAGTACCACCCTTTGGTGTAAGAGCTTATGAAGTGGAAACTAAAACTTTATTAGCTCCAGTGGCTACTTTAGTTGAAGGACGTTATCGTGTCATATGACCAGACTGACCATAATTACAGCATTGATTCCTCCCCTCATCACACTGGCCATGGTGAAACTATCTATAAAATTGATAGAGAAGATATAATGAGGCTGTCTGAGCTCCACTAGTTTGAGATTGGGCTCCCTGTGCTTTAAAACCACTGTCAGCCTAAAAGCGAAGATCACCAGATGACTTAGGATAAAGAGCACTAGCCGACGAATATAAACTAGAATTTGCCCAAGTCTTTTTTCTTGTTCCATTGGATACCATCCCTTCTACCAGCTTGTTGACCTCCACCCTACTATGAATACTTGAACTTCTTACTCTATTTCTTCCCCATATCTGCCTGCCTCTTCTTCTCATCTTTAAATTACTTTGTATAAACCATAAGTTTGGAAATATCCATGTCATTATTCAATATCGTAGTCTTACACTCTAATATAAAGTCACAAGACAAGACCGACACAAACTTCCTCATCCTAGCCCTCATGCTAGACACCAACTCCGGACCATAAGTAGACAATGGATGGAACTTTAAGCCATACTCTTTCACACTCATCCTCCCTTGCCTCAAGTTCAAAAACTCTTCAGCCTCAGCCTCCATCAAATATTAAGGAAAGAAATGATCAAGGAAAACACCAGAAAAGTACTCCCATATAGCCTGCTCAGCATCATTAACTCAATTTATCCCACTCCTTATACCACTAATATGCCACATCTTTCAACTGATATGTAGCAAACTTCACACCCTCTACATCAGTAGCATGCATCACTCAAAAAAACTTTTCTATTTCATCAATAAATCCTTAAGGATTCTCCTCAACCTTAGAGACTGTGAAGGTTGAGGGATTCAACCTCATGAATTGACTAACTCTAGTAACCTACAAAGAAAGAGCCAAAGAACCACCCTAACCTAACTGGAAAAACTGGGAGGTTACTAACTAGGCCAACAGATGAATAGAGCGGAAGAACTCTACATTAGATATGTCTCCTTGAGGTGACTGGGCATGAATGTCACTATTTGGAGAAGGACCAGAGGGGATAGGTGGAACCCCAGATGGGGCAGCATAATTGGGAGCAGAGACCCTAAACCAGGTTTGTTCTTCATAAACGAGGCAAGTCTCTTCTATATTTCCCTCGGGTAGGGAAAGGTTTTGAAAGAGTTCCTACGAACACTATATCTTCAAGGAGGTATAATCTGAAATATGAGCAAACTGGGAGTTGGAGAATTTCTGTGACCCTAGAATCTATACCCGAAATAAAGCACAAGAAAGGGAAACATTTCTAAATGCCTCATAGCTTCTTCCTTATAAGTTTGGCATGCTACATACCCATAAAAAAGATTCTACTTGACATGAATTTTTGGACAACCAATGACCCTGAACCTTGGCTCTGATGCCAAGCTTGTCACGACCCGACCCTGAACCTAGCCGTGAAGGGTATCATAAGCCCACCATGGGTCGAAGACTACCCTCATAATTAGTTAAATCCAAACATGATATAATATAATAGAGGAAGAAATTCAAGTAAACTGTCACGCCCCAAATCCCATTGGAGCGGACTGACACCCGTAGCAGAGGAGGCCCGGGAGAACCCATTCATAACCTATACTTTCACATTTACATTACTTATGAAAATTAGAAATTTGGGCAGCACTTCGTTGTAAATACAAGAAAACAGTACCTGTATCAGCCCTGCAGACACGCATATATATATATATAAATAGTAATTGGCCGTCAGAGCCATCACGTCTATCAACCAAATACTTTTATGGCTGTACAATATGTCTACAAAAGCCTCTACATAGATACACAACTGAGTTAGGGTCAGGACAAACTCCCGCCCATAAAAGACTTTTATACAAATACCAAAAGTACATATAGAAACGACTTGGGATGCCTCGAAACAACTGGAGCTCACCACTATCAAAAGAATATCCTGGCTCTTACTGCGGAGGTGTACGACCTGAAGTACCTGTTCCTGCAGGCATGAATACAGGTCCCCCGTGAGGGACGTCAGTACGGAAATATGTACTGAGTATGTAAGGCAGTGAGTATCAAGATGAGATACAAAAGATCAACATATCCCAGATACCAGTGAATAAACAATATGAGTAGACCACACTTAAAAGAGCTGATGGGATACCTGCACATTACTTTCATATCATTACTTCCCATATTCCTTATCAATACATAACATATGTCATACAATGGCCAACTGATCAGTGGTACTAATACAATACATCAGGGACCACCCCTGGAATAGCATATATACATAATCATTATAATACAATGGCCAACTGATCAGTGGTACTAATACAATACATCATATCAATACACATCCTCAGCGAACCATCTTTCTTACGCACAAACAATACTGGTGCTCCCCAAGGGGACATACTAGGCCTGATGAATCCCTTCTCTAGCAAGTCTTTCAGTTGCTCTTTCAATTCTCGCAACTCTGCTGGTGCCATTCTATAAGGAGGAATTGAGATTGGCTGTATGTTTGGCAACATATCAATACCAAACTCCACTTCTCGTTCAGGAGGTAAACCTGGTAGTTCTTAGGGAAATACATCAGGAAATTCATTCACAACCGGTACGGTCTGAAAAGTTGGCGGCTCTGCCTCTGTATCCCTTACTCTAACCAAATGGTATATGTACCCCTTGGAAATCATTTTTCTTGCCTTAAAGTAAGAAATAAATTTGCCTCTCGGCGCGCCAACATTACCCTTCCATTCAAGGACTGCCTCATTTGGGAAATGGAAATATACCTTCTTAGAACGGCAATCTACTGTAGCATAACAAGACGCTAACCAATCCATGCCCATAATAACATCAAAATCTACAATTTCTAACTCAACAAGATTGGCCATCGTATCACGACCACAAATATTCACAACACAATTTCGATAAACATTCCTAGCTATAAGAGATTCCCCCACTGGCGTTGATACTTCAAATGGCTTGGATAATAATTCGGGTGTTCTTCCGAACCTTCCCGCAACCAAAGGAGTAACATACGATAATGTAGAACCAGGATCAATTAAGGCATACACATCAAATGCAAAGATGGACAACGTACCTGCAACCACGTCTAGAGAAGCCTCTAAATTCTGCCGATCTGCTAGGGCATACACACGGTTCTGAGCTCCGCTAGAACTAGCTGCTCCTCTATCACCTCTACCGTGACCCATAGGTTGTGTACCCCTACTCAAAGGAGGCACCGATGATGACGCAACAGCTAATCCGGTAGGTCGTGTTATACCACCTGTTGTCCTGCGTGGGCAATCTCTAGCCATATGCCCCGGCTTACCGCACCAAAAGCAATTGTTCGTTCCAAGCCGACATTCACCAAAGTGAAATCTTCTACATATGGGGCACGGGTGTCGTGGAGGTCTCAATTGACTCATACTCCCTTGCCCTTGATACCCCACTATTCGCGAACTCTGATTTTCACTGCTTTGCCCGAGTTGATTACCTCTGAACCTTTGAAATTGCGGTGAAGCACTAATTGCAGGATAAGAAGATAATGGGCTAGGCAATCTATGAGAGAACGAAGGCCTAAAACCTCCCAGAGATGCCATAAACTGCCCTATAGCTCTGGCCCGCTTAGAATATCCTTTTTTTGATTCCTCGGTTCTTCTTCTTTGCCTCTAATCTTCCATTTTCTAAGAGAAAGCTTGTATCCTCGCTATATCCATGTCCTTGTTCAAAGCAGCAATGGTACAATCTCTAACCAAGTATGGTTCCAATCTATCCACATAGTGATGAACTCTGTCATCCATAGTAGCTACCACATTAGAAGCATATCGAGACAAGGAGTTAAATCAAAGACTATACTCCCTTACACTCATATTACCCTGACGAAGATTTAAGAATTGATCTGCACGGGCCTGATGAGTCTCAAATGGAAGATAATGATCAATAAATGCATCTTTGAACTCTCCCCACGTAGTTGGAAGTGCATCAATACCCCTAGATCATTTCCAATCCTCGTACCACAATATAGCCTCTCCTTTCAGTCTATATGCTGCTAGCTCAACCATCTCTTTACCGGATATGTGCATAACATCTAGATCCCTTTGGGTTTGATCGACAAAGTCCTGCGGGTCTTCGTTAATATCTGATCCGATAAAAGTAGGAGGATCCAGTTTCAGAAAATCCTGTGTCCGAAGGCTAGCTGCTCTATCCGTACCACTAGAACCCGTGGTAGGAATAGCTTGCCCTTGAACTTGACAGGAAACTATACGCGTCAGGAGTTGTACTGCATCCCTCAAATCTCGATCAACAGCATTAATAGATGGCCCTTCCGGAGGAGAAGAAGCTCCTGATATATGCTCTGCGTGAGACTCACTTTGTTCAGCTTGTGCCGGTGGTGACTTACTAGTACCTTCTCCGGCCACTACATCTACTCGCTTCCACTTATTCTTTCTCCTTGTAACCGGCATCGTTAATATAATAAATAAAAAAAAATAATTGGATTAAGCGATCGGTTATGACTTTATCTCTAATATGGGCTCTATTGCACGATCTAAGAAATGGAGAATGGAAACAATCCCTAAATGTCCAATAGCCTCCTGTTTATAGATGTGGTGCACAACACACCGATAAACGAGATTCTACGTAGACACGGCTTTGTAGACTCACTAGGACGAACTTCTCTGATACCACTTCTATCACGCCCCAAATCCCATTGGAGCGGACTGGCACCCGTAGCCGAGGAGGCCAGGGAGAACCCGTTCATAACTTATACTTTCACATTTACATTACTTATGAAAATTAGAAATTTGGGCAGCACTTCGTTGTAAATAGAAGAAAACAGTACCTATATCAGCCCAGCAGACACGCATATATATATATATATAAATAGTAATTGGCCGTCAGAGCCATCACGTCTATCAACCAAACACTCCTATGGTTGTACAATATGTCTACAAAAGCCTCTACATAGATACACAACTGAGTTAGGGTCGGGCCAAACTCCCGTCCACAAAAGACTTATATACAAATACCAAAAGTACATATAGAAACGACTTGGGATGCCCCGAAACAACTGGAGCTCACCACTATCAACAGAATGTCCTGGATCTTACTGGGGAGGTGTACGACCTGAAGTACCTGTTCCTGCAGGCATGAATACAGGTCCCCCGTGAGTGACGTCAGTACGGAAATATGTACTGAGTATGTAAGGCAGTAAGTATCAAGATGAGATACAAAAGATCAACAGAACCCAGATACCAGTGAATAAACAGTATGAGTAGACCACACTTAAAAGAGCTGATGGGATACCTGCACATTACTTTCATATCATTACTTTCTGTATTCCTTATCAATACATAACATATGTCATACAATGGCCAACTGATCAGTGGTACTAATACAATACATCAGGGACCACCCCTGGAATAGCATATATACATAATCTTTCTAATACAATGGCCAACTGATCAGTGGTACAAATACAATACATCATATCAACAATTTAAAATAAAGACATTCCATTTCTTACTTCAATTAATCTTTGAGATTGGTTACTTTGTGGTCACACCTTATGGAACTATAAACCATGATACCTCAATAGGAAAAACATGTAAATAGGTAATCAATATCATGAAAATGAAGTAGAGAATCATGGATACCTCATTAAACCATTTCGGAGTCAACAATAGTATATGGACATTTTTTTGACTAGCCGGACATCTTAAAAGTGAAAACAAGTTCAATTGGTAGTGTCGAAGATCATATGATGTTATTATGTGTCATGTGTCATAGGACAATGTTAGAAGCTTACTTGAGAGTGCCATGGGTCATTATTCTTGCCAAAGATTAGATAGAGTATGTCTTACATACCTTGATATAACCACTTCAATACAAGTCCAACTTGACTTCCCGTACTCTTCGAACACTTATCTACAATAAGTCATTTGTGGCAAACTAGTATTAGCAACCAAACCTTACCATTTAGGTATTAACTTCACCAAATAATGTCTAGGAAGTAATCCTTTAACTCATCAATAAGAGTGCTACATACATCCTCTTATACTCTTATTACATTCACATATCATGCATTTTCATGCAATATCCCTCAACATCACTCTTAGCCTTTATTTCCCCTCTTAATCACCATCCAATACCAACATGATCACTAGGCATACATAACCACTAATATAATGATATATCACCACAATTCATCCTCCATAATCCAATACAACAACTTCCATAATTTACTACTAACAATTTATACAAAACAATTCATAACTATGTTTCTAGTTATCTTTCAACATCAAGACAATACTCATAATCCCTTATCAATACTTATTCATGGATAAGAATCAAGAATAAACAATATTCATACCTTAATAATGAACTCTTGTATTTAGAATCCTCCATACATAACCATGGGGTGCTTCTCGAAGCTTTCGAGATGGCGAACACAACTACGGAACCAATTCGAATTTTCTACGGTTGAATCACAAAATATTTGAAGTTGAAATTAGGCTAGGGTTTCACCTTCTCTTAATAATTGGATGATATATGATATATATGAGTCTAAGTGTATGTTTACAAAGACCAATTTTTCGTCCAAGAGGTAATAGAAAATGACCATTTTTTCCTAAAAATTTAAATAAATCCGAATCTGTCCCCAGTGGACAGTTTTGACAGGCTGAAGTAAATCGATCATAACTCTTTGCTCCGGTATCGGATTTGGGTGAAAACAATTGAATTGGAAAGATATTTCAAAGGGATTTCATTTTCATATAAAGTATAACACCCAGTTCTTCCTGTACAAGGAGTTATGGTCGTTTAAAGTTGACCCAAAAATCTGTCCCAAAATTCTGTTTTTTTTTGATAGGCTGTAGTAAAACGGGTATAGCTCCTTACTTAGACATTAGATTTGGATGAAACCAATTTCATCGGAAAGAAGACTCTCGGAAATTTTCTTCGATATATAGAAGCTCACACAGTTCTTTTTGTACAAGGAGTTATGATCGTCTAAATTTGATCCAAAAAAAATTGCCTAGCTGCAGTAATTTTCCTGCAGATTTACTGTTCACAGGCTTCCCGGCCACCGTTTTGAAATTTCGAATGTGCTCGCTTATATGAAATACTCCTCTGTTTTGGCCAAACTTTATATCGTTGGAAAGATTATTCTAATACCTACACATACAACTATTGACAGGATACTTCCGAACACCATAAACTTAATTTAACCCATACGCAAGCCTTTAGGACTCCATATAATCGCGATAAGTGTACGAAAAAATTTACGGGGTGTTACATTATCCCCTCCTTAAGAACATTCGTCCTTGAATGTTATCATAGTTACTCAATTAATACATGTCCAAGATTACAATTAACATATTCATCATCATAACATACTTGCATAAAAATAAACACTTACCTGTTATTGTTCTTCTTCCGTCTCATGAACTTCCTCCTCATCGTTGAATAGGTAAGGGTACTTAATCTTCATCGCTTCCTCGTCTTCCCATGTGATCTCCTCAACTTGTTGATTCCTCCAAAGTACTTTTACCGATGCTATCTCTTTATTCCTTATCTTTTTAATTTGGCGATCAAGAATAGCAATAGGCATTTCTTCAAAAGTGAGATCTTCTGTAACTTGTACATCTTCCATAGTAGTGATGTGCGATGGATCTCCGATGTACTTGCGAAGCATCAAAATATGAAATATGGGATGAACTGCTGAGAGCTCTTGAGGTAGCTCTAACTCATAAGCAACTTGTCCAAATCTTTGAATGATCTTGTACGGACCTATGTATCGTGGACTTAACTTTCCTTTATTGCCAAACCTCATCACTCCTTTCATTGGTGATACTTTCAAGAATACCCAATCGTCGATAGAAAACTCAAGTCCTCTTCTTCTAACATCCGCATAAGATTTGTGTCGACTTTGAGCTGTTTCAAGCCGTTGTTGGATCACTTTAACCTTCTCCATTGCTTGATAAACAAGATCCGGTCCAAACAAGACCGCATCACATGCTTCAAACCATCCTATTGGCGATCTACACTTTCTTCCATACAACGCTTCATATGGTGCCATTTTGATACTTGAATGATAGCTATTATTGTAGGCAAACTCGATAAGAGGTAGGTGATCATCCCAGTTGCCTTTGAAATCTAATACACATGCTCGTAGCATATCTTCAAGTGTCTGGATGGTACGTTCCGCTTGTCCGTCCGTTTGAGGATGAAAATCCGTACTTAGATTTACTTGTGTCCCCAAACTCCTTTGAAAAGACTTCCAGAAATTCGCGGTAAATTGGGCTCCTCGATCGGATATAATGGAAATTGAAAATCCATGTAACCGAACGATCTCCTTAATATACAACTTCGCATACTCTTCCGCCGTATAAGTTGTCTTAACTGGTAAGAAGTGCGCGGATTTGGTAAGCCTATCAATGATCACCCATACGGAATCAAACTTCCGAAATGTATGAGGCAAACCCGTGATGAAATCCATATTGATCTTTTCCCACTTCCAGACTGGAAGATCTATACATTGCATGTAACCACCGGGTTTCTGGTGTTCTACTTTGACTCTTTGACAATTCGGACATTCAGCTACAAATTCGGCAATATTCTTCTTCATGTCATTCCACCAATATATTGCTTTCAAATCTTGATACATCTTAGTCGACCCTGGATGGATGGAATACCTTGAACAGTATGGTTCTGTCATAATTCTCTTTCATAGCTCAACTACATCAGGTACACATAAACGATTCTGACACTGAAGCACTCCTTCTTGCGTAAGCTCAAATGCCTTTGTCGTGCCACTCTGCACATCCTCTTTAAGCTGCAATAAAATTGGATCTGCATACTGCTTCTCTTTCACTTCAGCTATCAATGAAGATTCCACTGCATTACGTACAATAACCTCTTCATCTGGAGTTTCGAGAAGTCGAACTCCCAAATTAGCTAGTTGGTGAAGATCCTTAATCATTCCCTGCTTTTCTATAGATGCCATTTTAGACTTACGACTCAGTGCATCCGCTACCACATTCTCTTTCCCTGGATGATACAAGATATCAACATCGTAATCTTTCAACAATTCAAGCCATCTCCGCTGCCTCAAGTTTAGATCTTTCTGACTGAAGATATATTGCAGGCTCTTATGATCGGTATATATGTCAACATGAACCCCATATAAGTAGTGGTTCCATATCTTCAAAGCAAATACAACTCCAGCTAGCTCAAGATCATGCGTGGGATAATTCCTCTCATGTGGTCGCAACTGTCTAGAGCCATAGGCTATTAATCTACCATGTTACATTAATACGCATCCTAAGCCAATTCTCGAAGCATCACAGTACACTGCATACCCTTCTGTGCCTTCAGGAAGTACCAATACCGGTGTAGAAGTCAACTTGCTCTTCAGATCTTGAAAACTCTTTTCATAGGCATCATTCCATTGAAACTTGGAGGCTTTATGTGTCAACTTAGTCAAGGGTGCAGAAATAGAAGAAAAACCTTCAACAAACCTTCTATAATAACCTACCAACCCGAGGAAACTACGAATCTCCATAGGCTTCGTGGGTCTTGGCCAATTCTTCACAGCCTCAATCTTCTGAGTGTCAACTTTTATGCCTTCACTGGATACAATATGGCCCAAAAATGCCACTGACTTGAGCCAAAACTCACATTTAGAAAACTTCGCATACAGCTTACGATCACGAAGAATCTGCAACGCCTGCCTTAAGTGATTAACATGATCCTCTTCTGATCTAGAGTAGACCAGAATATCATCTATGAAAACTATCACGAACACATCTAGAAACGGCTTAAACAGCCTATTCATCAGATCCATAAAAACTACGGGTGTATTTGTCAGCCCGAATGACATAACCAGGAATTCATAATGACCATACCGTGTTCGGAAAGCTGTCTTGGGTATATCTTTATCCTTGACTCTCACTTGATGCTAGCCTGATCTCAAGTCAATCTTGGAAAAACACTGGGCACCCTGCAACTGGTCAAATAAATCATCAATTCGGGGAAGAGGGTATTTATTTTTGATAGTCACCTTATTAATTTGCTGATAGTCAATACACATCCTCAACGAACCATCTTTCTTACGCACAAACAATACTGGTGCTCCCCAAGGGGACATACTAGGCCTGATGAATCCCTTCTCTAGCAAGTCTTTCAGTTGCTCTTTCAATTCTCGCAACTCTGTTGGTGCCATTCTATAAGGAAGAATTGAGATTGGCTGTGTGTCTAGCAACATATCAATACCAAACTCCACTTCTCGTTCAGGAGGTAAACCTGGTAGTTCTTCAGGAAATACATCAGGAAATTCATTCACAACCGGAACGGTCTGAAAAGTTGGCGGCTCTGCCTCTGTATCCCTTACTCTAACCAAATGGTATATGTACCCCTTGGAAATCATTTTTCTTGCCTTAAAGTAAGAAATAAATCTGCCTCTCGGCGCGCCAACATTACCCTTCCATTCAAGGACTACCTCATTTGGGAAATGGAAATATACCTTCTTAGAACGACAATCTACTGTAGCATAACAAGAAGCTAACCAATCCATGCCCATAATAACATAAAAATCTACCATTTCTAACTCAACAAGATCGTCCATCGTATCACGACCACAAATATTCACAACACAATTTTGATAAACATTCCTAGCTATAAGAGATTCCCCCACTGGCGTTGATACTTCAAATGGCTTGCCTAATAATTCAGGTGTTCTTCCGAACCTTCCCGCAACCAAAGGAGTAGCTTAAGATAATGTAGAACCAGGATCAATTAAGGCATACACATCAAATGCAAAGATGGACAACGTACCTGCAACCACGTCTGGAGAAGCCTCTAAATTCTACCGATCTGCTAGGGCACACACATGGTTCTGAGCTCCGCTAGAACTAGCTGCTCCTCTATCACCTCTACCGTGACCCATAGGTTGTGTACCCCTACTCAAAGGAGGCACCAATGATGACGCAACAGCTGATCCGGTAGGTCGTGTTATACCACCTGTGGTCCTGCGTGGGCAATCTCTAGCCATATGCCCCGGCTTACCAAACCAAAAGCAATTGTTCGTTCCAAGCCGACATTCGCCAAAGTGAAATCTTCTACATATGGGGCACGGGTGTCGTGGAGGTCTCAATTGACTCATACTCCCTTGTCCTTGATACCCCACTATTCGCGAACTCTGATTTTCACTGCTTTTCCCTAACTGATTACCTCTGAACCTTTGAAATTACGGTGGAGCACTAATTGCAGGATAAGAAGATAACGGTCTAGGCAATCTATGAGAGAACTAAGGCCTAAAACCTCCCTGAGATGCCATAAACTGCCCTATAGCTCTGGCCCGCTTAGAATATTCTTTTTCTGATTCCCGGGTTCTTCTTCTTTGCCTCTGATCTTCCATTTTCTGAGCGAAAGCTTGTATCCTCGCTATATCCATGTCCTTGTTCAAAGCAGCAATGGTACAATCTCTAACCAAGTATGGTTCCAATCTATCCACATAGTGATGAACTCTGTCATCCATAGTAGCTACCACATTAGAAGCATATCGAGACAAGGAGTTAAATCGAAGACTATACTCCCTTACACTCATATTACCCTGACGAAGATTTAAGAATTGATCTGCACGGGCCTGACGAGTCTCAAATGGAAGATAATGATCAATAAATGCATCTTTGAACTCTCCCCATGTAGTTGGAGGTGCATCAATACCCCTAGATCATTTCCAATCCTCGTACCACAATATAGCCTCTCCTTTCAGTCTATATGCTGCTAGCTCAACCATCTCTTTACCGGATATGTGCATAACATCTAGATCCCTTTGGGTTTGATCGACAAAGTCCTGCGGGTCTTCGTTAATATCTGATCCGATAAAAGTAGGAGGATCCAGTTTCAGAAAATCCTGTGTCCGAAGGCTAGCTGCTCTATCCGTACCACTAGAACCCGTGGTAGGAATAGCTTGCCCTTGAACTTGACCGACAACTATATGCGTCAGAAGTTGTACTGCATCCCTCAAATCTCGATCAACAGCATTAATAGATGGCCCTTCCGGAGGAGAAGAAGCTCCTGATATATGCTCTGCTTGAGACTCACTTTGTTCAGCTTGTGCCGGTGGTGACTTACTAGTACCTTCTACGGCCACTACATCTACTCGCTTCCACTTATTCTTTCTCCTTGTAACCGGCATCGTTACTATAATAAATAAAAAAAAACAATTGGATTAAGCGATCGATTATGACTTTATCTCTAATATGGGCTCTATTGCACGATCTAAGAAATGGAGAATGGAAACAATCCCTAAATGTCCAATAGCCTCCTGTTTATAGATGTGGTACACAACACACTGATAAACGAGATTCTACGTAGACACAACTTTGTAGACTCACTAGGACGAACTTCTCTGATATCACTTCTGTCACGCCCCAAATCTCATTGGAGCGGACTGGCACCCGTAGCCGAGGAGGCCCGGAAGAACCCGTTCATAACCTATACTTTCACATTTACATTACTTATGAAACTTAGAAATTTGGGCAGCACATCGTTGTAAATAGAAGAAAACAGTACCTGTATCAGCCCAGCAGACACGCATATATATATATATATATAAACAGTAATTGGCCATCAGAGCCATCACGTTTATCAACCAAACACTCCTATGGCTGTACAATATGTCTACAAAAGCCTCTACATAGATACACAACTGAGTTAGGGTCGGGACAAACTCCCGCCCACAAAAGACTTTTATACAAATACCAAAAGTACATATAGAAACGACTTGGGATGCCCCGAAACAACTGGAGCTCACAACTATCAACAGAATATCCTGGCTCTTACTGTGGAGGTGTACGACCTGAAGTACCTATTCCTGCAGGCATGAATACAGGTCCGGGACGTCAGTACGGAAATATGTACTGAGTATGTAAGGCAGTGAGTATCAAGATGAGATACAAAAGATCAACAGAACCCAGATACCAGTGAATAAACAGTATGAGTAGACCACACTTAAAAGAGCTGATGGGATACCTGCACATTACTTTCATATCATTACTTCCCGTATTCCTTATCAATACATAACATATGTCATACAATGGCCAACTGATCAGTGGTACTAATACAATACATCAGGGACCACCCCGGGAATAACATATATACATAATCTTTATAATACAATGGCCAACTGATCAGTGGTACTAATACAATACATCATATCAATAATTTAAAATAAAGACATTCCATTTCTTACTTCAATTAATCTTTGAGATTGGTTACTTTGTGGTCACACCTTATGGAACTTGAAACCATGATACCTCAATAGGAAAAACATGTAAATAGGTAATCAATATCATGTAAATGAAGTAGAGAATCATGGATACCTCATTAAACTATTTCGGAGTCAACAATAGTATATGGACATTTTTTTGACTAGCCGGACAGCTTAAAAGTGAAAACAAGTTCAATTGGTAGTGTCGAAGATCATATGATGTTATTATGTGTCATGTGTCGTAGGACAATGTTGGAAGCTTACTTGAGAGTGCCATGGGTCATTATTTATGCCAAAGATTAGATAGAGTATGTCTTACATACCTTGATATAACCACTTCAATACAAGTCCAACTTGACTTCCCGTACTCTTCGAACACTTATCTACAATAAGTCATTTGTGGCAAACTAGTATTAGCAACCAAACCTTACCATTTAGGTATTAACTTCACCAAATAATGTCTAGGAAGTAATCCTTTAACTCATCAATAAGAGTACTACATACATCCTCTTATACTCTTATTACATTCACATATCATGCATTTTCATGCAATATCCCTCAACATCACTCTTAGCCTTTATTTCCCCTCTTAATCACCATCCAATACCAACATGATCACTAGGCATACATAACCACTAATATAATGATATATCACCACAATTCATCCTCCATAATCCAATACAACAACTTCCATAATTTACTACTAACAATTTATACACAACAATTCATAACTATGTTTCTAGTTATCTTCCAACATCAAGACAATACTCATAATCCCTTATCAATACTTATTCATGGATAAGAATCAAGAATAAACAATATTCATACCTTAAAAATGAACTTTTGTATTTAGAATCCTCCTTACATAACCATGGGGTGCTTCTCGAAGCTTTCGAGATGGTGAACACAACTATGGAACCAATTCGAATTTTCTACGGTTGAATCACAAAATATTTGAAGTTGAAATTAGGCTAGGGTTTCACCTTCTCTTAATAATTGGATGATATATGATATATATGAGGCTAAGTGTATGTTTATAAAGACCAATTTTTTGTCCAAGAGGTAATAGAAAATGACCATTTTCCCCTAAAAATTTAAATAAATCCGAATCTGTCCCCAGTGGACAGTTTTGATAGGCTGAAGTAAATCGATCATAACTCTTTGCTCCGGTATCGGATTTGGGTGAAACCAATTTAATTGGAAATATAATTCAAAGGGATTTCATTTTCATATAAAGTATAACACCCAGTTCTTCCTGTACAAGGAGTTATGGTCGTTTAAAGTTGACCCAAAAATCTGTCCCAAAATTCTGTTTTTTTTTGATAGGCTGTAGTAAAACGGGTATAGCTCCTTACTCAGACATTAGATTTGGATGAAACCAATTTCATCGGAAAGAAGACTCTCGGAACTTTTCGTCGATATATAGAAGCTCACACAGTTCTTTTTTTACAAGGAGTTATGGTTGTCTAAATTTGATCCAAAAAAAATTGCCTAGCTGCAGTAATTTTCCTGCAGATTTACTGTTCACAGGCTTCCCGTCCACCGTTTTGAAATTTCGAATGTGCTCGCTTATATGAAATACTCCTCTGTTTTGGGCAAACTTTATATCGTTGGAAAGATTATTCCAATACCTACACATACAACTATTTACGGGATACTTCCGAGTACCATAAACTTAATTTAACCCATACGCAAGCCTTTAGGACTCCATATAATCGCGATAAGTGTACGAAAATATTTACGGGGTGTTACATAAACATATGGAAGATAAATAACCATGAATAGGGTTCTAAGTTTACAAACAAATATCCTAATCTATAGTTTTCCACACAAGCCTCTAAAACAATTTGAATATCAACTAGGTCGGGACATGTTTCCAATCATGGCTAAAAAGGAATCCAAAATATGAAAAAAAAATGATAGGATTTTGATACTTATAAGGATAGTAATAAAATGTCTAGCCTTTCAAAAGATGGAGGCTCACCACTTCAATACAACCCAATCGACGAACCAGAATCTACCTATAACTACACAGGGGTAAAAGAGGTGTCCTCAGACCGTACATTATGAAAAAATATAGATTCCTAGGATGGTTAACAGGGTGAGCGCTAGCATGTAACTCAGGATAGGGATAAAATAATGTCATTTCACAAATTAAGTCCAACTCAATGTACATGTTCACATATATGCATACATACATATATAAGATGTTGTGATAGGGAACAAGGTTTAGTATGAGGTTTAAAATCATTAGCCTAGACAGTGTATCTACTACCATCATAAAGGCACCTGTTGGCTATATGGGTCTGGCTCTCCCTATCGGAAGGGCCCCAGTCTGTATTAGCCACACGAACCAGAGAAGTCCAAGGAAAGAAAAGGAAACCCACTACTCCACGGCAATCCAAGGTAAATATATGTATATATATCAAATGTGAACTATAAACACGGTCATGAAGACCCACAAGCCGGCAAATATGGTTTCCTGTATCAGTCCCCTCGGGACCTCTAACTTCCACGGCTAGCTACACAAGCCCCCATTAAGCCCAATTAAAATGTTTGCACGTAACCCATCCATTAACCAATGGTTATTTATTAAGGCATTCACGATTGGTATCGTCATACCAATATGCTTGCAAGCTTATCGAATCATGCCATTCCGATTGTCCATCACTTGGGGGAATAGACAACCTCTAAGGCCCAATTTAAAAAAACACATCCCATAAACCTTTTTATGCAATTCAAGGTTTCAAAATTAGTTTCAATATGCATATATACATGTTTCAAAGCTAATTTCATAAGGTGGGTTGCTGTTATTTCCAATATCTATACCAAAAATCCATACAATGCAGGGGAATCCATAACTCCCATTCCATTATTCTTAAATTTAGGGGAATTCACAAACCCCATTTGAATTCCCATGCCCATGCACAAATTCAGTTTAAAAACCATGAGATAAATGATGAATAACAATTCCAAAACCATGGAAAAACCATCCAAGTAGTAGTCATTCAAAACCCTTAACCCATCATTCAAACCTAAACAAGTAAATCCACATAAACCATAATTAAACACATTTTTTTTCATAAAATAAATTTTAGGGAAGAGATATATGCCCGAGAATACAAAGAAGTTGGAGAGAAATCACAATTTAGAGCTCTAGATTATCAATCCCTTAAAACCCTAACCTTGCTCTTGATTGGGAGATTTGAGAGAGAAGAGAGTGTTTATGAATTGTTTAATGATGAAAAAAAATTCCTTTAGAGAATGTAGGTTGTGGAAGTTAAATTTTAGAAGGGAGAAAAATTCCTTTAGAGAATGTGGACCAAAGTCCTTAATTAAAAGTGTAGAAGAATTATTGCCAGTCGCTACGGGTAACCTCACGACTCGTGAGGATTGGTCACGAGTCGTCACTACTACTCTTGGTCTAGGCAGAAAGTTTGGGCCTTTATACTTTTCTGGTCACGATTTCCTCATCATGACTCATGACCTCACCATACGACTCATAAGGTCCAAATAGTGGTCTCAACAGAAACCATGGACAAAGTTTCTGGTCAGGCTATGATTGGCACCTAATGACTAATGAGGAGTCTTCATGACTCATCAATTGAGTCGTATCCTAAGTAGTGAGTACAACACCAAGATAATTTTTATAGTTCAAAACCTGGGGTGTTAAAATCACTCCACACAAAATTTAGATTTTCAATGCCAAAAGTATCTTATGCTCAAATATGACTAGCAAGTGAAAATCTTTGCCATACACAAGCTAATATGGAGATGAATCTATATGAGTCTTGTATGTTGGTTGGTAGGCCTATATTGCATTGTCTAGCTTTCTAGCCTAATCAATCCTATTGGCATTCAAAGTCATCACCAAAATGAACCTTATTGCTCGGTTGGAGACCTCAACTTGCCCACTTGTTTAAGGATCGTAAGGTATTGCCACCTTATGATTCACACCATATATATCTGGTAGGGCTTTATAAAGATGACTGTAGAAGTGCGAGTCTTTATCACTAATGATTTTTTGAGGTGAACCAAATCTGGAGAAAATATTTTTCTTCAAGAAGGCTATGACACTCTTACCTTCATTATTTGGAAGTGAAATTACCTCCACCAACTTAGAAACACATACTTCATCCCATGTGAGCTTATAAATGGGACCATTAAGTCAATATCCCAAACATCAAACAATTTAAGCTCAAGCATAGACGTTATAAAAAGCTCATATTTGGACAAACTATCCCCCTACCTTTGGTATTGGTAACAATCCCTACCACAATCATGTGCATCTTTTTAATTCGTCAGCCAATAGTAACTATATTAAAAGATTTTGTGCACAATACATGTACCTCCATGATGACCTCCAGTTGGAGATAGATGACATGCCTCAATAATAATCAACATTTCAACCACGGGAATACATTTATGAATTATACCATCAGCACACCCAAATTAAGTACGGCTCATCCCCAAAAAATATTCTCACCCCATGCATAAATCATTTTCACTGTTGAAATGACATATTTTATAGGATGAGATCACTTACCAAATGGTTGGCAAAATATGCAAACCAAGTGATTAAGTCTTGTGATGTTGCAAATACTTACTCATATGAAAAAGTATAATTAATTTCAAGGTCATCTCTTAGTTTTAGCATTTCTTCCTCCTCTAGGCATGACAAATGGTCAGCAACTTGATTTTTGATTCCCTTTCTATTCTTAACCTCAAAATTAAATTCCTACAACAAAAGTACCCATCGAATCAACCTCAACTTTACATCCTTCATTACCATAAGATATCTAAGAGCTACATGGTCAGTATGCACAATGACATTTGTGCTAATCAAGCAAGACCAAATTTTTTCAAAGGCAAACACCACTACCAACAACCCTTGTTCGAACATGGTGTAATTTTTTTAAGTGGGATTAAGTGCTTTGATAGCATAGTAAATCAGGTGAAATATCTTCTATTGTATATGGCCTAAGACTACTCCTAGAACCACACCACTAGAATTATACATCATCTTAAATAGTAATGTCTAATTTGGAGACTCAATAATAAGAGTTGAGATTAACATCTCTTTTAGACACTCAAAAGTTATAAGGCACACATCATCAAATACAAATTCACCCTTTTCCCCAATAATTTGCACAATGGATTTGCAATTTTAGAGAAATGCTTGATGAACCACCTGTAAAAAACTACATGACCTAAGAAACTCCGAATGCCCTTCACAGAAATTACTGGAGGCAATTTTTCAATCACCTCAATCTTAGCCTTTTCAACTTTTATCCCCTTTTAGAAATTTTATGCCCAAGCATGATCTCTTCCTTGACCATAAAATGGTACTTTCCCCAATTAATCACCATATTGCACTCTTCACATTTTTTAATACATTGGATAAATAAGACAAGAAATCTTCAAATGAATCACTCACAAATGAAAAATCTTCCATGAAAACCTCAATAGTGTACTCCACCATGTCTAGAAAAATGGACATCATACAACACCGAAAAGTTACGAAAGCATTACATAGACCGAAAGGCATCCTTTTAAATGCAAATGTCCATTGAGTACAAGTGAAAATGGTCTTGTTTTGGTCTTTGAAAGTAATAGAAATTTGATTATACCTCAAATAACCATCAAGAAAATAATACCACCCTCTAGCAACAAAGTGGTCTAATATTTGATCCATAACGACATAGTGAAATGATCCTTCTCGATACATAAATTTAGCTTCTTATAGTCAATGCATACTCATCATTTGGTGACTGGTCTTATATGCACTAGTTCATTCTTCTCATTAGGAATTATAGTGATTCCACCCTTCTTAGACACACATTGAATTGGGTTCACCCATTTGCTATCGGTAATCGAATAAACCACACATGTATCCAACATCTTTATGATCTCCTTCTTCACAACCTCTTGCATAGTTGGATTCAATATAGAATGATACTTAATTCTAGGTATAAACTCATACTCAAGTTAGATTTATGGAGTGTAAATCCAGAGTGAAATTCCAATATGTCAGTAATGGTCCAACCAATGGCCTATTTGAACCTCTACAAAACAGACACTAGATCTCAACTTGCCACTCTAATAAATGTACTGCAATAAAAATTGAAAGGTATTGTTGGCCCCCAAAAATACATAACAAATATGAGAAGTAAGGGCCTTTAATTCCAAAATTAAAGTCTCCTCGATAGACGGGTTGGCCAGAAAGGGTTAATCTATTATTCCTATCAAGGTCCAACTTCTTTGGTCCATAAGTGTATGACCTTCTACCAAAAATTTCATGCACTATCTCATCATACCCGTCAATACCATCATCATCAAAATTCATTATCATAACTGAAAGTTTCTCAACACTGAGCCTCTCCTTAATAGGTGCTACTAATGTATCTTTGTTTATAGTGTCTATCACAGAAACCACACACATATGTGTTGGATACTTCATTAATTGATATACATTATATGTGACTTTCTCATCATTAAGTTGAAACTTTATTTGCCTACTTTCCATATCAACCAATGCCCTAGACATGGCTAGGAAAGGCCATTTCAATATGATTGAAACCTTAAAGTCACCCTCATAATGAAGCATCACAAAATCAACTGGAAATATGAAAGATGTTACCTTTACAACACATCACAAAATATACTGACAGGCATTTTCATAGTGTGATATGATATTAAAAGTCTCATAGAGGCATGTTTAGGGAATTCCAAATATTTGGAGATAAATAGCGACATAAAGTTAATGCTGGTAGATCATATAAGGCCTATGTAATATTTGAAGATCCAATAGTACAAAGAATGGTGAATGTTCCCTGATTATTCTTCTTTCCATCTAAACATCGAGAGGCAATTGTACACATTATCAGCAAGCTCAAAACTCGTTGTCCTATTCTTTTGTCACCAAATCTTTCATGAAATTTGCATATCTCGACATTCACTCTAGAGAATCTATAAGAGGGATGTTCATAGATAACTTCTTCAGCATAGGTATAAACTTTTGATATTTTCCCTCTTCATTATTCTTTTTTGATTTCTCAGAAAAAGGTAGAGGTGAATATTAGCATGACCTCCTTACCATTTCTTTTGTAAGTATCAACTTCATTCTCAACAACATAAGGCTTCTGAGTGGCCTCTTTATTTATCACTAACTTTTCCATTTCATCTGCATCGAAACCCTCAATGCTCACGGGGTCGTTCATCATGTTGTCAACCACAGGCATAGGAAGAATAATAGTAGCCTTATTTCCGCAAGTAGTAATAGCTAGACAATTATTGTCAATCTTAAGATTTTGCATAATGTTGCTTGGAAGAGTGCCTAGTTGATGTTGGTTCAATATGGCAGACATCTGCCCAAATTTCTACTCAAGTTGCTTAGTGAAAGTTGTATGCAACTTTACCGTTTGGCTCAACCCCAAAATATCTTCCTTAATTACTTAAGGAAACTCTCTTGGCTTTCTGGACCCTTTATAAGTTTTTTAAGAAAAGATTCCATCCTCAATTTTCCAGAATCACCATCCTAATTCCCTGGTAGAACATAAAAATCACTCTTATCCATATAGTCATCTTTCTTCCTCCAGTCACCTTGACTCTCTCTATTCCTATATCTATACATTTTGTATTTTTCTTCATAATAGTTTTAACTTTGATTTCTTTTCTTAGAGTTCCAATTATCTTTGTTAGACCCTTGGCCTTTTACTCAAAACCCATTATTTCTCTATCAAGATTCTTACCTTCTTCCTTAGAGTCTTAATAATCATGTCTAGAAGTCTTACCTGGTGTACCCACTACATTAACCTTCTCTGCTTTAACTTTTATAAATTGCTTAGTAAGAAATCCAATCTCAGTTCTCAGCTCCACCACCTCTTGAGCTACAGTCTTATCCAGTACTCACTGCTTATTGAGGATCCAACTAGATAAGTATCGATTGATCTATCTATCTCCCTAGTATGCCACCATCAGTTGGTTTTAGAAATATGATCTTAGATTTTGGAGGCTGATCTTGGGTGTATCTATACGCCTAAGCACCATAACTTATCCATATTTTAGCAAGTTTAGAGAACAAATGGGCTAGTTTCTTATGTTTTTACTCTACTTCGATGTAATTGACCTAACCAATGTGATTAGCATGATTTTAGGTATTAATAAAGTAGATAAAGACATAATGGGACTATGGAATATGGATGGCATATGACATAAGAGAGAGTAATAGTTTGGACCAAATATGGTGCCTAGAAACTATGTCCAAGACTAGTTTGTCATTCATAATTAGTTCAGGGACTTAGAAGGCAATTATGAGAGAAAAGATTATTTAAAGGCTTAATGCTGAATTTTTATTCATAATTCATTATTCTGTATTATTTTTAGGGAGAGGAGAAAGGCGGCTTAGCTTGAGGAGAGAGAGAGAAACATTTTTCTCTTGTTTTCCCTATTCGCACACCAAGATCTTCTTCTAGTTTTTGGTATGATGAATATACTTATGATGATTTTTGTTTTATTCATGAGTAGCTAAGTTTATTAGTTAGGGTTATAGAAGCATTGTAGCATACAATCTATCACTTTGGGCTTTGAATTCATTATGCATTAATTTGTTTAAATCATACTCTCTTCGCTTATCTTGAATTCTCGTGGTTGCAAACATAGAAGTAACTCCTGGAAGCCGTGATAATTATGCCACCAGTTCAGGCAAAATGTCCATGGAGGACATGATAGAGAAACTATTAATGGGAGTTGAGGTGACCAATTCTGGGGTGACTACTATGAAGAGTGACATATCTTCCATGAGTCAACTAGTAAATTCGCACTCAATTGCTATTAAACAACTGGAGAAGTAGATGAGCCAATTATTCACAGTATTCAACCAAACATAGAATAGGACTTTACCAAGTGATACAGTTCAGAATTCGAGGATTAATGGATCGTGTATGTCCATTACCACTAGGAGCGGTAAGATGTTATCTAGTACAGGATTAGGAGCATCCTCTCATACTAATGCAATCGAAATGGAATAGGAGATAGTTGATGAATCTTCAGTGGTGCCTGTGGAGTTGGGAGGTTCAAAAAAGAAGAGTGTGGAATTGGAACAACTACCTAAGCTGAAGCATGTTAGTAATGTGGGACAAGGCATAAGGAAGTAGGTAAAAGTTGCTCCAACTGAAATCCCAAGGTCACCACCCTCATTTCTATAATGGTTAAAGAAGAAAGAAGATTATGGAAAGTTTAGAAAATTCATGTCTATGTTGAAGCAGTTGACAGTGAATGTGCCCTTAGTTGAAGCACTAGAACAGATGCCCGGATATGCTAAGTTTATGAAATACCTGTTGACAAAGAAAAGTACTGTGAGCTATGAAACGGTAGACAATCTTCATCATTGTAGTGCTATTTCTACAAGATCTATTATCCAGAAGAAAGCTAATCTGAGAGCATTTACTATTCCATGTACAATTGGATTGCTAAAGTTTGAAAAGTCTCTTTATGATCTTGGGGAAAGTATAAATCTTATGCCATTGATGGTTTTCAAGACACTGGGTTTGGGAGATCCTATTCTCACCAATATGGGGCTTTTAATGGCAGATAGATCAGTAAAAAGACTGATTAGGATTCTACATGATGTACTTGTAAAAGTTGTGGATTTTGTATTTCCTGCCAACTTTGTAATTCTTGATTGCGAAGTGGACTTTGAAGTACCCATAATTTTGGGTAGTCCGTTCTTAGCAACTGGGAGAGTGTTAGTTGACATGGAGCTGAATGAGCTAAAATTTAGGCTCAACGAGAAAGAAGTTAGTTTTGAAGTATATCGGTCTATGAAACAACAAAAGGAGATGAGTTTCTTCTCGATTGTTGATGTATTCTACGAAGATGAGTGAGATATACCAGTTAAGGTTAGGTCTATTGTGGAGACCATAGCTGGTTTGGTTGAACTTGTAAGCAAGGATGTGAGTGACTTCAAAGTGGTTGGACTAGGAATAAAGCATTGTCTTGATCCAACAAATGAGGTACAAATGGTATCATCGATATATCTTGACGAAGTCTAAGTAGTCAAGATAATCGAGTCTTGCCACGACGTTAAATCAGGCACTACATGGGAGGCAATCCATAATTTTATTTTTATTTTATCATGTTATACAAAAATGCAAAAATAAGAGTCGAGCCACGATCAAAACTATGACGCTTGGTGGGAGGCAACCCATCCTTCTAATCATTTTTGTTGTTTTTGATTAAGTGTAGGTGCATGAAGTACTAAGGAGATGATTAGTACCAAATTTTGTTTGGAATTGAGCCATGTCAACGGTGGTAAGTTTAGGAGTGTTGGGAATATTACAGATAAGTTGGAGTGGTCAAATATGCAAGGGTCAAGTATGATTCGTGTTAGAGTCATGCCCCGAATTATGTTAATCCGACCTAAAAAGTTTTGCGGTGCAACTTTATTTTGTGACTCTCAATGAGGTCTGTGGTGGTAGAGTAGGGATCAAGCCGATAGGCCCGATCCCAAAACCCACCACTAACCTCGATGGTGGTACGGGGGTGAAGCCCCCGTGGTACGGACCTTTCTCAAGGATTTATATAGAGAATAGGGTGTATGATGTCCAAGTTTGCATAGACCATGGTAAAGGTGTTGCTTAAACATGCTTCACAAGTTTGCCTAAGCACATTGCTTCACATAGGCAAAAACGGGTGGCATGATGTGCGCTGCACACCTTAAGTTGTCCAATAAAACGTGCACCACACACCTCAAAATGTGGGATAACTTATGCGTCGCATAAGTCTCCGCACATGTTCACTATCTCAACTATGCGATACCATGTGTGCATCACACTTTAAGATGTGCGATAACATGTGCGCCGCCCAATACTTCGCACATGTTCACTTCCTCAACTGTGCAATACCATGTGCGCCGCACAATGTAACTTGTGCCATAACTTGTGCTTAGCATATTACTTGTGTGATAACATTTGCGTCGCACACCATAACACATATGCTCATCGTCTAAAGTGTGCGATGCCTAATGCGACACACACTTAATGTTGTGCAATAAGTTGTACGCCGCATACTTCTCCAAAGTCAGCTTAATATCCAACTTTAACTTGGGTCAACCCAACCCAGATTTTCATTCTTTAAATATACTTCACACCCTAAATGCCCAAATTCATCCTTATTTCACCCTTAAGCCGTACTATATTGAGCTCTCACCATTCTCTTTGTCCTTCACTAATCTTCCATCTTCAAGGTAATTTTTACTTTCTTAATCCTTAGTTATTGTGACTCTATGTTATATTTAATTGATTTCTTAAGGATTATGAATTAAATTCTTGCCATGGCGATGTTGTGAAAGTGATGGTGTTTTGTATATTTTGGTATGGTTGAAAGTGTAGAGCATGATTCTGTTCAAAAAGTGCTTCATTAAAATAGAATAGGTGGAATTGAAGTGAGTGAATTGTATTGCAAATAATATAGGTGAACCATACCAAAGTGTATGTCGGCAAAGTTTGAGTACCCGATAATAACACTTAATTGGTTTATACTAACAAATTAAGTGTGGGATGGTGACTTTACCACCTTTATCTTAATTATAGTTAGTTTCATTATGTGTGGTTGGCGTGGATGATATGATGAACACAAGAAAAATGGCTTTGATGATGATCTCAATGCAGGTGGCATGACTCCTAATGTGGATGAGGAGTACTACTAGCCAGGTTCTTTATCTTGTTATTTGCACTGGGGACAGTGCTGAGATTGAGTGTGGGGTGGCTGGTTACTTTGCTACTTGTTTTGTAAGAAAATAGTACCTTTTCCTTAACATTCTTCTGTCATAGGATTAGTTATTTTATTTATTTTATTTCTTGTTAGATGTTTATTCTATTTAGTCATAATTAGGTGCTTTTCTCAATGATGGATGGATGACGACCGTCTTAAGAGAATATTAGTCATTTAATTACATGTAACTGTTCTTGTGGATCACATGACATTATAACATAAGTATGTGATGGATCATTACATTTGAAACACCTAGGCTCTAGTTGTGACTCTTGTTGGGATTGTTGGTTTTATTTGAATTTATGTAATTGTTGGGTGGAGAATCTATAATGCTCCTAATTGAGTTGACCATGTTCCATGAGTGTGTAAGAATGTTGTATATTCCTTATTGCAACTGATGCTAGAACTTGTCTGGTGTGTGTGCAAAGCGAAATAAAGATTGTGAGTTTAGGAGATGATTTAGGCATTTCTTTGATAGCCATTATTCATACCTTCTTTTGAACTACCTTTGTACATTATCTTAGCTAGCCCCATTGATCCTTTAGCTTGTTCTTTTCTTAGCCTCATATGTAACCTAATTCGTTCTTTAATAGACCATAATTTGATCCAAAAGCTCCTAAGTGCTTTAATGTAAAATCAATGTGAGTTAGGAGTTTGACAATAAGAGGAAAAAGGCGAAATTGATGCCCCAAAGTCTAGTTATTGGCGTAAGTAATTGATGTAGTTGGGAGTAGCAAAATTTGTTGAAAAAGTTCAAAATTTTATCCCGAGCATGTTACAATGAACCTGTTTTGGCCCTGGTCCTTCTTGGACATTGTGCACCTAAACTAAGGCAAGTCTCTTAAGTTGAGGGTGGCTATTATAGGGGTGCGTAATGTGAAAAGGGTGCAAAATTTTTTTTGAAAGGGTTGCATACACCCACCATAGTGTTATTAATTTAGCTTAATGAGTTGGGGTGAAAAGCAAATCTGTGAAGATAGCAGAAGTAAAAATTGGTTGTTAGAGATTGGTCTTAATTGCATAATGTAGTGTATTAAAGCGCTTAGGGAAGACAGTCACTATTTCTGGCCAAAATAGTTGCTACCCATCCTTTAGCCTGCATTAAAACCCGTAAAAGACCTATTTGATCCTAATCTTAGCATTCTGATATTAGTGGAGTATTACACTAAGGGAAAGTATATGGTCATTAGTTGTAATTTGAGAATTCTTTGTGAGAGTGAGCGCAACTTGATTCTTGTACCCATTTTGTTAGAAATTGCATGATTGTGAGTGATTATGGTAACTTTCTTATTGTGAGGGTACATGGCTGATGAAGGTTGGGTAATTTATATGATTTCTATTATTAAATGATATGCATGAAATTGCCAACTTAATGAGTCTATTCTTGAGGGTAGGTTGTCTCTAGTAATGATTCCTGAATCTACTTCTTGTTCATAATTGTTGTGTGATCCTATTGAGCATCTTGTTTTCCTTTGTAGGTGCTAAGGCTTGTGTAGTATGCATAAATGGATATGTTTTTCGAGGATGAACAAAGCTTTAAGTGTGGGGTGGTGATCTTGGGTGTATTTATATGCCTAAGCACCATAACTTATCCATATTTTAGCTAAGTTTAGAGAACAAAGTGCCTAGTTTCTTATGTTTTTACTCTACTTCTATGTAATTGAGCTAACCGATGTGATTAGCATGATTTCAGGTATTAATGATGTAGATGAAGACATAATGGAACTATGGAATGTGGATGGCATATGACACAAGAGAGAGTAGCAGTCTGGACCAAATGTGGCGCCTAGAAACTATGTCCAAGACTAGTTTGTCATTTATAATTAGTTCAGGGACTTAGAAGGTAATTATGAGAGAAAAGATTATTAAAAGGCTTAATGCTGATTTTTTATTCATAATTCCTTATTCTGTATTATTTTTGGGGAGAGGAGAGGCGGCTTAGCTTGAGGAGAAAGAGAGAAACGTTTTTCTCTTGTTTTCCCTATTCGCATACCAAGATCTTCTTCTAGTTTTTGGTATGAAGAATATACTTATGATGATTTTTGTTTTATTTATGAGTAGCTAAGTTTATTAGTTAGGGTTATCGAAGCCTTGTAGCATACAATCTATCACTTTGGGTTTTGAATTCATTATGCATTGATTTGTTTACATCATACTCTCTTTGCTAATCTTGAATTCTCGTGGTTGCAAACATAGAGGATATGCCTTAAAATGCAACTTGTTCGAAAGAAAGGTTAATGTTTGGAAAAGAGAGTAGTGACAAGAAAATAGGATTCCCAACCCTTATTTCATATGTTAATGCCTTAGCAGTATTAACTACTTGGAGATTTCGTATTGGTTTTTGTAAACGCTTTTGATTTGAGAGAACTAAAGTGAATTAGTCCTTGATGGTTGAGAAATACTAGGATTATGTTATTAAATACAATACGTTTCTCTATAAGCATGAAACATGTATGAATTCGTAAAGCCCATAGTTAGAAAGTATTGAAAACTACAAGGTGGACATAACCCTAGCTTGCTATTTCTCTAAATTTGAATACTTCTACACATATTTCATCTTGTTAAACTGAAACCATTAATTTGAGAACTGGATCAAATCCCCCTATTTATTTTGCGGAAACAAACGATTAAAAGTCAACTAATCTGCATACAACTTAATTAGCACCATATTCCCTGTGGGATTCGACCCCATCCTAGTTGGGTTATATATTTGACAACGACCGCTTACTCTCTCATAAGAGAGGTGTAATTTAGGTGTATCAGAGGCCTGCTCCCATCATAGACTTAGGAAAGATCCATCATTAATTGTGTCTACTATAGCCTTAGTATTAGCATTCAAGTCTCTATAGAAGATCTAAATCAAGTTTCTTCTAGTAATTTTGTTATTTGGTACACTCTGAAGATTCTTCTTACACCTTAACCACGTCACATATAGTACCTCAAAAGGCAACTTTCAAAATTTATATATCTCATCTTTTAGTTGCATTATTCTGTAGGGTGGGAAAATAGGTCCAAGAACTGAGTCCTTAATTCATTCCAAGTAGTGATAGATCCAAGGGGTAGTTTACTTAACCACAAATTAGATTTCTTTGTTAGAGAGTAGAGGAATAATCTCAGTCGTATCGCCACTTGACTCAAACCAGGTAGATTCAATAAAGTACAGATACCTAAAAAGTTCTTAGCATGGATGATTTCATCATCAGTAGACAGACCAAAAAATACCTCATTCAAATTCAAAAGCTAGATCATCTCACTCGTGATATCACACTTAGTTCCTTGAGAAAATTTTGGAGAAATAATTGCACCTATTTTAAATGGATCAAAATACCCTAAATCTTTTTATGGATCATAATAAACTAGAGGATATTGGTGTATGGGCTATTATCCCCTATTTTTTCTCAGTTTGTTGCATCAAATGTAGCTAGATGCTCTGCCTCTTTTTGTCCAACTCTTTCTTTCCTTATTGATCATCGGGTAGCTACTTGCCTAAAATTTTCTTCAGCCATTAACTGAGTAATGACATTCTCTATAGTTTCATAAATATCATATTGAAGTGGTAGATTCAACCACCATCCCATAGGACCGTACGCAAATTGGCAATCCCACTCACAACCAATGTTACCTCTATCATCCATAGACCAAAACCTAGAGGTAAATTCAAGTTCAAACAGAACATAGTGCAACTATTACATAACAGTGGGCAATTAACAAGCTTATCACATAAGGATCCTTAAGTTCATCTACAGAACTTTTTGGAGATTAGTGATACTTTCATCCCTACTAAAGTCTCCATAGACTAAGTGAGGCTCACTCTCTTCCCCTTCTAATTTTTAAGGGAAGAAAATAAATGGCTGAATGTAGAACCTCTAAACTTCATCACTATGCAGGATGATTTGGAAAGGAATTTCCTCATCCATTTCTTCCCATTTGGCAATACTGGAAGGTTACGAAGTGAAATTCTCAATTTTAAGCAGAAGTTAAATAAAAACTTGTGCCATGCATGAGAGAGGTTCAAACATCTTCTCAGGGATTATCCACATCACCAACAAACCAACATGGTATTAGCTTATACTTTTGTGGAAGCTATTGACTATAACACAAAATATTTTCTAGATTTAGTTGTAGGTGGTCAAGCTTTGGAGAAACTGTATGATGAGCTTTATACCCTCTTGAATAGAATTACACACGGTAATCCTAATCCAGAAGTGTGGTGAAAAATCCTACAGGTATTAGTGAAGTGGGTATTGTCACAAATTTGGTTGTTTAACTGTCAGTCTTGTAAAACTAGATGATGATACCATTTTAGAAGATTGGATGTGAAACAACTTCAAGCCCAGGTAAATGTAATTCAACATACCCCATCTTGGTATGAGATTTGTGATATTAGTGGTCATTTTATAGACTCATATGGAGAAAATCAAAGTCGGTAAACTTTATTAGTAATGCGCATAAGGGTAATCTGAATAATGATAATTCCTTTATCCAAAAATGGAAGAGTCAGCTCAACTATTCATGGGCCAATAATAAGGCTAAGACTCAGTAGTTTCAGCAACAAAATATGTAGGCTAGTAATATTGAAAAGACCTTGAAGAAGATCCTAGGCAATTAAGAACACATGGCTGTAGAGAATAAAAATCAACCACTTACTCAAAAGAACTTAGAGACACAGTTAGGGTAGCTAGCTCAGGTGCAGAATGCCATACCTCAAGCTAGTTTTCCAAGTAATACAAAGAAGGTAAACTAGGTTATGGAAATAACCTTGTGGAGTGGTAGAGATCAAATTGAAAGGCCTCCTAAGAATAACTAAGAGGTATAGGTAGAGTTAGTCCTTTAGCAGGCAGTGGAGAAGCAAGTGGAAGCTAAAGAAGCCAAAAAATTAGGGAAATTTGAATACCCAAAATCAAAAGTAGCTGAGCATGTACAAGAAAGACAACCACCACCATTCCCTCGAAGGCTTAAAAAGGCTAAAGAGGATGCATATTTTAAGAAATTCTTTGACACGATTAGAGAACTTCACATTAATCTTCCTTTGTTAGATGCTTTGAAGGGTATGCCTAAGTACGCTAAGTACTTGAAGGATGTAGTATCCAATAGGCTAAGCTGAAAGATATTGAGACAGTGGAACTGATGGGAGAATGTAATTTGGTTGTGATAAGGAAGATACCAAAGAAGTTAAAGGTCCCAGGGAGTTTCACCCTACCAATACAAATTGGTTATGATGATGTGGTCTAGGCTTTGAGTGACTTAGGGGAAAGTATAAACTTGATGTTGCTATCTATTTTTAATACTCTTGGTTTAGGAAAGGCAAGGCCAAGCTTTGTGGTGCTCCAAATAGCATATAGAACTAGAGTGTAGCCAAAAGGAATCATTGAAAATGTCCTCATTAAGATTTGTAATTTCATTATTCCTATTGATTTTATTGTTCTAGATTATGGTGCAGATGATAGGGTACCAATTATACTGGAACATCCATTCTTTATGACGAGAGGAGCACTGATTGATGTTAGAGAGGGCACTTTGACAATGAAAATGGATAATTGTAATGCCCCAAATCTGACACCCGAAAAGCGACACGGTGCTCATGACCCCGAAGGACCACAATCTAACCCATGACTGATATCTGTACCTGTATACTGCATAAATTACTTTATAATAAAACAAAACTGAACATACTAAAGTATGAAACATGATATTCTAAAAAGCATATAACTGACTGAATTTTCTGAGTAAAGAGTTGATAGGACATGTCCCTAACTAACTCCAACTAATAAACTGATTAATGAGATAATAAGGAAATAATAATGTCATCAAAAGATAAGGACTCACTTTAAACTCTATTTGCGGATATCTTGAATCTACTGTTGCTCTGGAGATCGTGTCTTTGAACCTATGGTATAAGACACCATAGCGCAAATGTGTCAGTACTTTGAATGTACTGGTATGCATGTGAAGTAGGTTGAATGCATGGGGTTCATATGCATGAACAATAATAATAACTGACTAACTATTATGAGCGTGAGAATATATGCATGAGACATAACAACTGACACTAATACTGTGATAACATGATTACTGAATTTGAATATAACTGATAACATGAGTGATTGTATCTGACAGTCCTAAATCTGATGGAACTATCTGAGTTCCGTACTGTATCTGAGTTGAATGTATCTGACAGTCCTAAAATCTGAAGAACTATCTGAGTTCTATTACTGAGACTGATTGATTATATCTGACAATCCTGATTCTGTAACATGAAACTATGGGAAGTAGTTATCTAACCGACATGCCCCTGATACACCATTATGGTTAAGTTGGGGTCCAATTTGTAATCCCAATTAGAAGGGTATCAATACTGCACCACCGGTAAGGAAAATATGTGACTGACCCTCATCTGATAGTATCCCCTATACGAGAATGGTAGGGCCCTTCTCTAACAGTGCTTATCCATCTCATCAACCCTCATCAGACAGTGTTTATGACTCAATCTATGATTGTTACATAGTACTGGAATGTAAGGATGATTTCTAAGAATCATACCCTCATCTGATAGTGTGTGTTCCCATCCTTAAGTTCACTCGGTGCTAATTCCTACTTCCATCTGAATAGACTCTGAACATGATTTACTGAACTGAACATGGGCTGAGTTATTGAATTTCATTGACTGACGAAATACTACTGATATCTAACAACTGACTGAGTTCATGAGATCATGGAGATTTCTTGAGTCATAAGGCTGTCTGAAGTCTAAGGATCATAGCTTCACTGAGAGTATCATGAAAACATAACATGGCTCTAGTCACACAACTAATGTTTTGGGTACAAGTACCCCCAGGACTCGATAGAAGGATACTGACAAAGCATGACTTGCTTGAATATATAATAATCACCATAATGCATTTACTGAAGCATTTTATCAAACATGTGATAGGCATAAGCTTGTACATACATGGGGATTTCATGACAACATGCTAGTTAGGCACTTTTCCTTCATTTAGGCATTAAATCAAACATATTGTAGGCATGGTACATATAAACATCATTGTATAATAATTAAACATCATGGTAACATTCTAATTTCATCATTCAAGGGTTTAGTCATAGGTTTGAATGAATCTATATCTATAATAATTAAACCCACAAAGAAATTATCACCCAACATGGAGTAGAATTCAATTTCTCATTTATCAACATGAACAAGAATAACCCAATCATGAAATCATAAAGAAAATCCATATCTTGAAGTTGGAAAAGGATTCTTGGACTTCATGGATGAAAAAAGTCCATGAATGAACACTATGCATACCTTAGTTCGTGATTTCGTGAAGATTAACGGTGAAACTTTCTTGGAATTGGATCTTCTATGAAAATCCTAGCTTGTTCTTGAGAGGTTTTTGAGAGAAGAGAGTGTATTTTGGATGAAAAGTGGCTGAATCATGTGTTAAAGGTCTTAAATAGGGGTGGGAAGTTGACACTTTTAACCCTAGACGCGTCATTTAATTTTAGTAAAATTTTCCCGAATTGAACCCCTGGCGCGACGCGATGCTATCGCTCCGTGTCACTAGAATTTGACAATTGTGAAACTAGGGGATGGTGTGACACGGAGCCATTGCGTTGCCCCTTCTTTTGTGACCTAGAACTTTGGTGTGACGCAGGGGAAATCACGCTGAGATTCTGAAAAACGGACAATTCTGAATTTGGGCCCTGGCGCGACGCGCCATAATCGCAGACCCCTACTAGAATTTGCCAGATGCCATTTCCCTTTGTGTCGCGGCGTGCCACTAACTAATGTGGCGTTGTTTTTTGATGGGAACTTGAAATATTCCTAACTTCTAACCCGATTATCGGATTTTGGAGAATCTTATATCGATGGAAAGCTTATTGAATTTCCCACACGACAAAATGGAAAAATCTTTAGAATTCCTCGTGGAATAAGCATTATTTAATTTAGAAGCTAATACTAGACATTCTTGAGATAAAATTAGCTAGGAAAAAGTATAGGGTATTACAATATCTCCCCCTTGAGAATATTCATCCTCGGATGAGACTATTTGAGAGGGGAGATAAGAAATTGACGTGCATACTAAACATAGATAACTGGAACATGATCTCATGACTAACATAACTGACAAGCTGAACATATAACACTGAGCATGCATATCTGATGCATGTGTAACTGATTCATGAATGCATCACTGAGTGTTCTGAAGAACTAAGTTTCTCACAATGAGAATGCATGTCTGATGCATAATTACATAACTGAACTGATACATGCGTGCATGACTGAATATGCAATGGTACTTGATACCAAGTTTATAATAGGAACATGAGCATGAAACTGCATACCAAGTTTGTGATGAACACTGAACATGAAGCTGAGTAAGCTTAAGGAGAACAGTTACCTTGAGCTTGATATGAGTTGGCAAAGAAGAGGTGAGGATTCTTGGTACGCATGTCTGCCTCTGCTTCCCAAGTAGCTCCCTCGACTGACTGATTTCTCCAAAGAACCTTAACTAGAAGGACTTCTTTGTTCCTCAATCTACGAGTCTGATAGTCTAAGATTTCAAATGGAATCTCTTCATAAGAGAGAGTGTTCTGAGCAGCAATGCTCTGAATAGGGACTACAGCTGATGGGTCACCTATGTACTTCTTCAGAAAAGAGACATGAAAGACTGGATGAACTGAGGCTAGATCTGAAGGCAATTCGAGCTCATAAGCTACATTGCCGAATCGACTGAGAATCTTGAAGGGACTGACATATCGGGGACTGAGTTTCCCTTTCTTGATGAAATGCTTCACTCCCTTCATAGGAGAGATCTTTAGATAGACATAGTCACCAATCTCGAACTCGAGATCTTTTTTATGAACATTTGCATAAGACTTCTTTCGGCTTTAAGCAGCTCGAAGTGTTTCTCTAATCAACTGGAATTTTTCTAAGGCATCGAATACCAAGTCAGGACCTACGACTGAGGCCTTAATAACTTCAAACCAACCAATTGGAGATCTATATCTCCTACTTTAGAGAGCTTCGAATGGAGCCATCTGAATACTGGAATGATAGTTGTTGTTGTATGCAAACTCAATCAAAGGTAAGTGGTCATCCCAACTAGCCTTGAAATCAATTGCACACGCTCGTAGCATATCTTCTAAAGTCTGAATGGTCCTTTCTTCCTGACCATCTATCTAAGGATGAAAGGTTGTACTAAGATGAACTTGGGTACCAAGACCCTTTTGGAACGCTTTCCAGAAATAAGAGGTAAGCTGGGTACCTCTATCTGAGATAATAGATAGCGGAACACCGTGAAATCTAATCAACTCCCTGATGTAGAGTTTGGCGTAATCCTCAACTGAATAAGAGGTATGGACTAGAAGGAAATAAGATGATTTGGTTATTTTATCTATAATAACCCAGACTGAATCATGCTGAAGACGAGTTCGAGGCAAACCCATCACAAAGTCTATGTTCACAACTTACCACTTCCAAGTAGGAATACTGAACTCCTGTATGGACCCACTAGGCTTCTGATGCTCTATCTTAAACTGTTGATATGTAGAGCACTTAGCCATAAACTCTGCAATGTCTCTCTTCATCCCACTTTAACAATAGATTTTCCGCAAATTGCAGTACATCATTGTGGCCCTGGATGAATAGAGTAGCGCACACTATGCACTTCTGGAAGAATTTGCTGTCTTAACTCATCTACATCTGGAACATAGATACGACCCTGACAACGCAAAACACCATCTCCACCTTGGGAGAAAACCTCTACTTTCTGATCCTGAACTAACTCTTTTAACTTGACAAGGCTGGAATTTCTATCTTTCTTTTCTTTCACCTCAGAAACTAGAGATGAATCTGAACTAATCTAAACCCATATATCACCCTCATCTGTATCGACTAAGCGAACCATAGTCTGGCAAGATGATGGACTTCCTGAGCTAACTTCTTCTTACTGTCCTCAACATGAGAAACACTACCCATGGATAGTCTACTGAAATCGTCGGCCACTACGTTGGCTTTGCTTGGATGATAGAGGAAAGTCATGTCATAATATTTCAAAAGCTCTAACCACCTTCTTTGACGAAGATTGAGATCTTTCTGAGAAAAGACATACTGAAGACTCTTATGATCTGTGAAGACATCTACATGAACACCGTATAGATAACGCCTCCAAATCATCAAGGCATAGTCTACGACTGCTAACTCAAGATTATGAGTAGGATAATTCTTCTCATGGGGTTTAAGCTGTCTGGAGACGTAGGCTATGACTTTACCATGTTGCATTAGGACACAACCCAAACCTACTCTGGATGTATCACAATACACTACGAACATATTCGAACCATCTGGAAGAGCTAGAACTGGAGCTGAGATGAGTCGAGTCTTCAACTCCAGAGAACTCTTCTCGCAAAGATCTTACCAATGAAACTTGACTTTCTTTTGAGTCAATCTGGACATAGGGGATACAATAGAAGAAAATCCCTCAACAAACCGTCTGTAATATCCAACCAAACCCAAGAAACTCCTAATATCTGATGGAGAGACAGGGTGAGGCCAGTTTCTTACTTCTTTGGTCTTTTGAGGATCTACTCTAATGCCATCACCGGAAACGATGTGACCAAGGAATGCTACTGACCTTAGCCAAAACTCATACTTACTGAATTTAGTGAATAGTTGATGATCTCTGAGAGTCTGAAGTACTGTCCTGAGATGGTGTACATGATCGCGCTCATTGCGGGAATAGACCAGGATATCATCTATGAAGACTATGATGAACATGTCCAAGTACTGCTTGAAAACATGGTTCATCAAGTCAATGAAAATGGCTGGGGCATTATAAGACCAAATGGCATGACTAGGAATTCAAAATAACCATACCGAGTACGGAAAGCTATTTTTGGAATGTCACATTCTCTAACTCTGAGCTGATGATAGCCGGATCTGAGGTCTATCTTAGAGAAATAACTGGTACCCTAAAGTTGATCAAATAATTCATTGATTCTGGGAAGAGGATACTTGTTCTTGACCGTGACCTTATTGAGTTGACGGTAGTCTACACACATCCTAAGAGAACCGTCTTTCTTTCGCACGAATAATACTAGAACACCCCATGGGGAAATGCTGGGTCTGATGAATCCCTTATCTAAGAGATCCTTCAACTATTCTTTCAGTTCTTTAAGTTCTGCTGGTGCCATTCTGTATGGAGGAATAGAGATAGGCTGAGTATCTGGAAGAAGATCAATACCGAAGTCTATTTCCCTTTCGGGAGAAATTCCTGGAAGATCTTCGAGAAAGACATCTGAATATTCATTCACTACTGGGACTGATTCAAGACTGGGAGTCTTGGAATGGGAATCCTTAACATGAACAAAATGATAAACACATCCCTTAGATATCATTTTCTGTGCTCGAAGGTAGGAAATAAGCTGACCTCTAAACACTAAAAGTACAACCCTTCTACTCAAGGACGGGTTTATTTAGGGACTAAAATTGGACTATTCTGTTACTACAGTCGACTGTTTCATAGCTGGAGTGAAGCCAATCCATGCCGAGAATGACATCAAAATCAGTCATCTCTAATTCGACTAAGTCTGCTGAAGTCTGAGGTATCATAACCGGGAAGTTCCTGTATACCCGCCGGGCTATGATAGTTTTACCCACTGGGGTAGAGACTGAAAAGGTCTCTACTAGAATTTTAGGACTGAATCCGAAATCAACTGTTATATAAGTAGTGACAAAAGATAAAGAAGCTCCTGGATCTAGCAAAGCATAAGCATGCACATGAAAGATCTGTAACATACCAGTAATTACATCAGGAGAATTTTCCTGATCTTGTTGGGACTGAAGAGCATAGAGACGATTTAGGTGTTGCCCACTAGTAGCACTGGTGGTGGCACCCTGCTGATTCGGGCAACTGAACTGAGCTGAGGAGCGGAGATGACTCTAATAACCTGATTGAGGGCAGTCTCTGACTTTGTGTCCTGGCTTGCCATAACTAAAACAGACATCACTACCAGCTCTGTAAGCACCCTTGTGGTTTTTACCACAAGTCTGACAAAGGGGATTAGTTTGGGCATTGCTAACATTGCCCTGAGACCTAGATCCTGGCACTTTATCTCTGTTACCCTCCCTAAACTTAGAAACCGGAGCACTGGATGAAGAAGGTGATGGAATTGATGACTTAGGATGAAACTGGGAATGGTTTCCTTCTTCTAATTTAGGCTAAGCGAAGTTGAAACTACCTATCTTCGCTCTCTTATTCTGCTTCTCCCTCTGCTTAATCTTCTGCTCCTCTATCTGTTGAGCATAAGTCATAAGCCTGGATAAAGTTATGTCACTGTTCAGCATGGCAGATCTACACTCATTTACCACACTATCATATATCCCTGAAGAAAACTTACTCATCTTGTCTCTACTATCTGTAACCACATTTGGGGCATATCTGGATAATTGAGTAAACTTAAGAGAACACTCTTTCACTGTCATATTGCCCTGCCTGAGGTTGATGAATTCTAGCACCTTATCCTCTCTAAGCTCTTGGGGAAAGAATCTGTCTAAGAATGCAATGACAAACTCCTCCCACTATATAAGACCTGTATCATCTGACCTCTCTGACTTCCACTGTTTGAACCAAGTATGAGCCACATCCTGCAACTGATATGCAGCTAGATCAACACTCTCAACAGTAGCCACACCCATGATGTATGTCACCTTATAAACCTGATCAATAAATTCTTGAGGGTCCTCATCTACCTTAGACCCGAGGAAGGACGAAGGATTCATTCGCGTGAAGTACCGAATCCTAGCTGCGGCTGAGTTGGCCACTGGGTTGGCTGGAACTATAGCTGGTCGTTCATTCTGAGTAGCAACTGAGTTAGCAAAAGTAGTGAATGTGGCCCTGAACTCCGCATGAGAAACATAATTGCCCAAAAGATCTTCGGGCTGAGGGGCTGACTGATTTCCATTTTCTTTTTTTAGGAGACATGTTCTGTAGAAGTAAGGGAGAAATAGATTAGACTGAGAAATTGACTTGAGATTATGCTCACTGGCACGACATGAATACAAAAAGAGGGGAAACTATTCCTAAAACATCTTATAGCCTCCTATACATAAATATGGTGCGCAACACACCAATGTACAAGACTCTACTAGATGCAACTTTTAGACTTCCTAGGACACTATTGAACAGGGCTCTGAAACCAAGTTTGTAACACCCCAAATCTGATACCCGAAATTCTATATGGTGCACATGACCCCGAAGGACCACAAGCTAACCCATGACTGATATCTATACCTGTATACTGCATAAAATACTTTATAATACGAAAACATAAACTGCAAGGCTATAAGGTTTAATACTGAACATGATCTGAATGATGTAACATCTATGTGGGGTAATAGAATACCAAAAATAAAACTGAACATACTGAAGTCTGAAATATGATAGTCTAGAAATCCTCAAGCTGACTGAACTGTCTGAGTAAGGAGTTGATGGGACATATCCCCAACTAACTCCAACTAATAAATTGATTAATCAGATAATAGGGAAATAATCATGTCCTTGAAATATGATGACTCACTTCTAACTCTGTCTTCGGATATCTAGAATCTACTATTGCTCTAGAGCTCGTGTCTCTGAACCTATGGTATAAGACACAATAACGCAAATACGTCAGTACTTTGAATATATTGGTATGCATGTGAGGTAGGCTGAATGCATGGGGTTTATATGCATGAACAATAATAATAACAGACTAACTATCATGAGCGTGAGAATACATGTATGAGACATAACAACTGACACTAATATTGTGATAACATGATTACTGAATCTGAATATAACTCATAACATAAGTGACTGTATCTGACAGTCCTGAATCTGATGGAACTATCTGAGTTCCGTACAATATATGAGTTGACTGTATCTGACAGTCCTGAAATTAGAAAAGCTATCTGAGTTCTATTACTGAGACTGATTAACTATATCTGACAGTCTTGATTCTATAACATAAAACTGTGGGAAGTAGTTATCTAACTGACATTCCCCTGATACACCATTATGGCTGAGTTGGGGTCCAATCTATAACCCCAATTGGAAAGGTATCAATACTGTGCCACCGGTAAGGACAAGCTGTGTGCGACCCTCATCTGATAGTGTCCCCTATACGAGAACGGTGGGGCCCTTATCTGAAAGTACTTATCCACCTCATCAACCCTCATCGGACAGTGTTGATGTATCAATCTATGCTGGATACATAGTTCTGGAACACAAAGATGACTTCTAAGAATCACACCCTCATTTGATAGTGTGTGTTCCCATCCTTGGGTTCACTCGGTGCTAATTCTTACTCCCATCTGAATAGACTCTGAACATGATTTACTAAACTGTCTATGGGCTGAGTTACTAAATTCCGTTGACTGATGGAAAACTACTGATATCTGACAACTGACTGAGTTCATGAGATCATGAAGATTTCCTGATTCATAAGATTGTCTGAAGTCTAAGGATCATAGCTTGACTGAGAGTATCGTGAAAACATGACATGGCTCCAGGGACACAACTAATGTTTCGGGTACAAGTACCCCCAGGACTCGAAAGAAGGAAACTGAAAAAGCATGACTTTCTTAATACATAATAATCACCATAATGCATTTACTAAAGCATTTCATCAAACATGTGATAGGCATAAGCTTGTACATACATGGGGATTTCATGACAACATGCTAGTTAGGCACTTTTTCTTCATTTAGTCATTAAATCAAACATATTGAAGGCATGGTACATGTAAACATCATTGTACAATAATTAAACATCATGGTCACATTCTAATTTCATCATTCAAGGTTTAGTCATAGGTTTGCATGAATCTATATCTATAATAATTAAAACCACATAGAAATTATCACCCATCTTAGAGTATAATTCAATTTCTCATTTATCAACATGAACAAGAATAGCCCAATCATGAAATCATAAAGAAAATCCATAACTTGAAGTTGAAAAGGGGATTCTTGGACTTTATAGACGAAAGGAGTCCATGAATGAATACTATGTATACCTTAGTTCATGATTTCGTGAAGATTGACGGTGAAACTTTCTTGGAATTGGATCTTTTATGAAAAACCTAGCTTGTTCTTGAGAGTTTTTTGAGAGAAGAGAGTGTATTTTGGGTGAAAAGTGGTTGAATCACGTGTTAAAAGTCTTAAATAGGGGTGGGAAGTTGACCTTTTTAACCCTGGACGCGTCATTTAATTTCAGTAAAATTATTCCAAACTGAACCCCTGGCGCGATGCGGTGCTATCGCGCCATGTCACTGGAATTTGACAATTGGGAAACTGAGGGATGGCGTGATGCAGAGACATCGTGTTGCCCCTTCTTTTGTAACCTGAAACTTTGGCGTGACGCAGGGGAAATCACGCTGAGACACTGGAAAACGAACAATTCTGAATTTGGGCCCTGGTGCAATGCGCCATAATCGCGGACCCTTACTGGAATTTTCCAGATGCCATTTCCCTTTGTGGCGCGGTACGCCACTGACTAATATGATGTTGTTTTACGATTGAAACTTGAAATAGTCATTACTTCTGACCCGGTTATCGATTTTGGGCGAATCTTATATCGATGGAAAGCTTATTGAATTTCCCACACGAAAAAAGTGAAAATCTTGAGAATTCCTCATGGAATAACCATCATTCAATTTAGAAGATAATACTAGATACTCTTGAGATGAAATTAGCTAGAAAAAAGTACGGGGTATTACAATAATGAAGAGGTGGTCTTCCAAGTATAAAAATCACTCAAACCATATTTAGACTATAAATACTTATGCATGATTACAATTATAGAAGTTAATGAGTGTGGGGTGGAGTGAAAACCACTCATGACCTCTCCGAACTATCTTATAGAGTTTCCCAAACTGCCTATTAAGCTTAAAGTTAAGAAGCTTAAAGAGGAACGTGAATAGGCTAGTATTGATACAGATGAAGACCTTGAGAGTACATACTCAAGAGGTCAGAAAATAGTGAGAAGATGAACTCCAAGAAGTGAAAAAATAATAAAGAAATATTGATAAAGTAGTGAAGTGGGTCATGCCGCAATACTAAATCTGGCGCTTCTTAGGTGGCAACCCAAGTTAAGGTAGGTACTTGATATTTATATTTTCATTTTATATCACTTATGTTTTTGTTTTGATGTGTCATAGGTTTATGAGAAGTCTAAGGACTTAAAACCTAACGAAGAATGGGCGTGGGGTCCATCGAACATAATTGATGATTAAGATGCTACTAGCTAGCCCTAGAGGCCTTAGGGATTATTTCTATCTTTACTTTTTAGTTATACTTTGGGGAATATTTTGATTGCTTAGGGTGAAGTGCTGCTATAGGATTTTCTTTCTTTTATTTCATATTGGTGTCTAGAACTTGCCTGGTGTGTGTGCATCAAGTCAAATAAAGAATGTGGGATTTAGGAGATGATATAGGCATTTCTTTGATAACCATATTCATACCCTCTTTTATCTACCCTTTTTAAACGATCTTAGTTGGCCCTATTGAGCTTTTAGCATATCCTTTGGTGGCCTCCTTTGTAATTTGTTCCCTTTATTTGATTGACTATAATTTGATCCAAAGCTCCCTTTCTTTGGTAGCCTACCCTAAAAGAGATATGTGAAGGTAGAGGTTGTGAAATCTTGGGTGTTGAGAAAAAAAGTCAATGTATAATATGATTTATTAAAGCTCTTAGGGAAGAGTCACTATTACAAGCCAGAATAGTTTCTACTCTTCCCTTAGCCAATATTACAATCCTTAAAGTCTTATTTGATCTTTAGCCTTAACATTCAGATATTGGTAGAGTACTACACTAAGGTCAAGCCTATGGTTCATCTTGTGTGACATGAGAATTCTTTGTGACAATGAGCATAAATTGATTATTATACCCATTTTTATGATAAATTGCACCTCGGTGAGTGAATATGAGTAACCTTGAAGTAGTGAGGGAACATGTTTAATGATAGTTAGGTGACTTGTAGGATTTCCTTGATTGAGTAATATACATGAGTATTCCAACTTGGTGGAGTCAATTCTTGAGGTTAGGATGTTTTGGAGTAGTGTTCATGAGTTTTCAAAAGTATATGACATGCTTAATGCAGATTTAGAAAAATGTGCAGTCATCGTAGCTTTAGCTTGAGTGTGTTACTTATAGAAGTAATGTTTGAGTCTTCCCTATATGGTACTTAATGTAAAGAGTTGTTTGAGGACAAACAATGATTAAAGCATGGGATGATGACCGTAGGTTGTTTTATGCATCTAAGTGTCATAATCTACGCTTGTTTAGCCTTGTATTTAGGACTTTTTATATGAGTGATGAGTTCATATTCATATAATTTAGAATAGAAGTGTCAAAATATTTGTTTATGATGTTTAAGGTGTGTTCAAAATAATAGTGGAATTAAAACAATCACTTAGAGTTTAGATGAGAAAACTAGTGTTACTAGCTTGAGCTATGTGTTGTTTGAGTTTATCTTGATGGATTAAGTTGTGATCTTAGATTTTTAGCTCTACTTCATTTACCAACAAGTTCCTTTTTTGTTAATTTCTACCTTTATTTTGATTTTAGTAAAAGGTTGACCAATACTGATAAGGATCTACCTATGAAGATGAAAACTAGTCTAAAAGAAGGGAGATGAAGACAAGAATACAAACACAACAATCAAAACTCAAGCAATGCATTAAAAAAAGGATATATAGTGAGACATCAATTATTACAAGAAGTAGAAACTAAAGTATGTATCAAACACTAGAACCCCTAAGACTTACAATAGTGTAACGACCTAAAAATTTGATGAAATATGTGAAATTTATGATTTTATATGATTTGACTATTATACCCCTCCTCGTAGTTTTAATATGATATTTTTGGGGTGTGGTAGTGATTGCTATAATTTTTTATGCATTTTGGTATCATTTATGCGATATTATAGTTTTTGATGGCTTTAAGAGCCTTATTTTTTACTTATGGGGATATCTTTTGATCCGTGCGATAGATGGACAAATGGACTGAGACAACAGCTCTGGAATATCGATTTTTGGCTAGGTATACCCTTGGTTTGGGTCTTGGTGCACCCGAAATAATTTCGAACTATTGATTGAAAATTTGAAAAATTGAAAATATGGGTGTGGGACCCACATTTGATCGAAACAACCTCGGATGAAAAATCCGACTTTGCCAGCATATCCGAAATGTTGATTTTATGGTTTTAGCATATTTGGTGTGATTTTACAACTTTTAAATCATATTTCGACCCTCGATTTGAAAATAGTGATTTTGGGTTTCTAGGGTCAACTTTGTGAAAACAATATTTTTTTAAAAAATCTTATATCTCCATCACATTTGAAACATCAAAATTTAGTATGATTGCATAGTTTGTTTGCATGTATCAGAATCCGAACGAATTCCAAACACCCTGTCGAAGTCCGGATTAGAATTAAAAAAATATCTTTTTTGCAAAAGTAGTGCAGAAAAATCTGCACTATTATACCAGTCTTTGGGCCTATTTTGCTTAGTTTTCATCTTTTTGCTTGAGAGTTAAACTCTAAAATAGTGTGGGAGCTTAAAAGTAAAGTTTGTGGGAGCTTGGGAATCTAGATTAACATCTATTTCTTGGTTTTATTACGGAGATAAGGTAAGAATTCACCATTTTCTTAGTAATTTCTTAATAAATTTTTCAAAATTTCAAAAATCTTAGGGCTTGATTTTAACTCCAATTTCACTCATTTTCACTTGAATAATTTTTTTGTCTTATAATTACTAGTTTTTCATCAATTTAACATTCAAAACAACCTTGATTCTTGTTTTTAACCTGGATTTTAAAGATTTTACCAGATAAAGTTTGAAAATAGTTTTTCTTCTATTGAAACCTCATTTTTTACTTGATTTGACTTGGGTTTTTAGTTGTAGATTCCTAAAAATATGGAAAACATGTTTTTGAAGTGAAGTTTTTATTTTTTCCTTCTTTTACGGAAACTCATTTCGGGGGTCCGTTTTGACCCCGAACCAAAAGTAGTCATTATGGGTGTTGTTGGTTTTATTTTGATGCATAAATTTCATATTCGTTATTTTTAGTAGAGTTTGATATAATTCTTGAAAAGTAAGATCGTGGGTTAAAGTGTGTGGACCAGTTTCGATATTCGGGGCAGGTTATGGCTTAGCTCTTTCAGACTGGGTTGGATAGTAAATTATAATATGAAATGCATGTTAAGGGAAAGAACTAATCATGAAAAATGGCTATCAATGTATTGTTCTTGTGTGGGGGCCTATGTGAAATGTATGACCGTGTGGGGTCCTATGTGATATTGATAGCCTTGAATACATGTAAATAATTGTATTGTGTTGTTTAAATGCTTAATGTGGTACCATTAAAGTATTTTGATTATATTCATACTTTATTTGCATATGAGACATGTGAAAATTCATGGATGAAACGTAAATAATAAGTGGATATTGGCTCATATGGTTGTAGAAATGTATCATTGTGGTTGATTGTGAAAATACATCACATGGATTGGTTGTGGAAATACTTATTTTGAATGGTTGTGAACATTGCATCATTATTCTCATGTCATCATATGCATTATTTCACTTGTTTATTTTACTGCTTTATATATACTTGTTGCCATATATGTGTACTTGATTTATGTCATATGTTATGAATGTGCTTTGAAAATACAGGAAACAATGGAATACTGGATATTGGTATCAAATATTTGATTTTATAGACCATCTCTGAAGGATCATGCCAGAGAAGAGTTGCGGATATTGGTGATCTTAAGGCTGTGTGCCAAACTTGAGGTTGTGTGCCAAACTTAAGGTTGTGTGTCAAACTTGAGGCTGTGTACCAATACCATGCATTATTATCATCATTATCTTCATCATCATATACATTGCACCCACTTTATTGTGTTTATGTTGTGTTGGAATTGCCATATTGAATTATCATCTACCTATTTATTCTATATCTTGACTTGTTAACGTCTAATTATTTTATATTACTTTAATTGTACTTGATGATCTTGATTATACATGTCCCTCTGTATGTGATATAGTGTATATTTGTATCCCTATCTTGTGTGTTGTTGTAATATATATGGACATTATTGAATTATTAGTACAAGCGATTTGGACTACCGTTATGGGACATTTTCTGATTGCAGGTGATGTGCCCTTAGTGTATATTTTTTATGCTTTATTTACTACTTTTCTTGGTCGTCCTATGATACCTACTGAGTACATGTGGACTATACTCATGCCTACTGCGCTCTTTCGGTGTAGGTCCTAGCTTGAGTGCGCCTCAGCTTGCTTGACTCAAGTGATTGTTGAAGCTTCCAAGATAGCGATTGGACATTCATGCGTTAGAAGTTCACCTCTATCTTTCTATAGTAGTTATGTCTTTATTAGTATTCAGAGATAGATATTATCCTTTTGTGGTTATTTTTCGGATGTATTTGACTCTCGAATTGTATTAGTAGTTCTTACACTATTGACACCTGATTTTGGGCATGATTGGTATTTTGGATTAGTTTTTTCCATATTGTTATGATTACTTATTTGGTTCGACTTTATCCTAGAAGCCTTACCTTGGGATATTTCATTCTTTATCTCTTTTCGTATCTGTTTGGGTGATAGGATTACTTGTCATGGTACACCGCGACAAGTGCTATCATGACCCTTATTTTTGGGTTGTGAAAAATTTGTATTAGAACAACCAGGTTTAACTGGTCTCAATGGTGTAAGAATGACATGTCTAATAGAGTCTCGTAGATTGGTACGTAGACGTTCGTATCTATATTTGAGAGGTTATATGATGTCTTTTGGAAACTTTTCTTATTTTATTCCTTATCATGTGAAGTTCTTTCATTCCTTGTGTTTTGGGTTGTGTTTCACTTTTTTTGTGTGGATGACATTTCTTATTTGGCCTATCAGTTGAGATTCATTGCTAGAATTTGGAGGAGGTCACTTGTGAGTTGTAGACCTTATGATTCTCCTATAATGACTTAGGATTAATTCGCCAAGGGTTTCCTAGAGAGATTTGTACCTTCTAGTTTGAGAGATCATATGCGGGACGAGTTTGATCATTTGGAGCAGGGCTCTATAACAATTTTTGAGTATGAGGCACACTTCCATGCCCTATCCAGATAATTCTATGATAGCATTTCCATTAAGTCTATGAAGATTTGAAAGCTTGTGAAGGGTTTGGATGTTTCTCTTTAGTTGGCTACATCTCAGATGGTTGTGTTTGGGGTTTTTTTCAAGAGTATAGTGGATCATACTAAGATGACAGAGGGTATTCTTAGTGTATCTCACGGATGCTCCAGGAAGGCGCCACGTTTTAGTGAGTTCAGGAGTTAGAAATCTCCAGGAAGAGATTTTAGATGTTCTCATGGATACCATGGTAGGCCAGTGGCATCTTTACAGAGTTTAGGTGGTGTATCTTCTAGTTTAGCATTTTAGGGTGGTCGTTCAGGCCTAGTTGTACCTTTTTCTATTGAGACTGGCCGTACAGGTCGTTATGTGTGTGATGAGATTTGCCATATGGATAAGGACTTTCCCCACTGGGTGATTTGGGTTACTCCTATTTCATCTGTGAGGGGTAGGGGTGCTACAAGATGTGCAAGTAGCAGAGGGGTTAGAGCTTGTGGGGCCACTTAGGCAGCTGGTGGTCATGAGCAGTATTATGCTATACTAGCCATATCTGAGACAGAGGCTTCTGATGTTGTGATTATAGGTATCATCCTATTTTTTAGACCTACATCTATATTATTTGATCCTGGATTGACTTTCTCCTATATGTCTATATAATTTTCTTTGGGTTTTAATTCTGTTAGTGAGCCTCTTACCATGCCTATTCGTGTATCACCCAGTAGGTGATTCTTTAGTGATGGATTGGGCACATCAATCTTATGTTGTGACTTTTTTTCGAGCATTAGACTTTATAGACTTGCTTGTGTTAGACATAGTCGATTTTGATGTTATTTTTGGTATGGATTGGTTGGCTTCTTATCATGTCGTCCTAGATTATTATGCCAAAACCGTGACTTAGGATTCGCCGAGTGTGCCAAGGATATCTTGGAAGGGTGTACTTTATTCGGGTCTTAAGAGGATTATATCTTGTTTTAAGGCTTGTAAATTCATTAAGAGGGGATGTTTATCTTACTTGGATCATATTCGTGACACCAGTGTTGTATCGCCTCCTTCCTTGGATTCGGTTCATGATGTCTGTGAGCTTATGGATGTGTTTCATACGGACTTGCCTAGAATGCCTTCGTATCGACAAATTGATTTTCTATTAATGTTGAGCTAGGCACCAAGCTTATTCTATTCATCCTTATAAGATGGAGACAGTAGAGGTGAACGAACTGAAGGATCAGTTGCAGGAGTTGTTGGATAAGATATTTATCCAACCTAATGTTTCATCTTGGGGTGCACATATCTTGTTTATGAAGAAAAAAATGGGTCTATACGGATGTGTATTAATTATGGATAATTGAATAAGGTGACAGTTAAGAATAAGTATCCTCTTCCACACATTGATAATTTGTTTGATTAGCTTCAGGGTGCTGCAGTGTTTTCAAAGATTGACTTGAGGTCCGATTATCACTAGTTGAGGATTAGATCTTTGGATATTCTGAAGATAGCTTTTTGGACTCGATATGATCATTATGAGTTCTTGGTCATGTCTTTTGGGTTGACCAATGCCCCTACCACATTCATGGAGTTGATGAACAGGGTGTTTCGATCGTATCTTGACTCATTTGTTATTGTGTTTATAGATTATTTATTGGTGTATTCCAAGAGTGAGGTTGAGCATGAAGAGCATTTGCGGATGGTGCTTCAGAGAGTGAGGGATGAGAAGTTGTGATACAGGTCAAATGGCCACCTTAAATTTTGATGACATATTTGGAGGCCAACACCTAAAGGCTCAAGACTTGGTCACCTCGAGAGCACAAGGATATGCAAGGAAGGCCCGTTTTGAACATGACTTAAAGCAATCCCGCGTGTGGAAGGCTGCTTGGATTCTTGCATTGTTGTTAACCCGAGAACCACAAGCCTTGAAGTATAAACTATCCTCAATTTTTAGAGCATTGAAGAGGTGTCATTCATTCAAGTCCAACACACCTTGGCATCCCCTTCATTAAGGGTATTTTGGACATCGCACATGGTGTATTTACACACTATGGCAGCCCCTCTCATTAAGGGCAAAGTGGTCTTTTTATCTTCTTTTGTAATATACTATAAGTAGGACTTTTTAGGTCTTCTCTCATTAGTCGTTGAATGATGAAAATATGAGATATTGAAAATCCTCTCTCTTGAGAGTAGAACACCTTAGTGTAATTCTTAGTTAGGGCTTGGACTAGCCATTGTAGCTTAGGGCTTGGAAAAGACAATATTGTTCTTTTCTTGGAAACGATGGATCTTTAGGTGAGTTGATTCCCTTGGCGGTCACCGTAAGAACTTGGTGCTTGTTAACGTATTTTGTAGAGGTTTTAGAGTTTAATATACTCTTTAGTTGCTACATTATGTGTTCTTTTTGTGTCAAGTTACCTATCTTCTTTTTCGTTTAAGTTTGTGATTGTTGTTTCCATTTGGTGTCTTGTCGTGTGGACTATTTTGCAAAGATTGTGGGCTGTTTTGTGCTCATTTAGATACTATTTGGTATCATTTGGTATCATAGAATGGCTTGATCTTGTTCCCACCAGATCAATCTTGGGCTCGTATACTTAAAAATAAAAAAAAAGTGTTAGAAAACTGAAAAATCAAAAAGAGGCAAATCTGTCCATTTTTTGTGTTCTTGGCTGAAATTGTGTTCTTGTTGTTGTTGTTGTTTTGGCCGAGATTTGTGTCTAGATAGAGGTGTGATTTGATTGTATTAGTTGTTTCTAAGTGTTAGTTTTGTCTTCACTAACACCCTTGAGTTTAGATCCAAGTTGAGCTTGAACATTGTTGTTGATATTGTTGTTACGGTTTCAAGAACTTGAACATTGTTGGTGTTGTTTTGTGGACCGAAACTTGAAGGTGGTTTGATCTCGTATTTTTGGTATTTTGTTGTGATTTTTAATCTTGCAAAAGTTTTTGTTGATTGTTGGAGGTTCAACGTGAGTCTAGGTTTTCAAACTTCTATTGAAAGTTCTTGTTGTTCTAGACTATCTTCATGTCTAGTTGCAAAAAAGCTCTTCAATAGTGTTGTTTGATCCAAAAGCCAAGTAGAAAGAAGTGAGGCCTTTGTTAGTCTTGTAAACAAATCCCAAAGACCTACCAAAAGGGAAAGGGGACAAAAATATCTACAAAAGACTTGGTACTAAAAGAGGGAAAAACACTTTTCTAGGTGTCCAAAAAAGGAAAGGGCCACCAACCCTTCAAAAAGGTGTCTTGCCCAAAAGGTGTAAGACAAGTCAAACCTTTTTGAATGTTAAAAAGGGCTCCAATCTTGATATTTTTCTTCCCCAAGGCCGAAATAACTTCTTCAAGAATTGAAAATTGAACCTAAATTTCAAAGTTGGAAAAATAAGAACCTTTCAAAAACCGCAACCAATCCTAGACCGCCACAACACCAATTTTTGTACAATATCGAAACTTAGGGCTCAAAATCTTGGATTCTTAGTTTCTTATTTTTGATTCTTATTTTCATTTTTTTATTATTATACTAATTGGCAACTAGTAAATACCTACTAAGTTGTAAATTAGTTTTTGAATACGTTTCTTTCGTGTCTTCGTTATTTGTGTACTTTTTTTCATTTGTAACTCATAGTAACTTCTTTGTTTCAAGTTCATAAGTGAATTTTGTTTTGTGTCTTGAGTCAATCAAAACAAGAATCCATTCCAGCAACCAAGTAGGATTGACATCTTATTGACTATCGGAGTATAAGCAACTTTCAATATTCGTCGCTCCAATTGTGAAAATCATAAAGGTGAGTGTATACGAGTGTTGGTGAGGAGATTTTACTACTAATCTTGTTTGTTTTCTTTTGTTTGTTGTTGTCTTTCTTTTTTTCGTTAGGTACCATGGTTGTCCATAATTTTAAGTCCACGTGTGATATCATCAATGACGTTCTTGAACATATGCAACGACACATTGAAATTATACACCAATTGTTACCCAAACTCTTTCCTCAAAATCCAATTGTCCAAATAACTTGCGATGAGATCTTCCCAAAGAAATTTGTTGCCCAAGCTTGTGACGGACTTTTACACCGAGGTAAATATGAACATACTTATGAACGTCAAGGTAAAATAGCTAACTGTTATACTTTAGTGCATGTTAATGATGGTCATGTGGCTAATAAATAGTTGATTGTGAGTAATAACCTACCTACATGTGAGTATGTTGATTCTTTGCCACTTGTGTATGATGTACATGTTGTGCAAGTGGATACACTAGTTGATCTAATAGATGACCGAGTTGACTCTTCTTGTAAGATTGACTTGTGTGCACCTAGTGTTGAAGCTATTGCATTGAATAAAAGTACATCGTCGTGTGAAAATTATGTTGACCAACTTATTTGTGAAATTTGTCCACCACTTAAGTATTTGTGTGATGTGATTAATCGAACTCAAGTGAGTGAAATACTTGAAAATGTTGGTCAACAAAATGGGAGTGAACCTGAGAGCCATTCTTGGGACAATCTTATCCTTGAAACCTCTTTAAAACTTGATATTGATCTTTTAGAGAGTGGGGAATTTACTAGTTCCAAATCTTCCCGTGAGATAGATCATTCTCTCTTTAGGTATAATGTCTTGTTTGAAGATGATATACACACTCCTAAGGAACCTAGTGGAGAAAATGATGGTATATATTGCCTTGAAGTCTATAGCCGATATGCTAATCCACTATGGTAAGAAAACATTTCTCCTAAAGATGAAAATCTCTTTTTGAAAGATGAGAGTACTCTTAAGGGAAAGAAATGTGTTGTCCTTCTTGAAAACTCGAGGGCAAAAGAGTCATTGACTCCTTGGGGTAATGTTTCTAAATTTGCATCCTTGCTTGACACACTTGTTCTTAAATTGCATGAATACCAACTTGAGGATGCCAAGTTGCCTATTTGCTTGAAGGAAAGAATGTGTATTTGTTTAAATGCTTTATCTTCACCCGTGTATACCTTTACACTTGGTTCTTTCCTATACTGCCTCTTTTCCTATGATGACATCCATTCTAGTTTTGGATTTGTATTATGTAGAGGTAGAAAACTTATTGGTTGGTCCACTTCTTCTAATGACTATGCCATGTATGTTTGGTGGACTTTAAGACCAATAGTGGCACCATATTTGATGAGGTCACTTGAAGGGGTAATGAAATAATTGTGCTTTGTGGTCCCTAAGTTACGGGTAGCCTTACCTTTGGGACTTCGGGATACTATTGAGTCCTTTGTAGTTTCTTTATCTCTTGATACTTGTCATAACCATGCCCTTTGTGATGTTTTTGCTAAATTTTCATGACTAACACAATGGATTCATGGTTATATTTCAAGTATGTTCCCCCTTGGCATGATGATATTTATTATTGTGCTAACACTAACCCTCATGCCTTGAGGAAGTTGTACTTGTTTGTCCTTTCTCTTATTTTGCAAGGTATGGATTCGAGGTCGAATCCTTTTCAAGGAGGGGAGGATCATACAAGTCAAATGGTCGTCTTACCTTTTGATGACATATTTGGAGGCCAACGCCTAATGGCTTAAGACTTGGTCACCCCGAGAGCACAAGGATATGCAAAGAAGGCCCGTTTTGAGCATGACTTAAAGCAATCCCGCATGTGGAAGGTTGCTTGGATGCTTACATTATTGTTAACCTGAGAACCACAAGCCTTGAAGTATAAACCATCCTCGATTTTGAGAGCATTGAAGAGGTGCCATTCATTCAAGTCCAACACACTTTGGCAGCCCCTTTATTAAGGGTATTTTGGACATCGTATATGGTATATTTACACACCATGGCATCCCCTCTTATTAAGGGAAAAGTGGTATTTTTATCTTCTTTATAATATACTATAAGTAGGACTTTTTAGGTCTTCTCTCATTAGTTGTTGAATGATGAAAATATGAGATATTGAAAATTCTCTCTCTTGAGAGTAGACCACCTTAGTGTAGTTCTTAGTTAGGGCTTGGACTAGGCATTTGTAACGCCTCAATTTTCTGAACCAAAACGCTACACGGTGCTCATGACCCCGAAGGACCACAAGCTAACCCATGACTAATATCTGTACCTGTAAACTGCATAATATCTCATAAAATATGTGAAAACATGAACTGTAAGGCCATAAGGTTCAATACTGATACATATCTGAAAAATATGGTATAACAATACCAAAAAGAAACATAAATACTGAAGTCTGAACATCTAATCTGACATCTAGTCCGAAAGCCTCTAATTGAACTTAATAAAGAGTTGAAGGAACATGTCTCCAACTAACTCCATGAACTAAAAAACTAATCTGAAATACTATAATAAAGTAATAATAATATTGTCCTCGAATGAAGAGGAGCACTGACTGCTAAAATATGCAATGCTACTTCTTCTCTGAAACCCATGCCTCTATACCTATAGCGTCAAATAAAACTCCATAGTGCGAATGTATTAGTACAACTGAATGTACTGAGTATACGAGTGAGGTAGGCTAAATGCAAAGGGTTTTATATGCATGAACAATGCTGACTGATATGAACGTGAGAATACATACATACATACATACATACGTAACTGTAACTAAACTCGTGGTGATACTGACTACTGAGTCTGAATACTGACAACATAAGTTTACTGATGCTAAGATACTGAATGAATGAGTTTACTGATATTGAGATACTGAATGACTGAGTTTACTGATATTCAGATACTGAATGACTGAGTTTACTGATATTGAGATACTGAATGACTGAGTTTACTGATATTGATATATACATTCACTAATAACTGAGGAACTGATACTATATTACTGAATACTAGGAGACTGATACTATATGACTGATAAGGGAATGATTGTTTCTGATAGTTCTAATTATGAAGAATTGATTTGATTGACCGTATATAACAGTCCTAAAACTGAGCTTGTGATAACATGACTACTGAGTATGAATACTGATGACATGTATTTACTGATAACATATCATGAATGATAACTAAATTCTGATAACTGATATATATGATAACATGAGTTCTAATAACTGATAGTATGAACGACTGTATCTGACAGTCCTAAATCTGATAAAACTAGTTGAGTTCCATACTGTATCTGAGTTGACTATATCTGACAGTCCTGATATCCTGAAGAACTATCTGAGTTCTTTTACTGAGACTGATACTGAAACTGTGGGAAGTAGTTATCTAACCAACATGCCCTAAATACACTATAATAACTAAGCTGGGGTCCAATCTCTGCCCTGATTGGAAGGGTGTCAATACCGCGCCACTAGTAAGGACAAGCTGTGAGTGATCCTCATCTGGCAGGTACTCTAATGAGAATGGTGGGAACCCTCATCTGACAGGTTAAGCCACCTCATCTACCCTTAACTGACAGGTATTGATGTCTCAACCTATGCTGGTTACATAGTTCTGGAATGCAAGGACTGCTTCTAAGAATCACACCCTCTACTGAAAGGTGAGTTCCCATCCTTGGGTTTGCTCGGTGCTGAATCCTACTCCCAACTGAATGACACTGAACTGATTATACTGAACTAATTTCCTATTTTATACTAGAATTAACTAAACTGTTATTGATTGTTCTGTTTAACTAAACTGAACATGGACTGAGTTTATTGAGTTTCGATGACTAACGGAACACTACTGAATTATGTTAACTGACTAAATGCTACTGAGTTCTGTTAGCTGACTGAGTTTACTGATGTCTGAACTGAATACTGAACATGGCTTGACTGAGAGTATCGTGAAAACATGACATGGCTCTAGGCACACAACTATATTTTTCGGGTACGAGTACCCCCAGGACTCGAGAAAGAAAACTGACACACATGACTGACTTGATCATAAGAGTAGAGTCCATAATTTATAATATCATAAGTAGGGATCTCATACTAAGCATGGTTATCAACAATGTATTACATGGAAAGGATTTCATATCACATGGAAGTACTTGCACAATCTTAATATCATGTAAATTGCATAATCATATTGGCAACACATACAAATAGCATGGAAGTTCATGTGGATTGCATGGTTATCATACATCTTGTTCATAAGTAGGATTTGCAAGTAAACATAGCATAATCTCATAAGAATAGTTCATGAGTATTCCAACAACATTTACAAGGCACATTATCAACATAGAAGTCATTGGAATGTAAGAGCATATCATGAATCCTTCACTTAGTCACAATTTAGCTATATTGCATGATTTCTAGTTTCTTAGTCATTTTATCAAACACCTTACATGCACATCTTAATCATAGGTGAAATCATCAAATTATACATCATGAACAACCAAATTTACATGTTTCCAACTCATATGATATCATGAATTCATAAAAACATATAAAGATTCCATCTTGGGAATCACCCAATATCAACAACATGGTCATCAACACCCAATAATATAGAAATCATACTTTATAATGAAAAAGAGGGGTTTTGATCTTTATGGATGAAAGGGATCCATAAATCAACATAACGCATACCTTAGTTCTTGATTTTTGGAAGATTGACGGAGAGATTCTTGAATTTGGATTCCCTATTGAAACCCTAGCCTTGTTCTTGAGAGGTTTTTGAGACAGGAGAGTATATTTTGCTTTAATTGAGCAAAAATCCTGTGTTTGTGGTATATGTAGGGGTGGAAGAAGACCAAAATACCCCTAGGGAAACAAATAAGGTCAAATCTATCCCTAATTGACTGTCTGATAGGCTGAAGTAAATCGATAATAACTTTTTACTCAGATGTATAAATTGGATGAAACTAATTGAATTAGAAAGAAGACTCAAAGATCTTTCCATTGATATATATCAGTTCTCCCAGTTCATTATATACAGGAAGTTATGATCATTTGAAGTTGACCCTGAAATGCTGAAAAAAATAGGGTACAAAGGCTATAAGAGGGCTCCGCAGCTCAAACGCCTTTAGCTACTGGTTCGGTCAAACAAACATGCCTTTATACTACTATAAAAATTCTAAAACTCACCCGTGATGTACTAAGAGTTTGACCGATCATAACACAACTTGAAAATAAAAAAATGGAGGTCGAAAAGGTCGCCAAATAAATCCCCAAAGTTTGAAAGTATAAAAATGAGACTAAGTCTTGAGAACTTAGCAAAATATTCTAAGTGTTAGAGCTTGTAAAGCTTAATGAGATGAATTTTAGACTTAGGATTTTACGGGGTCTTACACCATTGTAGCTTAGGGCTTGGAAAAGCCAATATTGTTCTATGCTTGGAAATGGTGGATCTTGAGGTGAGTTAATTCCCTGGGCGGTCACCATAAGAACTTGGTGCTTGTTAATGTATTTTGTAGAGGTTTTAGAGTTTAATATACTCTTTAGTTGCTATATTATGTGTTCTTTTTATGTCAAGTTACCTATCTTCTTTTTCATTTAAGTTTGTGTTTGTTGTTTTTGTTTGGTGTTTTGTCGTATGGACTATTTTGCAAAGATTATGGGCTGTTTTGTGCTCATTTAGATACCGTTTGGTATCAAGTTGTATGCTAAGTTCTCTAAGTGCAAGTTTTGGTTGGAGTCTGCTTCTTTCTTGGATTATATGGTGACTAAGAAAGGTATTTGGTTGATCCAGCCAAAGTTGCAGTGGCTCGTGATTGGGCTAGACCTATTCACCCACTGAGATTCAGAGTTTTGTTAGCTTCAGAGGTTATTATCGGCGTTTTGTTGAGGTTTTTCATCCATTGTAGCTCTATTGACCAAGTTGACCCAGAAGAATATTTCTTTTCAGTGGTCCGATGCTTGTGAGGCGAGCTTTTAAAAGCTCAAGGATTTGTTGACTTCAGCTCCTATCTTGACTTTGGCCAAGGAGGGCGTGGGTTTTACTATTTTTGGTGATTCTTCAGGTGTTGGGTTAGGTAATGTGTTGATATATGAGGGCAAGGTGATTCCATATGGATCCCGTCAATTAAAGCTTTATGAGAGGAATTATCCTACGTATGATTTGGAGTTATGCACATATGTGTTTTCCTTGAAGTTGTGGAGGCACTACTTGTATAGTGTTCATTATGAGATTTTCTCTGATCATCGTAGCTTTTAATACTTCTTCACCCAGCAAGATCTTAATATGAGGCAGCGTTGTTGGCTTAAGTTGCTTGAGGATTATGACTTGAATATTCTTTACCATCCGGGCATGGCTAATGTGGTTGCGATACCTTGAGCCGAAAGTTGACTAGCATGGGTAGATTGGCGCATCTTTTGACTCAGGGAAAGCCTTTTGACTTAGAGGTTCAGTCATTAGATAATCAAATGGTTAGATTTGATATTTCGACACCTCAAAGTATTTTGGCATTTGTGGAGGCTATATCTTCTTTGATAGAGAAGATTCGAGCTCATCAGTTTGACGATGTTGGATTGAGGTTAATTCAAGATAGGATGTTGAGTGGGGAGGCTAAGGAAGCCTCACTCAAGTCAGATAGAGTTTTGAGGATTGAGGGCCGAGTTTGTGTACCGAGAATGGGTAATTGGATTAGGTTGATCTTGGAGGAGGCCCATTATTCTAGATATTATATCCATCCAGGTGTGATAATTTGAGACAACAATATTGGTGGGGTGGTATGAGGTGAGCATAGCATATTTTATGGCTCATTGTCTATGTTGTCAACAGGTGAATGTCAAGCATATGAGACCTGGTGGTTTGATTTCAAGGTTACTCATTCTCGAGTGAAAGTGAAAATGGATCACCGTGGACTTTATGACTGGTTTGCCTCGTACATCTCATGGTTCTAACAGTGTTTGGTTCATCTTGGATTGATTGTCTAAGTTAGTTCATTTTATTGTAGTTCAGGTCTCATTCAGTGCTAAGAGGTTGGCCCATATCTGCATTTGTGAGATTGTGTGTCTTCAAGGTATGCAAGTTTCCATTATTTCAGATCAAGGTTTTATGTTCATTCCTCATTTTTGGAAGACTTTTTAGTAATAGTTGAGTACTCGGGTTGATCTTAGCACGACATTTCATCCCCAGGCTGATGGTCAGTCAAAGCATACTATTCAAGATTTAAAGGATATGCTCCGCACTAATCTGATGGATTTTGGTGGCTAGTGGGAGCAGCATTTAGCTTTAGCTGAGTTTGCATATAATAATAGTTACCATTCCAGTAATGATATGGAACCTTTCAAGGCATTGTATGGTAGATGTTTTTGCTCCCCGTTGGGTTAGTTTGAAGTTTCAAAGGTGAGACCTTAGGGTATGAACTTGCTTCGTGAGTCTTTTGATAGAGTCCAGTCATTCAAGATAGACTTAGAGCGGCTCAGAGTAGGCAGAAGTGCTATGCTGGTCATAGACTTCATGCCTTGAGATTTGGTGTTGGTGATCGTGTTTTTCTTTGAGTTTTACCCATGAATGGTGTGATGAGGTTTGGGAAGAGGGGAAAGCTTAGCTCCAAGTATATTGGTCTATTTGAGATTCTTTGGACTGTTGGTGATGTGGCTTATGAGTTAGCTTTGCCACCTAATTTATCAGTTGTTCATCCAGTTTTTTAGGTTTCTATGCTTCGCCTCTATATTTCTAATGAGTCTCATGTCATTCATTGGGAGTCGGTTAAGTTAGATGAGCGGTTGTCCTTTGTTGAGGAGTCGGTCTCCAATTTAGCTAGGAATGTTAGGCGATTGCGCTCTAGAGTTATCCCTGTGGTTAAATTTCAGTGGCGACATCGATGTATATATAAGTCTACTTGGGAGGTCGAGTCTGATATGTGTTGTTCTTATCCTCAGCTCTTCATTGATTCACGTATTTCGTTGCCTTAGTTCGAGAATGAACTATATATTTAGTGGTGGATGATGTAACGACCTAAAAAATTGATGAAATTTGTAATTTTGTATGATTTGACTATTTTACCCTCCCCGTAGTTGCATTATGATATTTCTGGGGTATGGGAGTTATTGGTATGATTTTTGATGCATTTTGGTATCAATTTGCGATATTATGGTTTTTGATGTCTTCGAGAGCCTTATTTTAGACTTATGGGAATATCTTTTGATCCGTGCAACGGATAAATGAACGAACTGCTCCAGTAGCTCCGGAATATAGATTTTAGGCTAGGTAGACCTTTGGTTCTGGTCCCGATGCACCCAAGCTCATTTTGACTTATTCATTGAAAAGTTGAAAAATTAGAAATATGGGTGTGGGACCCACATTTGATCGAAATGACCTTGGATAGAATATCCTAATTGGCCAGCAGATCTAGAATATCGATTTTAGGTGTTAGCATGTTTGGTGTGATTTTACGTCTTTTAAATCTCATTTCGACCCTCGGTTTGAAAAATTGTAATTTTGGGTTTCGAGGTCAACTTCCTGAAAATGATATTTTTTAAAAAAATCTGATATTTCCATCGCGTTTGGAACATCGAATTTAGTGTGGTTGCATAGTTCGTTTGCATGTGTCGGACTCTGAACGAATTCCCAACACCCCATCGAAGTTCGAATTAGACTAAAAAAACAACTTTTCTGCAAAAGCTGTGCAGAAAAATCGGCACTATTTATATTAGTTTTTGGGTCTATTTTTCTCATTTTTCATCTTTTCTCTTGAAAGTTAAACCCTAAAATAGTGTGGGAGCTTAAAAGTAAAGTTTGTGGGAGCTTGGGAAGCTAGATTAATATGTATTTCTTGGTTTTATTACGAATTTAAGGTAAGAATTCACCATTTTCTTAGTAATTTCTTGATAATTTTTTTCAAAACAACCTCGATTCTTGATTCTAACCCGAATTTCAAAGATTTTACCCGATTAAGCTCAAAAATGATTTTTCTTCTATTGGATCCTCATTTTTTACTCTATTTGACTTGAGTTTTAAGCTGTAGATTCCTAAAAATATGAGAAACATTTTTTGAAGTAAATTTTTTATTTTGCCTTTCTTTTACGAAAATCCATTCCGGAGGTCCGTTTTGACCATGAATCAAAAGTAGTCAATATGGGTGTCGATGGTTTTATTTTGATGTGTAGATTTTATATTTGATATTTTTAATGGAGTTTGGATCGTTCGTGAAAATTAAGGTCGTGGGTTCAAAGTGTAGCAGACCAATTTCGACATTCAAGGTAGGTTATGGCTTAACTCTTTCAGACTAGGCTGGGTAGTAAATAATGATATGAAATGCATGTTAAGGGTGGGAACTAATCTTGAAAAATGGCTATATATGTGTTGTGCCCGTGTGGCCGTCTATATGTGATATAATTATCAAAATTGAGATATTATGCAATATGTATGACCCTGTGGGGTTCTATGTGATATTAATAGCCTTGAATGCATGTGAATAATTGTGTTATGTTGTTAAAATACTTAATGTGGTACCATTGGTGTATTGTGATTATATTCATACTTTATTGGCATATGAGACATGTAGAAATTCATTAATTAAACAAAAATAATTAGTAGATATTGGCTCATATGGTTGTGTAAATGTATCATTGTGGTTGGTTGTGAAAATACATCATGTGGATTGGTTGTGGAAATACTTATTTTGAATGGTTGTGAACATTGCATCATTATTCTCATATCATCATACGCATCATTTCACTTGTTCGTTTTACTGCTTTATATATACTTATTGTCATGTATGTGTACTTGATTTATGTCTTATGTTATGTATGTGCTTTGAAAATACTGGAAACACTGGAATACTGGATATTGGTATTGGATATTGAATTTTACAAACCATCTCTAAAGGATCATACCGAAGAAGAGTTGTAGATATTGGTTATCTTGAGGTTGTGTGCCAAACTTGAGGTTGTGTGTCAAACTTAAGGTTGTGTGCCAAACTAGAGGTTGTGTGCCAAAACCATGCATTATCATCATCATCATCACAATCATCATCATCATTGTCATTATCATATACATTGCTCTCACTTTATTGTGTTGGAATTGTCATATTGACTTGTCATCTACCTATTTGTTCAATCTCTTGAATTGTTAACATCTAATTGTTCTATCTTCCTTTAATTATACTTGATGATGTTGATTATACATGTCCCTCATTATGTGATATAGTGTATATTTGTATCCCTATCTTATGTGTTGTTGTATTATATATGGACATTATAGAATTATTAGTGTAAGCGGTGTGGGCTATCGTTGTGGAACATTTTCTGATTATAGGTGATGTGCCATTAGTGTATATTTTGTATGCTTTATTTACTACTTTCCTTGATCGGCCTATGATACCTACTGAGTACAAGTGGACCATACTTATGCCTACTGCGCCCTTTTAGAGTAGGTCTTAGCTCGAGTGCGCCTTAGCTTGCTTGACTAGGGCAATTGTTGGAGCTTCCAAGGTACCGGTTGGACATTCATACGTCCGAATTTCACCTCTATATTTCTGTAGTAGTTATGTCTTTATTAGTATTCGAAGACAAATATTATTCCTTTGTGGTTATTTTTCTGATGTATTTGACTCTCGAATTGTATTAGTAGTTCTTACACTATTGACACCTGATTTTTGGCATGATTGGTATTTTGGATAAGTTTTTGTTGCATCGTTATGATTACTTATAAGGTTCTTCTTCGTTCTAGAAGCCTTACCTTGGGATATTTCTATCTTTTTCTCTTTTCGTATTAGTTTGGGTGATAGTCTTACTTTTCAAGGTACGCCGCGACAAGTGTCATCACAACTCTCATTTTTAGGTCGTGACAAATAGTAACACCTCACTCTTACGTAGATACAAGAGGGACGTCAATCTCCTCAAGCACCTATATTTCTAAACCAAAATGCAACACAAGTGAATCCACACTTATTTTTGCCCTAGTTCGGGTGGAACTCTCTCACATGATAGAAAATCTCACAATGTTTCTTCAATAATCCATATTCAAAAAAAACAAATAAAATAACCTAAAAAGAGTCTATTTTAATCTATTACAAAATTAAGATAAAATAACCAATATGCCCTTAATGTAAGGGGCGGCCATAGTGTGTTAAGACACCATGTGCAATCTCTAAATTACCCTTAATGAAGGGTCGATCTTGGTGTGTAAATTAGAGGGATGCCTTGGAGTGTTTTGTAGTGTGAAAGCTCTTCAAAAGACATTTTCACTTGTGCTCTCGGGTAGTCATCAAGGAAAGCCTCCAAGTAACCCTCCACACACAAAATTGTTCTATTGAATGTCCAAAACGGGTCTTCCATGCATGCTCTTGTGCCCTCGAGGTGACCAAAGCTTGAGTCTTTAAGTGTTGGACTCTAAGGATGTCATCAAAAGCTATGTTGGCCGTTTGGCTTGTATCATCCTCCCATTCTTGAAAAGGATTCGACCTTGAATCCAACCCTTGCAAAGCCAAAGAAAGGACAAACGAATATAAGCTCCTCATGGCATAAGGGTTAGGGTTAGCACAACAAATCATCTCAACATGCCAAGGTTGCACATATTTGCAATATAACCAAGGATCCTTTGGATCAAATATTAAAAAATTATTAATATATTCACAAAGGATTTGGTTATTCAAATCACCAAGAGATAAGGAAGCTACAAAGGTCCTAATGACATCAAATAATCCACCAGGTAGAACTACCATCATCTTATGAGCCATAAGACACAATGTAATACCCCAAAAAATCCAAACCAATATTAGAGCCATGTACCAAGATCATGCATAGTACATCATGGTTCTTTTATAGTTTTATGAGCATGTTATATTTATATTAAGGCTTCAAATAACTCCCAGCTATCAGACGAATAAAAACATTCCTTACGGATTGAATTCTTGAGAAGGATATTGGTATAGTCAAGTTCCAACGAGAATATCTCTCATTATACTTGGAATTTTTTATATAATTACCTATCAACAAATAGATAATTGAATTATCTTTCCAACGGTACCAATTTCACCTAAATCCGATATCGGAGCAAAGACTTATTCCTATTTTACTCTAGCATATCAGGCTGGAAACAGTGTGACGACATTCGTGGAAGCTTACCACATTTGTGACGCCCTACCATGAAGGTCGTCAGCCTAAGGAAGAATCCAGGTCCTGTGTGACGACATTCGTGGTATCTTACCACATTTTTGTCGCCCTACCACGAAGGTCGTCACCCTTAGGCAGAATCCAGCTCCTGTGTGACGACATTTGTAGTAGTTACCACATTTGTGATGCCCTACCGCGAAGGTCGTCAGACTTAGGCAGAAACCATCAATTCCAGCTCCTGTGTGATGAAACTTTTGACGATTTACCACATTTGTGATGCCTTGTCACAAATTTTGTCAGACTTGATTTTCAGCAACTGGTAATTTATTTCATAAGGGTATTTTGGTCATTTCCTTCACCTTCCACGACTTATAACCCTAAAGAAGCATAATTTTTCCTATTTTTCTTCAGTTAAGCATCTTAAAAACCCTCTCTTACACTCTCAACCACAAGATTAGGGTTTTCTCTCAAAAGCAAGCCTAAGGAATTCTTCAAGAACCTTCAAGAAGCATTAGATCTCTTTCAAGATCAAGCTTTAAGGTATGTGTAGTGTTCATCTATGGATCCAATCCGTTCATAGAGCTCAAGAACCATGTTTTAAATATTATTTTGTAAACTTTTTGTGGTGATATGAGTATGTACATGTTCATGATTGTTGGTTAAGTTTCAAGATGATATCTAGCGGTGTTTTCATGGAATATATATGCTTGTTAGTTGAAAACTATGAACCTTAGATGGTGTAAAATGGTACAAGTTATGAAACACACCTATGCCTTAAAGATTGCATGCAAGGTGTTTGATAAAATGCTTAGGATGCTAGAAATTCATGTTTATATGGTTCCATGATGTCTAAATGACAAGTCCATGTTAGCTATATACTTTAATATGAATTCCATGCTTTTCATATGTTGCTATTGTTGTGGTATGAAGCATGTATGATAATGGATATATACAATATGCACATGAAATGTAGCTATGCACTCCCTACCATGATTAATATGTTGAGGAACTACATGATGTATAATATCCTCTATTTATGATAATGTGAATTGTAGACTCCAATCTTATGATCAAGTCAGTCATGTTGTGTCAGTTTCCTTCCATTGAGTCCTGGGGGTATTCGTACCTGAAAATATAGTTGTGTGCCTAGATCCATGTCATGTTATCACGACACTCTCAGTCAAGCCATGATCTATAGAATTCAGTCAGTCATGTGACGCAGGAAAAATCCAGTAACCTCAGTAATCTCAGTAGTTCAGTAATCTCAGTGATCTCGTACTCAGTAATATCTGTAACCTCAGTAACTTCAGTACTGTCAGCCATTCCTCAGAACTCAGTACATCCAGTCAGACGTCGGAATCCAGTAAACTTAGTTTTAGCTCCGCTAAATAATACCACTAGTATCAGTCTAGTTAATCAGTATCAGTTCAGGAAATCAGTTCAGTTTGGTTATTCAGTTCAGCCCAGTTATTTAGTTCAGTGTCTTTCAGATGGGAGTAGGATTTAGCACCGAGCGAACTTAAGGATGGGGGCTCACCCGCTAGAATAGGACTGAGATCCCTAGAAGTAATCCCTAAGTTCCAGAACTATGTTGCCAGCATAGGTACGAGATGTCACCCGTTAGATAGGACTGACATACTCAGGGGTCACCCGTTAGCACATTTATATGTATAGGACTGATCCCAAGAGTCACCCGCTAGATTAGGACTGACTCCACAATAGATGTCTTTACTGGTGGCGCGGTACTGACACCCTTCCAGTTAGGGCACAGATTGGACCCCAGTCAGCTTAGCTTGGGGCATGTCGGTTATATGAACACATCTCACAGTTTTAGTTACAGATTCAGGACTATCAGATATAGTCAACTCAGCTTAGCAGTACAGATTTAGTACTGTTAGATACAGTCAATGCTTATCATTGTAAATAGACTTCAAGATCACCCATTAGCTAGGAATGATCTCAACTATGATTAATCAGTATAAGAATCATCAGATTTAAAGATCACCCGCTAGATAGGACTGAGCTCAAATTTAGTTACTCCATATAAAACAGAACTCAGATAGTTCCATCAGAACTTAGACTGTCAGATATAGTCACTCAGTATCACTTACATCGGTTAGGCCGATCATCACAGTCATATCAGTTATATCAGTTTTCTGAACTCATGTATCAGTCATAACAGTTATCAGAATTCATGATATTAGTATTCAGCTTTAGGACTATTAGACACAGTCAACCAGACTAGTTCTTCATAATTCAAACTGTCAGAAATAGTTGTTCATCTATTCAGTATCTCAGTATCAGTACACTCATGTTGTCAGTATTCAGACTTAGTATTTAGTATCTCCACGAGTTCAGTTACAGTTATGTATGCATATATGTATCCTTACGTTCATATTAGTTAGCATTGTTCATGCATATAACCCTTTGAATTTAGCCTACCTCACTCGTATACTCAGTACATTCAGATGTATTAACGCATTTGTGCTATGGTGCTTTCTCTTATGTTACACCATATGTTCAGAGACACGAGCTCCAGATCAACAGTAGCATTCCAGTGTTCAGAGTTTATAGTGAGTCCTTCTCATTCGAGGACGATATGAATATTGCTACATTTACTATTCGGTTGCTAGATGGAGTTAGTTGGAGACATGTTCCTTTAACTCCTTATTCAGTTCAGTTAGAGGCTTTCAGACTAGATGTCAGATTAGATATTCAGATCTCATTATTTTTAGCATTTATGACTTATTTTGGTATTGTTATACCTTTTTCAGACATTTTTTTATCAGACGTTAATTCATTTCAAACCTTATGGCCTTTCATGTTTATGTTTCCGTATTTTATGATATATTATGCAGTATACAGGTACAGATATCAGTCATGGGTTAGCTTGTGGTCCTTCGGGTTCATGAGCACCGTGTTGCATTTTGGTTCAGAAAATTGGGGTGTTACCAACTTGGTATCAGAGCCTAAGGTTCAATAGAGTCCTAGGAAGTCTAAAAGCTGCATCTAGTAGAGTCTTGTACATGCTGGTGTTGTGCACCACATTTATGTGCAGGAGGCTATGAGATATTTTAGGAACAGTTTCCCTTCTTTCAGTATTCATGTCGTGCCAGTGAGCATAATTTTAGTCTAATCCATTTCTCCCTTTCTTCTACAGACATGCCTCCTAAAAGAAGAAATGGAAATCAGTCAGTCCCTCTGCCCGAAGACCCTTTAGGTGATCATGTTTCTCATGCGGAGTTCAGGACCGCATTTACTACTCTTGCTCAGTCAGTCGGTACCTAGAATGAACGACCAACTATCGTTCTAGCCAACCCAGTGGCCAATTCAGCTGCAGTTAGAATTTGGGACTTCACCCGAATGAATCCTCCTTCTTTCACAGGGTCTAAGTCAGATGAGGACCCACAGAAATTCCTAGATCAGGTTCAGAAGGTGACAGATGTTATGGGGGTTACTACTTTTTAGAGTGTTGAGTTAGCCACATACCAATTATAGGATGTCACTCATAGTTGGTACAAGTAGTGGAAGTCAGAAAGGTTAGATAATGCAGGCCCTATAGAGTGGGAGGAGTTTTCCTCTGCTTTCCTTGATAGATTCTTTCCGCTAGAGCTTATAGAAGCTAAGGTAATAGAGTTCATCAACATCAAGCAGGGCAGTATGATGGTAAAGGAGTATTCTCTCAAGTTTACTCAATTAGACAGATATGCCCCTCATGTGGTTGCAGACGGTAGAGCTAAGATGAGTAAGTTCGTGTCAGGGGTGAATGATAGTGTGGTAAACGAGTGCAGATCTGCCATGTTGAATAGTGATATGACTTTAGTCAGACTTATGACATATGGTCAGCAGATAGAAGAGCAGAAGATTAGGACGAGAGAGAGACAGAGTAAGAGAGCAAGGACCGGTAGTTTCAGCTTTGCTCAGCCTAAGTCACAGGGTGGTAACCATTCTCAGCATTGTCAGAAATTTTCAGTCCCAGCTCTATCCTCAGCTAGTGTACCAGCACCTAAGTCCAGAAATGACCGTTATGATGAAGCTCCAGGCTCTGAGGCCCAGGGTAGTGAAAATAGAGGTCTTACTTATCCACTTTGCGAAGAGTGTGGTAAGAATCATCTAGGTGCATGTATGGCAGGCAGTGATATATGTTTTGGGTATGGAAAGCCAAGCCACAGGATGTGATAGTGCAGAGTTCTAGCACAGAGGGGTAAGGAGTTGCATCAGCAAGGTACCAATAGTGGTCAGCGTCAGAATAGACTTTATACACTCCAGACCCATCCTAATCTAGAAAGTTTCCCTGACTTAAATTCGGGTATGTTACCAGTCTTTCATTTTCATAGTATGCATTGTTAGATCTCTTTCTCTCATTCGAGCATATGTTTCAGTATGAGTTAGCTAGTAAAGCCAGGAAGTCAGTTTAGCAATCGAGCAGTCAGATTTTTATAGCTTGTTTTCTCATCCTTTCATCTATTCATGCTATCCAAAATCTCAGAGAAAGTAACTATTTCAAGGTAGAACCTCCTAGTAGTTGCAAGTTCAGTTCATCTCATGCATCATGCATTAGTTTCAGACTCCCAAAGTTTAGTTATAATCTAGTTCGTAGATACCCTGTGCATCACCCAGTATCTCCGTAAGGTAAGTGTTCTTAGAAGGACATAACATCCCAAGAGGGAGATACCCCACTTTCTCTTAACGCTCTCATGCCTTAGATCCTTCAATTTCTCCTTGCATAACGAATTCAGTCTAGAATAGAGGGTACTCATAAGTTGACCTTCAAGTTAGACCTCAACTGTAGGTCAAGTATTTAGAGGTTCAGTTCAGTTCATGATGTTCAGTCCATATGTCACGTAGCAGAATCAGTCATGTTCTCATGTTTCATTTCAATCTTAGTGCCTTTACTATTACATGTTCAGTCACATGTTCGTGAGTCAGTTCAGTCATGTATTCATGCATCAGATATTCATGGTTAACTTATCAGTACTTTCAGTCATGCATTCACGTATCATGTCAGTCATATAATCATGCATCAAATATGCATGGATTCAACTTATCAGTTAAGCATCAGATATGCATTCTCAGTTTGAGAAACTCAGTTTATCGAAACACTCAGTCCTACATTCATAAATCAGCTACCCATGCATCAGATATGCATGTACAGTATGATATACCCAGTTTTCACTTATGTCAGCCATGAATTCATGATCAGTCATTCATGCTATATATTTGTGTAAGTTGTCTTTTCTCTCATCTCAACCAGTATCATTCGAGGATGAATGTTCCCAAGGGGGAGATATTGTAATACCCAAAAAATCCAAACAAATATTAGATCCATGTACCAAGCTTATGCATAGTACATCATGGTTCTTTTATAGTTTTATAAGTAGGTTAGATGTATATTAAGGCTTCAAATAACTCCCAACTATCAGACGAATCAAAACATTCCTTACCGATTGAATTCTTGAGAAGAATATTGGTATAGTCAACTTCCAACGAGCATATCTCTCATTATACTTGGAATTTTTGATCTCATGACCAATCAAAAAATATATAATTGAATTATATTTCCAACGATACCAATTTCTTCTAAATCCGATATCGGAGCAAAGAGTTATTCCTATTTTACTCCAGCATGTCAGGCTGGAAATAGTGTGACGACATTCGTGGTAGCTTACCACATTTGTGATGCCCTACCACGAAGGTCGTCAGACTTAGGTAGAATCCAGTTCCTTTGTGACGACATTTGTGGTAGCTTACCATATTTGTGATGCCCTACCACAAAGGTCATCAGCCTTAGGCAGAATCCAGCTCCTGTGTGACGATATTCGTGGTAGCTTACCACATTTGTGATGACCTACCCGAAGGTCATCAGACTAAGGCAGAAACCATCAATTCCATCTCTTGTGTGATGATATTTTTGATGGCTTACCACATTTGTGACGCCTTGTCACAAATGTCGTCAGACTTGATTTTCAGAAACTAGGAATTTATTTCATAAAGGTATTTTGGTCGTTTCCTTCACCTTCCACGACTTATAACCCTAAAGAGGCATAATTTTTCTTATTTTTCTTCAGTTAAGCATCTTAAAAACCCTCCCTTACACTCTCAACCACAAGATTAGGGTTTTCTCTCAAGATCATCTCCTCAAGAGCAAGCCTAAGGAATTCTTCAAGAACCTTCAAAAAACATTAGATCTCTTTCAAGATCAAGCTTTAAGGTATGCATAGTGTTCATCTATGGATCCAATCCATTCATAGAGCTCAAGAACCATGTTTTAAATATTATTTTGTAAACTTTTTGTGGTGATATGAGTATGTACATGTTGATGATTGTTGTTTAAGTTTCAAGATGATATCTAGCGGTGTTTTCATGGAATATATATGCTTGTTAGTTGAAAACTATGAACCTTAGATGGTGTAAAATGGTACAAGTTATGAAACACACCTATGCCTTAAAGATTGTATGCAAGGTGTTCGATAAAATGCTTAGGATGCTAGAAATTCATGTTTATATGGTTCCATGATGTCTAAATGACAAGTCCATGTTATCTATATACTTAAATATGAATTCCATGCTTTTAATGTGTTGCTATTGTTGTGGTATGAAGAATGTATGATAATGGAGATATACAATATGCATATGAAATGTAGCTATGCATTCCCTACCATGCTTAATATGTTGAGGAACTACATGATGTATAATATCCTCTATTTATGATAATGTAAATTATGGACTCCAATCTTATGATCAAGTCAGTCATGTTGTGTCAGTTTCCTTCCATTGAGTTCTGGGGGTATTCGTACCCGAAAATATAGTTGTGTCCTAGAGCCATGTCATAATATCACGACACTCTCAGTCAAGCCATGATCTATAGAATTCAGTCAGTCATGTGACTCAGGAAAAATCCAGTAACCTCAGTAATCTCGGTAGTTCAGTAATCTCAGTGATCTCGTACTCAGTAATATCTGTAACCTCAGTATTCAAAGTCAACCTCAGTAACTTCAGTACTCTTAGCCAGTCATTAGAACTCAGTACATTTTGTCAGTCGTTGGAATCCAGTAAACTTAGTTTTAGCTCCGCTAAACAATACCACTAGTATCAGACTAGTTAATAAGTATCAGTTCAGCTAATTAGTCCAATTCGGTTATTTAGTTTAGCACAGTTATTTAGTTCAGTGTCTTTTAGATGGGAGTAGGATTCAGCACCAAGAAAACCTAGGGATGGGGGCTCACCCTCTAGAATAGGACCTAAATCCCTAGAAGCAATCCCTAAGTTCCAGAACTACGTTGCTAGAGTAGGTATGAGATGTCACCCGTTAGATAGAACTGACATTCTCAGGGGTCACCCATTAGCACATTTATAAGTATAGGACTGATCCAAGGAGTCACCCGCTAGATTAAGACTGACTCCATAATAGCTTTCTTTACTGGTAGCGCGGTACTGACACCCTTCCAGTCAGGGCAGAGATTGGACCCCAGTCAGCTTAGCTTGGGGTATGTCAGTTAGATGAACACATCTCACAGTTTCAGTTACAGATTCAAGACTGTCAGATACATTCAACTCAGCTAAGTCGTATAGATTCAGTACTATTAGATACAGTTAATGCTTATCATTGTAAATAGACCTTAAGATCACCCCTTAGCTAGGACTGATCTCAACTATGATTAATCAGTATTAGAATCATCAGATTTAAAGATCACCCACTAGATAGGACTGATCTCAAATTTTGTTACTCCATATAAAACAGAACTCAGATAGTTCCATCAGAACTTAGACTGTCAGATACAGTCGCTCAGTACCAGTTACATCGGTTAGGCCGATCATCACAGTTATATCAGTTATATTATTTTTTTGAACTCATGTATCAGTCATATCAGTTATCAAAATTTATGATATCAGTATTCAGCTTCAGGACTGTCAGACACAGTCAACCAGACCAGTTCTTCATAATTTGAACTATCAAAAATAGTCGTTCATCTATTCAGTATCTCAGTATCAGTACACTTATGTTGTCAGTATTCAGATTTGTTAGTCAGTATCTCCACGAGTTCAGTTATAGTTATGTATGCATGTATGTATCCTCACGTTCATATTAGTCAGTATTGTTCATGCATATAACCCTTTGCATTTATCCTACCTCACTCGTATACTCATTATATTCAGACGTACTGACACATTTATGCTATGGTGCTTTCTCTTATGTTACACCATAGGTTCAGAGGCACGAGCTCCAGATCAGCAGTAGCATTCCAGTGTTCAGAGTTTGCAGTGAGTCCTTCTCATTCGAGGATGATATGATTAATGCTACATTTACTATTCATTTGCTAGATAGAGTTAGTGGGAGACATGTTCCTTCAACTCCTTATTCAGTTCAGTTAGAGTCTTTCAGACTAGATGTCAGATTAGATATTCAGATCTCATTATTTTTAATATTTATGACTTATTTTGGTATTGTTATACCTTTTTCAGACATTTTGTTATCAAAAGTTTATTCAGTTCGAACCTTATGGCCTTTCATGTTCACGTTTCCTCATTTTATGATATATTATGTAGTATACAGGTACAGATATCAGTCATGGGTTAGCTTGTGGTCCTTCGGGTTCATGAGCACCGTGTAGCATTTCGGTTCAGAAAATCAGGGTGTTACACACAATTATTTCTTTATTTCTTCAAGAGACCACACCAAGGGTGGTGCTTCAATTGGTTATAAATTACACAAGATCCATATAGCATTATCACTCACACAAGTTGACAAACCAACAAATTTCTTACCTCTATGTAGCACAAAGCCAATATTAGCATGGATGTCATCATAAGCAAAATGGTAGTATAGAAAGGAATCAAGTGTAAAGACATACACGAATGAAGAAAAATCTTTTAAGAACATACACATTCTTCCTTTCAAACAAATAGACAACTTGGCATCCACAAGTTGGGAATCACTCAACTTTAGTACAAGTGTGTCAAGCAAGGATGCATATTTAGAAGCATTACCCCAAGGAGACAATGAATCCTTTGCTCTCAGGTTTTCAATCATGATACCACAACCACCATCAATTTTAAAGGAATAATCACCCATTGATTTTCTTAAATATCCAAGAAAGTCAAAACTTTCACCACCCAATGGGCTATTCCTTTCCAAGATTACACAATCCTTACCCTTAAGAGTACTCTCATATTCCAAGAAAAGATTTACATCTTTAGGAGGAATGTTGTCACACCAAAGTGGGTTAGAATATAGGTTATGGCCTTCAATACAAGCTATACCTTCAATGTCATTCTACCACTAGGTTCATTAGGAGTGATTATAACATCTTCAAACAAGATATTATACCTAAAGAGAGAGTGATCTATCCTGTGGGCAGATTTGGAACAAGTAAGTTCTTTACTCCCTAAGAGATCATTATTAAGTTTCAAAGATGTTTCAAGAACAAGATTATTCCTATGATCCAAGAAAACATTATAATCTTTACCATAAGACAAGCTCACGGGTTCACTCCTATTCCTTGGACCAACATTTTCATTTACATAATTTCTATAAGCAAAACTAATAATTAGACTTTCATCACACAATATGCTTAAAGAATCATCTCAAATATCGTGATCAACTCACTACTAAAAATTACCCCTATGGTGACGGTTGTAAAACCATTGCAATAGATAGAAAAATCATTGCCATAGCTCTACCGCAACGGTTCAACAAGCGTCCCATAGGTGGGAATTGCGATAGGTCTATGGCAACAATTTATGAGATGGTTGTCTGAACCGTCGCCATAGGTCAAGCTATGACGACAGATTCAGACAACCGTCGCCATAGCTTGACCTATGGCGACGGTTATTTTTTGACTTATTGAGATGACTATTTTTATCTATTGCAACGGTTACTAACCACTGCATTAGAGTCTATTGTAACGACATTAAATCATTGCAATAACATCTATTGCAACATTTTTGTTATTTTATTGCAATGTTTTTTGAGTACTTATTACAACACCTATTTTCATCTATTGCAACGGTTACTAATCATTGCAATAGATTCTATTGAAATAGTATTAAACTGTTGCAATAGCATCTATTGTGATTCTTTTTGACTACCTATTGCAATGGTTTATTGATTTATTGCAGCAATTGTTGCCACATGTTATTAAATTAAAATGATTTATATAAATACTCACTCGTATTAATGTAAATTTTTATTTACATACATAATAAAATATAACACAATATATATACATCACAAAACAAAATGTTTCATTAATAATCTCATAATCCAAAATATGCAACAAGCTAGTAATATAAGTTTTTATATAGTTGCAAGTTCAAGTCGCGATAAGTTAATGTCTTCATAACTTTATTCATCTCTTTATTCATTTTGGATACCTATAAAAAGAGAACAAATAATATAAATTAGCACTTGAATGACAAACTTATACTAATACCAAACTAATGACTGCATGAACAGATTTTAACCACAATCACAGTGGGCAATGATCATCTCAAAATTGAAAGATTTATAAGCATCATCATAGCCCCTTTAATAGTAGAATGCATACTAATGAAACACTTTCCAGTTCCACTAATAATGAGAGTGGATGAATTGAGGTGAATTTGATGAAAATTTATTTTTTTAAAGGAAATTGAAGTGTTATGTTGCTCTTAGGGGTTGTTAGTCTGTTGGAAAAGGAGAGAATCGTAGAGAAAGCAGAGAGGGACAACCATACTTGAAAGAAATAACATACTCTCATTTGCCTAATTCTTGCCATTTATGGGCTAGACCAAGAAGAGAACTTTTAATCGAAAGGCTCATGTATTGCATTTAGGAATATGACCTTCTTTTTTCACGACAAGGGGAAGTAGTATTCACTTTCTTTCACCATTGTCCTCCTCAAAGGCAACTATAAGAGATTATCCATATTTTTTAGATATCTAGCTATGAAGTAACATCCTGAGTTATGAGTACATAGGCAGGCTCAGATTTTTCATAAGATCAGGTAAAGGAATAGGACATCGCCACGGCTGCAAAAAAGAATAGCATGCTTGAAAGAGAAGGCTCTGCTTAAGCCTTACTGGGTTACCCTATCAAGATATGGGCCCCAAAGGCTTAAACCCAATAAATCTTCACAACCTACAAATAAGCAACGACAATGATGCTCATGTGATTTAGATTTGTAAAAAGGAAAAGATAATGACCAAGAAAGAAGAAGCATATAAAGCAGGGGATGTAGCTCAGTTGGTAGAGCACTTGCTTAGCATGTGAGAGCTACGGGGATTGACTGCATCTTCAATCATTTTTCTATTTACTCTTTTAACTTAATGAAAAAAAGAAGAAAGAAGCAAATAGTTGGTAGGAGAAATAAAACAGATTAGGAATAACCATGAGAGCGCCAACTAAGCATGAAAGAAGGGTTGTTGCTTTGACTATAGAAGAACACAAACATATCACAGGCATGCATATGGGAGGCAACACCCTTAGAAATCCCTGCGCATACTCATGCTTTATTGAGTTTAGGATTCCAGTTTCCATTTATGATGTAGAAATAAGGCCAAAGCATTTGTCAACAAAAGAAACAAAAAAAAAAGACCAAATAAAATGAAAGGGTTAGGACATGAAGGCAATGCTTGTGTATGAAAGAATATTCTAAATCACAGGACGTACTGGGATGCAAAGTCAAGATACGGGAAGGTAGTTTGCATATTCATTTATTAAGCACAAAATAGAAAGAACTAGAAATACTATTACGACCCCTTTCACTTGATCAGAAGCATCAGCCGCATTCCCCAATAGATTCTAAGAAAGAATATCGAAGTCAAGGCAACAAAGAATAGGGACCCAGCAGAAATGAAAAAAGAACCATTAGATCAGTAGACATAATCAAAAACAAAGACGGAACACCCAAAAACTAATTTTATTATCTTTCTTTCTCTCAATAAAGGCTAATGCTTTTTGAAACTAGGAAAAAGAATCATTAGTAAAGCAGAGATAGGAATTTAAGCTATTCTACAGAACTTCAGTCAACACCGGTCTCCCATTACAAGACTCAAAAAAAATTTCCTCTCCTATTATCAAATGGAAAACATAAAAAGACATATTAGTTTGTATAATCACAAAGAAGAGAGAATATTTCCAGTAAAATCTATATAAATGAAAAATTTATGAGCAGAGTAGGTTGATAAGAATTTAAGACAACAAATTAGAGTCCATTTGTTTGGGTTTTCAACTAAGAAGCGTAATATCCTACAACACATATCCATAATTCTAGGAAAACACAAACATATTGTCTAGCATAAAAGCAAAATTTGAAAAATAATCAGGGGCTTACCAGAGTAGGGTTGCAACCACCCCTCAAAAATTCCACATTTCATTCAAATGCCTCATTCTTGATTCTAGCAACCTTCTATGCTTTGATTGATTGTATCTCATCTTGGAAGCATTTTGTTGCATCATCACTCTTCTATTTTTTCTTTAAAAGATAAACCTAGTTCTTTTGTTTTCTCTTAAGATCTTGTATCTATCAGACAGAATGTTTTAGATATTTGAGTTAATCATAACACTCACGCCTATACAATGAACATGGTACAGTTGGGCAGACCAGTGCTTCAACGGGCTTTAGTTTCTGGGAATGTGTGTATTGCAATTTTATTGCTTTCCATCGGTATTGGCTGCATGAAACCTCAGCTAATAATCTATCTTGCTCTTGCTGCATCAAAAGGTCGGTCCACAAAAGGGAACATCAGTTTGACAAGCTCAGATGAAAATGTGTGATAATATTTTCATTGCTTTTTATTATCTGCATCGCTTTTTTCTCCTCTTCAAGTTCCAAAAGTGTTTTTCCAAATGTTGCTTCAGCACCATGGTATCAAAGACTCCATACAATTTCATCTCAAACTGAATTATTGATACACAGATATATACACCAAATCTCCACATTCATCAAAGATAGGAAATAAGCAACCAAAGAAGGTGATCATCTATTAGATTTGCACAGCCAAGAGTGCTATCCCATTTTTAAATTCCATATTCATAATTAATACATTTTTTTTGAATAACTATATTCACTATTGACTGTAAGTATACCAAAAAGAACAAACATCTAAATATAAGTTTATTACAGCAAAATAAGAAACCATTACGCATAAGAGTTTGCATTACCTCCTTTTGCTCTAAGCGCCTATTTAATTCGTTCAATTCGTTGTCCATTGAATCTTGCAAAAGGGTATGTTCCAACTCTTTTACTGCCTCATCATTCGTATCTCCTGAATCACCTGGCTCTAACTCAGAATATTAAACCACATAGACATTTAGGCTTTAAATTCTTAAGACAAAGAAAATGGCTTTCTTATCCTGAAAACACCCCAGTCCCAAACATACTAATCGGAATATAAACCTTATTGACAAGTACTAAAAGTTGAGAGTGGCATACCATTTTCACTCATTGGATAGTCAGATGACTCTATACTTTGCAAGCCCCTTTTGAGCCCTTTATTTTTTACTGAAAAGACACCATTATCCTAAAACAAAGATGAAGATTATTTTATGCAACTAAGTTGGAACAGAATTCCTTTTCCTTTTTTTTTATAACCAACAGAATTCTCTCTATCTCTCTCTAAAAAAAGTCCCAAATAATTAAAAGCTATAGCATATAGAAAAGTACACTACATTTATGAAATACACCTCAAGATCAGTCAAATAGAAAAACCAACTGTGCAAACTGAGCAACAAAAAACTCACCAGGATCACACTGCTAATAAAATTTCTCAACATCTATAATAATTCATATGAAAATAAAATCATAATTAGGAAAATAAAAAATAACATCATAATTAGCAAAACCCACAAAACTCAGAAACACCCAGAAAGTAATTATGCTTAAAACCTCATAACCCTGCATGAAAATCCAACAAAAACAAAAAGAATTAGAAACCTGCAGTAAGTTCTTTGATTAGACCAGCTCTACGACCTTTGAAATCAGTGAGTACTTCTACAGTCCTAGGTACTGTAACAAAGGATTTGGATCTGGTAAATCGTTGGGAGGTCATATGAGAAGTCACGTTCAGGCTTCCAAAATATTGATCCTCTTTGGTAAAAAGGGAAGAAAGTCAAAAATACTTGTTGATATGAGCTACAAGAAATGAATATTACAAAGTGATGAAGAAGAATACAAAGTGGATTTAGAAGAGTACAATAATGATCACTTGTTACCAACTTGTTCAATTTGTGGTAAGATTATGAAGTGGAAAATCTCAATTAGTTTGGTGTCATCGTTTGAGGAAATTGTAGAGAGAAAGGGTTTGAGAGAGAGAGAGAATAGATTGAGGGAAATACGTGGCGGAATTGTGAACATAATTGGCGGATTTGTCAAAATATTTAGAAAGGATTTGACAATCATTGAAATAGATACTTTTTTCCCCATTAAGTATCCTTATTGCAATGGTTAATCTATAGTGGTGATGGTTATATCACTAAATTATTGTAGTAGAGTAATTTTCTTTTGGCAACACTTACAACCATCGTCATAGAGGATCTATTGCAACGTATTGACAACCGTCGCGATAGAGTTTATTGCTATAGGCCCAATTTCTAGTAGTGACTCTATCAACATCATCAGTAAATTGAGCCTTATCAAACACACCATACACATGCTCAAGTAGTGGACTACGTTCATAAGTAAGGTGATCATTGTATATACCCTCACTAGTTATCAGCAACTCACATGCCAATTTAGACTCACCTTGGTCTTCACAAGGGTAAACTAGTGTGTGAATACTCTCATTACATGGCAATGGAACCTTATTCAAGTCATAAGTTCTAGCACTAGATGGACACAAATTGTTCTTATGAGAAGAATCAATTTTGTCATCTATAGGATCAACTAGTGCTTGCTTACTTACAAAAAAATGGGATCTTCTTGCAACCTAGCAATACTAAGAGTATCACAAAAGGAAGGCTCATGCAATCCTTCTTTAGGCTAACCACCAACTATATCCACTTGGCTACTACTAGCCATATCATAATATTCTAAAATTATAGGAGTGTCGGAGATAACATTTTTGCCTTGTATCTCATATGAGGAGGGAATTTGGTTTCCAACTCCTTTGCATGGCACCCACTCCCTTTCTCGTCTTTTAATGTCGCGTGTGATATCTTCAAGATGAGCCAAGTTGGTAGTATTAAATGGAGGAATTGGATTCGGGGAACTAAATATTTGGAATAACTTGTCAAGGTTCCATTTGAAATCTTCATAAGAGGCCTTAAAAGTATTGTCACCCATGGTACCTAAGAAAGACAACAACAAAGAAAACAACATACAAGTTAGGTCAAACAATCCTCACCACACTCTCTCACACCCTCAATTACCTCACATTTGGCTTCACAGGTGTTGAAAATTGGCTTGTAATTCGTAAGAAGTTGAGGGATGAGTTCTACTCTATCCTGGAATATATTTTCCTTTGAAAGACTCAAAGAAATCTTGTTCGAACTTGAGCCAAGAAACTACAATGAATTAAAATAATAAAAGCACTCAAAGAACGTAAACACGAAGAAAAAGGATTCAAAACTAACTCACAACCTAGTAGGTGACTACTAGTTTGTCAATTAGTACTAGAATCAACAAAATGAAACTAAGAAAACAAGAATAGAAACCAAGAATCCAAAAATTGAGTCTAAAATATGGTTGTACGGAAGTGATGATGTGGTAGCTTGTGGTTGGTCGAAATTTTTGAAAATCTTGTTTTTTAACTTTAAATTTTTGATAAATCTTCAACAAAAGAGGTGTCGTTTTGGTTTTGAGGGGGAAAATGCAAGAATTAGAGCCTTTTTCAAGAACAAAAGGGTTTGAATTTGAAATGGTTCCCCCTTGTACTTTCCCTTGTACTTGAATATTCCTTTTGTTGTTTTCTTCTTTTGGAAGACTTGGAATATTGTTTGAGCAAACAAGTACTACACCCTGTTTCTTCCCTTTTTTCTAGATCAAACAACATCTTTTGAATGTTCTTCTTCAACAATAAATGATAAACATGAAGAACACCAAGAACATTCAAAAGTTTGACCAAGGTTGACCTTCAAGCAAATGACCTCCAAATTTGATAATTTTTATTTCCTTATGCTTATGTTGTATTTCTATTCACAACCAATACACAATAAAACAACCAATACACAATAAAGCATCCAATCTCAACAAATTTCAAGATCCACTTTTCAAGTTTCTTCTACCTTCAATCTCAACAATGATGAATACTCAAAATAACCCAGACAAGCTCAAATTCTAGATATAGACTCTATTAGTGCTAGGGAACAAGGATCTAGCACTAAAAACTGACAAAACACAAAAAATCTTCTAGATCTAAGTTCAAAATTTTGGTCAAAATACAAAAATGGGATTAACAATTTTTCTATGAGATTTTCAATTTTCTACACTTTTTTTTTGTTGATTTTCTCAAGGTAACAACAATCCAAGACTTAGAATTGTAGGAACAATTCTAAATGTGGCTCTCGATACCAAATGATAAGGATTTACCTAAGAAGATGAAAACTAGCCTAAATGAAGGGAGATGAAGACAAGAACACAAACCCAAGAATCAAACCTCAAGAAATGCATTAAAGGAAAGGATTGATAGTGAGACATAAACTATTACAAGAAGTAGGAACTAAAGTATGTATTAAACACTAGAACTCCTAAGACTTACAATAGTAACACCATGATATTATGTAGAAACAAGAGGAACGTCAATCTCTTCAAGCACCAACGTTTCTAAGCCAAAATGCAACACAAGTGATCCACACTTATTCTTACCATAGTTTCGGGTGGAACTCTCTCACAAGAGAGAAAATCTCATAATGTTCCTTCAATAATCCATATTCAACAAGAACTAAGGAAATAACCTAAAAACAGTCTATTTATAAGCTATTTAAAAATAAAGATAAAATGACCAATAAGCCTTTAATAAAAGGGCCGACCATGGTGTGTTAAGACACTATGTGCAATTTCTTATCGAGAATTGGAGCATCAAGTATTGTGTACCCTTCAAGTATCTAAGAATTATCTAATTACATTCCTATATGATTTCATTGGAGTAGATTGAAAAGTGTAACAAATCCCATGATGAATATGATATCTGGTCTACTAATTATTTGATACAACAAAGAACATATTATTTCCGAATATTTGTTTTCTCCATCTTTGCACCAAGTTCATTAAGATCCAGTTTCACAGTAGTAGTGATTTGTTGTAAACTTATGGCACTTGAGATGCTTAAAATGAGGAACTTTCCCAAATTTAAAGGTATTCTTTTAAGATATTATGTGTTTGGTATAATGCAGATGAATAACGTAGGATGTGATTGGAATAGAAAATAAGAAAAATATGCACAAGTACGATAAACTTACTAGGCAACGAGTTGTTAGGTTACAATAGGTCTTTGCCAGTCCAAAAAGCCTATTGACTTGAATAATAAATATAAGGGGTAACCAAGACTCATTGGGATAGACTATAAGTCGTAGAGAAGAATTGTTTGGAGAAAAGAAATCAAAATTTCTAAAGGTGTTAAGTTGGTAACAAAGGTGAAGATGGTAGACAATAACTCATAGTTCTACATGATGAGCTGTATCCAAGAAACCATTGGGAGGTCAGTGTAGTTACAACCTTGGAGATATTGAAGGACAAGTAGCGTACAATAGGATACTATAACTCATCGTGTCTTATAATGAGTTGTCTTAAGTATCCATCCTGAGAATTTGAAGAGAAGTACTGATGCCATAAAGAAGGGCATAGTAGAGCCGAGTCAACTTACCATTTGTACAGCCACAAAATGAGTCATCACCAATAAAGTAAGAACTAGACAACAATATGAAAAGAAGACTGACAATGAGTCATAGCCAGTCTATATGACTCGTTGGCATGGGCGTCATCATTGTTGACTTTATAATCCTATTTTATTTAGAAAAGGTTTTATTGTGTCTATAAATACTCTTATTTGATTTTTTTTATTTAAGTTTAAGCAATAATTATATTCGCAACATCATATTGTACAATTCTAAGACATATTATTAGAATTGTACTAACATTATTTCTAAGGTTTTAATCAAAGTTGAGATTTTGGAGTTGATTTCTTCTTGTAAGTACACATTATTTTCATGTATGAATTCTTCTTGGCTTTTTACGATCATGAGTAGCTAAACACCATAACATTTTGGGACCATGATGAATTAACAAAATAGTTCAAGTGTGAAATTATTATAGACTGGTGTGCTTGCATGTTCTTGACAGTTGCAAGTATTAGAAATTTGCTTATATTCTATACTTTCTAGAGAAAGAGGTAGAGATTAGAAAAAGGAGATATTCTAGACTTTCTTGAGAAAGAGGTAAAGATAGGAAAAAAGAGATAACAACAAAGATTTTAATATATCAACCTTCATCTAATTAGATTGAACCTTAATCGGGATGTTAATTTGAAATCATAGAACTAGGAATAGTAAGTCGATGCTCTGAGTCTAAGAGAAGATGAATGAAATTCATTTAACCAAGGTCGAGAGACAGTTAGATAATACATTTCTAGTTAGATTTTGCATGCAAAGAATTGGGATAGTCTATGGAGTTATGAAGTCATAGGGATCACAATCCTAGTGCTCATCTCATATTAATAAGAAATACAATTAACCAACAACTTTTACTATTATCACTTGCTTTGACAAAATCCACTCCTTTTATTTACTTACTTGTCAGTTACAAGGATAAACTCTTGACAAAATTCTATCCTATTCCTCATGGGATCGTCCCTAACCTTGTTGGGTTCTATATTTGATTCAGCAGCCTCTTTATACATTTTGGGAGATGTAATTTAGACGACATCAAATTTAGTGCCATTGCCAAGAAATACGCTTACGAAGTGATAGATTGAGTTTGTTCAAGTTGTTGGTTTCATTCATTATATTTTTATTTTCTAGGACCCACACCGATAAATGCCCAGTAATTGATATCAAGGCAATCCCTGATTCCAATTGAACCTAAGCTTGAAAGAACTTTGAGAAAAAAATAAAAGATAGAGATAGAAGGAGTTCATGATCAAGGAGCCCGGCTCAGAGGGGTTCATGATTACACAACAACATCTTTAGCCATTAGTGCAAGAATATCTTCTTCCTATTAAATTTTGGGTATCTAATAGAGAAGTACTTTTTCTCTCCTTAACTTATGTAAGTATTGCTCAGGTTCAGTATATGGGTCAACCAAATCCCTTTCCCTTGCCAGCTTACTTAAGTCTCAGACCTGTACCTACAAATTCAGAAGCTATTATCAAGTTTTTATCACTTATGAAACTAAATAAGAAAACTAAAAGTAAGACAGATGCCAATTTTCAAGTTCTCAGCAACGACGCCAAAAACATAATGTGTCATAGCGCACACACAAATGTACATTTTCTCTTAAGTAGTAAAATAGACTTTAAATGTCAAGTACAAGAATTTTTGCTCAGCAACAAATAATTCTAGTATTGCCAAAAATATTAAACAAGTGTAAGAGTAACCTATTGTTTGAGAATTGAAAACATAAAGTAATCATAAACAATATGATAATATAAAGTGCTGGAGACAATAATGGGTAGAAATACAGGGTCAAGGAATTGCAAACAATCATACTTAGCTATACAATTTTGTTAGTTTAGTTAATTATCTTATTTGTTAATTCACAGGGTTGATAACATGCTAGAATCTTCCATGCCTTTAATCCTCTATCTAACTTAGCCCCACAACTACATCATTTAGCAAGGATAAAAGAACTAAGTTAAATACGTTTATATTTCATCCAGTATATGAACCAAGTAGGGTGAAATAGGTATATTTCTATCCTAAATACAAATCTTATCTTTAATCCCTTGAACGTTTAAGATCCCGTTTCATATATCCCAAGTTCTAATAAATGTTCCTCCTCCCAGACTAGTAATAGAAATATAGATTTATCCTAAGGGTCGCAGATTTGTAGAATAGTAATAAAAAGGAAATATGAACAAAAAACATGATAATAAACATAAAAAAAATCAAATATAATCTTAAGTATTCATGTTATTGTCCTCAACCATAGATGAGGGTGTTTAGCCACACATGGATTTACAATGAATCATAATTAAGAAATTCATGTATAAAAAACAAAAGTAAACTAAAAAAGATATTAAGAACACTAATTGAAGTCTCCTAAAGTGCATTTCAAGCCCCAAAATTCATCAAAAGATTGCTATAACAAGTCCCAAGTGTCCTATTTATAGAGGAAAGCAACTAACTTGTTTTGAAAACAAAGGTGTGGCGTGTTACTGCATTGATGCGAAAAGGGAAGTGGCACGCCCTCATCGTGGATTCTATGTTTTTTGAAATCCTATTTTTTTCCAAGGTCATGTAATGCCCTTATATTGGAGGCTAGAGAGTGTGGCATGCCTATGGACTCAGAATTTCCAGATTTCATCAATGTTTGCTCTATCCAATTGGCCTTGAGTTCCTTACTTTGTTGGTGTTTTTACATTAACTTAAGACCTTGTTTTTCTATAGAACATAAATTTTAACATCTTACATGTCCTCCTATAAAATAAAATACCACTAAATAGTGCTTAAAACACAATAGAATCCATCAAGATAAACTAGAACAACACAGCTCAAGCTAGTAATACGAGTTTTCTCGTCTAAACTCTAAGTGATTGTTTTACTTCCACACTTATTTTGAACATACCTTAAACATCATATAAAAATACTTTGACACTTAGATGATCAACTATATAAATATCAACTCATTATGTATACAAGAAGTCCTCAAAACAAGGCTAAAAAGCGTAGATTATGCCACTTAGGTGCATAAATCCACCTAAGATCATTAGGTTGTGACTGACTCTATATGATAGTGAAGTGATGTTTTTGATTTTTATTAAAAAAGTGTTAGTGTATGATAATTTGTTGTGGCGGTGGGTTTAAGACTAGGAATGCTAATCAATTTCATTTTGATTTAAGTTTTCCTTTTAGGGTTTAGAAAAGTGGACAAGGTTAGGCTAGGATTTATTCTCTCTCATCATTGATTTAACTCATTAATACTCTCTTCTCTTTCAAACTATCAATCTTTTGAATCAATCTTTATCGTTTTCCATGTTATCTTCTAAGTTTGAAACATTTTATGTTCCAAACTAATCATTTTTGTCAAAAAAAAATTCTTATTTCTTCGGTCTCTTTATAAGACCATATGAAAGTAACATCCATGGAGATTTGAATAGATCAAGTTTCTAAAAGTGATAGTCAAGTTTCACATATTTGAGCCTCATAAATTATAGAAAATTAGGAAGATTTTATGCCTCAATCAAAATTCATCAATTTTCAATGCTCCATAAATTCTTGTTTTGCTTATCCCCATTGTTAAACTAAGGTTGTTCCTCGATTAAAAGAATTTAAAGAAGAAAAAATAAGAGATAGTCTTTGAATCTTGTTGATAAAATTTACACTTGGATTATTTTGATCACAATAAAGAAATAGAAACCATTTGAGTAACTATGTTTAACCTGAAAATAGTATAATAAAATTTCTAAATGAGGCTAAGAGCACATGGATTATATCTGGTAGAGTTTAGGAGCTATTACCAACGGGTATTGTCTATGTGATTAAGAAATTAATTAAAAAGTTAGTAAATATAAAACAAAGTTATGAACAATAAAAGGATATATGCAAAGAAGTCCTTAAGACCATTTCTCGAAGGTAAATATCTTCCAGTGAGAATTCTATATCAGTCGAGAGGAAACAAAGCAGTAAGAAAGCAAAATCAAAGGCAACGCTTTGAGAAAAAGTAATTGTTATGTTGTATTGTTATGTTTTTCTACAATTTTTTTTACTAATGAAAGGACATTCTTATTTATAGGTGACAATATAAAGCCAAGGACTAATAAGAATGCTCGATTATCTTGTGCCCTAATGGTATTGTTGCATATGAAATAGTGTTAGGTGTTTTGTCAGTTGGTGGCCAATCTGTGCCTATGGTATAGGTCAAAGTGGTTCATTATGTATCCATATTCCTAACGGTTCTGGTGAGTTTCTGGATAGGGTTTCCCACTATAAACCTTTGAGCAAAACTTCTTTGCAAGCCTTGCTTTCATCTGTCTGCATAACATCTAGAGTTATGAGAGGTCTTCTACTATACTCATGAATTCTTAAGCAATAGATATTCTTCTTTCTTTTTGAGGGTCATGCCATGATACCTCAGAAAATAATTTCACTAAAGAGTTCCAAAATCCCTTTAGTGGGAAACCATATTCTGGCCCATTCTACCTAATCATAGTCATTAATTAGGACATATTTTGTAATGACTCTTCAGGTCATTTTCCACATTTCTACTTATTTTCACTGTTAGAGATTTTATATAGTTTTCCCAACTCATTAATAACTTACTAGGACTGACAATTCGATTATCGAGCAGTTTGTTTGGTTTCTAGAGCCAATTACTATTTAGAAGTCTTTGTTGATTCCAAATGGCCACCGAACAAAAACTTTAATAAAACAATCTCATATGTAAAATCTAACTTTGCCAACAGCTTTGGAATATCGATTTTAGGCTATGTAGACCTTTGGTTTAGGCCTCGAGGTACTCGAGCTCATTTTGACCTATTGGTTGGAAAGTTAAGAAAATAAAATATGGGTGGGGGACCCATATTTGGTTGAAATTACCTATTATGGAAAATTTGAGTTCTCCATCGCATTAGAAATGTCAAATTTGGTATGGTTATATAGTTCTTTTACATATACAGGATTCCAAATAATTCCCGAGGGCTTGATAGAAACTTGGAAAACAACTGTTATCTGGTGCAACTATTATCGCAAGGAAGGGCCGCAATCGCGGTGGTGCGATTACATCGCATGGGTTGTAATCTCAACCAGCCTGTGCAGCTCCAAAATTGTACGATCGCATATCCTAAGTCACGATAGCGGGACCTAGGACCTCGTATGGGTATAAATAGACCCCAATATCGCAACTTTGGTCATTTTAATCTATTACTTGAGAGCAAAAAAGCTTAAAGAGTGAGATATCTAAAAATTGAGGCTTGTGGAATTAAGGTAAGAATTCACCCTTTTTTGTGAGATTTCTTGATTATTTGCTAAAAAACCAAAATCCCTTAGGGCCTAATTTTGGCCCCCATTTAGCTTGCTTTTCACGCATTTTTTAGGGTAATGATTCCTTGTGCTTGATATTATGTTGGGTTGGTTTTGGAAATGCAATTTCCATAAGTGAGACCCACATGGGATTCTTGAGATGATTTTTGGACCCATAGAACAATGGTGTAATGTGGGTATGGACATTCTCGTATTAATGAGTATAATGTATTTTTTATAGCTTTTCATCTTGAGGACGCTTCTCGAGAGGAAAAAGTGGCAGTGTAGCGATTTGTTGAGCTTTCATCGGCGTCGAGGTAGGCTAGGTTTATCACTTGTTAGATTAAGCTATTTCATAGTATTCTTTAAATATAGTCTTATATTAGGATGGGTTTTAGGTGTTGGATTGATGAAATGCAAGACTTGGGTTAGTTGGACCATTTAAGCTAAATTGAAATCGTATAGTTGAAACACTTATGCCTTAGGTGAATTGGACTTCATTACTCATGTTTACCATGAGAACGCCTTAGATTGCTTAAGATTTAGTAAAATACTCTAATTAATCATGCTTAGTGTAAGTTTTGCCTTTGTTGCTTACACTAGAGAATATTGTTTTGTTTTCCATTTGACTTACTTAATGTATTTGGGAAGAATCTCTACCTTAGGGCTAATTGTTGCTTGCTTTACATGTAAAAGCGGATTTAGATACCTTGAGCCTAGTTTGGGTAGAAATTTTCCTAAATGGAACTCGAGGATTAAAAGTGAACTTTTAACCAACTTTAGGCTATGACACATGTTAGAATTAGTAAAACCTTTTGCTCTTATTAGACTCTTGGAAATGTGTATTGAGGTAATATTGAGAAGTCTTGATACTTGATGGTTATGTTGATTAATGTGTGGATTGAAGCCCATTGATTATGCTATTATTTATTTTATTGATGATGCTACTCATGATATTGATTATATATATATATGAAGTTTAAGTCTTAAAGATGATCATGTTGTAATTATATTTACCCGGTTTGAGTTTGGAAGATGATTATGAATTTAATAAGATGTTTATCAGTTTGAGTCTGGCTATTGATTATATTTACCAGTTTGACTCAAGTTATTGATTATATTTATCGATTCTAGTTCGACTATTGATATTTACTAGTTTGAGTTCAGATATGCATAATATGCTATGATGACATACATTTTATGATTGATGATATCGGGGTTTGAGATTGAAGGTAGTAATTTGGCTAAGTTTGAAAATAGGGAAATGGTTGGTATCATAAATAGACTTAAGTGATACATAGTGACTAGTTGACAAATGATGGTTAGTTGATAAAAGATGACTAGAGGTTATATGATGAATATTTACTAAATGAATAAGTTAATAAGATATGGTTAGAAAATAAATGATGACTAGTGTGTATCGATGATAAGATTGTTAAATGATGACAATATTATGGAATGTGGGCATTTTGTCAAGTATTGGTAAATTGTGAAATGTTGGTAAATAATTGTTTGATGATGATTGTGGAATGATGGTTTGATGACAATGAAGGTTAGTTATAATATCGGTTGATGACTTTATTCCTCTCTTGGGTGTACTCTCCAGTCTATGGGAGGTTGTGATGAGTTCTTTACTTTTCTGTACCATTTGGCGTATGGAAGCCAATTTTGTAATTGTGGTTCCTTGTGTTAATGATTTATGATACGTTATTATTTTGAATTGTTTAATTATTATGTATGGTGATATTGTCATGTGCTAATGCCTTATGTTATATTTTTATTTTGATTTAAATGCTTATTATGCATAGCAATGTTGGAAATAATTTAGGATCATTTCCTTACCTTGACTTAGTTATGTTATCTTGCATTTTATCATACTTATATCATGATTTAGCTCAGTCGACCAATTATGACTACTGAGTACCCAATGTTTTTCTACTCATACTATACTTCTATACCTTTTTGGTGTAGATCCTAGTACTAGTTGTCGCCATGATCATTGATCATTCTATGTTGATATTTTTTGAGATATGGTGAGCTCTCGGAGATTAAGCCACCCATTTCCCTCTATCTTTTATATTCACTCTTTTGTTATCAAGACAGATGTTGTTGACTATTCTAAGTCTTTAAGTTATCATACTATTAGATGCTCTTATATTGGCTCTACCAGGTTGTGGGATTGTATCTTGTATTAACTATTTTATCAATGTCAAGTGCCTTACCTATTTATATAGTGTGTTCTTGCAATTCACCTATGTTGGAAATTTCCTATCGAATTAACCCATTCTGTTAACTTCGGGTTATGGTTTATTTTACCTACTAGAGAGATTTAGTAGGTGCCAACATGACTCATAAATTGGTATTCGATCCTAGGTTTCACCGGTGTTTTTGGTACAAGAGTAAGTGTCTAGTAGAGTCCTGCAGATCAGAACGATGACGTTCGTTTCCTATATTTGGGAGGCTATGGGACATTCTTATGAGTTCTTTACTTCTTTCACTCATGTTGTACTTAGAGTTATAGTTGGTTTGCAGAAGTATTCCTTTGACTTTACTCGTTCACAGATGGCTAGGACACATGCTACCACTATACGAGACGAGGGTCCCAGAAGCCTAGGGTTCTTACTCTTATTCGTGGATGACCCAAAGGTTGTGGAAAGCCGTATTATGTGTCCCTATCTAGGGATCAGGATAGGCTGCCTTTCCCAAGTCCTATTATCGCTCCAGAGATAGAGACCCTTCTGCCTCAGCTAGTGGTAGGCCAGGGACCAGTCCAGGCTCCACCAAGATTTATTTCTTCTTCAGTTCCCAAGGGTACATTGGTTCAGCTTTTAGGTTTAGTTGTTGGTGTGTTATTTGATATGTCAGAGTCTATAGATTAGAGTGGTACTATAGTAAGGGCGCAACTTGTAGCTGCGGCTCCCAGAGTTGATGTTCCTCTTGCGCTGGTAGTTTCTTAGCTGGTAGTCACTCAGCCAGTGGTTGCTCAGCCTACTATGTCTTTTGAGGAGCAGAAGATGTTGGGTAGATTCTTGAGATTGGCACCACCTAAGTTTTCTGGTGCTTCAGGCGAAGATGCATATGAGTTTTTGTTTGCCTGTGAGGATAGGATCCATAATTTGGTCCCTATTGAGACTCGTGGTGTGGATTACACCATTTTTCAATTGGATTTGGCTGCTCGACATTAGTTGAGAGGTTTTATGAATTCTAGACTAGCTAGATCTTCTCTTTATCATGGACTCAGTTCTCTAAGATATTCTTGGAGAATTATATGCCTTGCAGCCTTAGGGATAATTTGAGGGATCAGGTCTTGAGATTGGACCAGGTCTTTATAACAGTTGTAGAGTATGAGGCTCATTTTCATGAGCTGGGTAGACATACAACTTTTATTCTTGATACTGAGTATGAGAGAGTTTGTTGCTTTGTTAGAGGGTTGAGACTTCCTATTCGTATGTTCACTCAGAGTTTAGTTACAATGGGTGGGTTTTTTGCTGAGGTCTCAGATCACGCTCGGGTAATGGAAAAGATGTATCATGAGTCCTAAGGGGGCAATGGTAAGAGGCCTATTTTTCAGTCAGAGACATAATAGTTCCCGATTCAGGTGTAGTACTTCTCATGGTGGGTATTATCCGTGTCCATCCTATCAGACTCAAATTCAACCCAGTATACCTATTCAAGAAGCTTTTCAAATTACAGATAGAGGTCAGTCTGGTGCTAGAGACCTCCCTAGTCAGGATGTGTTCAGTCTTCGAGGGGTTCATCTTTTTGTCATTCTAGTCGTAGTGGTTACTCTGGGTTAGTTGGATCTGTTAGTTCTGGTTCAGCTCAAGGCTTATGTTATACTTGTGGAGCTCCTAGTCATTATTCGTGTGAGTTCCCTAGTCGTGGGGCGATTGTTGTTTTAGCTCAAGGTGTTTCCCCTATTTGAGAAGTTCATCCCTCAGCTAGAGGTGGTTTTTATGGTCACAACGGTGGTTTTGGGGGTACTCAAGGAGGTTCTCAGGTAGGCAGTACAGGAGGTCGGTCAAGTGCCTATCCAGGTGGCGGGCGTGGTCATTTATATGCAGTACTTGCTATACCCAAGGATGAGACTTCGGATGTTGTTGTATGGGTACAATTTTGGTGTGCCACCAGTCGTCCCTTGCTTTCTTTAATTTGGGATCCATTTGTTCTTATATATATACTTATTATGCACCATGGTTAGAGTTGTCTTGTGACTTATTATTTGTGTCATTGCACGTATTTACTCCCATAGGTCATTCTTTAGTAGTGAATTGAGTTTTTAGATCACATATTATGACTGCTAGAGATATTGATACTTATGCTAATCTTATTATTCTAGATATGGCGGATTTTGATGTGATTTTGGGCATGGACTGTATATCACACTATCATGCATTCATGTATTATTTTGCCAAGATCATTACCTTAGCCATACCCAGCGTACGAGGAGGCTTATTTCAAGGGGTTGTGAGTTTTACCTCGCTTATATTTATGATACTAGTGTGGAGAGTCCATCGCTTGACTCTGCTCCTATTTTTTGTGAGTTTCCCGATGTGTTCCCTACCGAACTGCCTAGTATTCCCCTTATCTGTGAGATTAAGTTTTCTATTGACCTTAATCTTAGTACCAAACCTATTTGCATTAGTCTGTGTTGGTGGGTTATGAACACCCGATACTTATATATTCATACATCTTACAAATTTAAGGTTGTAATTCATTTAGAGCATGCTTGTATCATTAAATTTAGAATATTATCTTATTAAGCATTTGTTAGTATTAGTCATGTTAAGCATGTTGTCAATATCAGTGTTAGTTCAGTTGGGAATAGGACTTAGCACTGAGTAAACACCGGGATAAAGGCTCACCCGCCAGTTGAGGGCTGAGACCTTTAGTAGAAGTCCCTAAGTTTTAAAACTACATTGCCAACATAGGTTATGAAGGGTCACCCACCAGTTGAGGACTGACACCTTAGTCCTTCAGGACATTAGTTTAGTGGATCCACGCCATCTAGTGTTAGTACCCTTGGCAAGGAACTAGCACCCTTCCAACTTGGGTTATAGGTTGGGTCATGTCAATTACATGTTAGCTCCCACAGTTTCAAGTTCAGTATTCAAATTATGTTCAGTTCAGGTTTTTTTCACCAAGTGTTCAGTATATCAGTTTTTTAACTTTTTACATTATCTCAGTACATGTTTATACTTGGTCTTGCATTCGATTGTCATGTTCATGAATTTATGCTCAGCATATGTGCACCCCAGCCAATTTCCCATCTCAGATACAGTACATTCAAAGTATTGACCACATACTCTCTTTTGTGCTATGTTGTCTTATAACATAGATTCAGACGCTCAGTTCCTAGATCATACGTAGTCTGTTCTTGTACCACTCAATTGTATCGTTGGTGAGTCCTTATCAATTTAGAACTAGTTATATTATTAGTTATCCATCCCAGTACTTTATTTTATGTTGTTTTAGTTAGTCTGAGTTAGTTGGGGACCTATCCCAACAACTCATCATTTTTAGAGGCTTTTAGATAGTTAAACGTGTTTTTCAGTGATATGTTACAGTTACCTTTGATATTATTTTGGTTATTATATATTTTTAAATGACTTTGGCATAATATTTTGTTACCTTCTCTCATTATTTACAACTTGTTCTAGACCATAGGTTAGCTTACGTTCACCGTTACCTTAAGCACCATGTTACGACCAGGGGGTAGTCTCGAATAGATATATAAGGCGATGGAGAAAGTTTTGTTGATCCAATAAAGGATGAAGATAGCCCAGAGTCAACAGAAATGCTATGAAAATGTGAGAAAAAAGGAGCTCGAGTTTGATGTTACTGACTTGGTGTATTTGAAAATTTCGCCCATGAAAGGGGTGAAAAGATTTGGTAAGAAAGGAAAGCTCAGTCCCTGCTATGTTGGCCTATATAGGATTTTGAGCCATTTTGGGAAAGTTGCCTATGAGTTAGAGTTGCTTGTAGATTTAGCATTAGTGTATCCAATGTTTCATGTCTCCTTGCTAAAAAAATGCATTGTTGATCCAACTTTAGTCATTCCTTTAGAGAGTTTGGGCGTGGAAGATAGCCTCTCATATGAAGAAGTCCCAGTTGAGATCCTTGACCGTCAGATTCATAGGTTGAGGAATAAAAAATTTGCTTTAGTGAAAGTTCTATGTAGAAATCAGTTAGTTGAGGGAGCTACTTGGGAAACAGAAGCTGATATGTTAGCCAAGTACCCATAGTTTTTCTGTTCAAATCAATATTCAGCTTGAGATAATGGTTTCCTTAATTAATTAATTCTATCATTTTTTATGTCAGCTATTCACCCATTCTTTTTTCATAGCATGCATTCAGGAATTTAGTTCAGTCCATGCATGATGTTTCAGATCCAGAAATTTATTCATGATTCAGCTCATAAATGTTCAGTGCATGATCTCAGTTCCCTGGTATTCCAGTTCAAATAGCTTCATTCATGTATGAATGATCCCAAGGGGGAGATATTGTAATACCCTAAATTTTCAAGCTCTAAAGCCCTCAAAATATAAGCCACTAAGTTGGCTTTCCAATGCCGCAAGTCTCTCTCGGTTTGATATCGTGCCAAGAAGTTATGAAATTTTCCCTTTAAGTGTCAGTTAGCTGCCAAGAACTATGACTCACGGGATGACCTATAATCAAACGTTATGAGTCATTATGAGTAGTCATAGTCACAACAGAAAGAACTTTCAGTTTTAGCCCAGTGACCACGACTCCACTCCACAATTCATAATCAGATATTATGAGTCGTTAGGAGGGACTCGTAGTCACAACAATGTTCAACCAAGAATCCATTCTAGTGGTGACGAGTCCAGCACATGACTCGTAGTCAGCTACTATGAGTTGTTGTAAGGGATTGTAGCTGACCAATACATGATCTAAGAATCAAGCCTCAAACTACGACTCCACCTAAGGACTCATAGTCAGTAGTAACGAGTCGTAGGAGAAAGGTCAAAGTAATAGCAAAAAGAACACCACACCTCAGGGTTCTAGGTTATGACTTATACCACAACTCTTGACCAGTCGTAACAAGTCGTGAGATCAGTTGTAACGACTGGAAACAGAATTCCTGCATGTTTTAGAAGGGGCTTTTTGGTAATTTCCACCCCTTCTTAACCCAAACCCAAGTTATTTGAGCTCCCAAAATGTTAGTTATCAAGGGTAAATAGTACCCTAATCCTTAATAACATCATAAATCACTTTTCCTAACAAAAAAAAAGCAATTCTCTTATTCCTCTAGAGAAAACTAGGGGTTTTCAAGAACAAGATCAACTTCAAGGATTTCTTCAAGGCTTCTACACTCAGGTATGTGGGATTTCATCAATGGGTCCCTTCCACCCATTGAGTCCCAAGAACTCCGTAAATTTACAAGTGCAACACTCTTTTATCTTTTATGGGATCCCAAGTTAACCATGAATTTTATGAATTTTGTCTCAGATGCTTTGATTATGAACCATAAAAATATCTCCCCTCATGATAATAGTGTTTACATATGTTTGATAATACAAATATCTACATCATGATTAGTTATTGAAATATTGAGTGTTACTTATGATTTTCCATACCATGATTAGTTACATAATTACCAGGATCAGTTTGCATTAGTTAGTGTTGGTGGGTTATGAACACCTAATACCTAGATATTCATGCATGTTACATATTTAAAGTTACAAGTCATTCAGAGCATGCTTGTATCTTTAAATCTAAAATATTATCCTGTTGAGCATTTGTCAGTATCAGTCGTGTTAAGCATGTTATCGGCATCAGTGTCAGTACATTTAGGAGAAGAATTTAGCACTGAGTTAACACAAGGATGAAGGCTCACTCTCTTGTTGATGACTTAGACCTGTAGTAGAAGTCCCTAATTTTAAAAACTACATTGTTAGCATAGGTTATGAGGGGTCACCCGCCAATCGAGTACTAACACCCTAATAGGGGTCACTTTCCAGTAGAGGACTAACACCCTAGTCCTTTGGGACATCAGTTTAGTTGATCCACGCCAGCCAGTTTTGGTACCCTAGGCAAAGTACTAGTACCCTTCCAATCAGGATTACAAGTTGGACCTCGATTAGCTCAGATTGAGGCATGTCAGTTACATATTAGCTCCCACAGTTTCCAGTTCCATATTCAGATTATGTTTAGTTCAAGTTTGATTGATCAAGTTTTCAGTATATCAGTTATTCAGTTATTCACTTTATCTCAGTATATGTTTAAACTTGATCTTGCATTCAATTTTCATGTTCATGCATTCATGCTCAATATATATGTATCCCATCTAGTTTCCCATATCACATACCAGTACACTCAAAGTACTGACCACATACTCTTTTTTGCGCTATGTTGTTTTATAACATAGGTTCGAATGCTCAGTTCCCTAATCTCACGTAGTCTGTTCCTATGCCACTCCTATGAAGAAGTCCCTATTTAGATCCTTGATCATTAGATTCATAGGTTGAGAAATAAAGATGTTGCCTTAGAAAGTTCTGTGGAGAAATCAATTAGTTGAGGGAACTACTGGGAAAAAGCTAATATATGAGTCAAGTATCCCTATATTTTCTCTATGAACCTACTTCTAGCTTGAGGTGATATTTTCCTTAATTTATTCATTCATTGCTATCTCAACCATCCAATTATATTCATGTCATAGCAGGCATTCATGAATTCAGTTCAGTCCATGCATCATGTTTTAGATTCAGATATTTAGTCATGATTCAGTGCATGATCTCAGTTTTTCCTAGTATTCCAATTCAGACAGTTTTATTCGGGGATGAATGATACCAAGGGGGAGATATTGTAATACCCCAAAAATTCAAGCTCTATACCCCTAAAAATATAGACACTAAGTTTGTTTTCCAACATCGGAAGTCTCGCCTTGATCCGATATCATGGTAAAAAGTTATGCAAATTTCCCCTTTAGTGTTAGTCACTTAGCAGTGGCTATAACTCATGTGATGGCCCATAATCAAACGTTATGAGTCATTATGAGTAGTTGTATTCCCAACATAAAGGACCTTCTATTTTAGGATAGGGATGATGAGTCTACCTTATGACTCAGAAGCAGTGACTATGAGTCGTAGGAAGGACTCGTAATCAGAATAGTAGGGGTCCCCCAGACTTAGTGACATGCCCCAAAATTGGGCCATGTTGTATAGTCACCTCAAGCCCACATGAATTAGAGATCTCCCCGATAACCCAACCTAATAATCATCACAACCACAAGGGTCAGGTGAATCCTAACCTTATAATAAAATAGCAAAAATACAAGGCTAATAGGCAATACTTAGAAAAATATCTAACATTTCATTAACTTCAACAATCTAGACAATACACCCAAGTTCACAGTCATCCAAAAAAGCCTCTACCAAACCAAAGTCAATAATATGTCGGTACATGCCCCTGCCAATAGCCAACTACTAAATCTACACAAGTCTAAGACATTGAATAATGTGACTATGAAAGGTTGGTCTTCCATAGTATAGAAGCTCACCGCGTCTAGGTCAATGCTCAAACTGCTCGAATGCTTGGTCACTGCATAGAAGAAGAAGATGCTTCGATCCCTAAGTCGCATGGGAACATAGCGTCCAGATACGGTTAGCGGTTGGAGAGCTAGCATACAACCCAAAAGTAAGGATAAAATAGCACATTTATTCGATCCAAGTCAAATCATTATATACAATCATATCTATACAAGTATAGGCATATATGAAGATATATGTACATATAGATATACAACATGCCAAAACATGGAACAAGTTATAACATGCATTATCTTATCATTCATTCATGAGTCATGGAGTTAAGAAGTTTCAATCTTCCACCTTACTAATTTTATAACCTTGAACTTTTTCGTTGCATTAGTCAAGAGGATCCGAACCTCAAACCTACTCAACAGATTTAACCAATTTAATAAATTCATTAGGCACAGGACACTATCACATGCTTACACATTCAATTAGGACTCTACCACATGCTTACATATTTAATAAGGCATGGAACTCTAATCACATGCTCCCATATTCAATCGGGCATGTAACTCTAATCACATGTCGAGCCATAAGGCAAGGTATTTTAACCTCAAGAGATCTCTTTAAGAAAGGGACTCAAACCACAAGCTATTAGATGAGGGACTTTAACTACAAGTTCTTAGATGATGGAATTTAACCACAAGTAATCTTATTGCCATCATTAGTCGACACTTGAACTCTTAACCCATCAGTTCATGCATTAACATCCATATAATTCATTTCTACATCTAAGGGCTTGAACCCATTTTGGTAATTCTAGCCACCAAGGCTACATATCAACACCATAGACAACCACATGGTCTTTGCCTACCTAATTAGCCATTAATCATTTAGATAGGCACAAAGCCTTAGTTCACAACATGATGGAAGTTCATTTATGGTCATCAAGACCTTTACAAACTAATATTTACTCATTACTATTCTTACACACACCTTTCATTCAATCACAATTCGAGTTCATGTTTTAGGGATCATGTCCCATTTAGCCAAACAATTATCAAGGATATCCCCTTACTCCTTGCATGGTCAACAAGGCCTCTAGCAACCATTTACCAAGCATTCACATTCATTAACAATATCTTACCTCATTTATTTCCACTAGACCAATACCATAGATACACATTTAGCCTTCGCACAACCATTTAACCACTAATCACTTTAATTGGCTAAATGTCTTAATTTAATTCATCATTAAATTCAATTTATGGTCATCAAGACCCACACAACTATTCACATTTCATTAGAAAGCTTATGAATAAGTTTAATGAAAAGTTTTTTATTCATCTATCATTATAGGAATACAACACTAACAAAAATATCACATTCTCACCATATTTTAGTTCAACACACTATTCAAATTCAATTTTGTGATTGGGAACTTTAATCACTTACTAGACATATACTAACAAAGTCATCAATAATACAATACATGGCTCACAATACCTTCACAATATCATTTATCAATTATTCATTCTTATAGGGTCATTACACTAATTCAAAACATCACCAACACATGACTAGATAATTCACTTAGATATTTTCACAAATACTTTATGTGCATACCTTTAACAAAGCTATAATTATGGTAGAAATCATCAAGATTTGGGTTACTCAAGACCCTCTTGTAAAACCACATACAACAAGAACCCACATATGCAATTCATCATCAATAATATGTATAAACACAAGTCTAAGCAAAAAGCAATAGTATTCATCATTAGGCAACAAAACCCTTTTCATTTGATTTCAAATCACCATGTACACTTACTAATACAAGTGTAAAATACATGGGTTTAGATTTATTTAACAAGGTCAGGGTTACATGCCTTAAACAAGATGATCCACTAAGAACATGACTTTTCTTGGCCTCTAGATGAGCACCCTTCAAACCCTAACCTCTAATATTGCTTTAATAAACTTTGAGAGTGTTTGGGAAGGAGTTTAGGATGTTATATCCACACAAAAATATGTTTAAGGAGGCAATATACACTTATATTGTAAGAGGGATTAGTTTTTAAGGTATAATAAATGGCCATAAGGACCTTGGTTATAAACTAAAAATTGGACTCGTCCAGGGGTATGACTCAACATATGACTTATTAAGGGAATCATACCCTAGGGTACGAGTGGTACCCTGGCTCATACCCTAGGATTCTCCTAGGTCTCACACACTATTAAGGATATGAGCGTACACCTTTGAGTTATATACAAAGGGTGCGACTCAACCCCTAACTCGTATACACCAACCATATACAAATTAGTCCACTCAAGTTGAGAGTCCACTCCATACGATCATGTTGGGTATGACTCATATGTTAGGGTATGGTTGAGGGGAGGGAAACTTGTATAGGAGATAGTATACTATCATTCCTAGTTTGTTTAAGGTATGAGAGGGTAAGAGGAGGTTAAATATTCCCCGTGTCCATAGGTTATGATTGGCTTTTCCAATCATATCTTAATCATCATGCTCAAAACCAAAAAAATTGGAAGGACAAAATCTTGGGTGTTTCACTTATCCCAGTGATGATGAGTCTTCCCTAAATCTCGTAATCAATGACTATGAGTTATAGGATATGGAATCATAGTCAAGATAGTGAATGGTAAGACTTTTGAGACCCAAGTTACGACTTAGACCTTGACTCGTACCAGTTGAGTGGTGAGTAATAACGACTGGAAGTAGGATTTCCAAAACGATTTCTCAGGGACTTTTAAGTCTTTTCCCACTTTCTTAAAATCTAAACCCATATTTTTAGGCTTCTCAAATGATGGTATAAAAGGCCCAAATTTCCCCAATTCATGAATTAATTATATTTCTACCCAGAGCAGTTTCAAGGGGTGTTTGTCTTTTTATCCAAGAAGCAACTAGGGTTTTTTAATTTTAAGTTCAATCCCAAGAAATTTACCTAAGGTTTACACTCTAACATATGTGAGATTTCATTAGTTGGTCCCTTCCGCCCTTTAAGTCCCAAGAACTTCCTTAACTTACAGGTACAAACCCTTTTTTCTTTTATTCGATTCCAAGTCAAATATGAGAATTATCAACTTCATCTTAGTTTTTGTGGTCATGAACCAAGAAATTATTCTTCCCAATGAGAATTGTGTTTCCATTTGTTTGATAATGTCACTTGTCCATAACATGATTAGTTATTGAAATATTGAGTACTCTTCATGATTTTCTATACCATGGTCAATTTATTCCTTATCATGTTCTATTGCATTAGTATGGGTTGGTTGGTTATGAACACCATATACCTATATATTCATGCATGTTATAGATTTTAGGTTATAAGTCATTACAAGTATTTTTGTATCATTAAATTCAGAATATTATCATGTTGAGAATATGTCAGTATTAGTCATGTTAAGCATTTTATCAGCACTAGTATCAGTTCAGTTTGGAGTAAGACTTAGCACCAAGTGAATGCAGTGATGAAGGCTTACCTGCCAATTGAGGACTAAGATCTTTAGTAAAAGTCCTTAAGTTTTAAAACTACATTGCCAACGTAGGTTATGAGGGGTCACCCATCAATTAAGGACTGACACCCTAATAAGGGTCACCAGTCAGTAGAGAATTAACACCCTAGTCCTTTGGGACATCAGTCTAGTGGATCTATGCCAAGAAGTATTAGTACACTTGGCAAGGTACTAGCACCCTTCCAACTGGGTTACAAGTTGGACCCCGATTGGTTCAAATTGGGGCATGTTGGTTATATATTAGCTCTCCAATTTTCCATCTTCGTATCTAGATTATGTTTAATTTATGTTTTCTTGACCAAGTGTTCATTATACTAGTCATTCAGTTATTGACATTGTCTCAGTACATATTTACACTTGGTCTTGCATTTGATTTTTATGTTCATGCATTCATGATCAGTGTATATATATCTCAACTAGTTTCCATATCACATATCAGTACATTCAAAGTACTGACCGTATACTTTCTTTTGCGCTATGCTGTCTTATAACATTGGTTCGGACGCTCACTTCCCTGATCGCACTTAATTCATTCCTCTTCCACTTAGTATTTATGAGTCCTCAAAAGATATGTACTAGTCATTTTATTATTCATTCATTTAAGTACTTTTACTTTATGTGATTTCAATTAGTCAAAGTTAGTTAGGGACCTATCCCAACAACTTATCAGTTTTAGAGGCTTTATGATAGTCAGATAGTTAGACACATTTTTTGCTAATGTTTTTTATTTACCTTTAAATATTATTTTAATTTTCAAATACTTTTAAATGACTTTCGAATATTATTTTTCTACCTTCTTTTAGCATTTACAACTTATGCCAAATCATGGATTAGCTTTGGGTCATTCGTTACCTTGAGCACTATGTTATGACCAAGGTGTAGTCTCTAGTCGTGAAACTTATGCATATAGACATCTTGAGATGCATGAGTGTAACTACCCCACTCATGATTTGGAGTTGGCGGCGGTAGATTTTGTATTTTAAGATTTAGAGGCATTATCTTTATGGTAAGCATTTTGAGATTTTCACCAATTATCACAGTCTTTAGCATCTTATGTTCCAGAGGGAGCTTAATGCTAGAAAATATAGATGGATGGATTTACTAAAAGATTATGATATTTTGATCTTGTATCAAACAGGAAAGGCAAATGTGGTAGCAGATGCCTTGAGCCATAAAGCTGTGAGTATGGGTAGTTTGGCTTGCTCTTTAGTTTCTCAGAGGTCGTTCACACATGGCATTTAGTCATTATAAAAATTTATGGTTTGCCTTGATAATTCTGACCTTAAGAGGATTCTTGCTAGTGCTAAGGTGAGGTTTTCATTATTTAAGATGATTTGGGATCATTAGTTTGAGGATAGTAAGCATAGCTTCCTTCGTGATTAGGTATTAAGTGGTGAGTTTGAGAGGAACACCATAGATTCAAGGGTTTTTTTAGATTTAATAAAAGCATTTTTATTCCACAAATTGATTACTTGATGTGGTTGATTTTTCATAAGGCTCACAACTCTAGATATTTCATTCATCCCAGCATAGCCAAGATGTATAAGGATTTAAGATAGAACTATTAGTAGAGTGGTATGATGAGAGATATGGCAGACTTTGTAGCTCATTGCCTATGTTGTCAAGAGGTAAAGTTCGAATATTAGTGACCTGGTGAATTGACTCAGAGGTTGCCCATTTTTGAGTGGAAATAGGAATGGATTACCATGGATTTTATTAGTGGTTTGCCTCGTACTTCCTATGGCTCCGATGGTATTTGGGTATTGTAGATTGGTTGACCATGTTAGTATACTTCATCCCTATTTAGATATTCTTTATTGATGAGATATTGGCCCATATCTATGTTCAAGAGATATATGTTTGCATGGTGTACCCATTGCATTTATTTCATACCGTAGTTTTTTGTTCACTTCAAGTTTTGGGAGAAGTTTTCAAGAGGAGTTGGGTTCTCAGGTGGATCTTTGTACAACTTTTCATCCGTAAATCAATGGTCAGTCCGAGCGAAATATTCAGGTGCTTAAGGAGATGATCTGAGCCTATGTTATGGATTTTAGAGGCTAGTAGGAGCATCACTTAGCCTTGAAATAGTTCCTATATCATAACAACTATCATTCGAGTATTAAGATGGCACTTTTTAAGGCTTTGTATGGTAGGATATGTTGTTCTTTAGTTGGATGGTTTGATACATCCAAGATTTATCGCCATGGTACTGACTTACTTTAGGAGTTGTTGGATAGAGTCAGGTGATTCAGTATAGGTTGAGAGTGGCTCAGAGTAGGCAGACAACCTATATAGATCATAGGCTTCGTTCCTTAAGATTTAGAGTTGGTGATCATGTATTCCTCCGTATATCGCCTATAAAGGGTGTGATGAGGTTTGGGAGGAGGGGAAAGCTCAATCCTAGATATATTAGACCTTTCGAGATTCTTCACGTACTTGGTGAGATATCCTATAAGTTAGATCTACCTCCAGATTTTACCGTTGTTCATCTTGTTTTCTATGTCTCTAAATTACGGTGATACATTCCTGATTAATCTTATAATCTTAGATGGGACTCAGTCTAGTTAGATGAGTATTTGACCTTTGTAAAGGAGTCGGTGCTCTTTTTGTCTTGTGATGTAAGACGATTGTGCACTAGGGAGATTCCTGTAGTTGAGGTTCATAGTGGGCACTGCCCAGTGAAGCAGGCCACTTAGGAGATGGAGAGAAAGATACGGACTCAGTATCCTTACGTGCTTGAGAATTCAGGTATATCGTAATCCTTAACTTTTATGGATGAAAGTTCCTTTAGTAGTGGATATTTCAATGACTTTTTAGGTTATTTTCCATATTTTTGCTTATTTTCACTGCTAAAGCTTCTCTATAGCAATCCTATGCCAACTATGACTTATTGGGATAGACAATTCGGTTATTGGGTAGTTCATTTGTTTTTAGAGCCAATTCCCTGTTTAAAATTCTTCGCAGGTTCCAAATGTACACTGAGCAAAAACTTCAGTAAAACAATCTCGTATGCAAATTTTGATTGCACCAGTAGCTCCAGAATATTAATTTTAGGATAGGTAGACCTTTGGTTCGTGTCCCAAGGCACTCGAGCTTATTTTGACCTATTAGTTAAAAGGTGAAAAAAAATATGAGTGTGGGATCCACATTTGGTCTAAACAACCTTGGATGGAAAATTCTAGTATGCCATCACGTTCAAAATATCAAATTTGTTGTGGTTATATAGTTCATTTGCGTACACGAGATTCTAGATGAATCCGGAGGGTTTGATGGAAACTTAGAAGAACTTCCAAGTTTCAACTGCTATCTGGTGCAGCTGCTATCACAAGAAAGGAACGTGATCGTTGTGGTGCGATCGCAGGCCATGGGTTACGATTGCAACCAACCTGTGCAGCCCTAAAATGGTGCAATCACAGGTCCTGGGCCTCGATAGCGGGACTCGAGGACCTAGTATGAGTATAAATAAACTCTAATGTCGCGATTTTGTCCACTTTTCATAAAGTGAGAAATCTTAAAATTGAGGCTTGTTGGTGACTTGGGAGCACGATTAACATTTATTTTTGTGATTATCTTCTAAATTAAGGTAATAATTCACCCTTTTTGTGGCGAGATTTCTTGTTTATTTGCTAAAAAAAACAAAACCCTTAGGTCTTAATTTTGGTCCCTATTTAGCTTGGTTTTCTCCCATTTTTAAGGGTAATGATTCCTTGAGCTTGATATTATGTTGGGTTGGTTTCAGAAATGCGATTTTTGTAAGTGGGACCCACATAGAGGTTTTCGGATGATTTTTGGAACCAAAGCACAGTTGTGCAATATGTGTATTGACATTCTCATATTGATGAGTAGAATGTGTTTTGAGGTGTATTTGTAAAATTCTTGAAATACATGAAAATCTGTAGGCACTGAGGATGCATGACCAAGCATGTGACATGAACTGGATAAAATCTGCAAACTTAAATGTTGAAAATAATTGAAATCTGTACACTTTGGTCAAGCAATACTAAGACTGAAGAACTGAACTGGAACTGTGACTATGACTGAGATTGTACCTAAAACTGGGAGGTATCATCTAATCGATATTCCCCAATCTAAGCTAATCGGGGTCCAACCTATAATCCCAGTTGAAAGGGTGTTAATACCGTGCCACGGATACTAACAATGGTTGAGTGGATCCACTAAACTGATATAATGTCCCAAGGACCAAGGGTGTCAAGCCTGAATTGACGGGTGACCTATGCGAGATAGGCAAGCCTAATCTGACAGGTTACTACTCATATCCTACGCTGGCTATGTAGTTCTGAAGTATAGGGACTGATACTAACAACTATGCCTATCTGATGGGGAAGTCTCCATCCCTATCCTCGTTCGGTGCTAAATCCTACTCCCAACTGAATGACACTGAAATGCTAGACTATTCTGAGTTTAACGGACTGTTCTGATAATGCTCATGATATTATCTGAAGTTATTCTGAAGATACTGAGACAACACTAAGTAAATAGCTACGGTTTTGGGTATTCAATACCCCCAGGACTCAAAACAATAGTAGTAGCATGACACTAAAACATTGAAGGACATAGCATAAAGGCTCTTATTAAATCAATTGCTCTTGTAGCCATTTTATCAAACACTTATAGTTCATGGTTTAAAATAGCCATAGAATTACTAAAGGATTGTCATGATTGATATGAAATTATCATGGAAAACACTAAGTCATGATTTAATTCAACAAATGATAACATCAAAACGTGAGGAATCGAATAACAACAATAACTTTATTAAAACATGGTATTAAATCAAAGTTCATGGAGATTAATTGATGAAATCATGATTTAAAATCAAATAACTTAAAAAGATCATAACTTTATAATTAAAAAGGTTACTTGGGCTCCATGTATTAAAGAAATCCATGGATGAACATCTAACATACCTTAACGGATGAATTTCTTGAAGTTCTTGGGTGAATTCTTGAGATTGCTCTTCGTTTCTTGAGAGATAGGGTTTGTAATTTAGAGAGAAAGCTCATGGATTTTTGGGGAAATTAATAAATAATGTACTTTTAAAATGTTTTTAGGGCTTAAGTATTCCATCTGGGCGGATTAAATTAATGGGATAAGACTGTTTTAACCCTGAATGAAATATTAGATTTTCGTGAAAAAAAATTATTTGGGACCCTGGCGCGATGCGGCGCTATCGCGTCGTGTCACTGGAAACTGACAACTGGGAAACTGGTCTGTGGCGTGATGCGGGGAAATTGCGGTCCTTCACTAACTGGGACCTGAAAGTTCCCCGCAATGCGGTGGCATCGCGCTGCAACACTATAAAATGGCAAATGCCAAATTGGCCTATGGCGCGACGCGCCAAAATCGTGATACCTCACTGAAAATTGACAATTTCTATTTTGACTCTCTCCGCGATGCGCTGATGGGTAAAATGACGATATTTAATGACTGAAACTTAAAATTACCATAACTTCTTACCCGGTTATTAGATTTGGGCAAATTTTATATCGTTGGAAAGGTAATTCAATTTCCTATGTAATGGCAGACTCTAAACTAAAAAATAATGAGCATTTCAAAAATTTTATATTCAAATACCTATGCACTACGACTTAGATTATGCTAGGGAAATACGGGGTGTTACAATATCTACCCCTTGGGATTATTCGTCCCTGAATGAAATTGGTTAAGCTGAGGGAACTGATGGACTGAGCTTACATACTGAATATGAAGGTCATATGTACAGAATGCATGACTTAAATAATTCATGAATGCACGACTGACATGCATATAATATGCAACTAAAACTGAGCATGATAGAGAAAAATCTTAAGAAGATTTGGTACCTTATACTGAATTTGGATTCGCGGAGAAGAGATGAGGGTACTTGGTCCGCATATCTGCCTCTGTTTCCCAAGTGGTTCCCTCAATGGACTAATTCTGCTAAAGAACTTTGACTAGTGGAACTTCTTTGTTCCTTAGTCTACGAACTTGATGATTAATAATTTCGACTGGAACTTCCTCAAAGGAAACACTGTTCTGAATATCTACACTTTCTAACGGGACAACTACAGCTGGATCACCAATACACTTTTTCAACAATGTGACATGGAATACTGGGTGTACTGAGGCTAAATCTAAAGGCAACTCTATCCCGTAAGCTACCTTTTCAAAATGAGTGAGGATTTTAAAGGGACCGACATATCGGGGACTGAGTTTTCCTTTCTTGCCGAATCTCCTCACTCCCTTCATGGGAGAGATTTTCAAGAACATAAAATCACCGACCTCAAACTCAAGATCCTTTCTCCTAACATCTGCATACTATTTCTGTCAGCTCTGGGAAGCCTTAAGCCTTTCTCTGATCAACTGAACCTTTCTAATGCATCAAATACCAAATCAGGCTCTACTACTGCAGCCTCACCTACTTCAAACCAACCATTTGGAGATCTATATCTCCCACCATAGAGAGCCTCAAATGGAGCCATACGAATACTGGAATGATAGTTGTTATTGTATGCGAATTCAATCAAAGGCAAATAGTCATCCCAACTACCCTTGAAATCAACACGCGTGCTCTTAGCATATCCTCAAGAGTTTGAATAGTCCTTTCTGCTTGACCGTCTGTCTGAGGGTGAAAGGCTATATTGTGGTGGACTTAGGTACCAAAACCCTTTTGGAATGCTTTCCAGAAGTTAGAGCTAAACTAAGTACCTCTATCTGAGGTGATAGATAAGGGAACACCGTTCAACCTAACTAACTCTCTGAGATAGAGATTGTTATAGTCCTCGAATGAATAAGAGGTATGGACTGGAAAAAAATGAGCTGATTTGGTCATCCTGTCTATAATAACCCAAATAGAGTTATGCTGATGATGGGTATGAGGCAAACCTCTCACAAAGTCCATGTTCACTTCCTCTCATTTCCATATGGGAATAATGAACTCCTGCATATACCCACTAGGTTTTTGATGTTCAACCTTAACATGCTAACATATAGAGCACTTAGATACAAACCCTGCAATAGCTCTCTTCATCCCACTCCACCAATAGATCTCCCATAAATTATGGTACATCTTAGTGTCCCCTGGATGAATAGAGTAATGTGCACCATGTGCTTCTGCAAGAATTTGGTGCCTCAATTCATCTACACCAGGCACACACAATCTACCCTGATAACGCAAAACACCATCTCTTCCTTGGGAGAAAATCTATATTTTTTATCTCTGACTGATTTTTTCAACATAACTAGACTGGGATCTCTATCCTGCTTTTCCTTCACCTAGGAAACTAGAGATGATTCTGAGCTACTCTGTACCCACACATTACCATCTACTGAATTGAGTAAAGTCGGGCAAGCTGATGAACTTCCTGAGCTAACTTCTTCTTACCATCCTCAACATAATCTACACTACCCATAGATATTCTACGAAGAGCATCAACCACTACATTGGCCTTGCCCGAATGAAATAGAACACTCATGTCATAATCTTTCAACAACTCTAACCACCTTCTCTGACGTAGATTCAAATATTTTTGGGAGAACACATACTGAAGGATTTTGTGATCTGTGAACACATCTACATGCACCCCATACAAGTAATGCCTCTAAATCTTTTAAGGAAAATACTACAGCTGCTAGCTCAAGATCATGAGTCGAATAATTAGTTGTCTGGAGGCGTAGGCTATGACCTTACCTCTCTGTATGAGGACACAACCCAAACCTACTCCGGATGTATCACAGTACACAACAAAACCATCTGAACCGTCTGGAAGAGTCAAGAATGGGGCTGAGGTGAGTCGAGTCTTCAACTCCTGAAAACTCTTTTCGCAGAAATCTAACCACTGAAACTTAACTTTCTTATGAGTCAATCTTTACATGGGGGATGAAATAAAATAAAACCCTTCAATAAACTGACGGTAGTAGCCAGCTAAACCCAAGAAACTCATGATATCTGATGGAGACATGGGTCTAGGCTAGTTTCTCACTGCTTCAGTCTTTTGAGGATCAACTCTAACGCCATCATCGGAAATAATATGACCAATGAATGCTACTGATCTTATCCAGAATTCACATTTACTAAATTTAGTGAACAACTAATGAGCTCTAGGAGTTTGAAGTGCTACTCTGAGGTGGTCTGCATGCTCATTTTCGCTACGGGAGCAAACAAGAATGTCATTAATGAAGACTATGATGAACATGTCCAAGTAGTGCTTGAACACTCGGTTCATCAAGTCCGTGAAGGAAACTGGGGAATTTGTAACACCAAAGGACATGACTAGAAATTTGAAGTGACCATACCGAGTTCGGAAAGCTATTTTTGGAATATCACATTCTTTGACTCTAAGCTGATGATAGCCTGATCTGAGGTCTATCTTGGAAAAGTGACTGGCACCCTGAAGTTGGTCAAACAAGCCATTGATTCTAGGAAGTAGATATTTATTCTTGACTGTGACCTTGTTCAATTAATGGTAGTTTATGCACATTCTGAGAGAACCATCTTTCCTACGCACAAATAGAATAGGTGTGCCCCACGAGGTGATGTTGGGTCTGATGAATCCCTTATCTAAGAGATCCTTCAACTATTCTTTTAGTTCTTTGAGTTTAGTTGGATCCATTCTGTATGGTGGAATAGATATAGGATGAGTATCTGGGAGAAGGTTTATTCCAAAGTCGACTTCCCTTTTGGGAGGAACCTCGGGAAGATCTTCAGGAAATACATCTGAGAATTCATTTACTATTGGGACTGACTCAAGAGTAGGAGTTTCTGAGTTAGAGTTTTTGACTTGTACAAGATGATAGACACACCCCTTGGATATCATCTTTCTAGCTCTAAGGTAAGAAATCAACTCACCCCTAAGAGTTGTAGTAATACCCCTCCATTTAAGGAATGGTTCATTTGGAAACTGAAAATGAACTATTATATTTCTACAATCAACTGAGGCATAGCATGAGTAGAGCCAATCCATGTTGAGAATGACGTCAAAATCTGATATCTTTAACTCCACAAGATCAACTGAAGTAGCTTTGTGAAATATTATGACCGCATAGTTTCTGTATACCTGTCTGGTTATAATGGAAATGCCCACTGGGGTAGACAGTGAAAAGGGCTCTGCTAGATTTTTGGGAATAACTTCAAAATTGGCATCTATATATAGAGTTACAAAAGAAAGAGAATCTTCAGGGTCTAGTAAAGCATAAACATGTAAGTGAAAGACCTGCAACATACCAGTAACTACATCAGGAGAATTTTTCTAATCTTGGTGGGACTGAAGAGCATATAATCTATTTGGACGCTGACCACTGGTAGTACTGGAAGTGGCACCCTGCTGAGTTGGGCACCCGAATGGAACTGACGACTGATGAGACTGGCCCAGTTAGCGTGCATCCCTACCTTTCTGAGCAACTACCCAACACTACCGAATTCGATGGACTAGCTTTCCATACCCGAAGCACACATCACTACCCACTCTGCACTCACCCTGATGGTGTCTACCACATTTCTGACATAAAGAATTAGTATGAGCACTGCTAACACTGACCTTGGACTTAGATCCTGGTGCCCTATCCCTATTGTCATTTCTGAATTTGGGTACTGGGGCACTGGATGAAGAAGGTACTAGGGCTAAAGACCTCTGATAAAACTGAGGACGGTTACCATTTTTTAACTTTGGCTGATTGAAATTAAAACTTCCCATTGTAGCTCTCTTATTTTCTCTCTCTCTCCTTAATCTTTTGCTCTTCTATCTGTTGAGCATTGACCATCATCCTAGATAAGTCCATCTCACTAATCAACATTGCAGTCCTACACTCCTTGACTATACTATCAAACACGCTAGACATAAACTTACTCATCTTGGACCTACTATCAGCAACCACATGAGGAGCATATCTAGCTAAATGAGTAAACTTGAGAGAATACTCCCTAACACTCATGCTGTCTTGCCTCAAATTAATAAATTCCAACACCTTCGCCACCCTCAACTCTAATGGAAAGAATTTGCCCAAGAAAGTCGTGGTAAACTCTTCCTATTTTATGGGCCCTACATCAACACCTCTATCAACTTTCCACTTCTTAAACCAAGTATGTTCTACATCCTACAATTGATATGCAGTCAACTCGGCACTCTGACTAGATATCACTCTCATAGCATCAGTTACCTTTTGAACCATATCTAAGAATTCCTATGGATCCTCTTCAAACTTGTATCCTGTGAAAGAAAGAGGATTCATTTGGGTGAAATCTTGAATTCTAGTTGCAACAGCATTAGCCACTAGGTTGGCTGGAAAAGTAGCTGGCCATTTATTTTGTGCTGCCACAGAGTTTGCTAGAGTAGTGAATGTAGCCCTAAATTCTGCGTGAGATACATGCTCATCCAAAGGATCTACCTAGATAGGCTGAGGGGCTGGCTGAGTTCGTGTTCTTTTTCCGTTCTTCTTGGGAGGTATGTTCTATACATAGAAGGAAGAAATGGATTAGAAAGGGAGTTTAACTTAAGCTCATGCTCAATCGCATAACATGAATATAGAAAGAAGGGAAACTTTTCCTAAACTCATTGTAGCCTCTCGTCCATAAGTGTGGAGATCTACACACCCATGCACAAGACTCTACTCGACGTGACTTTTAGACTTCCTAAGTCACTTTAAAACCTTAGTCTTTGATACCAAGTTTGTAATGACCCAAGACTACCCCCTAGTCGTTACACGATGCTTACAATCCTGAAAGACCATAAGCTAACCAATGAGCTAGTACCTGCTGTGAGCACTGATTAATATAATCATAAATACAGAAGAATACTAACATGCCATAAGGTTTTAAATATCTGAATTCAAACTGAAATATAAATCTAGGAAAACGACTGTCTAAACCTGATAAAGTACTGATCAACTGAACAACTAACTGACTGTAATGTCTTAAATACCTCTAAGACTGACTGAATGAGAGTTGATGGGACAATCCCCTAGCAACTCTACTGAATACTAAAATAAAAATATGAAAAAAAAAAATTCTACCCTCGAGTGACGAGGACTCACCACTGCTACTGTACTATTGAGAATCTGAGAGGCTAAGTACGATCTGGGAACTGAGCATCAACACCTATGATATGAGACATCATAGCACAAAAGAAAGGTATGCAATCAATACTTTGAATGTACTGGTATGCTAAATGAGGTAGGCTAGCATGCAAGGTTTCATGAATAGGAGTAATGATCTATCTAAATATACTTGTAAAACATGGAATACTAAATAGAGAGCATGAAATCTGTAGATACTAACATGTATGAAATTCTGTAAAATACTAAAAATACATAAAAATCTGTAGGCACTGAGGATGCAAGACCAAGTATATGACATGATCTGGATGAAATTTGCAAACGAAAATACTAAAAATAATTGAAATTTGTAAAATTTGGTCAAGCAATACTGAGACTGAAGAACTGAACTGGAACTGTGACGGAGATTGTACTTGAGACTGTTGGAGGTATCATCTAACCGACATTCACCAATCTAAGCTAATTAGGGTCCAACCTGTAACCCCAATTGGAAGGGTGTTAATACTGTGCCACGGGTACTAACAATGATTGTGTGGATCCACTAAACTGATATAATATCTAAAGGACTAAGGGTGTCAAGTCTGAACTGACGAGTGACCCTTGAGAGATAGTCAAACCTAATCTAATGGGTGACTACTTATATCCTATGCTGATTACGTAGTTTTGGAATATAGGGACTGCTACTAACGACTCTGCCTATCTCACGGGGAAATCACCATCCCTATCCTCTCTCGGTGCTAAATCCTATTCCCAACTGAATAATACTGAAATGCTAGACTATTCTGAGTTTAACTAATTGTTCTGATAATGCTCATGATATAATCTGAACTTATTCTGAAGATACTAAGACAACATTAAGTAAACAACAATGATTTTGGGTATTCAATACCCCTAGGATTCAAAACAATAGTAGTAGCATCACACTAAAACATTGAAGGACATAGCATGAAGGCTCTTATTAAATAAATTGCTCTTATAGGCATTTTATCAAACACTTATAGTTTATGGTTTAAAATAATCATAGAATTACTAAAGGATTGGCACAATTGACATGAAATTATCATGGAAAACTCTAAGTCATGATTTAATTCAACAAATGATAACACCAAAACATGAGGAATCGAATAACAATAATAACTTCATTAAAACATGGTAATAAATCAAAGTTCATGGAGATTAATTGATGAAATCATGATTTAAAATCAAATAACTTAAAAAGATCATAACTTTATGATTAAAAAGGTTACTTGGGATCTATGGATGAAAGGAATCCATGAACATCTAACATACCTTAATAGATGAATTTCTTGAAGTTCTTGGGTGAATTATTGAGATTGCTCTTGGTTTATTAAGAGCTAGGGTTTGTAATTAGAGAGAAATCTCTTGGATTTTGGTGGAAATTAATAAAGAATGAACTTTTAAAATGTTTTTAGGGCTTAAGTATTCCATCTGGGCGGATTAAAATAATGGGATAAGACTATTTTAACCATGGATGAAATATTAGATTTTCGTAAAAAATTTCTGATTTGGGCCCCTGGCGCGACGCGGTGCTATCATGTCGTGTCACTAGAAACTGACGACTAAAAAATTGGTTTGTGGCGCGATGCGGAGAAATCGCAGTCCTTCACTTATTGGGACCTGAAATTTCTCCGCGACGCGGTGGTATTGCGCTGCAACACTGGAAAATGGAAAATGCCAAATTGGTTTATGGCGCGATGCACCAAAATCGCAATACCTCACTAAAAATGACAATTGTTATGTTAACTCTCTTCGCGATGAGCTAATGGGTAAAATGACGGCGTTTAACAACTGAAACTTAAAATCGCCATAACTTCTTACCCGGTTATTGATTGAATTTGGATGAATTTTATATCGTTGGAAAGCTAATTAAATTTTCTACGCAATGGAAGGCTCTAAACTGAAAAATAATGAGCGTTTCAGAATTTTTATATTCAAAAACCTATGCATTGGGACTTAGATTATGCTAGGGAAATACGGGGTGTTACAGAGTCCTACTATGCATAATATGCTATGATGTCATACTTTTATGATTGATGATATCGGGGTATGAGATTAAAGGTTTTAATTTGGCTAAGTTGGAAAATGATAAAATGGTTATAATGTGGCATGACATAAATGGACTTAAGTGATACATAATGACTAGTTGATAAATGATTACTAGAGGTTATATGATGGCTATTTACTAAATGAATAAGTTAATAAGAGATGGTTAAAAAATAAATGATGACTAGTGTGTATCGATGATAAGATTGTTAAATGATGACAATATTATAGAATGTGGGCTTTTTGTCAAGTATTCATAAATTGTAAAATATTGGTAAATGGCCGTTTGATGATGATTGTGGAATGATGGTTTGATGACAATGAAGGTTAGTTATAATGTCAATTGATGGCTTTATTCTTCTCTTGGGTGCACTCTCCAGTCGTATGGGAGACTGTGATGAGTTCTTTACTTTTCTACCATTTGGCGTATGGGAAACAATTTAGTAATTATGGTTCCTTGTGTTAATGCTTTATGATATGTTATTATTTTGAATTGTTTACTTATTATGCACGGATATATTGGCATGTGTTGATGCCTTATGTTATATTGTTATTTTGATTTAAATACTTATTATACACAGCGATGTTGGAGATGATTCATGTTCATTCTTTGCCTTGACTTAGTTATGTTATCTTGTATTTTATCATACTTATATCATGATTTAGCTCAGTTGACTAATGATTCCTACTGAGTACCTATTGTTTTGGTACTCATACTACACTTTTATACCTTTTTGGTGAAGATCCTAGTACTAGCGGTCGTCGTGATCGTTGATCATGTTGTGTTGATAATTTTTGAGATAGGGTGAGATCTTGGAGATTAAGCCACCCATTTTCCTCTATCTATTATATTCACTCGTCTGTTATCGAGACTGATGTTGTTGACTATTCTAAGTATTCAAGTTATCATAAAATTAGATGCTCTTATTGGCTCTACCAGGTTGTGGGATGGTATATTGTATTGATTATTTTGTCTATGTCGAGTGCTTTACCTATTTATATATTGTGTTCTTGAAATTCACCTATGTTGGGAATTTTCTATCGAATTAACCCATTGTGCTATCTTCGGGTTATGGTTTAAATTACCTACAGGAGAGATTTAGTAGGTGCCAACAGGACTCGTAAATCAGATTATGACTGTCACGCCTCAAATCTTATTCGGGCGGACAGGAACCCATAGCTGTGAAGGCCCGGGAGAACCAATCCATAACCTTGTACTTATCATGCATGTAACTATAATAACCAAAGGTTCTGAAAAATATGATATAATGCATTGATCAGAATAACTACGTAGGCAAGCACAGAACTGTATATACAAGACATTGTCGTTGGGGCCACAACATCTAAAAGACTAGACACTACCATGTTTAACTTTACATTAATTTACAAAGCCTCTAAAATATACATAGACATAGTTAGGGTTGGGACAAACTCCCCTACTCTTGACTAAAGTACAATACCAAAATATATGGAACAGACTCACAAAGCCCCGAATCAACCTGGAGCTCACCAATAGTCACTGAATAGCCTGTGCTCCTACTAGCGAGGTGTATTAGCTGAAGAACCTGTGCCTGCAGCATGAAATATAGGTCCCCCGTGAGGGACATCAGTACAAAAATATGTACTGAAAATGTAAGGTTGAAGGCAACAACACATGGTACAAGAGTTTAATAAAAATCAGATACAAGCGTATAAGTAGTACCAGTAGGCCACCTTTATCTATACTTGTGGGACTATGTACATTATATTCTTTTCTTCATTTTTACCTTTCTTACTTAAAATCTTTGAAAGACATATAATGTTAATGACCAGCAGATCAGTGGTAAATAGATAAATCGGGATCGGCCCATGCTAGGCTTACGCCCCTAAGCTTCCACCCACAAATGAACATTAGGATTGACCCATGCTAGGCTTATTCCCTTGATCTTCCACCCACATATAAAGGTATCAAGATCGGCCCATGCTAGGCTTATGCCCTTAAGCTGCCACTCATTTTACAGATTGCGTTACTTAATTTACTTAACTTTTGAGATTGTTACTTTGGTGGTCATAACATTATGGTACCTTGAAACAATAATCTACCAATAAGAGACTTGTAAATTGGCACTTAATGCAATAACAATGATGTAGGGATTTGTTGGCACACAAATAAAATAACACATGGGTCTTATTTGAGTAAACGAAGAACTCCTGAAATTTTCTAGTGAAAATAGACATTTAGGTTTGATAATAATCATGTATTGAGGTGTTTTAACATGTTAGAGAGTGGGAACAAGGTCATTGGCTACATGGAATATAATACGCAACTATTATGTATCACTTGCTATAGGATAACCTTGGAAGCTTACTTGATGGAACAAATGTCCGATTTCATGCCAAAGAGAGCAAAATGGAGTATGCCTTACATACCTGGTTGTACAACTCTGATACTAACCCAACTTGACTCCCCACCTTCTGGATTACTTATCTACAATAAAATATATGGTAAACTAATATTAGCAACCAACCGACACATTTGGGTTATTTAATTTCACCAAAATAGTGGCCGAGCAGTAAGCCCTTAATTTATCAATCAAGGGTATTATTTTAACCCTTTTCTTCTCCAATTACATCCATATACCATACATATTCTTATAAGATCCCCCGACACAATTTTGAGTTCATTAAACCCTTTAAACAATACACGAAATAGAATAGGTAGTAGACACATACAACCATTAGATTGGTGTTGTACCACCATACCCTTCTTCTATATTTCAATACAAACTAATTACACCTTTCCCAAACATCAACCTGGCATCCCCCAACATATACACACAAAACAACCCCAAATCTCTTTTGTTTTGGCAATCAATTATTGAACTCATCATCTATTGAGTTCTCAATAACAACACATCCATAATTCTTTCCCAAATTCATATATAAGGAGAATAAAATGGGGCAGTCACCTTAGCTCAATTCTGTAACTTATTCTTTAAATTTAACTCATCAAGAACTTCAACTTCCACTTTCCTTCACACTTTAAACCAAGGAAGAAAAGATATTTCTTAATAACAAAGAAAAAAATGTGAGCAAGTATTTTGTTCTATATTCTGCCATGAATTAATAGTTAAGCACTTATAGCATGTTTTTATAATCTTCCATGAGATAATTAAGCTAAACCATAAGTGTTTTCACTTACCTTGGCTTGCAAAGGTTGGGTTTATTCAAGAACCCTAGAAAGAAAAATTGGTTTCTCCTTGTTAATTTAGAGAGAGCGGAGAGAATTTGTGAAATATATGTTTTTTTGTGACTTAGATATGAAGGAAAATGACCAGCAACTTGGCCTTATAAAGTCCCTATTTTGGCCACCTCCTTAGCTGCATTTTGGACCTTAAAATTGGTCAAATTGGTCCAAGTAGGTGATGCACCTACTTAAGGGTTCAAGCTGCTCAAATTTTCAATCTAGGTGATGCACCTACTTACTTAATTCTTAGTTGGGCTGAATTAAATTGGGCCTTGGAAGATTTGACCATTGGGCCTTTTCTTCATTTTTCTTCTTCTTTTACTTAATTTGGGCCCAAATAAGTATACTAATAAAGGCCCAGATCTGATCCATGGACTTGGTCCATTAACTTGACTCATATAACTCAAGTAGGTGACTCACCTACTAGCTTAATTAAGTCAAGCAAGCACCTCAATAAATTACTCCATTTTTAGTTCTTAATCCCTTTAATCTAATTTAAAACTTGTTTTCACTTGGTCACTTCAAACTTTATATTCAAATACTAGCTTACGATCCCAAGTTTAAATAGTTATATCGATGTTAACTTGGTCGCATCTCATTAAAACGTACGGCAACGTCTATAATTCAATCTACATCATTAATACTCGTATAAAAAATTTCAGTTGTTACCTATGCCACAAGTCTATACCAAGTTCCATATAATTAGAACAAGTACAAGAAAAATACGGGATGTTACATCTCCCCCCCCCCTTAGGAACATTCGTCCTCGAATGTTAGCTAAATTGTCCAACCAAAAAAGTTCAAGCCTAAGTTTAATACTTATGCTATCATGTAGTATCTATATATTACACTTACTTGTTATCTCCCTAACTCAACATCTTGAACATTCTCTTCGTATTTGAACAAATGGGGGTACTTGGATTTCATCACTTCTTCAGCTTCCCATGTTGTCTCCTCTACTTGTTGACTTCTCCAAAGCACTTTTACAGAAACTATTTATTTTTTTCCTTAACTTCTTAACTTGTAGATCTAGGATAGTAATAGGTATTTATTCATAAGTGAGATCTTCCATAACTTGTACATCTCCAGTGGAAGTAATATGAGATAGATCGCCAATGCGCTTTCAAAGCATTGAGACGTGGAACACTGGATGGACTGTTGAAAGCTCTTGAGGTAGTTCTAACTCATAAGCAACTTGGCCATACCTCCAAGTAATCTTATATGGGCCAATATACATGGACTTAGTTTTCCTTTCATACCAAATCTCATAGCCCCCTTCATTGGTGATACCTTCAAGAATACCCAATCACCTATAGCAAACTCAAGCCCCCTTCTTCTAACATTTGCATATGACTTGTGTCGACTTTGGGATGTTTCTAGCCACCGTTGGATTACTTTAACCTTTTCCATATCTTGATGAACAAGATCTGGACCGAACAAGGCAGTTTCACCCACTGTAAAACCATCCAATTGGAGATCTACACTTTCTTTCATACAAAGCTTCATATGGTGCCATTTTGATGCTTGAATGATAGCTATTGTTATAGGTGAACTTGATAAGAGTTAAATGATCATCCCTATTGACACCTAATTTTTGTCCCCCATAACTAAGTTTAATTTCGAGTTTCTTCGAGTTTTAAATAAAATTACAACAATTATTTCATTCGAATAAAAGCTTTTTCAGTATTTATCTGGGTAATTTTTCCATTTTAAGTAGCGATTATATATATTATCGTATTCAATTATACGAGATTATATAATTTGATTACTTAAGATTTATTCTATGGAATATCGGATTTTAATTAAGGATTATTTTGAAAATAAATATAACAATTAAAATCTTGAATTTAAATGTAAATCACTATCAAAATAATCTATTTGGATAAATATGTGTTTGATTTTATTAAATCAAGAAGCTCGATATTAAGTGAGGTATTAATTCGTATTGAATTACGATTTAATTTGGCCAATCTATTAAATTTGGCTATAATCGAAATAAAAAATGGCCCCAATTACAATGCAATTAGCCAATTGATTTTTAATTTGGCCAAAATTTAAATAGATTTATCTAAATCTAATTTAATTGGGGTTATTTTTTAAAATAACCCCAAAGTTGATCCATTAGCCAATAACAAGACCAACCTATAACACCCTTAATCCACAACTTCAGCAGCCCATTTACACCTCCATAATAGCTTGACCAGGTCCGGCCCAAAGTCTTTCCCCTTCTTCCTAACCCGATAACAACAATCAACAATAGGGGATTCCATCAAGCTTTCAACGAACAACAACAATTCAACTATGCCCGACCCGAACGAAACTCGTAACCCATCACCCAACATCAGTGTTAACAACAACAATACTCTAAATTCAACAGCGACCCAACCCAGTACTACCAACAACAACTACGAACAACTCTCAACAACGATAATACAACCGCAACAGTACCAATTTCAACCTGAAACAGGTAGAAAACCCAAATTCGAACAGCAACAACCCGTCCAAACCTAACGCGTTCGCGAACCATATCATTAACCCAAAATTGACCCAAACCCATTTACAACAAACCTGCAATGTGGCTCCTTTTAATTCATTCCTCAAAATCTATCCATTTTCAATTCGAGATTCTCAATTTAGTACGATTTTGTACTATTTAGGACACCTCAACTTTATCCTCATTTGAAAATTTGAATTCCCCTTCCAAAAATGCCAAAATTACCCTTTGATTTTTCTAATCCCACATCGGTGGGAGCTTAAAATTGAGCCCTCAATTCTTGCTATATAAACTAGATTGTAGAGCAAATTGGGGTAAGTCTTGAAGGCTAAAAAGAGGCTCTCAAGCAAAAATTTTATTAAGTAAAAAATATTCTTAAAAAAAGGCTTGTCGGAATCGTCGAAGTAGCGGCAAAACCTTTTCGGTGGTGATCAAAATCCCGATGCTAGCTTGTTGTCTTATTTTACTGCTCCAAAAGAGGTAAACCCCTTTTTCCATTTTAATTTATGTTATGGTTCTCTTTTCACTCATCTCCTTCTTTATAATATCGCAATTATGATGTTGTTTGCTGGGAGTAGCTGTAGACGGCTTCGATTCCCATAGGATTGTATTGAAATATTGATATTACGTTGTCTCATTGAATCTATGTTTAAATTACAATGTTTGTTTCATTATCAATTCTGTATATTTTTATTTTGGTGTCTGGGATTTACTTCCTCATATCAACATTGTTGACTACCTGCTAATGTTTTTTTTCAAGCATCTATTGTGAGCATTCTACTTTCCTTCATTTGGTTGTGGTTTCATATTTTTCTCATTGCGAGATTTAAATTATTGTTTCCCATATTGACTTTGTCTGATGCATAACAATCTTTTGATTTATCGTTCTTCAATTTAGTCGTAGATTTGATGCATTTATCTCGTAATTTATGTTCTAAGTTTTCCTTTGAAATCAGTGCAGCATCATTTTTTTGCTAGTTACCAGTATATCACTTTTATATGGGAGCATAGTAATTTGACTTGTTATTTATTTAGGCGAACCGTAGTTGTTTCAGTTTTTGTTCATGTTTTTAGTTCAATGTTGTTAGTGGCCCGTCTAGCTCATACATGGTTTCATGTTCATCTTTGAATCTTCGTGGTCAATTAGGAATAGTTCTAAAGCTCTTATTGAAAAAATAGTGTCAAAAAGAACAAAAGGATATGTTATATTGGTCTCGTATCATCTCTTGACCCTTTAAGGACATATGTCAACTCAAGTCCCCGAAATTTGTTGAGAGTAGGCGAGGATGAATCAAGTGTTCGTTGAATTTTGAGATTTTTTATTTATCTTTAGTTTGCCTTTAACTTATCTTTAGAACTTTGATTAAATCGAGTTTTGTATGATTTAAACATAGTAAACTAGTCATTAAAAATGTGTATTTATTAACTTAATGAGGTTCGTGGCTTGTAGTTTCATATAAGAAAGAAAGGGTTTAGCAATAATGCTAGCTTTAGGTAGCATCTGTGTTATCCCATCAGATTTAAAATAGTGTCAAGATTGTGGTTCACTAGTTGATTTATTTTGTTTATCATCAGATTTAAAGAAGTGTCAAGATTATAGATCATTGGTTGGTTTGTCTTGTTTACTGCTGGTTTGTTTGTTTAATCATCTCCCCTTCCTTGCTCTTCTTCGGTTCATGAAAATTCACATCTTGTTGAGTCTTTAGACATAAGGTAGTGATTCTTACAATATTGAATTTTCTTGGTTTACAAGTTTATTCACTCTTTTGTTCATCTGTGTCCCTATTTATTGACTATCCTTGTTTGTCTAGTTACCAATTTTTCCTTTAAGTTGCCTACTTTACATTCTTATTTTACTAACTTTTTTCTATAGCTTTAACATATAATTGCTTAATTTCTTTTGCTCGAAATCATGAGAATTTGCCATTTTTACCTTATGTTTTTGGATTTCTTTGATTGATATACATGCTCTCCTTTAGAACTATAAAATTTTCAACATGATTAGCTGCTAAATTACTGCATATATACATACATATATTAATTCTTTGTATCTTTTCTTTGCATGAACCTGCATTCGAGTCCAAACGGACTCTTTCTGTTGTTGCATTATCATGTGGGCCATTGAGGCCCATCCCTCATTAGTTTATTTCGAAGTCCCTAAGGAGACAATCTCATAGTACATGGATACAAGGAATCAAAAGAAGAAGAACAGGTTGAAATCCATCTTTGAAGCAACCAAGAGACTTGAAAATCTCGTTTTTCTATTTTTTATTTGTTTATTTTTGTCTTTATTTATTTATTTATCTATTTATTTACTTATTTTATTTATTTATTTGGGCTTCGAAGTCAAAGTTGTAAATTAATACAGGTGAAGTGGATTTCAGGCCAAAAAGGCTCAAAAACATAGATTAGGATAGGTGAAAATAGGAGGTTTCGTTGATTTGGGCCCAATGGCCTAAGTCTTTTATTTTATCCCCTTTCCCTTTTATGTACTTATTTGCCTTTCATTTGATTAGACTTAATTAAAATCCCTACTAAGTCATCCAAATTTATTTTACACAAATCGGTTTCTAAAATCCATCACTTTTCAACAATCAATCTTATTGAAGTTAGTCAAAAGACATTTTCAAACAGTCCGGATAACCGCAAGTTAGCGGACATTTTAGGTTCCTTAAACCTTCCTAAAATGTTAATAGGAACCGCTTACTCAGAATCTTCAAATTTTTAATGATTTTTCTATTTTAGATCGTTTAAAGTATCTTATAAATGTTTCTTAATTCCTTTTCAAAATTAAGTGGCGACTCTCAAAAAGTTAAAATTTCAACAAAACAATCCCAACTACCTTTTGTAATGCCCCACATTTCGAACGAGAATGAAAATCCGTAATTCATATACGTAGATGTTCCAAAAGCCTCGAATCCTATGTAAATTTAGTGTGTTAATCAATTATGTAGTGTGGGAATCTATTTGAGCATAAATTTAGATCATAGAGGTCCCCTAACTCAAGGACAAGTTGAAAGCTTTCCTATCGTTCAAGTTTTAGTGAGCGTCAAAACTTAGGTCAACTTCAATAGACCATAACTCCTTGTATAAATTGAATTAGAGGACCTAATATATATCAAATGAAATATCTTTGAATTAGATTTCCAACGATACCAATTTTGTCCAAATCCAATAACGTAGCAAAGAGTTATGCCAATTTTACTCCAGCATGTCATCCTGGAAAACTGACTGACGACATTTTGTGATAAGTTATCACAAGTGTGACGACTTATCACAAATGTCGTTAGACTTAGGCAGAAATCCACTCCCAGTGATGATATTTTGTGATAAGTTATGACAAATGTGATGACTTATCACAAATATCGTCAGCCTTAAGCAGAAATCCATCAATTCCAGCCCCCCAGTGACGACATTTGTGACGACTTATCACAAGTCTGACGGCTTATCACAAATGTCGCCAACCTTAGATTTTCAGCAATTAGGAAGCGGTTTAGTAAGGGTATTTTGGTCTTTTTCCTCCACCTCCCATGACTTAAAACCCTCAAGGGACGTAACTTTCTCCTATTTTTCTTCATTTAAACATCTCAAAAATTCTCTCATACACTTTCAACCACAAAATTAGGATTTCTTAAGATCAACTCCTCAAGAACAAGAACATTCACTCCCAAAGGGGTTAAATCCTAGTCAAGAAAAAATCAAGAGCAAGCCTAAGGATTTCTTCAAGAACTTTCAAGAAACATTAGATCTCTTTCAAGATTCAATTAATAAGGTATGCATAGTATTCATCCATGGATCCCTTTCATCCATGGAGCTCAAGAATCATGTTTTAAATTATAAATTGTGATTTCCTTGTTGTGTTATTACTATATTCATGTTGATGATTATTATTTAGATTCAAGGTTGTATCTTGATGTGTTTTTCATGAAGCATGTGAGTAGGTTAGTTGAAACTCATGAATTTTGGATGGATTAAGATTGTCAAATTTATAAGTACACCTATGCCCAAAGTTGTGCATGTAAGGTGTTTGATAAAATGCCGAGAATGATAGAATCCATGTTTTTATGACTTAATAGTGCTTAAATGACAAGTCCATGTTCTATTCCTTATGTTTCCACATGAATTCCATGTTATTGATATGTGTTGTTATGAGTTGTTGCTGTGATATGGAATGTCCATGATATTGAGGTATGCAAGTATACCCATGTTATATGTATTTCCTTTCATGTATAAGGTGTTAAGAACCATGTGTAGTATGAAATCCCCTACTTATGGTATTATGAATTGTGGATGTTATTCCTATGATCAAGAAGTATCATGTGTGTCAGTTTTCTTCTATCGAGTCCTGGGGGTACTTGTACCCGAAAATTATAGTTGTGTGCCTAGAGCCGAGTCAGTCTCAAGATAATCTCAGTCGTGCTATGATCAGTAGAACTTAGTCAGTTACAGAATTTAGAACTCTCAGATAGTTATAAAACTTAAGAAATCTCAGTAATCTAAGTATCGTTATCATTCCAGTTCAGTTTAGTACTCAGCTCAGATCTCAGTAGCATTTAAGAAATCAATTTAGAACTTAGTATCATTCAGTCAGATAATAGATTCAGTAGTATTCCATCAGATAACGGAACCAAGTGAACTCAGTCAGCTCAGTCAAGTAAGAAACTCAGTAACAGCTTCAGTTCAGTTCAAATACAAGTTCTAAGAATCAGTTCAGAGTTTTTCAGTTGGGAGTGGGAGCTAGCACCGAGCGAGTGCAGGGATGACGGATCCTCGTTAGAGAGGAAGAGTCGTTAGGAGCAATCCCTGAACTCTAGAACTGCGTAGCCAGCGCAGGATGTAGGAGTCACCCGTCAGAAAAAGGCTTGTCACCCATCAGAGAGGCTTGACTATTATACTGCCTTAGGCTTGACTTCCTACGAGGGTCACCCCGTCAGATAGGCTTGACTAGAGAGGTCCTTACCCGTGGCACGGTATTGACACCCTTCCAGATGGGGTTACAGGTTGGACCCCACCAGTTCAGATTTGGGGCATGTCGGTTAAGTGAGAACTCCCACAGTTACAGTTTCAGTATCTGTCTTCAGAGTAGAACTTAGAAATCAGGACTGTCAGATACAGTCATTAATCTCAAGTTATTCAGTATCAGTACTTACAGAGGTCACCCATCAGATAGGCTTGATCTCAGTCTCATATTCAGTTCAGTATTCTTAATATCAGTTCTAGAGATCACCCGTTAGTTAGGCCTGATCTCAAGCTTAGTCACTCTTAATCATTATTAGAAGATTTAGACTGTCAGATACAGTCACTCAGTATCAGTTACATCGGTTAGGCCGATCATCACAGTTATATCAGTTAGATCAGTCGTCATAGCTTACGTTATCAGTATTCAGTTTTAGGACTATTAGACACAGTCAATTAGACTAGTTCTTCATAATTCAAACTGTTAGAAATAGTCATTCATCTATTCAGTATCTCAGTATCAGTAAACTCATGTTGTCAGCATTCAGACTCAGTAGTTAGTATCACCACGAGTTCAGTTATAGTTACTTATGCATGTATGTATTCTCACGTTCATATTAGTCAGCATTGTTTATTCATATAAACCCTTTTGCATTTATCCTACCTCACTCATATACTCGATACATTCAGACGTACTGACGCATTCGCGCTATGGTATTTTATTTTATGCCATAGGTTCGGAGGCATGAGTTCCAGAGTAGCAGTGGTATTGCAAATTTGAGCAGTTAGAGTTAAAAGTGAGTCCTCATTCTTCGAGGACATGATTATTTCTCTATCTTCTCATTGATTAGCTCATTAGTCAGAGTTAGTTGAAAAAATGTCCCATCAGTTCCTTATTCAAATTATTCAGACAGTAGAGGCTTTCAAACTAGATTACAGACTAGATTCAGACTTCAGTATTTTGGTTTTGTTTTGGTATTGTGATACCACTTTATTCAGACATTGTTATTATTTAGATTATGTTCAGTAATGAACCTTATGGCCTTTCAGTTCATGTTTTTGCATTTATATTCATATATTATGTAGTGTACAGGTACAGATATCAGTCATGGGTTAGCTTATGGTCCCTTGGGGTCATGAGCACCGTGTAGCATTCCGGTTCAAAAAATTGGGGCGTTACACCTTTAAAGTCCAATACACAAGTTCGTAGCGTATCTTTAAATATTTGAATGGTACATTCCGCTAGTCCATCTATTTGAGGGTGGAAAACAGTACTTAAATTAACTTATGTTCCCAAATTTCTCTAAAAAGACTTCCAAAAATTTGCAGTAAATTAAGCTCCCCTATCTGATATAATAAAGACTGGTACTCCATGAAATCAAACTATCTTTTTGATATAGAATTTTGCATACTCTTTAACTGTGTAAGTAGTCTTAACCAGTAGGAAGTGTGCTGATTTGGTAAGCATATCAACTATTAACCATATGGAATCAAACTTTCAAGATGTACGAGGCAAACCAGTGACAAAATCCATGTTGATCATGTCCCACTTCCAGATTGGAAGATCTATACATTGCATATAACCCCTAGGCTTTTGGTGCTCTACTTTAACTCTTTGACAATTTGGACATTTGGCTATAAATTCTGCAATGTTCTTTTTCATGTCACCCCACCAATATAATCCTTTCAAATCACGATACATTTTAGTTGATCCCAGATGAATGGAATACTTTGAATGATGTGCCTCTATCATAATCTTTTTTCTTAGCCCATCTATATTCGGCACATACAATTTGTTTTGGCACCGTAGTACTCCCTCTTGTGTAAGATCAAATGCCTTTGTCATACCACATTGTACATTCTCCTTAAGCTGTAGTAGTATGGGATCTGCATATTTCTTCTTCTTCACTTTAGCTACTAATGAAGATTTTGCCGCATTATGCACAATAAGCACTTCTTCTGGAGTTTTAAGAAGGCGAACCCCTAAATTGGCTAGTAGGAACAAATCTTTAGTCATCCCTTACCTTTCTACAGATAGTGCAATAGTATTACGACTTAACACATCTGCTACCAGATTTTCTTTCCCCGGATAATACATGATATCAACGTCATAGTCTTTTAATAGTTGAAGCCACCTTTGCGGCCTCAAGTTTAGATCCTTTTGGCTAAATATATATTACAAACTCTTGTGGTCAGTATATATGTCAACATGAATCCCATGCAGGTAGTGGCGCCATATCTTTAAGGCAAATATAACCGCAACTAGCTCAAGATCATGTGTTAGATAATTTTTCTCATGTGGCCACAATTATCTTGAGGCATATGCTATCACTTTACCATGCCATATCAACACACATCCTAAGCTAATTCTTGAAGTATCATAATACACTGCATACCCTTCTGTGCCTTCTAGAAGTACCAATACGGGTGTAGAAGTCAACCTATTCTTCATATCTTGGAAACTTGTTTCACATGCATCATTTCATTGAAACTTGGATGCTTTGTGTGTTAGATTTCTTAAAGCTATAGAAATTGAAGTAAACCCTTCAACAAACCTCCTATAATAACCTACCAACACAAGGAAACTATGAACCTTCGTAGGCATTATAGGTCTTGGCCAGTTCTTCACAGCTTCTATCATTTGAGTATCAACCTTTATTTCTTTATCAGATACAATATGACCCAAGAATGCCATAGATTTTAACCAAAACTCATATTTAGAGAACTTTCATATAGCTTAAGATCATGAAAATCTGTAACATCTGTCGTAAGTAATTGACATAGACTTTCTTTGATCTCGAATAAACTAGAATATCATCTATAAAAACTATCACGAACACATCTAAGAATGGCTTGAACACCATATTCATTAAATCAATAAAAGTTGCGGGTGCATTAGTTAGCCCAAAGAACATGACTAGAAACTTGTAGTGACCATATCGTGTTCGAAAGGCTGTCTTGGGTATGTCCTTCTCTTTGACCCTCACTTGGTGGTAACCTGACCTCAAATAAATCTTTTAAAAACACTTGGCGCCTTGCAACTGGTCGAATAAGTCATCAATTCTCAGAAAGGGATATTTGTTCTTACTAGTCACCTTATTCAGTTGTTAATACTCAATACACATTCTCAATGAACCACCTTTCTTATGCACAAATAACACTGGTGCACCCCAAGGGGACATACTAGGCCTTATGAATCCTTTTCTAGCAAGTCTTTCAATTACTCTTTCAACTCCCGTAATTCTTCTGGGGCCATTCTATACAGAGGAATTGAGATTGGTTGAGTCCCTAAAATCACATCAATACCAAACTCCACTTTTCATTCTAGAGGCAAACCTGGAAGATCTTCAGAAAATACATCAGGAAATTTATTTACCGCTGGAATAGTTTGAAGATTTGGTGGCTCCAGGTCTGTATCCTTCACTCTAACTAGATGATATATGTGACCGTTGGAAATAATCCTTTTTGCCTTAAAATAAGAAATAAATTTACCTCTTGGCGCACTAATGTTGCCCCTTCATTCAAGGGCTACCTCTCTTGGAAAATGGAAATACACCCTCTTAGTTTGGCAATCTACTATGGCATAACAAGAAGCCAAGCAATCCATACCCATTATAGCATCAAAATCTACAATTTCTAACTCAACTAGGTCAGCCATTGTATCGCGACCACAAATAGTTATTATACAATTTCGATACACTCTCCTAGTTATAATATATTCACCAACCGGCGTAGATACTTCAAATGGCTTAACTAGCCATTCTGGTGTTCTTTTGAATTTTCCAGCCACCAATGGAGTGACATATGATAATGTAGAACTCAGATTAATTAATGCATATACATTATGTAAAAATATGGACAATGTATCTGTAACCACATCCGGAGAAGCCTCTAAATTTTGTCGATCCACTAAAATATATGTATGATTTTGAACTCCACTAGAGCTAGGTTCTCTTTTAGCACCTCTACCATGACCCGTAGGTTGTACACCACTACCTAAAGAAGGCACTGATGATGATGATGCAACGGCTGATCCAGTAAGTCGTGCCATACCACCCATGCCCCTTTGTGGGAATTCTCTTATCATATACCCCGATGTACCATTCCAAAAGCAAGCATTTGTCCCAAACCGACATGCACCCAAATAAATCTTTCCACATTATCTACATGGTTCCCGGGGAGGTCTTAATTGGCTCATATTCCCTTGATCTTAATACCCTACTGCTCATGAACTCTGACTCTCACTTCGATGCCTAAACTAATTTCCTTTGGACCCTTGAAACTGTGGTAGAGCACTAGCTGTAGGATAAGAAGATAATGGCCAAGGTGATATAGTAGAAATCCAAGGCCTAAACTCACCTTGGGATGCCACAAACTTCCCCGTAGATCTGGACCTCTGGGAATACTCTCTTTCCAATTCTTATGCTCTTCTTCTTTACCTCTGATCCTTCATTTGTTTGTGAAAAAACTTGTATCCTTGCTATCTCCATGTATTTGTTCAAAGCAGCAATAGTACAATCTCTTACAAGATATGGATATAATCTATCCACATATTGATGAATCTTATCATCCATAGTAGCTACTACATTGGGAGAATACCTAGCCAAAGAGTTAAATCGGAGGTTGTACTCCCTCATGCTCATATTCCCTTGGTGAAGATTCAGGAACTGATCCGCACAGGCTTCTTGAATCCCAAATGGAAGGTAATGATCAAGAAATGCCTCTTTGAACTCTTTTTATGTAGCTGAAGGTTCATCGATACCCCTAGATCGTTTCCAGTCTTCATACCAAAATATAGCATCTCCTTTGAATCTATATGTTGCTAGCTCAACTGTCTCCTTACCTGATATATGCATGATATCTAGAGCCCTTTGGATTTGATCAATAAAGTCTGGTGGGTTTTCATTAATATCGTATCCGGTGAATATGGGAGGATCTAGCTTGAGAAAATCCTGTGTCCGTAGGCTAGCTGCCCTATCTACACCACTGGACCTGGGGTTGGAATAGTTTGTCCTTAAGCTTTTCCAGCAACTATACGAGTCAACAATTTTACCGCATTTCTTAGATCTTGCTCAGTAGCATTAATAGGTGATTCTGAGGATGCGGTTTTTCTCCTCCTTAGCTCTTCTGGAGATGGAGGAGTAGAAAAAGTTTGTGATATAAACTCATCTTGAGCCTCACTTTAATTAGCTTGTCTAGGTGGCGACTTGCTGGCCCCTTCTCCGGCAACCACGTCTACTTGCTTACCTGTATTCTTACTCCTTTTTGCAATCGGTATCTTTACTATAATAAGAGGAAAAAATAGATTCAATGGTTAAATATGACTTCACCTACAACATGGGCTCTATTGCACGATCTAAGATATGAATAAAAAAATACAACCCCTAAATATCCTATAGCCTCCTGTTTATAGATGTGGTGCACAACACACCCATAAGCAAGGCTCTACGTAGACACGGCTTTGTAGACTCCTTAGAATGACCTGCTCTAATACCACTTTTGTCACGCCTCAAATCTAATTGGGGTGGACAGGCCCCCATAGTCGTGAAGGCCTAGGAGAACCAATCCATAACCTTGTACTTCTCATGCCTGTAACTATGACAACCAAAGGTTTTGAAAAATGTAATATAATACATTGATGAGAATAACTACGTAGGCAAGCACAAAACTGTATATACAAAACTTGGCCATTGGGGCCACAACATCTAAAAGACCCGACACTACCATGTTAACTTTACATTAGTCTACAAATCCTCTCAAAGATATACAGACATAGTTAGGGTCGGTACAAACCCCCGCCCTACACTTGACTACAGCACAATACCAAAATCTATGGAATAGACTCGAAACGCCCCGAAACAACCTAGAGCTCACCAATAGTCATTGAATAGCCTGTGCTCCTACTAGCGAGGTGTATTAGTTGAAGCACATGTTCCTACAACATGAAATACCGGTCCCCCATAAGGGACGTTAGTACAAAAGTATGTATTGAATATGTAAGCCTGAAGGTAACAACACATGGTACAAGAGTTCAATAAAAATCAGATACAAGCATATAAGTAGTACTAGTAGACCACCTTTATATATACTTGTGGGACTATGTACATTACATTCTTTTCTTCATTTTTACCTTTCTTACTTCAAAATCTTTATAACCCATATAATGTAAATGACCAGCTGATCAATGGTAAATAGATAAATCGGGATCGTCCCATGCTAGGCTTACGCCCCTGAGTTGCCACTCACATATGGACATTGGGATCGGCCCATTCTAGGCGTACTCCCCTGAGCTTCCACCCACATATAAAGGTATTGATATCGGCCCATGCTAGGCTTATGCCCCTGAGCTGCCACTCATTTATAGATTTTGTTACTTAATTTACTTAACCTTTGAGATTGTTACTTTGGAGGTCATAATATTATGGTACCTTGAAACAATAATATACCAATATGAGACATATAAATGGGAACTTAATGCAAATACAATGAGGTATAGATCTATTGGCACACACATTAAGTGTTTAGGAGCTAAAAATAACACATGGTCTTATTTGAGTAAACGGAGAACTCATGAAATTTTCTAGGGAAAATAGATGTGCAGGTTTGATAATAAGTATGTATTGAGGTTCTTTAACACATTAAAGAGTCGAAACAAGGTCATTGGCTACATGGAATATAATACGCTGCTATTATGTATCACTTGTTATAGGATAACCTTGGAAGCTTACTTGATGGAACAAATGTCTGATTTCATGCCAAAGAGTGCAAAATAAAGTATGCCTTTCATACCTGGTTGTACAAATCTGATACTAGCCCAACTTGACTCCCCACCTTTTGGATTACTTATCAACAATAAAATATATAGTAAACTAATATTAGCAACAAACCGACGCATTAGGGCTATTTAACTTCACCAAAATAGTGGCTGGGTAGTAAGCCCTTAATTTATCAATCAAGGGTGTTATTTTAACCATTTTCTTCTCCAATTACATCCACATACCATACATATTCTTATAATATCCCCCGACATAATTTTGGGTTTATTACGCCCTCCAAACAATACACGAAATAGAATAGGCAATAGACGTATACAACTATTAGTTCGGTGGTATACCACCATACCCTTCTTCTATATTTCAATACAAACTAATTACACCTTTCCCCAACATCAACCTGTAGCCCCCAACATATACATACAAAACAACCCTAAATCCCTTTTGTTATAGCAATCAATTATTGAACTCATCATCTATTTAGTTCTCAATAACAAAACATCCATAATTCTTTCCCAAATTCATATATAAGGAGAAAAAAATAGGGCAGTCACCTTACCTAAATTCTGCAACTTATCCTTTAAATTGAACTCATCAACAACTTCAACTTCCACTTTTCTTCACACTTTAAACCAAGGAAGAAAAAAGATCTCTTAATAACAAAGAAAAAAAGTGAGCAGGTAGCTTGTTCTATATTCTGTCATGAATTAATAATTAAGCACTTATAGCATATTTTCCTAATCTTTCATGAGATAATTAAGCTAAATCATAAGTGTTTTCACTTACCTTGGCTTGCAAAGGTTGGGGATTCTTCAAGAACCCTAGATAGAAAAATGGGCTGCTCCTTGTTGTTTTACAGAGAGTGGAGAGAATTTTTGAAATATACTTTTTTTTGTGACTTAGAAATAAAGGAAAATTACCAGCAACTTGGCCTTATAAAGGTCCTATTTTGGCCACCTCCTTAGCTACATTTTGGTTCTTAAAATTGGTCAAATTGGTCTAAGTAGGTGATGCACCTACTTAAGGGTTCAAGCTGCTCAAAATTTCAAAGTAGGTGATGCACCTACTTACTTATTTCTTAGTTGGGCTCAATTAAATTGGGCCTAGGCAGATTTGGCCATTGGGCCTTTTCTACATTTTCCTTCTTATTTTACTTAATTGGGGCTCAAATAAGTATACTAATAATGGCCCAAATCTGATCCATGGACTTGGTCCATTAAATTGACTCATATAACTCAAGTAGGTGACTTACCTACTAGGTTAATTAAGTCAAGCAAGCACCTCAATAAATTACTCTATTTTCAGTTCTTAATCCCTTTAATCAAATTTAAAACTTGTATACACTTGGTCACTTCAAACTTTAGATTCAAATACTAGCTTAAGATCCTAATTTTAAGTAGTTATGTCGATGTTAACTTGGTCGCATCTCATTAAAACGTATGGGCAATGTCTATAATTTAATCTACACCATTAATTAGAACAAGTACAAGAAAAATACGGGATATTACAGTGAAAAATCGACATCAAATTATATGCTTCACCAATACTTTTGGTACAAGAACAAGTTTCTAGTAAAGTCCTGCAGATCGAAATGATGACGTTCATTTCCTATCTTTGGGAGGCTATGGAATATTCTTATGAGTTCTTCACTTATTTCACTCATGTCATACTTAGAGTCGGAGTTGGTTTGTAGAAGTATTCCTTTGACTTTACTCTTTTGCAAATGGCTAAGACACGTGCTACCACTATACGAGACGAGGGTCCCAGGACCCTAGGGATCCTACTCCTATTTGTTGGTGACACATAGGTTGTGGACAACGACGTGATTTGTACCTAGCTAGGGATCAGGATATGACGTCTTTCCCCGGTCCTATTATCGCTCCAAATCTAGAGATCCTTCTGTCTCAGCTAATGGTGGACCAGGGACTAGGCCAGGCTCCACTAAAGTTTATTTCTTCTTCAGTTCCCAGGGGAGCATTGGTTCAGGTTTTTGGTTTAGTTGGTGGTGTTCCATCTGATGGTGCACAGTCTACAGATCAGAGTGGTTCTAAGGTAGGGGCGCAACTTGTAGCTGCAGCTCCCATAGTTGAGGTTCCTCCTGCGTCAATAGTTCCTCAGTTGGTAGTCACTCATCCAGTGGCTTCTCAGCCTGATATGTCTTCTGAAGAGCAGAAGATGTTGGGTAAATTCTTGAGATTGGCACCACCTAGGTTTTCTGGTGCTTCGTGTGAAGAAGCATATGAGTTTTTGATTGTCCATGAGGATAGTCTCTATAATTTGGGCCCTATTAGGACTTGTGGTGTGGATTACACCATATTTTAATTTGATTTGGCTGGTCGACATTGGTGGAGAGGGTTTATGGATTCTAGACTAGCTGGATCTTCTCTATTTTTCATGAACTCAATTCTCTGAGATATTCTTAGAGAATTACATGCCTTGCAGCCTTAGATATAATTTGAGGGATCAGTTCTTAAGATTGGATAAGGGCTCCCTGATAGTTGCAGAGTATGAGGCTCGTTTATACGAGCTGGGTAGATATGCGACTTCTATTCTGGATACTGAGTATGAAAGAGATTGCTGCTTTATTAGAGGGTTAAGACTTCCTATTTATATGTCTACTCAGAGTTCAGTTGCAGTGGGTAGGTCTTTTGTCTCAGATCAGGCTCGGATGATGAGGAGATACATCATGAGGCCTAGGGGGGCAATGATAAGAGGCCTAGATTTCATGGAATTTTCAGTGAGATCCATAGTAGTTCCCGATTCAGAGGTAGTACTTCTCATGGTGGGTATTCTCCGCGCCCATCCTATCAGACTTAGAGTCAACCCAGTCAACCTATTCAGGAAGCTCTTCAGATTCTTGATAGAGGCCAGTCTAGTGCTAAAGAACGCCCTGGTCAGAAGGGCGGCTAGTCTTCAAGGGGTTCATCTTTTGGTGATTCTAGTCGTGGTGGTTACTCTGGGTCTGTTGGATTTGTTAGTTCTGGTTCAGCTCATGGCTTATGTTATACTTGTGGTTGTGGATCTCCTGGTCACTATTCGTGTGAGTGCCCTAGTCGTGGAGCGATTATTATTTCAGCTCAAGGTGCTTCCCCTGTTAGAGTAGTTCATCCCTCAGCTAGAGGTGGTTTTCATGGTCGCAAAGGTGGTTTTCAGGGTACTTGAAGAGGTTCTCAGGTGTGAATGCCTTAATTCTCTTTGATATGTTATTATTTCAAATTATTTATTTATTATGCACGAAGATATTGGCATGTGTTGATGCTTTATGTTATATTTTTATTCGGTTTAAATACTTATTATGTACAACGATGTTGGAGATGATTCAGGTTCGTTTCTGTACCCTTATTAAGTTATGCTATCTTGCATTTTATCATATTTATATCATGATTTAGCTTAGTCAGCCAATGATGCCTACTGAGTACCCATTGTTTTGGTACTCATACTACACGTCTGTACATTTTTGGTGTTGATTTGAGTACTAGTAGTCATCGTGATCATTGATCGTGATGTGTTGATATTTTGGAAGATAGGGCGAGCTCTTGGAGTTCGAGTCACCTATTTCCCTCTATCTGTTATATTCACTCTTTTGTTATTGAGACAGATGTTGTTGACTATTCTAAGTCCTTAAGTTGTAATACTATTAGATACTCTTGCACTGGCTCTACCAGGTCGTGGGATGATATATTGTATTTACTATTTTATCTATGTCGAATGCTTTACCTATTTATCTATTGTGTTCTTGAAATTCGCCTATGTTGGGCATTTCCTACCGAATTAACCCATTGTGTTAGCTCTGGGTTATGGTTTGGCTTACCTGCTGGAGGAATTTAGTAGGTGTCATCATGACTCGTAAATGGGTCGTGACACATTTCCTTTTGATAGGTACCAATCGTGTATTTTTCAATCACATTACAAGCAAAACCACTCTTTTCTTTTTCCCGAAATCTTTGTTTTACTTCATGTCCTTTCCCCTTTCCCAATGGCGTCTTATTTGAACACCATTTTTTCCTCTATTATACCCCATAACCTCTTTTTAATAAGTTTTGAAGATTTCTTCTTTAAGCAAATGTCGTCATAGCCTTTAATTTTTTTTATGAGAGTTAAAGCTCTTTAAGGAGGAGAAGGAAGCTCTTAATTCCATGATTCCGTCTAAGGTGTTGGACTTTAATACTAGGGATTGTCGCAAGGATCAGATTTAGGGAGTCTTCTGCTTTATTACCTACATTATCTCCAGAAGATATGATGGTTACATACCTCAAGTCGAGCTTGATTGTGGCTGGCTAGCCAAATTTGATGTTCACTCCCCTCTTCTCGGGGAGGATACCTCTAACATCAGGCCTAGATATAACATGTTCTATACTTATCCATTTTCCATATTGTTTGGTACAAATGCAATATTTAACTTATCTTACAGCTTTGTGAGAAGTATACAATATGGATTGGACAAATCCATTCCACCACCTGGAGGTCGTCCCCAACCTTTTGGTTATTGCAAATTCTTTGAACCAGGATTTCACTTTTAGGAATCTCATTCTACTTTATCCCCCAATCCTTGTACATAGATGCTTTTTACTATATCTTTTCATGGAAACAGAGGTGTTCTCTCCAGCCATGATGAAAATGATTACTATTGGGTTAACAAGGTTGCCAATCTTTGCACCATTGACCTTATTCTAAGTTGCCATATCCCAAAAGAAAGGAACTGTAACATTGAGTTCCCTTTCTCTTCCCTTATTGATTCTTCTATATTGTATGTGTGTTCTTACTTCCCTTATATCCCCTAATTTCAGTTACTTCAGCCTCTTATTGGATTTCTCTAATTATGGGTTTGCTATCTAAACCTGGTATAAACTATTTTTGGCTCTGTGATCTCGTTAGAGCGTACCTAAGGCCTTATTTTGGAAAATGGGTTGGCATTCAAAGGATCATGGTTAGTATTTTCTTCTCCTTTTGGTTCCTTGTTTATAGCTAAACCTTTCCCTCATATTTTTTACCAAGAATTACACCCAGATTTATAGAGGCTCATAAGAAAGATTTCCTTTATTATGTTGAAGGATACATATTCTCTCTCAATCAAACCAAGGGGAAGAGGGTGGCTGAAGAGGAAAGCAAGAGAAAGAAAAGAATTGGGAAGGATTCGTCGGCCACTATCAAGTTGAAGGAGAAGAAAAGGCAATGTAATGAACATCAGGAGGGCACTGGAGGTTCATTGGCCTTAACACCGACTCCCCCTTGATATGTTTGTCACTTTTTCTAAATAATCCATCCGTATGAAACCTCATACCAAAACTTACAAAGGCACTCCCTTATATGAGACAAAGGGTGGTTAGCACAACACTACAAATGTTTTGGAGGGCATAGAGACAAGAATCAAACTCACCTTTCTCCCCCACTTTATATTTACCACCATCGAGGGATGTTTGCAAATGTTGCTGCTATTCTAGGGCCTTCTTTTGTTATTAGAGATGGTTCACCTGAACTTTCTCCTTACCCTAATTCCTTGTAAGGTATTGTTTCTTTGAGAAACTAAAGATGACTAAGGACCACACACTTCTAAATCAAGATTTCCTCTTTTTTGCTCAGGCAGCCAGCCATTTTTCTTTCTTGATAGGGATTTGTTCTTACATTCTCCACCCGACTATTTACCCTTTCTTATTTATTTCTATAGGGATATCTATTTACGTCCTAGGCTTCTAAAGAAAGTTGATATGTCGCAAGATCATGCCCAATTTGTTGAAGGTCAATTTTCTATCCGGGGAGATACCCTATATGAGACCAATGCCCTTTAAGTAAACACACTTCAGTTCTAGGCTTCTAGCTGATGCTCAAGTTAATAAAACTTGAGATTTCATCAGAAAAAAGGAATGAGGCTACTTGAAAAGTGTATCACAAAATAGCCTTGTACAAAAGAAGCATCAATAAAGTGGCATCCACGAGGGTCGAGATTAGAGCTCTCAAAAATGCAAAAGGCCCTTCTTGCATTACGCTAAGCTCATTGTCGTGGAAAGAAAAAAAATTAGGCATAGTAGGAGAAGAAGGTCACACATGAAGAAACACCTTTTGGATTACTTTCTCAATAGTATGCAATCATATAGTCTTGCTACTCTGGAGCTTATTTGAGAGGACCTCACTATGTTGGATGTGGAGACCATCAGGCTCATTAGCTTATCGAAGATGCTGACGTTAATCCTTTGGTTTAAAGGTAGTAGACTTCTTTTGTCGATTATTTGTTTAAGGTTAGTGACTCATATGCCCCTTAAGCCCCTCATGCCTTGTTCCTAGTTGTATTATCTCCACTCGTAAGTGGTTTTCCTTTTCGGGAGTTTTTGACATAGCCTAACGTGTTTAAACTTGCAGCATCCGCTTTATTTGACTTTTTGATCGAGTTTGTATATTGGTTTATAATTTAAAATATTGAAACCTTCTCTAACGATATTATTTACACACACTTCACATGTTTGGTGTTGAAGACAGCTAGGGCCTTTTTTAAAGAATTTTTATCGTTTTTGGAATTTTCAAACAAATTAGGACATCTCCTACTTTCATAAAATGTGAAAAATAAATACGATTCAAACAATTTCAAAGTAGAACTATTTCAAATAATGATATTTTGTGAAAGATTTTTTCAATATTATTTAAATGTCGATTAATTCGTGTAGAGTTATCATCCTATTAAAAACTCTAATAGATTTGTGACGTATTTAGAAATAGCAACCGTTATTTGCACATTTTCATGAATTTTTTTGTATATTCTGGTGAATCCCTTCTTGGTGGGTGTCCAAGGACTCATTAGCCTATCCCTAGTTCACCATTCTTCTTAGGAGTTCTTATGCAGAAACAATAAGTGTCTTGACCTACGGGTGCCTAAGGTTATGCTCTTGTCATGGAACTTTCATTTCTCACCCCTCTCAATTATCTTGGTTCTTAACTCGTTAAAACATTTCCAGAAAAACTTGAGAAGGATTAAAATCGATTAAAAAGAAAAATACTATAGCATCAATTATTGTAAAAAAATATGTCTGTTTTTATCTGTAGTATTTCTTTAGGTGGCTGAAATTCCTGTTTTTGCAGAGTGGTGTATTAATTTCGTCCCCCAAATAATAATCCACCTTTCCTACAGCGTCAATCAATTTGTATGGACATTCTCATTGTTAAGAAAGATTGTAATACCTTTATCCAAAAGCGATCTAACAAAGATTGTAATACCTTTTTATCCTTTGTTTTTTGTATGGACATATTACAATGGCTACTACCATGCGGTCATCTAGTAGGCCCAATCTTTGTTAGATCGCTTTTGTTAACATCTTCTTTCGCATTCATGACCCATAAGATGGGTTACCTAATCTCTATTGGTATTAGTGTTTATGCACCATACATTAGCAAGAAATGTCTTCTCACTACTGGACTTTACCATAGTCATATGTGTCCATAGTACTCTCAATAATCCCTCAATACAAGTGCCTTTTGCATGCTCCAGCTTTTACTTGATACTATGAAACAAGGTTTCGTCAGTGGACTCCACTTGTCTATTTTCACTCGCATGATACAGAGAGGCAGTAATCCTTTTGATTTACAACTTATCTAAGAACATTGTAACCTTTGTTCCAATGTTGAGTCTTATTGTCGCATGTTATTTCTTTAAGTTATGGAAAACCTACAAATTCTATTATCCCAAATAACATTGGTCATCTCACACTTCTTGATATATTTGTAAACTTGACAAATCATATGATCCCAAATGAAATAAATCACCTCAAACTCCCTGATATGTTTGTAAGCTCGACAAATTATATATAATCCTAGATAAAATTTACCATCTCATGCTCAGTGATATTTCTGTAAGCCCTTGGTATGCCCACGTAGAGAAGTAATTAGTCATAATAAACAAGAATTTCACTTATCTTGATTCCCTATTTCATGAAAGGACATCACAACTACACAACATGCATCAGTTTCCCATGTTGATGTAAGTTGTGATCATATCTTTGTCATTTTTCACAATTTTGAATAAATTCCCAAAAATCCGATTCTATTCATGGTCAGTAGCATCTAACCCTGATCAACTTGAGCCCCAATGGCTCTAACTTTGAGTGGTTTCCATAACCCCCTCCCCCCCCCCCCCCCTGAACTTTTCACATGACAAATTGGTCCTGCCAAGGCTGAGATATCTAGCTAGGGGACACAAATAGGTTCTTCTATAGAGATATTTATTAACTAAACCTTCCCACTTTAATTTGGAGGACCTGAATTTGGGTTGCGAGGGAGCTCCTCACCTTTAAATATCAAAGTTTAGAAATTACTTACTTGCCAGCATGATATTTCAGTAACCCTACTTCAATCCACTGAGAGTAATCAAACATCAAACATCAATTGGTTAGGCAAATCTTGGTAAATGGTACCACCATCAAAAGAATACAACTGCTTCTCTTCATTATCGGAATTTCCCTCATCCTTAGAGATAGAACCAAATTTTGTGATGTATGGTGACCTGAAAATTCTTGATTTCTTTCGATCCCTTTTTACAGTTGCTTTTGTGGCTTCATGTTCCCTAACTTAAGCATCAGGAAAATCAGGTAGAAACTGACTGTCGGGAATTATCCACTGGCTTCCAGTCACTGTATTTGGTGTACCAACATCCAATGGCTTTGTAGTTGAAGGAGTTGACAAACCAAATAATAGTGCATCTACAACGTCTTGAATTAAATCTGTTATTGTGCCACCTACATCATCCTACATGCACGTATATGGATGTGTTATGTATAAAACAAAGTTATTATTGTATAACTTTAATTATGCCTAAGATATGTATGTATCCAAGGAATCATACATAGTATTACATAGCACATTATACATAATCCACCAAATTCGAGTACACCGAGTTCATATCCTCTCACAAAATCACCATTTTATATTAGATACTCCATAACTAAATTTCCTTACCCAACATGAATAAATAATATATTATCAAAAAATCATCATCACCCAATTTTCGCAAAGACCAATATTACTAGTTCAGAATACGATTTTACAACAAAGTCAGAAATCATTGTAGAATCAAAATCCAAAAATATTGATATTTTGCCGAGAACACTATGATCCTTTTTCTAACAATAACAACTGGTACGTTTATCTAGATAGATTTGGAGTTATAAACCAATTTGAGACACAAACAATACCGACAAATCTTCCTTATCAGGACTGTGTTGTTTTTTCAATTCTTCATCATGACCTTCTTCTTTATCTGCAATATACGCATCCTATATTTAATAACAATCAGCATGTGTGAACATTTAAACAAAGTAATACAAAGTTGAATGAAAAAATAATTTATACTGGTTATTTGAAATTGTTATAAATCTTGTAAGGCTTGCATATGAATGTTTAAATCTATACATACATATTTATATATGTATAAGATCAATCTCACACATAAAAACACAATTGTTAACGCATAACATTTTTAGATTTGTAAGGTGATTCTGCAATCTTACTATATAACCAATTGTAAATAGCATACATATGTATGAGGATATTCATAAAGAACATTCATTCTGATGAAAAGAATAATATTATTAGTAATGTATAACATATTATTATACATTCAAATGAATGTATAATGAAACTGTAACAGCCCTAATGAAAGCATATTAACATTTGATATTCAGCTGATCACGTTATGATCCTTTTTTCTAAAAATAACAAGTGGTACATTTATATAGACAGAATTGGAATAACAAACAAATATGAGTGATAAAAATATACCGAAAAATCTTCCATATCAGGATTGTGCTTGTTTTTTAATTCCTCTTGACGACCTTCTTCTTTATCAACCATATTCGCATCTTATATAAAATTACAATGTGCATCTGTGAACATTTAATCCAAGTAATATAATGGCGTAGTAACCCACTAGTGCATGGAGGTCCTAATGGAATTGAAGGAGGCGCCGCAACGCAGTGAACTCACGACAAGATTTTGGCTTTTGAAAAATTTTGACAATTGCAATTTGGCTCAACACCGCGACACGATGGCAATCAAAAGCGGGAAAAAATTTTCTAGCTGAAAGAAAATAGCGTGAAAACCCAGTACAAATCGGTTTATGACTTGTATACTATAAATATAATGTCCCAAACCCCGTTTTAAACTTCTTGGAACCCCTAGATCGCTTGGAACAACATTGGAGGCTACCACAACTTTTTTTTAGGTTTTTATTTCTTTAATTTAGCTTTATTTATGGTTTTAATCATTCATACAATTATTTAGATGTTGATTATGACTATGAGTGGCTAGAAACTCCTTTTCCGAGGTTAAAGCCAAGAACATGAGTACTATTGTTTTGAATTAAGTTTGTTTGATTTGCTTATCATTATTGGTTGTTTGTTTATTCTTGTTATAACTATTTTAAGGATTCACGACCTTTAGAATACATCAATTTTCTTCCTTTTGATCTCGGGAGAGGGAATAGGGAGATAGAACATGGGAATAAATAAACTATAATTTGTATTTCTTTATGAAATAAGGAATTAAAATTAGTATCTAGGACAGGGATGTACTGAGATGCTTACTTGATTCAAACGTAGGATGATAGCTTAAAGAATTTAAGTTGGCCATTACATCACCGCTCAACGATGTAGTTGTAAGGTTCAACTTAGGTAAAGGATTAGAGGTTGGGAAACCATAATCATGCAACTAACCCTACGAATCAACAACCAAGATAAGCAAGTTAACGAATGAAGTTTAATAACATAGTATGATTGTTCAAAAGTGCTTTAACCCTAGGTTTTCTTCTATTGATTGTTTCAAGATCTTTACTTTACACATTGTTTACTTTTCTCGAGTTATAAATTACAAACTCTCTTTTCGGTTACGCTTGCATTAACTAAATTTAAATTGTGAACTAAAATAGAATTTTTATTGAATCAAGTCTCCATGGGATCGATACTTGGCTTCTTGAAGGCCACTTTACTACTTGATAAGACCACGTACACTTGCGTGTGCTCTTGGGTGTTGTTAAGTTTTTGGAGCCATTGTCGGGGACTTATAAATAGGCAACTATCTTATTTTAGTTTTTCCATATTGAGATTTACATAGTTTAGTTGTTTTAGTTTTTAGTTTCTTTTTATTTATTTTTTGTCACACTTGTTGAGATGTCAGCCTTGGATAGATGGTTTTCGAGGGATGATAATTCTTGTCATTATTGTGGAGGACCTCACCATGAGGCTTTTTGTTCAGATTTTTATCCAAGCGTTTGGAGGGGACCTGTTTGTTTCCAACCTGTGGAGAATCCCATAAATTGGTGCATGGTTTGTTACAGTATATATCACTCTGCAGATATGTGTGGTTTTAATCTTAATCCAGTCTTGTTTGAGGGTGATGCTCAAAATACAACTAAGGAGGTTAAGGAGATACCACCACCACCATGTCCACAGATGCTTAGAGAAAAAAAATATGAGGAGGATACTAGCCAATTTGTGGAGCAAATACAAGAATCACAGCCACTCAACTATCATCTTTATTTTGAGACTGAAATTGAGAAGGTGAGCAAAAGTGAGTGTGTAGTAGATTGTGTAGATTTTGAAGTGGGATTAGTTGGGCCTCACTCAAGGAACTTTTCTACATTATGTTTAGATGATGTCTTGTCTGTGGAATTATTTAAAATAGTGGAAGAGTGTGACGATGAGAAACAAGATTCCTATATTCTTAATTTTGCACAAGACAAGCAACATAAAAACACACCTCACTTCAAGGTCGAGTAATTTATCATTAATCATCCATTACTCGGTTCTTTTATCTTTGTACCACCACCCTATGAGTGAGGCAAAAAGATGGATGCTAAGTTGGGGGTGAAATTCATATCCTCAAAGTGGAGGAAAAAGTTGATTGGGTCGTGCCATGACACTAAATCATGCTCTTCTTGGGAGGCAACCCAAGCAAGGTATGTTTTTATTTCATGTAGTTTTTATTTTTGATTGAGTCACAGGTTGATGGGAAGTCTGAGTAAGGAAAACCTGAGCTAAGAAGCATGGTAAAGACTGAGTGTGGGGTTCCAAGAACCCCCTTTATATGTAAAGATGCTACTAGATAGGCCTTAGGGAGTATTTCGATCTCTTACTTTTAAAGTTCACTTTGGGGACAAAGTAGATTTTTAAGTGGGGGTGGAAAAATTCTCAATTTTTGGCTCAATTATTTTTTTTAGGATAGGAATAAATGAGATATTTGAGTTGGAGCTATTTTTTATTGCATGGTACAAGTTCTTTGTTTGGTAAAAGCATGTTAATTGAGAGAATTTCTACTTTTGAGACTCTTAGGCTCATGTTTATGACTCTTGTACTTGGTGGCTTAAATTTAAATTCATGCTATTGTTTGGTTGGGAGTCTATGATGATCCTATGTGAGTTGAGAATGTGACATATGTGATGTGAGTTTATTGTATATTCCGTTTTGCATGTGATGTATAGAACTTTCCCGATGTGTGTGTAAAGTGAAATAAAGAGTGTGGGTTTAGGAGATAATTTAGGAATTTCTTTGATAGCCTTGTTTTATACCTTCCTTTTGATCTATCTTTGTGCATTATCCTAGTTAAACTCCATTGAGCCTTTAGCTTATTTTCTTTAGTAGCCTCATATGTAGCCTAATCTCCTTCTTTGATATATCATAATTTGATCTATAAAGCTCCTAAGTGCTTTAGTGAAAAATTGATTTAGTAAGGAGTTTGATTAATTGAAGAAGAAAAAGGTGAATTGATACCCCAAGGTAATAGTTATTGGTGTTGATAATTGATGTGTGGTGGTTGGGAGTGATATAAATGGTGTTATAAATATCTCCATGGTTGTGAAAAAGAAAAAACATTGAATCTTAAAGGAATATACAATACACCCACCATGTGTTTATAAAAATGCTTAAAAGAGACGGGGCAAAAAAAAGATATGGGTAGATAGAAAAGGTGTGAATAGGTTGTTGAAACGTGGTTTTATGTGAAAAATTGTGACGTATTAAATAACTTAGGAAAGATAGTCACTATTCTTGACCAAAATAGTTTCTACCCGTCCCTTAGCCTACATTACAACTCGAAAAAGACCTATTTGATCCTAAATTTCACATTTTAATCTTAGTGGAGTATGACACTAAGGTAAATCCTATGGTTCGTTATGTGTAATTTGTGAATTCTTTGTAAGAGTGAGCGTAACTTGATTTGTATACCCATTATGATCGTTGGATTATTGTGAGTGTTTATGGGTAACTCTCTTGTTGTGAGGGTAGATGTTTGATGAATATGGGTGATTTTTATGATGTCTTATATTGAACAATATGCATGAGTTTTCCATGTATTGAGTAAATTCTTGAGGCTAGGATGTTTTGGAGTAGGATTCTTAAGTTTTCAATTGTGTATAACATGCTTAGTGTTGTAAACTTGCATTCCATGTAGTCATTGTAGTTATAGCTTGAGTTTCTTGAATTTAGTAAAAGTGTGAAGTCTCTTCAGCTCATGATGCTTATAGTCAAGAATTGTTCGAGGACAAACAAGGCTTTAAGTGTGGGGTGGTGATGTTGGGTATATTTCTAATGTTACTATTCTAGCCTATTAGCCTTGTTTTGAGGATAATTCATGTTCTTGATGTTTTGATAATGATATGAACATGAATCTAAGTGTACATGTATGTGTTTACAATGTTTTACAGTGCTTTCACACAAGTTTTGATTCAAATTGATCATTTCGAGTTCAACCGAGAAAATTAGTGTCACTAGCTTGAGCTAGGTGATTGTCTAGTCTATCGTGTTGGGTTCCAATGCATTTAATAAGTTTCTAAGGTTGTTATTATGTATTTATATGTGAAAAAATTTGTTGTTAATGTTCAAGGGTCAATTGGATCAAGCCAAGGGTCGAAACGATGAGTTACAGGTCAAAGTGAAATTAGCCTATGCTTAGCTCGTATTTTTGATTCACCGTCTTGGATGTTGTGTTGTTTTGAGCTCTAAATTGTTGTGTTTAATGATATAGGATGCTTTTTTAATGGATTATAATGATATATTAAGGATATACAAGCTTCAAATCAAGTGGGAACAACTCAAAAAGGCTCAGAATGGCTCAACAAATGTACAATACAAATATTGACGCAATTTGGACCCCTGAAATATATAGGGCGTGTGTGGGCTGTAGGAGTGGAAAATGAACGCGTGAAAAACACCAATGGATTCATAAGAGGCCCAAAATAGTAACCCACTAGCACGTGGAGGTCCTAATAGAGTTAAATGAGGCGCCACAACACGGTGAAATCGCGATGAGATTTTGGATTTTGACAGATTTTGACAATTGCGATTTAGCTCAACACCGCAACGCGATGGCCATCAAAAGAGGTAAAAAAGTGACCATATGAAACAAAATAGCATGGAAACCCAATCCAAGTCGATTTATGACTTGTATACTATAAATATAATGTCCCAAACTTCGTTTTAAACTTCTTGGAACCCCTAGATCGCTTGGAACAACATTGGAGACTACCACAACTTCTTTTTAGGTTTCTATTTCTTTAATTTAGTTATTTATGGTTTTAATCATTCATACAGTTATTTGGATGTTGATTATGACTATGAGTGTCTAGAAACTCTTTTTCCGGGGTTAAAGCCAAGAACATGATTGCTATTATTTTGAATTAAGTTCGTTTAATTTGCTTATTATTATTGGTTGTTTGTTTATTCTTGTTATTACTATTTTAAGGATTCGCGACCCTTAGAATACATCAATTTTCTACCTTTTAATCTTAGGAGAGAGAATAGAGAGATAGAATATAGGAATAAACAAAGTATGGTTTGTATTTCTTTATGAAATAAGGAATTCAAGCTAGTATCTAGGACAGAAATGTACTGAGATACGTTATTTGATTCAAACGTAGGATGATATCTTAAAGAACTTATATGGACCATTACATTTCCGCTCAATGATGTAGTTGTAAGGTTCAACTTAGGTAAAGGATTAGAGGTTGGGAGACCATAATCATGCAACTAACCCTACGAATCAACAACTACGATAAGCAAGTTAACGAATGAAGTTCAATAACATAGTATGATTGTTCGAAAGTTCTTTAACCCTGGGTTTTCTCCTATTGATTGTTTCAAGATCTTTACTTTACACATTGTTTACTTTTCTCGAGTTATAAATTACAAACTCTCTTTTCGGTTACGCTTGCATCAACTAAATCAAAATTGTGAACTAAAATAGAATTATTGTTGAATCAAGTCTCTGTGGGATTGATACTTATCTTCTTGAAGGCCACTTTACTACTTGATAAGACCAAGTACACTTGCATGTGCGCTTGGACGCTGTCAGGAAGCTTCTTTATTTCTCTTGAGGGATGAGAGATTAAAAGATTGAGGATATAATGATCAAAACCCCTCTATATTTATAGGGAAAAATACTCTCAGTTTCTCTCTAAAAGATAGATATTTCATATCCCAGTAGATATCAACTACATCTTGATAGATCTTATCTATATTGTTGATAGACATTCACTATAATATAAATACATTTATAACACTCCCCCTTGGATGTCTAATTGATAGATAATGTGTCTCGTTAAAACCTTACTAGAAAAAACCCAATGGGGAAAAAGTCTAGTGAAAGAAAAGAGTACACATATCTAACAATATGCATATAGGCTGCCTCATTAAAAATCTTATAAGGAAAACCAAGTGGGACAGACCCTTGAAAAGAAAAAAGAGTATATCGCGTATTATCTCCCCTGACGAAAACATCAACGAACTTTACATCCCGATCTTGTGCACTATAAGGTGCAGTTAGAAGAGACTTGGGGAATAAATTACACGCATTTCCACTTGAATAAATCTATTGCATGTTAATATCACCATTTCTTTGTATCTCATGTATAGAAAAGCTTTGGCGAAATGTGCTTCGTTCTATCTCATTTTATGCATCCTCCCTTAAGTTGTACTATCCATGTTGCATTATCTTCTTATAAAATCATGGGTACTTTTTCATATTTCAAATTATATTCTCTCAAATGATATGTATCATGGACCTCAACCACACATATTCTCGGCTTACTTCATGAATAGCTATTATCTCAGCATGGTTTGATGAAGTGGCTACGATAGACTTCTTTGTAAATATAACACCCCGTATTTTCCTAGCATTATCTAAGTCCCAATATATGAGTATTCATGTATAAAATTTTTGAAACATTCATTATTTTTCAACTTAGATCCTGCCATTGTTTAGGAAATTCAATTATCTTTCCAACGATATAAAATTTGCCTAAATCCGATAATCGAGTAAGAAGTTATGGCGATTTTAAGTTTCATTCATTAAACACTGTCATTCTAACCCTTAGCGCGTCGCGTAGGCAGCCCAAATGACAATTTTTAATTTCCAGTGTGGCTCCGCGATTATTGCACATTGCGGAGCAGGCCAAATAACAATTGTTAATTTCCAATGTGACTGCGATCATGGCGCATCGCGGAGCAGGCCAATTTCTCGTTTGTCAATTTCTAGTGGACCTCTGCGATGTTGGCGCATAGAAGATGTGGCCAAAATATCATCCAAAGCCTTACCGCGATAATGGAGAGTCGTGCTGTCAGCCCAGTTCCCAGTTGTCAGTTTCCAGTGACACGGTGCGATATCGCCGCGTCGTGCCAGGTGCCCATTTCAGAAAAAATTGATGAAAAATTAATATTTCGTTCAGGGATAAAACAGTCCTTTCCCCATTATTTTAGTCCACCCAGGTGTGATATTTAAGCCCTGAAAATGTTTTAACAATCATTCTTTAATTAATTTCACCCAAATCAAAAGGCATTCTCTCCCAATCAAGAACCCTAGCTCCCAAATTCAAGGTCAATCCCTAAGGACTTCAAGAAATCCATCAATTAAGGCATGTTAGATATTCATCCATGGATTCCTTTCATCCATGGAGCCCAAGTAACCCATTTTAATCACCAAGTTATAATCTTTTCAAGTTATTATATTTTAAATTGTGATTTCACCCATGAATCTCTATGATCTATGATTTTATACCATGTTACCATGAAATTATTGTTATTATTCAATTTCTCATGTTTTAATATTATTATTTATTAAATTAAATCATGATTTAGATCTATTATGTTGAATTCATGCTATTTTTACAAGCTCCATGACATTCCTATGCTTGTTTTAAACCATGAACTACAAGTGTTTGATAAAAGGTCTACGAGAGTGATTTAATTATTAAGAGCCTTCATGTTTTGGTCTCCAAGTTTTAGTGTCATTTTACTATAATTGTTTTGAGTCCTGGGGGTATTGAATACCCAAAATCCATAACTGTTTATTTAGTCTAGTCTTAGTAAGTTACAAAATAGTCTTCAGAATATACTATGAGCACTTCAGAATAGTCAACTACCAGTAAGTTAAACTCAGAACAGTCTTAGTGTTGTTTGACCAAAGCATACAGATTTTAGTTATTTTAGTTATTTTAGTTATTTTAGTTTACAGATTTTACTCAGTTATGTTATATTCTTGGTCATGCATCCTCTGTATTTACAGATTTCCATGCATTATCAGTATCTACAGATTTTATGCTCTCCACTCAGTACTTCAAGCTTTACACGTATATCCAGTTAATTATTAGTTCTGTTCAGGAAACCATGCATATCAGCCTACCTTATTTAGCATACCAGTACATTCAAAGTACTGATCGCATACCTTTGTTTTGCGCTATGATGTCTCATATCATAGGTGTTGACGCTTAGTTCACGGATCATACTTAGTCCCTCAGATCATCGGCAGTATAGTAGCAGTGGTGAGTCCTCTTCATCCGAGGACATATTATATTACTTCATGTCTTTATATTAGTAGTTAGTAGAGTTAGTTAGAGCCTGTACCATCAACTCACAGTATTCAGTTTAGAGAATTTTTAGACACTATAGTTAGCTATTCAGACTATTCAGATTTCAGTATTTCTATCAGATTCATAATTCTGTAGTTATTTCATTATTAAAACCTTATGGCATTTCAGTTATTCTTCCACGTTCAAGATTATATTATTCAGTGCCCATAGTAGGTACCAGCTCATGAGTTAGCTTGTCGTCTCTCAGGACTGTAAGCACCGTGTAATGACTAGGGGTAGTCTCAGGTTGTTACAAACTAGGTATAAGAGTCAGGTTTTAAAGTGTCCTAGGAATTCTAAAATCCGCGACAAGTAGAGTCTTGTGCATGGATGTGTAGCGTTCCATACTTATGGATGAGAGGCTACAAGGCGTTTAGGAAAAGTTTCCCTTCTTTCAGTATTCATGTCATGCGAGTGAGCATGAGCTTAAGTTAAACTCCCTGTCTAATCTATTTCTTCCTTCTGTTTACAGAACATGCCTCCCAAGAAGAACGGAAGAAGAGCAGGAACTCAGCCAGCCCCCCCTCAGCCCATCCAGGCAGATCCTCTGGATGAGCCTGTCTCTCACACAGAATTTAGAGCTGCATTCACTACTCTATCCAACTTTGTAGCTGCACAAAATGAACAGCCAGCTGCTATTCCGGCTAACCCAGTGGCCAATACTGCTGCAACTAGAATTTGGGATTTCACCCGGATGAATCCTCCTTCCTTCACGGGGTCCAAGTTTGAAGAGGATCCACATGAATTCTTAGATATAGTTCAGAAGGTAACGGATGCTATGGGAGTGACATCCAATCAAAGTGCTAAGTTGGTTGCATATCAATTGCAGGATATAACACATACTTGGTTTAAGAAGTGGAAAATTGATAGAGGTGTTAATGTAGGGCCTATAGAATGGAAAGAGTTTGCCACGGCTTTCTTGGACAGATTCTTTGTATTAGAGTTGAGGGAGGCCAAGGTGTTAGAATTTATTAATTTGAGGCAAGGAAGCAGGACTGTGAGGGAGTATTCCCTTAAGTTTACCCAGTTAGCTAGGTATGCTCCTCATGTGGTAGCTGATAATAGGTCCAAGATGAGTAAGTTTGTATCTGGCGTATCTAATAATGTGGTCAAGGAGTATAGGACCACAATGCTGATTATTAAGATGGACTTGTCTAGGCTGATGGTCTATGCTCAATAGATAGAGGATCAAAATATTAAGGAAAAAGAGAGAGGAAATAAGAGAGCTAGAACGGGTAGTTTTAATTTCAATCAGCCAAAGTCAGAAGGTGGTAACCGTCTTCAGTTTCATCAGAGGTCTTCAGCCCCAGTACCTTCTTCAGCTAGTGCCCCAATACCCAAATTCAGAAATAACAATAGGGATAAGAAACCAGGCTCTAAGTCCCAGATCAGTGTTAGCAGTGCTCGTGCCAATCCTTTATGTCAGAAGTATGGCAGACGCCATCAGGGTGAGTGTAGAGTGGGTAGTGATGTGTGCTTCAGGTGTGGAAAGTCAGGCCATCAGATTTGAGAGTGTCTGGTAGTTTCTTAGAAAGGTAGGAATGCACGCCAACAGGGCCAGTCCTATCAGTCATCAGTTTCATTCGACCGCCTAACTCAGTAGGGTGCCACTTCTAATGCTACCAGTGGTCAGCGTCCGAACAGATTATATGCTCTTCAGTCCCGCCAAGATCAGGAAAATTCTCCTAACGTAGTTACTGGTACGTTGCAGGTCTTTAACTTATATGTTTATGCTTTACTAGACCCTGGAGCTTCTCTTTCTTTCGTAACTTCATATATAGCTGTCAATTTTGGAGTCAGTCCCAAAAATCTAGCAGAGCCTTTTTCATTTTCTATCCTAGTGGGCATTTCCATTGTAGCCAGACAGGTATACAGGAACTGTCCGATCACAATATCTTAAAAAGTTACTTCAGTTGATCTTGTGGAGTTAGAGATGATGGATTTTGACATCATTCTCGGCATATATTGGCTTCACTCATGCTATACATCAGTTGATTGTAGAAATAGAATAGTTCATTTTTAGTTTCCAAATGAACCAGTCCTAGAATAGAGGAGTAGTACTACAGCTCTTCGGGATCAGTTGATTTCTTACCATAGAGCCAGAAAGATAATATCCAAGGGGTGTGTCTATCATCTTGTACGAGTCAAAAACTCTAACTCAAAAACTCCTACTCTTGAGTCATTCCCACTAGTAAATGAATTCTCAAATGTATTTCCTGAAGATCTTCCTGGAGTGCCTCCCAAAAGGAAAATCGACTTCTGAATAGACCTTCTCCTAGATACTCAGCCTATATCTATTTCACCATACAGAATGGATCCAGCTAAACTCAAAGAATTGAAAGAACAGTTGAAGGATCTTTTAGATAAGGGATTCATCAGACCCAGTATCTCCCCGTGGGGCGCACCTGTTCTATTTGTGCTTAAGAAAGATGGTTTTCTCAGAATGTGCATTGACTACCATCAGTTGAACAAGGTCATAGTCAAGAATAAATATCCACTTCCTAGAATCGATGACTTGTTCGACCAACTTTAGGGTGCCAGTTACGTTTCAAAGATAGATCTCAGATCAGGCTATTATCAGCTTAGAGTCAGAGAGTGATATTCCAAAAACAGCTTTCCAAACTCGGTATAGTCACTTTGAAATTTTAGTCATGTCCTTTGGTCTTACAAATGCCCCAGCAGCCTTCATGGACTTGATGAACTGAGTGTTCAAGAAGTACTTGGACATGTTTATCATAGTATTCATTGATGACATTCTTGTCTATTCTCTTAGCGAAAGCGATCATCCAAACCATCTTAGCATAGTGCTTCAGACTCTTAGAGCTCATCAGTTATTTGCTAAATTGAGTAAGTGTGAATTCTGGCTAAGATCAGTAGCATTCCTTGGTCATATTATTTCTGGTGATGGCATTAGAGTTGATCCTCAAAATACTGAAGAAGTGATAAATTGGCCTAGACCCATCTCTCCATCAGATATCAGGAGTTTCTTAGGTTTAGCTGGCTATTACTATTGGTTTATTGATGGGTTTTCTTCTATTGAATCCCCTATGTATAGATTGACTCAGAAGAAAGTTAAGTTTTAGTGGTCAGATTTATACGAGAAGAGTTTTCAGGAGTTGAAGACTCGACTCACCTCAGCCCCAGTCTTGACTCTACCAGACGGTTCAGATGGTTTTGTTGTGTACTATGATGCATCTAGAGTAGGTTTGGGTTGTGTCCTTATGCAGAGAGGTAAGGTCATAGCCTACGCCTCCAATCAGCTTAAACCCCATGAGAAGAATTATCTAACTCATGATCTTGAGCTAGCAGCTATAGTGTTTGCCTTAAAGATTTGGAGGCATTACTTATATGGGGTGTATGTACATGTGTTCATAGATCATAAAATCCTTCAGTATGTGTTCTCTCAGAAAAAATTGAATTTGCATCAGAGAAGATGGTTAGAGTTATTGAAAGATTATGACATGAGTGTTCTATATCATCTGGGAAAGTCCAATATAGTGGTTGATTCTCAGTAGAATATCTATGGGTAGTGTAGTTCATGTTGACGATGGTAAGAAGAAGTTAGCTCAGGAAGTTCATCATCTTGCCTGACTAGGTGTTTGTTTACTCGATTCAGCAGAAGGTAGTGTATGGGTACAAAGTAGCTTAGAGATATCTCTAGTCTCAGACGTAAAGGAAAATCAAGATAGAGATACCAGTCTAGTTAAATTGAAAGAATCAGTCAGAGATCAGAAAGTAGAGGTTTTCTCCCAAATGGGAGATAGTGTTTTGCGTTGTCAGGGTAGATTGTGTGTGCCTGGTGTATATGATTTGAGGCAACAAATTCTTGTAGAAGTGTATGAGGTGCGTTACTCTATTCATCCAGGGGCCACTAAGATGTACCGCGATTTATGGGAGGTCTATTGGTGGAGTGGGATGAAGAGAGATATTGTAGAGTTTATAGCTAAGTACTCTATATGTCAGCAAGTTAAGGTTGAGCACCAGAAACCTAGTGGGTCCACACAGGAGTTTAGTATTCCCATATGGAAATAGAAGGAAGTGAACATGGACTTTGTGATAGGTTTGCCTCATACCCACCATCAGCATGACTCTATTTGGGTTATCGTAGATAGGATGACCAAGTCAGCTCATTTTTTGCCAGTCCATACCTCATATTCAGCCGAGGACTATGCCAATCTATACCTCAGAGAGTTGGTTAAGTTGTACAGTGTTTCCTTATCTATCATCTCAGATAGAGGTACTCAATTTACCTCTCACTTCTGGAAAGCATTCCAAAAGGGTCTTGGTACCCAAGTCTACCTCAGTATAGCCTTCCACCCTCAGATAGACGGTCAAATAGAAAGGACCATTCAGACTCTTAAGGATATGCTGAGAGCATGTGTTGTTGATTTCAAGGGTAGTTAGGATGACCATTTTCCTATGATTGAATTCGCATACAATAACAGCTATCATTTCAGTATTTGTATGGATCTATTTGAGGCACTCTATGGTAGGAGATGTAGATCTCTAATTGGTTGGTTTGAAATAGGTGAGGTTGCAGTAGTAGGGCCTGACTTAGTGTTCGATACGTTAGAAAAGGTTCAGTTGATCAGCGAAAGGCTTAGGGTTTCCCAGAGCCGACAGAAATTATATGTAGATGTGAGGAGAAAGGACCTCGAGTTTGAGGTCAGTGACTTCGTATACTTGAAAATCTCTCCCATGAAGGGAGCAAAGAGATTCGGCAATAAAGAAAAATTCAGTCCCCGATATATCGGTCCCTTCAAAATTCTCAGTCGTTTTGGAAAGGTAGCTTACGAGCTTCAGTTGCCTTCAGATTTAGCCTCAGTATACCTAGTTTTCCATGTCTCATTGTTGAAAAATTGTATTGGTGATCCAGCGGTAGTTGTTCCCTTAGAAAATGCAGATATTCAGAACAGTCTTTCCTTTGAGGAAATTCCAATCAAAATTCTTGATCATCAAGTTCGTAAACTAAGGAACAAAGAAGTTCAATAGTCAAAGTTCTTTGGCGTAATCAGTACGTTGAGGGAGCCACTTGGGAAGAAGAGGCAGATATGCGGACCAAGTACCCTCATCTTTTCTTCGCGAATCCAAATTCAGTATAAGGTACCAAATCTTCTTAAGATTTTTCTCTATCATGCTCAGTTTCAGTTGCACATCATGTTCATGTCAGTTGTGCATTCATGAATCAGTTTTGTCATGCATTTCATGCATCAAAAAAACATATTTAGTGTGTAGTCTCAGTCCATCAGTTCCCTCGGCTTAACCAGTTCCATTCGGGGATGAATGATCCCAAAGAGGAGATATTGTAACACCTCGTATTTCCCTAGCATTATCTAAGTCCCAATACATGAGTATTCATGTATAAAATTTTTGAAACACTCATTATTTTTCAGTTTAGAGCCTGTCATTGTGTAGGAAATTCAATTAGCTTTCCAACGATAGAAAATTTGCCTAAATCCGATAACCGAGTAAGAAGTTATGGCAATTTTAAGTTTCAGTCGTTAAACACCGTCATTCTATACCTTAGCGCATCGCGTAGGCAGCCCAAATGAAGATTTTCAATTTCCAGTGTGACTCCGTGATCATGGCGCATCGCGGAGCAGGCCAATTTCCCATTTGTGAATTACCAGTGGGCCTCCGCGATGTTGGCGCATCACAAATGTGGCCTAAATAGCATCCAAAGCCTTACCGTGATAATGGAACATCGCACCGTTAGCCCAGTTCCCAGTTGTCAGTTTCCAGTGACATGGTACGATATCGCCACATCGCGCCAGGTGCCCATTTCTAAAAAAATTGATGAAAGATTAATATTTCGTTCAGGGATAAACCAGTCCTTTTCACTTTATTTTAGTCCATCCAGGTGTGATATTTAAGCCCTAAAAATGTTTTTACAATCATTCTTTAATTAATTTCCCCCAATCAAAAGGCATTCTCTCCCAATCAAGAACCCTAGCTCTCAAATTCAAGGTCAATCCCAAAGGACTTCAAGAAATCCATCAATTGAGGTATGTTAGATGTTCATCCATGGATTCCTTTCATCCATGGAGCCCAAGTAACCCATTTTAATCACCAAGTTATAATCTTTTCAAGTTATTATGTTTTAAATTGTGATTTCACCCATGAATCTCTATGATCTATGATTTTATACTATGTTACCATGAAATTATTGTTATTATTCAATTCCTCATAATTTAATATTATTATTTATTGAATTAAATCATGATTTAGATCTATTATGTTGAATTCATGCTATTTTTACAAGTTCCATAACATTCCTATGATTTCTTTAAAACATGAACTACAAGTGTTTGATAAACTACCTACGAGAGTGATTTAATTATTAAGAGCCTTCATGTTTTGGTCTCCAAGTTTTAGTGTAATTTAACTATAATTGTTTTGAGTCCTGGGGGTATTGAATACCCAAAATCCATAGCTGTTTATTTAGTCTAGTCTCAGTACATTATAGAACAGTCTTCAGAATATACTATGAGCACTTCAGAATAGTCAAATACCAGTCAGTTAAACTCAGCACAGTCTAGTATTTCAGTGTATTTCAGTTGGGAGTAGGATTTAGCACCGAACGAGTGTAGGGATGGAGGCTTCCCCATCAGATAGGTAGAGTCGGTAGTAGCAGTCCCTATACTCCAGAACTACATAGCCAGCGTAGGGTATGAGAAGTCACCCATTAGATTAGGCTTGACTATCTCGCAGGGGTCACCCGTTAGTTCAGGCTTGACACCCTTAGTCCTTTGGACATTATATCAGTTTAGTGGATCCACACAACCATTGTTAGTACCCGTGCCACGGTATTAACAGCCTTCCAACTGGGGTCACAGGTTAGACCCCGATTAGCTCAAATTGGGGAATGTCTATTAGATGATACCTCCCACAGTCTCAGATATAGTCTCAGTTACAGTCCCAGCTCAGTTATTCGGTCTTAGTGATTTTTGACCAAAGCATACAGATTTCTGTTATTTTAGTATTTCAATTTACAGATTTTACTCAGTTGTGTTATATTTTTGGTCATGCATTTTCAGTATTTATAGATTTCCATGCATTATCAATATATACAGATTCCATGCTCTCTACTCAGTACTTCATGCTTTACATGCATATCCAATTAATTATTAGTTCTGTTCATGAAACCATGCATATCAGCCTACCTCATTTAGCATATCAGTACATTCAAAGTACTGATCGCATACCTTTTTTTTGGCTATGATGTCTCATATCATAGGTGTTAACGCTTAGTTCTCGAATAGCACGTAGTCCCTCAGATTATTAGCAGTACAGTAGCAATGGTGAGTCATCATTATCCGAGGACAAATTATATTACTTCATATCTTTATCTCAGTAGTTAGTAGAGTTAGTTGGGGCCGGTTGCATCAACTCGCAGTATTTAGTTTAGATGTTTTTCAGAAACTACAGTAGCTATTCAGACTATTCAGATTTCAGTATATTTATCAGATTCATAATTCAGTAGCTATTTCATTATTAAAACCTTATGACATTTCAGTTATTCTTCAGCATTTATGATTATATTATTCAGTGCTCACAGTAGGTACCAGCTCATGGGTTAGCTTATGGTCTCTCAGGACTGTAAGCATCGTGTAACAACTAGGAGGTAGTATCGGATCGTTACAGTATATCTCCAAGCTATGATAGTATCCCCACATGTGAACACGTAGCAAGTCTGAGATCTAGATTTATGCGGGTTAAATAAATACCCAGCATCAGCATAATCAACAAGATCGAGACTGCAGTCTTTACAATAAAATAAGATCATGTATTTGATCTCATTTCGATGTCTCCTAGTAGGAGCAGAACTATACCTTGCTAACAAATTAATCGAAAAAGCTATATCGGGCATTGTAGTATTTGCAAGATACATGAGTGCACCAATTGTACTAAGATATGATACTTCGTAACCAATCCAAATTGGTATATTTCTCATTTCAGCAAATAATCTATTGCTTTTGAAAACTCTCCAAGAGTTCCAATAATTTTCAAGCCATAATCTTATACAATCTAAGGATTCTAAATAAGTTTCCCATAAACTTTTATATACTTCAAACATTTTGAATCCTTAGAAAGTACTCATTTAAATTTTATGAAATGACAATATTCAACATTTCATATGTGACATCTTCAAGTGTTTGGGATGCAAATCAAATAAGTTTTACACTTATCAATATGCATTCTTTCATGTCACTTGATAAATTTTTCTACGTATATGTCAGCTTGCTTAAATAAACATAGAATTCAGATCTTTGTAATCTGTCACAATATGGCGCCAATATTGTATCAAAGATATTGATGATAAATCCTTTCATATCGGTTCACAATATGACACAACATTTTGAGATCTCATCACTTCATTATTTTTAGGTACCTGAACCTCTCATAAGGTTTCATGAAGTGTTATGTCGTAGGCTCTTCAAGAGCACATTGCCTTCTTATTATGATTATTTGCTCCCCATTTTTTTCAAGGATTATTTTATTTGGAACCGATTGGCCTACCAGGTTCATGTATTCATAGAATTTATCCTTCAGGAACACAACATAAGAGAACTTGCAGCTTAAATATAAAATTAAATTTGAGTTAACAAATGCTTCAGGCATTTGAATTGAATTATATTTTGAATGAGGATCTATAGTAATTCCTAACATATTTCATAGCTGCTTATAATCTCCCCCCTTATGTTAGGAAAACTAACATACATCCTCTATCTTCTTTGAGGAATCCATCTTTGTGCATCATGGTATATTCATTAATTGTATACCGCACATCAAAACTATTTGATGGAATAGTTGGTTCCTGACCTTGAACCAATTGAGAGGGAAGAAATAATTATAATTTATTGGTCTAATGCATACAAGTGCTATTGTATGCAACATATCATATTTCAGACTAACACATGAAGCTTTGATCTCATTAGCAATGGTTTAGTTATTTATCGAAGGCATTCAATGTCAAACCATCATCATCAAGATGAATTATCTTGATCACAAAATCTGAAAATTATGTTCTTAACTCAATTTACTGAGCAATCAACTTTATGAATGTCAAACTGCAGGTTGACAATAAACGTATAAGTGATCATCTTATATCGATGCATCTTAACAGATCACATAACAGGCAAACGGGTCCATATTCACTTTTTATACTTTTCAGACTTTGAGGGATCCAATTCCAAAATTAGTTGGTTCAACCAACTTATCATGATAACAAGCAATATTAAAAGTAATGAAGAATTTTCTAATTCTTCAATATATACTCAATACTCGGTAAGCACATCTTTGAGATGTCGCAATCGTTTATGTCCATTTATGAACTTTTATTCTAGAAAACTTTAAGTTTACCATGACATATACCTTTTACTTTAGTAAATTTCAGATTTACTATTACATGAATAAATTTCAGATTTACTACTTTAGAAATACATTTCAAAATAACTCTTCTCAATTATTCAGCCTCTTTTGGAGGTGAGTTGTGATACCATCACAATTAAGTGCACGTTTGCATTAATAAGCTTCTCATTCCCCATGAATGAAATATAATTGTACCTTAAGCCTATCAAATTCTGATAGCTTATAGTCTCTTTCATGATATTGCTACTTCAAGAGCAAGTCGAGGTGTGCATATAATGTAGGGAATTTTTCTCTTAAAATATCTTTTAGAGTATATCATATATTGCTACAATATTCACTTCAAGAATGGAGTAATTTATCATATTTCAATTTTATCATATATTGCTATCATATTCACTATAGGAATGGAGCATATTCAATGGAGCACATTTAGTTTACACATTATTTTGCCTTAGCCGTCATAATATCATCAATATGGTGCATTGAGATTCAAAGTCAATGTCTTATCCATATATAAGTGTCTTAGGCATAAATCGATGACACTTAAACTGAATATCTTACAATTATGGTTCATCAAAATTATAACTCGATGTCTCATTCTCTTAGTACAATAAAATTTAAACCTGTTATAATATTGGTTAAGGCAACTTCCAAAGTACTCTAAAGAAACTTCAAAATTAATTAACTCAAAAAAATATAAATAAATGCATAGTAAAAGTAAAAATCTACATATTCTTTGTTGCAAAATTCAACTTTGTTAGGATAGTGATAATGATTATTTTGTCCACCTCAGCAAACAAAGATATATATTTATTTGTTTTTGTCTTTTAAGAAAAATAATGAGCACGGTATAAAAGTAACCTAAAAGCAATCAAATAACTTTTTTTTCCAGTAACCAAATAATTTTAACAGCAAACACGATACTAACCAATTTCTCCGAATAAAACTGATTATGTATATAATTGTTTAACACAGTCTTAAATGCAAATTATTTTAAGGTATCGTGATACAAAACTAAGTGTGTATCAAGAGATTCAAGCCAACACAAGGACAACAAGATGATCTACAAAGTGCTAGTGAATCAAAAATGGCCACACATAGCTTCACTAGGCTTCCAACACTTAGTTTTGGAACTAGAAAATGAGTTTACCAATAAAAACAACAAATAACAACAATTCTAGTGAATCGAAAGAGCCCCACACGGCTTCACAAGACTTTTAGATTTAATAACACAATGATAACAAGATTATAAGAGATAGAAACTTGACATACAATATTCAATGATCTAAGAACCCTAATAATGAGAAAGGACCCTAAGACTAATAAATATCAACACCAAATTCTTACTTGGACCAAGAGGAACTCAAATAACCCCAAGATCCTAGTTTCTAGCCAAGATACAACACAAGTATCACTAAACTTATGAGGGACAGTTTGGACTTCTCCAATGGAAGAGAGAAGTTCTCAATATTACAAATGTAGTTGTTGTCTTCAATATTATGAGTGAACTAAGGAGAAATAACCCTAATATATATCTTTTATAGTCTATTACAAATGAGAGACAAAAGGACCAAGATACCATTGGCATCAAAGGAGGGGTTTGGGGTGCTTTGGAGGGTCTCTTCACACTTCAATAAGTATAGGCCCTTAGATGGACTCACAAGGCCCTCACACATGGCCAATGATGTGAACAAGGCTTGGAGTCTTTGCAACTCACGTGCTTGGATTTGTGTTAAATATCTCGAGCTAGGAATACCTGTATCATCCTCTCCATCTTGAAGGGAATTTGTCCTCAAATTTGGATCATTGCCATCCTCCACTGTTTCCACCCGAGAGAGGTCACACACGTTGAAAGTGTTATGCACTTGATATTCCGGGGGTAGATCAATATTGTATCCATTGTCACTAATCATTTCTAGCACTTGGAATGGAACATCACCCCACGACATCAACTTAGCAATCCTTTGAGATGAAAACTGATCCTTCCTAAGGTGCACCCACACCCAATCTCCCAATTCAAGAATGAGCTTTCTTCTTCCCTTGTTGGCTCTCCTTTTAACTTCTTGGTTTTTCTTCTCCAACCGCAACCTCACCTTCTCATGTAGCTTCTTCATGGCCTCGGCCCATTTGCTTCCATCTAAGCTTATCACAAGATCACTTGGCAAAGGAGTTAAATCCAAAGAGGTAAGGGGATTGAGGACATATACACACTCAAAGGGTGTCATCCCCGTACTTGAGTGCATGACATGATTATAAGAAAACTCAATAAACGGTAAGTGCTCCTCCCAAGAAGTTATTTTTCCTTTAACCATGAATCTTAGCATAGACCCTAAGGTCCTATTTACTACTTCCGTTTGGCCACGGTTTGTGGGTGGCATGAAGTCGAAAATAATAATTTGGTACCAAGCCTACCCCACATGGGCTTCCAAAAGTGGCTTAGGAATTTAGAATCCCTATTACTCACTATGGTCGTCGAAATACCATGCAGTTTCACAACATTCTAAACAAACAAAGAGGCTACACTAGGTGCATCATCACATTTAGAACAAGGAATAAAGTGAGCCATCTTTGAAAATAGATCCACCACTATAAAAATACTATCTCGCCCCCGCCTAGTCCTTAGAAATCCTAACATGAAGTCCATTTATATGTCAAGCCAAGGATGCAAGGGGGTGGACAGTGGGGTGTACAACCCGTGGGGTTGGAGCCGAGACTTGGCTTCTTTGCACTCAATACATTGGCCGCAAATTCGAGCCACATCCTTATGCATTCTAGGACAACAAAATTGTTCTTCCAAGATTCCGAGAGTCTTCTTAACCCCAAAATGGCCCATTAGACCACCATTGTGTGCTTTCCTCACAAACAATTCTCTCCACAAAATTGAGGGAACACACAATCGTCTACCCTTAAATAAGTATCCATCAAATTTGGTATAAGGACGGAAACCTCTATCCACCACCCATTGTTCTTTACCCAAGTCTTCATATTCCCTATAGATAGGAGTGAAGTAAGGGTCCTTGGGATACAACGACTTAAGACTCTCAAAACCCATCAATTTAGACGATAAAATGGAAACAAAAACATGTTTTTGAGACAAGGCATCGGCCACCACATTGTCTTTACCCTTCTTGTAATGAATAACATAAGGGAACGTTTCAAGAATTCAATCCATTTGGCATGCTGTCAGATAAGCTTGTATTATGCCCGTAGATGCTTCACGGATTCTTGATCCATTTGGATCACAAATTCTTTAGGCCATAAATAATGTTGCCAAGTGTCCAAGTCTTTAATCAAGGCATACAACTCTAAATCGTATGTAAAGTAGTTTAGAGTTGCTACTTTGAGCTTTTCTCTAAAGTGGGCAATAGGCTTCAATTCTTTCATTAAAACCACGCCTATGCCGACTTTGCTAGCATCACATTCGACCTCAAAAGTCTTGTCAAAATTCAGCAATTCTAGCAAAGGGGCCGAGATGAGCATAGCTTTCAAGTCCTCGAAGGCCATCTTCCCACTTGAAAGGACGATCCTTTTTAATCACTTCGGTCAAAGGGACGGAAATGGTGCTAAATCCTTTGACAAAACATCTATAAAAACTAGTCAACCCATGGAAGCTTCTCACTTCACCTACGGTTTTGGGAGTTGGCCAATTTTTAATAGCGTCAATCTTAGATTCCACTTCGAACCCTCTTGAGCTCACCACAAACCCGAGAAACACAACCTCATATATACCAAAAGAACATTTTTTTAGATTATCATATAACTTCTCCTTTTGGAGGACATCAAGCATACATTATAAATGTTTGACATGCTCATCTAAGGACTTACTATACACCAATACATCATCAAAGTATACAATAAAAAACTTTTCGATAAATGGCTTCATCATATGATTAATTAGCCTCATGAAAGTACTTGGAGTGTTTGTTAGGCCGAATGGCATAACTATCCATTCATAGAGACCAAATTTGGTCTTGAAGGCAGTTTTCCATTCATCACCCGGTTGCATACGGATTTGTTGATAGCCACTTCTCAAATCAATCTTAGAAAACAAACACAAACCACTCAACTCATCAAGCATATTATCTAGCCTAGGAATAGAGTGATGATATTTTACTGTAATTTTTTTGATGGCTCGGCAATCTACGCACACACTCCAAGTCCCATCTTTCTTGGGCACTAGTAGCACCGTACCGCACAAGGGCTCATACTCTTCTTGATATACCCTTTGTTGAGGAGTTCCTCAACTTGGCATCATAATTCCTTAGTATTTAGTGGGTTGCTCCTATAAGCTGATTTGTTGGGCAATTGTGAACCCGGCATAAAATCTATTTGGTGCTTAATTTCCTGAAGTGGAGGCAATCCTTGTGGTAATTTCTTTGTGAAGACATCCTCGTAATCCTGCAAAACATGAGAAATAAGAGAAGAAATGGAAATGTTAGTGGGGTTAGTATTAAAACAATGAGCCAAGAGGAGCATCGGAGTGTCCTCGTCATGATCCACAAATAGTTCTTTCCTACTAGACATCATCACCATACTCCCTTGCCCCTTAGAATTTAGGGACCCCTCGGCTTTCCCTATCCCCCCACTCTCAGGTTCCCCTCTTTTTTTCTCACCCTCAGGTTCCTCTCTACTTCCCTTACTCTTGGCTTTCTTTCCCTTCTCTCTCAATTCCCTCATCCTTTGGTGTAGTTCATTAATTTAGGAAGGAAATAGCATTAAGTGCAACCTTTTGTCCATCCTTCTCAAGAATATACCAATTGGAACTTCCATCATGTTTGGTCGACCTATCGTATTTCCAAGGTCTTCCCAATAACAAGTGATAAGCTTGCACTGGTATCACGTTACAAAGCTCCTCATTGTGGTAGTTGACTACCTTGAAACGTATCACACATTGCCTTGTGACCTTCAATTCACTGCATTCATTCAACTATTGCAACTTGTAAGGGCTAGTGTGAGGTGTAGTCGGAAATTTCAAGAAGTTCACCATTACAACACTAACCACATTTGCACAACTACCGTTATTATCACCATAATGCATACACTTTTCTTCACAAGACATTTAGTATGGAATAAATTCCCCCATTGGGTAGGATCATCTATCGCCTTATTAATCATGACATGCCCCACTACAAAGTTTGGAACCACGCACTCCCCTTCTTGCAGATAAGCATCCTCACAATCATCATTATTATCATGTGGCTCCCTCTCATCCATCTCTCCATTTGAGGCTCGGCCTCACTCTCATCACCCTCAATACCCACTTCTTCACCAAGGAAATACAATCTACCTTCCCTTAGGATTACATTGCATTGGTTAGGGAATTCATTGGATTTATGCCCCCAACCTTGGCACTTGAAGCATTGGAACCCTTTAGGATTAGGATACTTGTGAGCTTCTAGCCTCAGAGGGATTTTATGGACTGTTTTGGACTCGGGAAGACTTGTAGTGGTGGGTTGGTCCTTGTTTTTGGGCCAACCCAAATAGGACTGAACCATATCCTTGCCCCTCGGCCAACCCAATGTTGATTGTCCCTTTGCTTTGAACGACGACCTTTCTTTAAGTTCCCTTTCAATCTCAAGAGCCGCTTGTAAAATACCTTCGACGATATCAAACTTGTGAAGTGTCAAATGAATGGATATCTCTTTGTTCAACCCACACTTGAACCGAAGATGTCATGACTAATTTTTTCCCCACGATGATCAAGTTTCAACATGAGTTGTTGAAACTCATCATAATATGTCATCTCACTTTGATTCTCTTGCCGTAAGTTGTATAATCTAGAAAGCAACTCATGTCAATAACTCTCAGGAAGGTACCATTGTCTCATTAAGTACCTCAACCGAAACCAAGGTGGTGGTTGTCTATCAATCAACTCATTACCAAATTATTTGACGTATTTCCACCATGTGTTAGCATAGCCGTCAAAGTGAGCTATGGCGTAACAACTCTTCTTCTCCTCCGATATGTCATTCACTTGAAACACCTTGTCACAAGCCAATTCCCAAGCTAAGTATACCTTGGGGTCACTTTCACCTTTAAATATTGGTAGGCTTAACTTAATGGCGTTTATGCCTACGTCTCTCTCTTGGTGTCGGTTTCCCCTCTCTCCATACTCTTTGTATCTTCTTAGATCCACACGACCCCATCTTATCTCCTCTTTCCTTATATAGTCATTTTTAAAGGATCCATACCCTTCATAATCCTCTCTACCACATTCCTCAAAGTGGACAGGATGGTTTTGGACATTTGGAACTTGATTCGGAGGAATTAGATTTTATAGAGGTGGTGGTCTTTGGTTTAGTGGAGCTTGGAAGGAAGGGTTTGGATTTTGTGGAGGTATTGGATGTCCAAGTCCCTCTTGCGTAACTTGAGGAGTTTGTAAATGTGTTGGTCTATTGGAGTCATGGGTTAGAGTGATATGCATGGTTTGACTTGCGGCATTTAGTGGAGCTAGTGAAGGATTTGGCATTTGGGGCTATGTTTTGGGAGTAACGGTGGAGGAGGAGTTTTATCATGTACACTTGAAGAAACATGTTGAGGAGTAGAAGGGAAAGAGTTCCTTTGACTCTCCACTTGTTGTAAACTCCCACTAATAGTCGTAACTTCTCCCCTTATGGCTCCAACCTCCGTACTCAACCTTTCAAGAGTTCGGGTCATAGCTTCAAGAGTGACCCTCATAGTTTCCATATCATTAGAATCCATGATTTGAGATGTAGTTTCCTCCATTATCAAGGTATCACCTACACAAGAAACAAACAATTTAGTTTAAAAGCCCTCTCCTCGCTCACACTCTCTCGGTTCACTCACACTCGAGCTCCACAAGTGTTGTAGATTGGCTTGTAACCCGTGAATCCTTAAGGTATGAGTATGCTCTTGTCTAGAGTAGATTCTTGTTTGAAACTCAAAGAATTCTTGTCGGACTAGAGATAAGAGTTACAACATATTCAAACAACAAAAACAAACAAACAAACGTTGACACGAACACAAGGCTTCAAAGGACTAATTGACAAGCTAGTAGGAATGTACTAGTTTGTTAATTAGTTCTCAAGTAAATAAGAGGAAACTAGGAATCAATAATTAGAAACTATAACATCCAAATTTGATCTTAATTATCAGAGCATAATTATCATGTGAACAGTAACTAGGGTGACATGGTAGTATGTCATTGGTCGCGGGTCCACATATGTTGTTTATCAACTTGAAGTCTTAGTCCCTTTATATCATTTTTAATGGATGACTTGTTATTAGGATGGAAACATAAAGTCTTGAGCTTTTTTAACTTTTTCAAACTCAAAAGGTGATGTTTGACCTCACTAGTTCCACAAGACAAGGTTCCTTGTTTTAAGGAAAAATGGTTGCCATGTCTTGAAAAGGTGATGTTAGTAAGTCTTCTCACAAATAATTTTTAATTTTGTTTTACAACCTTTTTGGATCTATTACTCTTTATAGAAGTTAAGACATAGGTTGAAGAGAAGTTTAAGATGAACATAACATCAACACCTTCAAGAACATAACAACGGTACACCACAATGGTCACTCCAACGTCCCAACACAAGCCAAACTCACGGCCACTTTAAGTTTTCACAACAACAAGTCTCTTCTTATTAAGCTAAACTTTTGATTTAGACACTTTTTGGGTTGATGAGGAAAAAACCAACACAAGAAACAAACTAAACAAGTAAAATCTTTTGTAGACTTACAACCAACTCTCAGCCAAGATATTCAAGAACAAACTTTTGGTAAGAGCTTTCCAAGATTGGTTTTGTAAGAACAAAACTAAGCCTGGAGATTTGATACCAAATGATACAAAACTAAGTGTGTATCAAGAGATTCAATCCAACACAAGGACAACAAGATGATCAATAAAGTGCTAGTGAATCGAAAATGGCCACACACGGCTTCACTAGGCTTCCAACACTTGGTTTTGCAACTAGAAAATGGGTTTAACAACAAGAACAACAAATAACAATAATGCTAGTGAATTGAAAGAGCCCCACATGGTTTCACTAGACTTTTAGATTCAACAACATAATGATAACAAGATTACAAGAGATAGAAACTTAACATACAATATTCAATGATCTAAGAACCCTAACAATAAGAAAGGACCCTAAGACTAATGAATATCAACACCAAGTTCTTACTTGGACCAACAAGAACTCAAAGAACCCCAAAATCCTATTTTTTAGCCAAGATACAACACAAGTATCACTCAACTTGTGAGGGACGGTTTGGACTTCTCCAATGGAAGAGAGAAGTTCTCAATATTACAAATGTAGTTGTTGTCTATTATGAGAGAACTAAAGAGAAATAACCCTAACACATGTCTTATATAGTCCGTTACAAATAAGAGACAAAAGGACCAAGATACATTTGGAATCAAAGGGGCGGGTTTGGTGATACGATACAAACAAGGAGAACACGAAACACACTCCAAATCAGTCCACTAATCTTAAGGATCCGAGGACCTTTTTGGAGACCACTCTCGGATTCGCTACCAATAAGATGATGTATATAACACCCAAAATATCATCAACAAGTGAAGAACAAGAGGATTACAATAATAATAACCAAAGGTTTCAATAACACAAGAAACAACAACAAAAGATTACACTAAACAAAGGGATAGAAAAATAGACTACATGAAGGCATAATCTTAAGAACCCAAGAGCATATTTCACTCTTGGACCCTTAACACTACACACTACAGTTCACCAATCTCTTACATGGAACAAGAGGGACCTCGATCTCCTAAGCATCCAACATTTCCAAGCTTGAATCCAACACGAGTGATTCCACCCTCAAGTTGAAATCCCTAGTTACAATGTTTGGCCATAGGGGCCTTTCTCACAAGAGAGAAATGTCTAAGTGTCTACAACTTTCAATATTCATCAAAACTAATGACTAAAACCCTACATCATTCTATTTATAGTGTGTTATAAATAATAGGTGAAATGACCAAAAGGTCCCTTTAATAAAATGTGACCAAGGGCGCCCTTAGAGTGCAATTTTAGGGTCGGTTTTAGTGTGATCCAAGGTCTTCTCCACACTTCACTTGGATTCTTTATTGGACGGATCCAATGAATTCTCACATACGTGCATCCTCATGGTCGTACCCATATCATCCTTCCCTTCTTGAAAAAGGATTTGACCTCGAATCCGTACCTCACAAAATCAAGAGAATACAACAAGCACACATCCTCGAGACATGAGAGGTTAGGTTTAACAAAATGTATACATCATATTCCATGCCGAGGGGGGTATAAACTTAGAGTATATCCATGGGTCCTTCGTGTTGAACATAAAAAGATTAGTACAAAAGACACAAAGGAAGAGGTCATCATCCACAAAAAGTGATAAGGAAGAACTTTGTCTTTCTTCATTAGCACCCACAACCAAACATTGCTTGTCGTCTTGACCAAGCATTAAGTGGGGAGTGTAGAGATTTCCAAATTCTAAGAGGGTGTCTGTATCAAATGGAAAAATTAGCCAAGGACCTAAGCCGAGGCTAGCACTCCCTTACCCTAGAATGTCACTCCCACACTCACACACAAAAACATTTTCATACACATGGTGTCTATGAACAAAACTAATTGCAATGCGTTTACCACACAAGATGTTCAAAGAGTCATGTGCATTATCAAGATCAACTCTATAGAGATCATCACTAACTTGAGAATTTTTAAGCACACTATTCACATGCTCAAGTAGTGACCTACATTTAAGAGTAAATTGATCATCATGCACACTAAGCTTACTATGAAGAGTACTCATTTCTGAGACTACACATTCCTTGTCCATAAGAGTACTTTCATCTTCCAAGAAGAGATTTCCATATTTAGGAGGAATGTTGTCACACCATAGTGGGTTAGCATATCGGCTATAGCCTTCAAGGCAAGCTATACCATCATTTTCACCACTAGATTCATTAGGAGTGTTTATATTATCTTCAAACAAAATATTAAACATATAGAGATCATGATCTATCTCACGGACAGATTTAGAGCTAGCAAGTGTTTCACTCTCTATAAGTTCACTATCAAGTACCAAAGATGTTTCAATCTCCTCTTTACCTTGGTGTGGGTCGGGGTAGCCCACCTCTTCCTTCGGGAAGCTCTCGGCACAAGGTGTTTGGACAAGGAAAGTTGAATTTTATGGGATAAGTTTAGGTAACAATTGGCGTAGCCTTTCCACGTGCCATTTCATTTCTTCAATATCATCATTGAAGTGATCAAACGTGGCATCAAGATTAGTGGAAGCCATGGCACCTAAATCAAAGGACAACAACAAACAACAAAACAAACTTGTTAGTTCAAAATACCTCACCACACTCTCACTCTCGGTTTTACCTCACACTTGGTTTCACAAGTGTTGAAAGCCGGCTTGTACTTCGTGAGTGATTGAGGGTCGAGTCTACTCTTGTCCGGAATGAATTTTCATTTGAGTTGACTCAAAGAAAATTTGTTTACGGACTTGAACCAACAAGATACAATGAATTCACAAAAGAGAAAAGCACACAACAAATGTTTAACATGAATGAACGAACACAAAGACTAACTAAGAATCTAGTAGATGAGTACTAGTTTACCAATTAGTATTGGAACCAACGAAATTGAAACTAAGGAACAACAAAAGGAAACTAAGAAATCTGGAATTTGAGCGTAAATATGTTGCATGAACAGTAACAATGATGATATGGCAACACGTAATTGGTTGCGGTTTCCAACAATTTTTTTTTTGTTGTTGTTGTCCAATTTCAAGTCGTGGTCAATTTACAATTTAGGAATTGGTGGAATTAGTTTTAAGGAGGGAAATTCAAACAAGTCTTGGAGCCTTTTCAAAGTCAAGTTTTTAAGACTTTGACTTTCTTGTACTTCTCCTTATAACATGGACCCTTGTTTTATGGAAAGTTGTTGGAAAGTGGTTGATATGTGATTGACTATTTGATGAGTGATGGGAAGTCTTTCAAGACTAATAAAGCTTTACCCTTTTTTCTTTCACCTTTATAGATATAATGTTCACTTTATATTAACAAGCTATGAAGGTTGTGAAGAACTTCAAGAACAACATCAACAATCACCAAGAACAACCAACAACAATCTCTAAAAATACCATAATTTTCACACGGTCAACTTCCAATTTTCATAATACAATATCTTTAACACTTGGCCAAGACAACTACAATTTCAAAAAAATGGTTATTAGGCCACCAATAAACAACAATATCACGTGGACAAGCTTAGAACAAAAATAAGATGAAGACCACAAGGCCAAAATAGTCCACCACAATAATGTTTCAACAACAATTCGGCCATGCCTTATGTTCACGAAAACAACACCAACAATGTAAGCTCAAACTTAGATTTAGACTCAAGAGTGTTAGAGATGAAGAAAACTAACACTAGAAACAATAAAACAAGTAAAAAATCTCGGCCAAGACACAATAATAACACAATTTCGGCCAAGAACACAAAATGGACAGATTTGCTTCTTTTTGATTTTTCAGTTTTCTAACACTTTTTTTTTTTAATTTCCTATCAAGAAAGCCCAAGATTGATCTTGTAGGAACAAGATCAAGCCATGCTTTGATACCAAATGATACGATACAAACAAGGAGAACACGAAATACACTCCAAATCAGTCCACTAATCTTAAGGATCCGAGGACCTTTTTGGAAACCACTCTCGGATTCGCTACCAACAAGAAGAATACAAGATTCAATGATGTATATAACACCTAAAACATCATGAACACGTGAAGAACAATAGGATTAAAATAATAATAACCAACGGTTTCAACAACACAAGAAACAACAACAAAAGATTACACTAAACAAAGGGATAGAAAAATAGACTACATGAAGGCATAATCTTAAGAACCCAAGAGCATATTTCACTCTTGTACCCTTAACAATACACACTATAATTCACCTATATCTTACGTGGAACAAGAGAGACCTCGATCTCCTAAGCATCCAACGTTTCCAAGCTTGAATCCAACACGAGTGATTCCACACTTAAGTTGAAATCCCTAGTTACAATGTTTGGCCATAGGGGCCTTTCTCACAAGAGAGAAATGTCTAAGTGTCTACAACTTTCAATATTCATCAAAACTAATGACTAAAATCCTACATCGTTCTATTTACGGAAAAGGGTCAGAAATACCCTTCAAGTATTGAAAATGGGTCAAGAATACCCTTCATTTATCTATTGGATCAAAAATACCCTTCCATCCACCTTTTTGGGTCAAATATACCCTTATAACTAACAGAATTTTTTTAAACCATAATTAGAAATTATATTATACACGTGACACCTTTCTATTGGTTGTAAATTAAATTAATTAAAATATTTAATTAAATTCGAATTTATTAATCTTTTGTTGCCTATTTTATCTCTCATGTGCTTTTGCAGCATATATAGATTCCTATTATAGTTCTGAAAGAAATAGAAAGAACTACAAAGTTTGAAAATCATCTCTTCTTATGATCGATGCTACAAGCTCAGTCAGCAGAAGAAACTTTTCAGTGGACACTTTTGCATATCAGATAAATGGTAATAGTTTTTCATTTTCATTACTTGACTGGGGAAGTTTTATTGTTCATCGTCATTAGTCCATCGATTAGTTTCCAAATTTGAACACAGAAGAAAGAAGAAACTACTTGGTCCCCTTTTCCATGTCAGCATGCTTGAAAATCACGAGCTTCACTATCTCGTTTGGTACGAGGAATAAGGGGTGATTAATACTGAGATTAATTTTAGGATGAGTTTATCCGATGTTTGGTTGGATAAAATCGTAGGACAACATCTCTCGAGATTCGTCCAACATTGAGAATGAAATTACACTTATATGTTTATTAATTGAACGAGATTCAAGATGCGGAACTAACAAGCCTACTAGAAAGTCAAATTAATAATTTTTGATCGAGTGATTTCAATTGAAGATAAAATTGCATGTATGTGTTTATTACTTGAACGCAATTCAAGCTAGAAAAATAATTGAATTTGCTAGTGATTTGAAAAAAATAGCGTTGAATCATGAAAATTGAATGAGAATATATTAATAGCGCCACACAAACTCTCCATGGGTTGGCGTTTTAATTGAATTCAAATTTAATTTAATATTTTAATTAATTTAATTTACAACCAATAGAAAGGTGCCACATGTTTAATAGAATTTTTAATTATGGTTTACAAAAATTCTGTTAGTTATAAGGGTATATTTGACCCAAAAAGGTGGATAGAAGGGTATTTTTGACCCAATAGATAAACGAAGGGTATTCTTGACCCATTTTCAATACTTGAAGGGTATTTCTAACCCATTTTCAATACTTGAAGGGTATTTCTGACCCTTTTCTGTTCTATTTATAGTGTGTTACAAATAATAGGTAAAATGACCAAAAGGTCCTTTTAATGAAATGTGACCAAGGGTGCCCTTGGAGTGCAAGTTTAGGGTCGGTTTTGGTATGATCCAAGGTCTTCTCCACACTTCATTTGGATGTTTTATTGGACGAGTCCAATGCATTCTCACATATGTGCATCCTCGTGGTCGTACCCGTATCATTTGGGGTGCTTTGGAGGGTCTCTTCACACTTCAATAAGTATAGGCCCTTAGATGGACTCACAAGGCCCTCATACACGGCGAATAATGTGAACAAGGCTTGGAGTCTTTGCAACTCACGTGCTAGGCTTCGTGTGAAAGGTCTCGAGTTAGGAATACCCGTATCATATCGTTCTTATCTTAACGGTAGAGTCTCGTGCTGATAACATGTTATGAAATATAAAGAATAACAACAATAAATAGAGAGAGAAGAGAAGGGGATTCTTTATTTCTCTTGAGGGATGAGAGATCAAATAATTGAGGATACAATGAACAAAACCCCTATATTTATACGAGAAAATACTCCTAGTTTCTCTCTAAAATATAGATATTTCATATCCTAGTAGATATCAACTTGATTTTGATAGATCTTATCTATATTCTTGATAGAAATTCACTATAATGTAAATACATTTATAACACTTTTAATATTTTCAACTTTTCTTTTGTAAATTTATGTGTGGCAGTTATTGTTTTTTAAATTACTAGTTTACTTGCACATGTCTTGCACGTGTAACTTTTAATTATTTAAAATTAGATGATTTTGTCTATTACGAAGATTTTTAATGAAGAGCAAAATTAAATAAACATAACAAGCAGTTTTGTAAAATAAATAAATCAAGTCATAACTCTAAGCAAAGCAAAAACAATATACATCACAAATAGTAGTAATACTTACTATACTAATAATTGGATAGCTTTGCAAAAATTAAATTTGTAGATGTAGATTTATAAAATTATTAAATTTTTTAAAATCAAATTTAGTTAATTTAGAATTCTTAAACTAATTAAAAAATTATTAGTTGTCATTAATTCTGATAACTTCTAATAAGAAAATGTTTTATCATAATTATATTTAATTAATTTTCAACCCTTAAATATAAGAAAAAAATAGTGAAAAAATAATTTTGTCTAAAACAAAGACTTTTAGTGAAGGACAAAAAGTTCAAACCACATTTCTAAGGCCTTTCACACTTTTAATATATTAGTATTAGTATTAGTATAGTATAGTATTAGTATTAGTATTAGTATTAGTATTAGTATTAGTATTAGTATTAGTATTAGTATTAGTATTAGTATTAGTATTAGTAGTAGTAGTAGTAGTAGTAGTAGTAGTAGTAGTAGTAGTAGTAGTATTAGTATTAGTATTAGTATTAGTAGTAGTATTAGTAGTAGTATTAGTATTAGCATTAGTATTAGCATTAGTATTAGCATTAGTATTAGTATTAGTATTAGTATTAGCATTAGCATTAGTATTAGTATTAGTATTAGTATTAGTATTAGTATTAGTATTAGTATTAGTATTAGTATTAGTATTAGTATTAGTATTAGTATTAGTATTAGTATTAGTATAGTATTATAGATTATTTAATTGAATGTTTATTTTTTAATAAAAAATACTGCTAACACATGAAATTCTTACCTCTATTATTAGACACATATAGCTTTTGAACGTTTTCTCGCTATCCACTTATCCTTTTATTTTTTAACCTTGAATTAAATTGATTATGAAAATAATGCATTTTTTCCACAACTAACTCACACGTGCACACGTTGTCTTCATTTATCCAACACAAACTGACAAAAGAGCATCCACACACAGACCAAAGGCTATGGAAAGAATAGAGAAGAAAGAATGGAAATAGGAAAAGCAAAGGTTGTTATAGTTGGAGGGAGCATAGCAGGTATATGCTCTGCATATGCTCTCATTAGAGAAGGTTGGGATGTGGTGGTTCTTGAGAAAACTCAAACACCTCCAACTGGTAGCCCTACTAGTGCTGGCCTTGGACTTAACCCCCTATCTCACCAAATCATTGTATCTTGGCTTCAACAACCACAACTACTTCAACAAACCACCTTACCTCTTTCCCTAGATCAAGTAAGTTCAATTTATTTTGATTGAATTTTATACTTCCAGTGAAGCCTTTTTCGGACCCTGCGCATAGCGACTACTTTAATGCACGGACTGCCTTTTTTATTTAATGTTTTCTTTGTCACACCAAATTTTCAACTATAATTAATAAATGTTTCTTCAACTACTTATGCATTATACTCCTTTAACTCCTGCAAGAAAAGTCCTAAAATGATGACTACTAGTAGCATATTCAACACTGCCAGCTATAAATTATACTTTACCTTTTGACTCATTTATCTGAAACTATTTGAAATTTATGGAATTTAAGATTGTTAATTTGACTAACCTTTTATATGTTTAATGGTAGTGTGACTAGTGTTGTTAATCCTTCTCATCAAAGTTGGATCAAATGGTTTTGACACTAAGTTTTGTACTAGGATTTCCATGTTATTACTCCTAAAGCCTCAAACAATCAACAAATCACTTTGTCTCTTTCAATAGATCAAGTAAGTACAAATCCAAAATCCCATCTCTTTTTTAACAGTTTGCTTATTGCTCTATTGCTGTACTTTTTCTCCACTGTGCTAATCAACATCTGTATAGATTTTCGACTTTAATTAGAGACTTTTTGGCTGATTGAGTTTGTGTTATATTGTTTTTCCTTTTGTGGTTTCCTCTCTCTGTTTAATATGATACTATTCCAATGAATGTTTTCCCTGTTCCACCAATACATAACATCATATAACTGTCAGAAATTTGGAGTATTCAAAATTGTAATTGGATTTTAGAATTTTAGATCAAAATAGTGTTAACTGAGGAATAATTTCAATAAATGGGTTTGTCATATTTTTCATGATTAAAATGGTGAAAACACATGGCGAATGGAGCACCTTCAGTGTGCAATTTTTACGTTAAAAAATAGACGGGCCTTTAAATATATTTACACTGAAGGTGCTCTACTCTCATGAGTCTTCAATGAATCTTTTGCAATTTAAAGAAGGCTCATTAATAGTCATGAGCCTTCAATATTACTTTTACGGTTCAAGAATCTGAAAAAGGCTATCATTTTCTGAATTGATGGGACGATAAAGGACAACTTTTGCATACTCTAAAGGCTCATGCAAAGCTATGAACCTTCAAGCAAAGCATTAGGAGGAACCAAGCAACTGAAGATAAAAAAAAATAACAATATAAGTGTATTGTATATATATATGTACCATATATGAATTCACATATTACTTGTTTTTAATAAGTAATTAAAAATAATTAATTACTTAGCATCCAAAAAGATAAGTTTGTAATTTTTTTTTAGGCCAAAAATCAATAATACAATTTAAAATTGGCAACGACAAAGAGAAGGATTGAAAAACAAACCTAAAAATCATAAGTATTTCATAAATTTGACTCAAGCTATTAACTTGCACTCTAAAAAGCTATTAACTTGCACTCTGAAATCGGCAACGACAAAGAGAAGGATTGAAAAAAACACCTAAAAATCACAAGTATTTCATAAATTTGACTCAAGCTATTAACTTGCACTCTAAAAAACTAATTTCAAACTGAAAAAGAAAGATTTATTTTTTACTTTTATAACAAAAGAACACTAATTTCAACAAATAAAATATTTTCAACATGAACTGTATGAAATAGAAAACAAAAGTGCATAAAAACCTGTCGAAGAGGGGTTAAAAAATAACCAAATCAATAGGAATCATTATAATAACAACGGTATATAATATTGCCTTAAAAGTTTAATACTACACATTATCGGAATAAATAGCGAATATGTTTATAAACTATCGTATACATGTGAAAGGAGTAAAACTTGCGATAACCGAAAAGAGAAGTATTGTTCCTGTAAAAATAGTTGGACGAAAAAAGAGATAAACCTTTGATTTTTTTGGCTACTTCATTCGGCTGCAACATGTTTGTTTCATATAATTTTTTCAATAAAAATTTGTTAACTAAAAGAGAAACATGAAAATTATCAAAAAGGGAGAATTCATAATCAATTATTGATTATGTATAAAACATATATAATCTTTAAATTTAATAACTAAATAAATAGAGAAAAATAAAAAAATGATGATTGTAATGGATGCAAGAAGAAAAATGCCATGTCCCAAAATAATTCCTAGGCGTGACTAGCTCCCATTAAAACTACTTACCGGGGAGAACCAATTTTCTATACATTCACAATATCTACAAACACTGAGATAAAGACTTGTGCAACTTCAAGTGTGTGAAATAGTTATTAAACGCAAAATAATTATCCACCGGGTTATCATAATATGATTTATGAAAACAACAATACTTTGATAATAACCCTCTAGCCTCAAATGCAACACCAAGACCATGGAGCATCTAAACAGAGTTACATGAGTTCAACTTTTAGGCATCCAAACCCAACAAAAAGAATTATAATCTAAAAATAACTAAAGCTAGATGACAGCCTCCATGAACAATGTGAAGGCTCACTTTAGCAACAGAATCCATATGTAAAGACCGCCAGCCAGAAGTCTCTCTCTTCGCAACCGTATCTGCAGATATGCAAGTAAGGAGTGAGCTATATAAATATAACTCATTAAGATCCTCGACCTGCTACTTTAATACCCCTGGAACAAGTGTTAGAAAACACAAGGCACAACAAAATACACAAATAATATGTACCTAATGTCTCTCATAAGGTAATGTCAATAAGATCCAAAAAGAAGTTCAAAAATATCACTCTATATCTCAACTCAATCAACTCTCATGGCTTGTCATAAACGATAGTGAAGGTGATTGGCCTAGCACCCCGACAAGTCCACGGCAACATATATAATGCCCCAAAAGTCTACTACGGCAGTATGTGCAATCCTCTAACAAATTACGCCAGAAAAAGTAATGCACCTAACATATTACGACAGCTATGTATGCCCCTAAAGACTATAACGGCAGTGAAGAAAATATGTTCAACTCCCAACGTCATCTCACATATTACCACTAAGTAATTCTTCATACACCTCACAAATTACATATCCACAGTTAGTCAAATACCACCGATTCTACCAAGTTCACTCTTTTCCCAACACATGTACTAGGCAAAAAAATATAATTTTTTATAAATCAGATTTGAAAAGCAAGCATCAAAGTTTAAAGTCTCACTTACCTCGAATGCACAACTCAAGCACCACCTCCTAGTAAATCAAAATATATTTTCGTAAGATCAAACATCTTAAAATACACCAAAAATGGGCTTAATATAGTCAATATCCCATCAACGAACATTCTCTAAAATTTCAGAGTAAGTCGTATATTAAAGTTTATCATTTAATCCAATTAATCTAATTATGTACTTCTACCATATAAAATGCAATTCAATTTTAGAACTGTTATTGTGCTTCCAATTAAACTTACCAGTAGCTAATTATAACTAACCCAATCATTAACTAGAGTTGTGATCCATTTTCAATGAATATTGCAGACACCAAAACTGCCAAGAACTATCGTGGCTTTGTAGCATCTTTTAACATCCAAATATTCTATAGAATTCAACTACTTCACCAAACCATTGATGTTTTAAAGTCATAATATTAATATGAATTATTCTAATCATTGATCCAAATAGAATAAGGGTAGGAAGAAAGGAATATGTCACTGCTTTTCAGAATTCTATGCCAAAGAACTATAAATAAATTTCATACCTTATCGGTGAAAGATACCTTCTAACGTAGCTTAGATACTCTACTATTTTTATCTTTTTATGATGCTTTTGTTGTGTGCTTATTGATCTCTTCCAAGAATAAAGAGAGCAATATATAGCCCTATTATTCTACTTATACGTTACTAGCGTGAAACTGACGAGGGCTTTTGGCTTGTCCCCTTTTAATTTCTTAATTAGTAATAATAATTATTTATAATTACCAATTAACCCTTCATTAAAAAAATAAGTTGGGCTATTATATTCTCCCCCACTTAAAATAACGTCCATCTTCAAACAGGTCTAGAATCATACCTGAAGTGTCAAATAAGTGAGGATATTGAACTTCCATCTCCTCTTCTGACTCCCAAGTAGCCTCCTTGGTTGGATGATTACACTATAATACCCTGACTGAAGTTATCTTTTTCAATCTCAACTGTCGCACTTGCCTATCAAGAATAACTATCGGGCTTTCGCATAAATCAGATTCTCATCAAGCTCTACATCCTTTGGCTAGATCTTATGGCTATCATCACGAACATATCATCTAAGCATAAACACGTGAAACACAGGATGTACCATGGACAATCTCGGAGGTAAATCTAGCCTATATGCCACCAATCCAATTCGGTCTAAGATCTCATAAGGACTAATGTATCTAGGACTCAACCTACCTTTCCGACCAAATTTCATAACTCCTTTCATGGGAGAAACTTAAAAAAAAAAACTTTTTCTCCTTTTGCTAACTCTAAATCACGGACCCTCTTATCTGCATAGAATTTCAGCCTGCTTTGTGATGTCTTAAGTCAATCTCGTATCACCGCAACCTTTTCTAATGCATGCTGAACTAAATCTGGACCTAATAACTATGCTTCATCGGGCTCAAACCAGCCAACTGGTGAACGACATTTGCGACCATATAGAACCTCATATGGTGCCATTTAAATGCTCGAATGGTAGCTATTATTGTAAGCAAACTCTGCCAAAGGCAGCTGGTCATCCCAATGCCACCGAAATCAACCGCGCAATCTCTAAGCATGTCCTCCAAGATCTGGATAAATCGCTCAGACTGCCAGTCGGTCTGTGAATGAAAAGTCATACTTAACTCAACCTGTGAACCTAATGCCTTCTGAAAAGATTTCCAAAACATAGCAGTGAACTGTGCACCTCGATCAGATATGATTGAAATAGGAATACCATGAAGCCGAACTATTTCCTGTAGGTAAATTTCTGCTAACTGTTTTGCGGTATAAGTCACCCTAACTAGTATGAAATGGGCAAATTTTGTAAGTCTATCCACTATCACCCAAATAGAGTCGTGCTTCCTGAAAATATTTGGCAACCCCACAACGAAGTCCATAGTAATCTGTTCCCACTTCCACTTTGGTATAATCAACTTTTGCATCACTCCGCCGGGTTTTTTATGTTCATATTTAACCTGCTGACAATTTAAACAACTAGTCACATGTTTCAAAATATCAACCTTCATACTTTTCTACCAGTACAATTCGCACAAGTCTTGATACATTTTTGTAGCCCCAGAGTGGATAGAGTATTGCGAGCTATGAGCCCCATCAAGAATTAGCTGTCTCACGTCACTCACAATGGAAACACACAATCTTCCATGACGATATAGCATACCTTCACTATCAATAGTGAAAGACTTAACACCGACATTCTGCATTCGATCTCAAATCCCAACAAGGTAGGGATCATCATATTGGCAAGTCCTAACTTGCCCAATTAAGGACAACTAAACCACCATAATTGTAAGTAACTTGCCAGGCATGGTGTGATCAATTCAAACTCCATGATTGGTTAAAGACTGAATATCCATAACCACAGGTCGCCTTTCGGCAGCAAATCAGGCCAAGCTGCCCATAAACTTCCTACTTAAAGCATCTTCTACTGCATTCGCCTTCCTAGGATCATACAAGATAGTGAGATTATAATCTTTAAGTAACTCTAACCACCGTCGTTGTCTCAAATTCAGATCTCTTTTCTTGAATAAGTACTGCAGACTCTTGTGATCAATATAGATTTCACACGACTCACTATAAAGATAATGACGCCAGATCTTGAGTGCAAATACAACTGCGTCGTAAGTCAGATAATTCTAAGTCGTAAGTCAGATAATTCTTCTCATGGACCTTTAGCTACCGAGAAGTATACGCCACCACATCACCATTCTACATTAAAATACAACCCAATCCAATTTGAGATGCATCATAATAAATAGTGAAACCACTCTCTGTTGTAGGTAAAGTTAAAATTGAAGCCGAAATCAATATTGTCTTTAATTTCTGAAAACTTTCTTCACATTCATCCGACCATCAAAAACCCACATTTTTCTGAGTCAAGCGGGTCAATAGAGCGGCTATCTTCAAGAATCCCTCTACAAACCTCTTGTAATAATTAGCTAAACCTAAGAAGCTATATATTTCTGTAACGGTACTAGGCCAAGGCCAATCTCGAACTGATTCAATCTTCTATGGATTAACATGAATCCCATCTCTTGACACCATATGTCCCAAAAAGGAAACCATTCCCAACCAAAACTCACACTTTGAGAATTTGGCATAAAGTTTTTGTTCTCTAAGTGTCTGCAAGACAACTCAAATATTTTCCATGTTCTGTCTCACTTCAAGAGTAAACCAAAATGTCATCAATGAACACAATAACAAAATGGTCTAAATACGGCTTGAATACCTTGTTCATGAGGTCCATAAATGTGGAAGTGCATTAGTCAGTCCAAAAGATATCACTAAACATTCAAAATGCCCATACCTGGTTTGAAAAGTTATCTTAGTGATATCTTCGTCCTTGATTCTTAGTTGATGATAACCCGATATCAAGTTAATTTTTTAAAAGTGAGTAGCACCTATAACTGATCGAATAGATCATCAATACGAGGCAAAGGATATTTGTTCTTGATTGTTTCCTTATTCAACTGCCTATAGTCAATGCACATTCTCATCATGCCATCTTTTTTTTTCACAAGTAACACAGGTGCACCCTAAGGTGACACATTAGGACTGATGAATCCCTTATCTAGTAACTCTTGGAGTTGAACCTTTAATTCCCTTAACTCAGTAGGAGTCATACGGTAAGGTGGAATAGAGATAGGTTGAGTCCCTAGTACTAATTAATGTTGAACTCAATTTCTCTCATTGGAGGTAGCTTGGGAAAATCATCTGGAAACATGTCAATAAACTCTCAAACAATGGGAATGTTGTTAATAGAAAATTTCTCTGCTCAAGTATCATGAACGGTAGCAATAAAACCCAAACAACCATGATTAATCATTCGGAGGGCTTTTACATAAGATATTATCTTTTCTTGAGTCACAGGAGTTATACCTTTCCACACTAAGGGTGGTTCTCTGGGAATATCAAAATGTATAAGCTTAGAATAACAATCAACCAAAGCGTAACATGACACCAACCAATCCATACCCATAATCACATCAAAATCAGTCATTGGCAACACAAGTAGATCAACTATGGTGTCCTTACCCTGAACAGATATCACACAATCTCTATAAACTCTATCCACCGATAAGGTCTCCCCCATTGGGGTCGTAATAATATATGGCTCAATAAGAGTCTCAATCCTTTTTTCTAAGAATAAAGCAAAAGATAGAGACACATACGAGTATGTAGAACCAAGATCAATAAGAGAATATGCCTCATGAGAATTTACAGTGATAATACCTTTGACTACTACATTAGATGCTTCTATGTTCTGTCTAGCCATAGCAAAAAATCTCGATGGTCCACCTGCTGTCTGAGAACCCTAAGCACCCTATCGACCCTGTCCAAGAGCACCCTGTGGAGCGATTCTAGGTAGCTGAGTGTGAGCATGAGTACCTGTAACATCTTTCTGTACCTGTGCAGTAGTTTGACTAGAACCAAAATTTCCCTTAGGACAAAACTTAGCAATATGCCCTCTTTCACCACTAGTATAACAAGGACCACCAACTCCAAAACAACGCCCACTATGATTTCTGCCATAATTAGAACATTTTGGATGTTGTCCAGACTGAAAAAATCACTACTCTATCGCTGCATCTGTTCGTGACCCTGTCTAGCGGGATAACTATTCTTTGAAGATTGACCCACTGACTCTGACTGTGCAGGCCTATATTGACCATAATGAAAACCATTTTTTCTCCCAGACGGAGCACCACTAAACCCACCTGAGTTACGTGTTTTTTTGTTTTCTTGATTAATCTTTTTCATCTCATAATAGGATTCAGAATGGAGAGCAGTGTCAACCACCTCAGCATAGGATCCATTACGCACATCCCATATTACAGGACCATGATAATGAGCCTCTAGTCCATCCACAAATCATCTTACTTTCTCCTCTGATCTGCAACCAAAAATGGAACATACCTGGACAACTCAGTGAACTTAGTTTCATACTCAGTCACCGTCATAGATCCCTGTCGCAGATTATTTAACTGGTGTCTCATGTCATCTTGTTTGCTCAATGGAATAAATATGTCCATAAACATAGCTGAAAACTCTAACCAAGTAATCGGTGGAGGCCCTGCTTGTCTGCCCCTTAAATCGAAAGTCCACCACTCCCTAGGAGACTCTTAGAACAAAAAAGTAGTAAATTCTACACCACGAGTCTCCTTCAATCCCAAATTAGCCAGTATTTTTTTCACAATGTTCTATAAACTTTTGAGGCTCAATAGAAGATGGTGTAGCATCAAACTCTGGGGGCTTAATATTCATGAAATTCTTAAGATCCTTGGGTTGGCCCATAATTGTAACCGACTAATCAACTGGTTGAGGTGACTGAGAAGTTGCAACATTCAACTGAACTTGTGCTTGCGTCTGCAAAGTAGCCTGAGAAGCTGGAGTTCAACCCTGATTATGCACCAATGCCTCAAGTACATTCAACATTCTTACCACTATGTCTACAGGTAATGCAACAGTAGGTGGAGCAACTGGCACTGCAGCTGGAGTATCTCGATCAACTTGGTCCTACATTTGCTCAGAAGCCACAACTTGGGGATGGCCCCCATTCCCAACTCCAGGCTGAGCAGCGGTATACGTCCTAGTTCGAGGACTAGTTGGATGAGACCTAATTCTACCACCACGGGTAGAATCCTGACCAGCACCATACCCAGCAGGTGCATTAGATCGACTAGCGGAAGAAGAACCACGTCTTTTAACTATCTGTGAAACAGTATTTAAAGGTTAGACTTAATTTAACTCAATACACGAATAATGAATAAAAAGGGGAAACTTCTTAGATGTTTTGTATCCTCAAGTTCATAATTATGGGCGCCTACATACCCCCGAACAAAAATCTACTAAACACTGCTCCATGACCCGGGACTTAAAGCCTAGGCTCTGATACCAAATTTGTCACATCCCAAAACAATCCCTAGGCGTGACTGGCTCTCATTAACACCACTTGCCGGGAGAACCAATGTTCTATACATTCACAATATCTACAAACACAGAGATAAAGACATGTGCAACTTCAAGTGCATGAAATAGTTATTAAACGCAAAGTAATTATCCACCTGGTTATCATAATACGATTTAAGAAAACAACAATACTTAGATAATAACTCTATAGCCTTAAATGCCACACCAAGACCATGGAGCATCGAAACAGAGTTACATGAGTTCAACTTTTGGGCATGCAAACCCAACAAAAAGACTTATAATCTAAAATAACTAAAGTCGGATGACAGCCTCCACGAATAATGTGAAGGCCCACCTTTGCAACAGAATCCACACGTAAAGACTGTCAGCCATAAGTCTCTCTCTTCGCAACCATATCTACAGGTATGCAAGTAAGGAGTGAGCTATATAAATATAACCCAGTAAGATCCTCGACCCACTACTTTAATACCCCTGGAACAAGTGTTAGAAAATACAAGGCACAACAAAATACACAAATAATATGTACCTAATGTCTCTCATAAGGTAATGTCAATAAGATCCAAAAAAAAGTTCAAAAATATCACTCTATATCTTAACTCAATCAACTCTCACAGCTTGTCATAAACGGCAGTGAAGGTTATTGGCCTAGCACCCCGACAAGTCCACGACAGCATATATAATTCCCCAAAAGTCTACTACGACAGCATGTACAAGCCCCTAACATATTACGGTAGTATAAGTAATGCCCCTAACATATTATGACAGCTATGTATGTCCCTAGAGACTATAGCGGCAATGAAGAAAATATGTTCAATGCCCCAATGTCATCTCACATATTACCACTAAGTAATTCTCCATACACCTCACAAATTACATATTCACAGCTAGTCAAATACCACTGATTCTATCAAGTTCACACTTGTCCCAACACATAGACTAGGCAGAAAAATATAATTTTTTATAAATCGGATTTGAAAAGCAAGCATCAAAGCTTAAAGTCTCACTTACCTCGAATGCACAATTCAAACACCACCTTCTAGTAAATCAAAATATGCTCCCATAAACTCAAACACCTTAAACTACACCAAAAATGGGTTTAATATAGTCAATACCCCATCAACGAACATTCTCTAAAAATTCAGAGCAAGTCAAATATCAAAGTCTATCGTTCAATCCAATTAATCAAATTATGTACTCCTATCATATAAAATGCAATTGCACCTTCTATAAGTTAACAAAGAAATTTTGCGCAGGAAGTGAACTAATTGCCAAACTTGAATCTTGATATGCCATCGTTTTCAAGCCGAACCGTTATTGTGCTTCCAGTTAAACTTACCAGTAGCCAATTACAACTAACCCAATCTAACAAGAGTTGTAAGCCATTTTCAATAAATATTGCAGACACCAAAACTACCAAGAACTACCGTGGCTTTGTAGCATCTTTTAACATCCAAATTTTCTATATAACTCAACTACTTCATTAAACCATTGATGTTTTCAAGTCATAATATTTATATGAATTATTCTAATCGTTGTTCCAAATAGAATAAGGGTAGGATGAAAGGAATATGCCACTGTTTTTCAGAATTCTAAGCCAAAGAACTATAAACAAATTTCATACCTTATCGGTGAAAGATGCCTGCTAACGTAGCTTAGATACTCTCTGCGTTTTTTATTTTTCTATGCGCTTTTGTTGTGTATACTACTTGCTGATCTCTTCCAAGAATAAAGGGAGTAATATGTAGCCCTATTATTCTACTTGTACGTTACTAGCGTGAAACTAAAGAGGGTTTTTGGCTTGTCCCTTTTTAATTTCTTAATTATTATTAATAATTAATTATAATTACCAATTAACCCTTCATTAAAAGAAAATTAACCATACATTTTTGTAGGGTTTTCATTGGATTTCATATCTTCTTCTAAATGAACCTTTCAATTTTCATCGGGCTTGAATGTTATTTTAATGAAGGCAACCTTTAATGAATTATTTTTTTAAAAGAAAAAATCTAAAACGTACATGTATGTGATGGTGATATATTAAGTTTTTTTTAATATCTAAAATCTACATGTATCTTTTTAATTAGGTGACAGCATTTGGTTGGAGTACTAGTCCATGTAGGAGCGATTTTCATGCATATGTGTTGCAAGATTGAAGTGTTTTTTTGTTCAGCTTTGGTATAGTTAAAGGGTCTACTTGTACACTGTCAAAGTTAATATCTAAAATCTACGTGTATCTTTTTAATTAGGTGGCTATATTTGGTTGGAGTACTAGTTCACATAGGAGCGATTGAGTTTCACGCATATATATTGCAAGATTGAAGTGTTTTTTATTCAGTTTTTGTATAGTTAAAGGGCCTACTTGTACACTGACAAAGTTAAAGGTCATAGTTATAATTTAATGTCAAGTTAAAGGTCGTGTTTATGTATTATGCCAATTCTTAACCTATTAACCTTATGTTTCTTCTACCACCACAACTTATGTACTAATAGACAAAGTTAAAATATCTCAAATTCCATGTAAAATAGTGTCACATAAAACGAGCCAACACGGAGTATTATTTACAATATTAAGATGCTAATAGTGATCATTTTTGGACTTTTCTTGAAGGAGGTAAACATATACACACATATATGACTATATATGTGTTATAGTAATGCTTTTATCAATATACACACATTTATCCAAGCTACACCCACAAGTATAGGTGTTGGATAGTTCTTTCTACCAAAGTTGGAGCAAATGGTGTCACACTAAGGACCCGTTTGGCCATAAAAAAATCTCCTTTTTTTTCAAAAAAAATTTCACTTTTTTACTTTTCCGGAAATTGTGGTGTTTGGCCATGAAAATTTGGAAAATTATTTCAGAGTCGGATTTCAAAAAGTGAAAACAACTTTTTGTTATTTTCATAATTTTCCACTTTCATTTTCAACTTTCATTATTTTTACATATAACCTCAATCTTTAATTTTTTACACAAACCCCTCTTATAACTACAACCAACCACCAAGAAAAAAATTATTATTTATTTTCTATGGTACAACATCATTTTTAATTGTTACAGATATTCTAATCTCTTTTTCTTCTTTTAACCAAAATTTACTAACGTGAAGTAAATGACAATCTATGGCGGAAATATATCAACTTTTATTTTGAATGGACTATATTATAGAAATATAAGGCCTAGTACATTATGTTATTTAAAAATGAGAAATTTAATATTTTTTTCTTGTCATTCTAATTTTTTGTATATGTCATATAATGGCTATTATGATTTTAATAAATTATTAAAAAGTGATCAATAAAGTCGCATATCAAACATAACGTAACGATCCATATTTACGATACAATAATATTAAAAAAAAATCAATATCATCAATAAAGAAAAGCAAAAAATTAGCACTAATCTATTCAGAAATAATTCATCTGTAAATTTTTTTTAAAAGATCAAATTCAATAAAATAATTAATTCAAGTGAAAGTAATTAAGAATTTTCATCAACAAATTTAAGAATAAAAAAAAAATATTTATATCTATCAATCATATTTATCAAAATATATTTTCTATATTCAATCGATTATGGTTAAATAAACTTATTTAGCTCGTGCTTGTGATATTTTTTTTCAAATTTTAGAAGAATAACAACCATAATAATTAGTTTGTTGTTAATTATTTTATCAATTGAAGACATATAAATTATTTTCTCAACATTTGGTTGTATTTAGTAGGTAAATTAGTAGTTGGGTGATTTTGATAATTTTTAAAAGTTGAGGGCATAAAATCATATTTAAAAAAGATTTTTCAAAAGTCTAAAAAAAATTTTAAAGAAGACATGGTCAAACACAACTCCAACTCCAACTTCTTCTTCAACTCCAACTCCAACTCCGAAAAAAAAAGTAATTTTCATGGCCAAACGGCTACTTAGGGGTTGGTTGGTTGGGAAATAGTTATTCCGGGATAATTAATTCTGGGATTAATTATCTCGAGATAACTTATCCCACCATGCATATGGGATAACTTATCTCATCACTATAGTGTAAATGGTGGAATAAGTTATCCCAATATTAACTAATACCTCCAACCAAACATGAGATAAAATAATCCTTTCTTTTATCCCGGACTACTTATCCTTTATACCTCACACCAAACGACCCCTTAGCATTGTACTAGGATATGAACAAAGGATAGTGATCCTTAATAAGTGATCACTATTAAGTATCTAATAGTGATACTAGCCAGATCACAAAGGATCACAACCTGATAGTGATCCCAATACTTCTTTCTCAACCAATCAACCCTTCCTTTTGTGATCTGGCTAGTGAAAGGTAGAGAAGGGTGATATTTCAATAAGTAAATTAACACATCAGGTTGTCAAAGAATCATCGTATGCCCCTCTATCTCGTCTTTGTGGTGTGGAAGGGGAAAAAACTAGGAGCGGTACTATGATACTCTTTCAACAAGTGATGCATAATGTCTTATGAACTTTAAATTCATCATTAAGAAGTATGTTTTGATGTATACTAAGCTTCACGTTGTTCGTCATTGGTCAGTGTCCAACACTCACAATAAAAATGTCTTTTTGGTCAACCGCTGTAATTTTCTAAACTTTTGATTCTTTAATCTTATGACATCATGGTATAGTCTCACTCCTCAACTGACATACAAGAGAAACCAGTAGAGTATCTCTTAAGAGATCAGCTGAAGTGAGAGTATTTGTGGGCAACACTTTCCTTTTTATAAGTCCAGGGATTTGGAACATGATCATAATGTAGGACAATGAGTTCAACTATAGCAAACACGAGGAACCACATTTACATTTCATACTATGAGTTAAAAGAGTTACTAGTCCTATTCTGATGCCCCCTTGCCCACGGTCAATATGTGTAAATACATAGTTAACAGCTAACATTAAAATGAGGTGTTGGCATGTTTCATGTACATCTACATTTGACACTTGATTTAAGATCCACATGAAATTGATCATAATTCTTCCTTCACCGAGAAACCATGGAAGCTACTCTTAGTGATCAATGACGGACCAAAACTTTGTACAAGCGGGATCAGTTGAAGACGATAGTAGTTGACAGTACAGGCACAAAAAGTGGTGATAACTTTAGCTTACCATTTGCTTATCCACACTTCTTGGGCGCATGTGGATCTGCCCTGATAATGATGTGTAGAGAAATATAGTTTTCAGTAGCTAGTTAGTTGCAAACTATGTTGCTCAGACTCTCCAAAAATGTTGCCGCATCCGTGTCGGATCCTCCAAAATTGCACTACTTTTGAAGGATCCGGCACGCACCCAATGACATTTTTGAAAAGTCCGAGTAACATAGGTTGCAAATTTGGTATTCTTCAATTTGGATTTTCTACAGAACCAGGCAACAGATGGAGAAACAAAAGTGAGCAGGACATTAACAAGGGATGAAAATTTCAATTTCAGAGCAGCTTATTGGGCTGATCTCCATAAACTTTTGTATGGTGCACTACCAGTAGATATTGTTTTATGGGGTTATTTGTTCCTCTCCTTTTCCATGTATGATGATAAATCAAAAGTTTAAGTCGAAGCTAAAGATCTTGAAACGGGTGTTACAGTTGACATTGTTGCTGATTTGCTTATTGCTGCTGATGGTTGTCTGTCTTCAATCAGACAAAGTTTCCTTCCAGACCTTAAACTGAGGTTAGTATATGCAGTCAATTAATGTTCTTTTGCCCGCTTTTAATCAAGGAAATGCAACAGTTTGGTGTTTTTAGTAACTCCTATTTTCTGGTAGATATTCAGATTACTGTGCGTGGAGAGGGGTTCTTGATTCTTCCAATAAGGAACACTCAGAAGCCATTATCATCCTTAAGAAATTGTATCCAGATCTTGGGAAATGTCTGTACTTTGACCTGAGCGATGCAACTCATTGTGTATTTTATGAGTTATTGAACCATAGGTTTAATTGGATATGGTACATTAATCAGCCCGAACCTAACCTCAAGGTAATTAGCTTGTCAAATCCAGTCACATGGTTGTTGAAGTAATGTCTCATGAACGAGTGTACACATTTACCCTGAGCAAAGAAGAATAAGTCTCTTTCAGTTTATGTGGCATTTTGAGCGGATATGGAGCTTAATAAAGAAAAGTTTGACTTTTGAAACTTGTGTATTAAGCATGCCATAATATCTGTGTTGCCATAAAAGGTTGTCATTAAAGGTAAAATGTAAAGTTAAATTGTTTCCAAATGGAATGGATTAAAAAAGAATGCTGCCACTGGAACGGAGGGGGTACTATGGATCCTCGTATTTAGCGAGTATTGGAAAAAAATGAACCGGAATAAAGCAATGTGATTTAAAAGATTAATAATTTCATATATCTAATACCAATAGATTTGGGATTGATATTGAGTTGATTGATTTAAAGTGAATGTACAACTCTTGCTCATCATGATTGATCAACATGTAGGTCCATCAGATTAGATAATGATTGGAAATTAAGAGAGTGGATGGACAAGCCATTTTCTAAACCACATATCTGATGTACAATTGACGATTTAAGTTCAACATATTTGAGTATTATCTAGAGGGGGAGACGGGGGGCTTTGAGGGCTTTGGTACCATTACTTTGTGCTTGTTATCTAGATCATATCTTGAATATTGTATGTTTATATTGAATTTAATAATTCTGAAAATTTGTGATGAAATCCAGGGAAATTCTGTGACCATGAAGGTTAGCGAAAACTTGGTTCAAAGTATGCATGAAGAAGCTGAGAAGACTTGGGTTCCTGAATTTGTCAGGGTAATTAAAGAAATTAAGAAACCTTTCCTAAATGTGATATATGATTGTGATCCTCTGGAGCAGATTTTCTGGGACAAAGTGGTGTTGATTGGAGATGCAGCTCATCCTACTACTCCTCATGGTTTGAGAAATACAAACATGTCGATATTAGATGCAGCTGTTTTAGGGAAATGCCTAGAGAAGTGGGAAGTGGAAAATCTGAACTCTGCCCTTGAAGAATATCAGTCCATTAGGCTGCCAGTTACTACGGAGCAGGTTTTATATTCAAGGAGACTAGGTCGCATTAAACAAGGTTTATCATTTTCAGACCGTCCGTCCTTTGATCCAAAAACTGCAAGTTCAGATGATTGTGAAGAGCTTCCAGCAGAAAAACATGCCTCATTTCTACAATATTCCTTCGTTATTGAAGTAATATCACTGGTTTTATACTGGCTGGTTATTAAAGTGTTGTTGGATGCGTAATTGGGACGAGCATATTTTGCAACTGACTGTATTCTGCTGCACCCAAAATATAGCAGGCAGAGTCATTGTTGTTGTATCAGTATACAATTCATGACCTCATGAATGTAGTCAAAAGAAAGTTGATATTTGGCAGTAAATAAATTTCTCTGTCATTGCTTATTCTCGTGTTTTAAGGAATATCGCTGTGGACACAGTTATCGTGGTTGCTTCTATGTAAAATTCAGGACCTCATGTATGATATGAAATGCAAATGAAGTTTATATTGCATAGTTTAAGGTTTATTTTTTCTGGTTTAAAGATTTGTCTTAACATTTTCCTTCCTGCCCTCTCCCCTTGTGTTTTTTTTCCACGGCTATGTGTCTAATTTAGTTTTCAGTAGTTAATTAGTTCTAAAATCTGGATTCCTCTACTTGGATTCTCATCACCTCTTGATACCTTATCAACGCTGTTTCGGACAATCCCATCCTCATTCCTAAACGAATGGTCGATTACAGAAACAGGCAACAGATGGAGAAACAAAAGTGAGCCTGATATTGGCAAGGGATGAACATTTCAATTTCAGAGAAGCTTATTGGGCTGATCTCCATAGCCTTTTTGTACGGTGCACTGCCGCTAGACTCTTATGGGTTTATTTTCTCCTTTCCTTTCCCATGTATGATGATAAGTGAAATCTGGAAGTCGAATCTGAAGTTCTTCTCGCAATTTACATTGTTGCTGATTTCCTAGTTGCTGCTGATGCTTGTCTGCCTTCAACCAGATGAAATTTCCTTCCCGACTTCAAACTGAGGCTAGTATATAAAGTACTAATGTTCTTCTTTTCCCCGTTATAGTTGAGGAAATGCGACAGTTGGTGCTTTTAGTGGATCCTATTTTCTGGTAGATATTCAGGTTACTGCGCATGGAGAATTCTTGATATTTCCAATAAGAAACCATCAGAAGACATTATTAGCTGTAAGAAAGTGTATTCAGATCTTGAGGAAATGCCTGTACTATGAACTGCGCTCTGGAACTTAAAGTGGATTTTATGAGCCATTGAACCTTCGATATAGTGTTAGGGTTCGAAATCGAGAAGGCGTCATGCGGAAGCTTAAAGTTTGCAAACCATGAGATGATAAATCAGACGACAAAGAAAACAAGATTAAAAAGCAATAAATTATTATATGTTTTGGCCAATCAGCCTACATATTATAAAACCTAATATTGAAAAACATTAAAGCTATTGGGAGAAATCTCCCCTTAAACAAAGGATGCTATTATGTTATGGTATGAGAAGGGATCTTTCTATTTATAGATGTCCAAAACCTTTATGTTAGCCAAATATGGAAAAGTTTTATATTTTTCTTTCAAGAAAAGAAACTAATTATGGTTACTTTTATTTTCTTTTCAAGAAAAGTAAAACTTAATTTTGATAAGAAAATCAGGACAAAAACCCAAACAAATCTCTCTTTTTTTGCTTGATTTTCTGCAAAATATTCTTGATCTTCCTTCTTCTTGTGCATAATTATATATCACTGCTGCTTACCATCGTTAAAAACTGATATGGGTTAAAAATTGAATGCATAATCATATATCACTGCTGCTTACCATCATTAAAAATTGATATGGATTAAAAATTGAAGCCCTTTACGTTAAAAATAAAAACATGAGTTGATATTATTGGAGCCCTGTGTTATAAGTAAACAAGATTGAAAGTGAAAACTTGTGCATTGAAAGTGAGCACAGGTTAAAAGTGGAGATCATGCGTTAAAAGTAGATGCACGAGTTGAAAGGAGCTCAAGCATAAAAATCAGCAAGGGTTGAAAGTTGGAGCCCACAAACATGGCTTGAAAATTGATTTCGATTTTAAAGATGGATTAATAACAGGATTGTTGAAAATATGATTGACAATCGTCTCCACATATAGTTTTTTGACATATATCTTCATTATCATCAAATTTGTTGCAACTTTGATCCTAAACTATCACCATCTGATCTTTGAACCATAGGCTCTGATACCACTTGTTAGGGTTCGAAATCGAGAAGGCGTCATGCGGAAGCTTAAAGTTTGTAAACCTTGAAATAATAAATCAGACGACAAAGAATACAATATTAAAAAGCATTAAATTATTATATGTTTTGGTCAATCGGCCTACATATTATAAAACCTAATATTGAAAAACATTAAACCTATTGGGAGAAATCTCCCTCGACTTTTAAAGTAATACATTGTGGATAATATTGTGTTATGGTATGAGAATGAAATCTTCTATTTATGGATGTCAAAAACCTTTCCTCTTACAAGAAAGAGGTTAGCCAAATATGAAAAAGTTTTATATTTTTCTTTCAAGAAAAGTAAAATTAATTATGGTTACTTTTATTTTTTTTGCAAGAAAAAAGTAAAACTTAATTTTGATAAGAAAATCAGGCAAAAACCTTAACATATAGTACATTAATCAGCCTAAACCCAACCTTAGGTAATGTAACCGTATAAAGTAGTGGTTTTGAGGATCCATATATCTAATATCAACTGATTTGGAATTGAGACGTAGTCGATTGATTTGAAGTGAATGCATAACTAATTCCCATCATGAATGAATCAGCATATAGTTCCATCAGATCAGATCAGGTCGTGTCTGTTAATAGTGAAAAGTGTCTACTTCTGAAAACCAGCATCTACGGTGAAATTCAGGGGAATTTGGTGACTACAAGGGTTAACAAAAATATGATTCACAACATGCATGATGCATGAAGAAGCTGAGAACATTTGGGTTCCTGAATTGGTCGGAATAATTAAAGAAACTAAGGAGCCTTTCTTAAATGTGATATTTGATTGTGTTCATTAGAGCGATTTTTTGGTACAAAGTGGTGTTGATTGAAGATGCAGCTGACCCTATACTCCTCATAGTTTGAGAAGTACAAACATATCGATGTTCGATGCAGCAGTTTTAGGCAAATAAATGTCTTGAGAAGTGGAGAGTGGGGAAAATCTAAACTCTGGTTTCAGAGAGTATCAGTCCATTCAGCTGCCAGTAGCATCAAAGCAAGTTCTACATTCAAGGAGACTCGGTTGCACTAAGCAAGGTCTATCACTTTCAGATCACCTGTTTTTTGATCTCGAAACTGCAAGTCCACAAGATTGTGAAGAGCTTCAGCAGAAAAAAAGAACACGTCTTATTTCGATGATATTTCTTTGATATTGAAGTAATTTCATGGGCTTTTAACTGGCCTAAGCCTCGAGCATTTTATATATTTGTTGATTTTAGCTATACTTGTGTCTAGTGTAATGAACTCTAAAGAGTGTTGCAAACATAATATTCTCTTTATTTTTCTTTCTCTTATATAATAAGTGACAATGAAACAACTGAAGCAGATTGCTCATGGTCGACATGTCTGCTTCAGCTGCTTCAATAGTGATTTTACTATATCGTCCCCAATTAATTATTATATGTCATTTACGTATTAAAAAATTAATAATATTTAATTAAAAAAAGTAAAATAGACATTTATGACATGACTGTTTCAGCTGCTTCAACCGTCATTTTACTTTATCATCTTCTCCTATATAATAAGTGACAATGAAGCAGGCTATTCATGGTCGACATGCCTGCTTCAACTGCTTCAATCCTGATTTTACTATATCACCTTTAATCAATTATTATATGTCATTTACGTATTAAAAAATTAATAATATTTAATTAAAAAGAGTAAAATAGACATTTTTGACATAACTGCTTTAGCTGTCTCAACCATGATTTGACTATATCACCCATAATTAATTATTATAAGTCATCTAAGTATTAAAAAATTATTAATATTTAATTAAAAAAGGTAAAATAGACATAAAATGATAAATTAACTATTGATGGTGTAAATTAACTTGGCGTTTTTTATAGACCCACGTAAATTTTTTTCTTCACAAGTATTTTTTATAATAATTTTACTATGTCACTTCTAATTAGTAGAATAGAAGAAAAATATTATAAATCACAATAATTAAAATTTTAAATTATTTAAAAGATATAATTGACTATCAATGCCACAAAAATTGAACAAAAAAAGTAACATATATTATTTAAAAATTATATAAAAAGTATTATAAACTACAATAACTAACAACTTAAAATATCAAAATTCTATTTGTGTCACATAATTGAGACCAAAAAATAATATATATGTGTGAGCTCTCGATATCTAGTCCCCTATCTAAGAAGTGTGAGTGGAGCTTCTCAAGCAGACTCCCCTCCGTTGATATGCATGCTTAGCAGAGGTTCACTTCGAGAAATTTTATATTTTCACCGTTTTAATTTATTTATCTTACTAAATTATTTTTAAAATATTATAAATAAAAATAATTAACTTCAAAGATTTTACTATATATTTGATAATTACTATGTGGAAAGTAATATGAATCACAATAATTACAACTTCAAATATTTTTAAAAAATAAAAAATTTGATTGACTCTCGCCATTATATGAGTGTCATATTAACAACTTAAAATATTCTTATATAAATTTCATTAATCTAAATATAATAATATATGCATATCTAAGAATTGATCAACTAAACAGATGAAAGTTTTAATCAAATGATAGAATTATGCATAATTTATAATTTCAAGTACCAATATTGGGCCTGTGTGCAACACGATGTAGTCAATTAGTATTATATAAGGAGTTGAGCAGCTGAAACAGACTGCTTTCGGTCGGCATGCCTTTTTTAGCTGCTTCAACTTATGTGGGCTCCACAAGTATTTTTTTATTTTACTAAATTACCCCTAATTAATTATTATAAGTTATCAAAGCATTGTAAAATTCTCTTATATTTAATAACAAGGATAAAAAAGACACAAAATGATAATTTGTTCTTGATATTTTAGACTGAACAAATAAATTTGGATAATTATTTTTAATCTACTGGATAAGTAAAAATGAACAGATAAAATACTTTTGAATGGTCATCTTTGTGTCAAAAAGGGAGTACATTTTAGAAAATATACAAAAAATTATAATAAATTAAGATAATTTACTACTATACAAATCTATATGACTTATGTTAGATCAATAATTTAAAATTTGTTAACACTATTTATCAGTGTTAATAATATTTTTCAAGTATTCATTTTACACTTAATGAGATGAATTACTACCAAAAAAATAATTGTTTACACAAAAATTATAAAATTATTTAATCTATTATTTTAAAAAATTAATTTATGAACAAATATGGCTCGTGCACAACATGAGGTTTTTGTCCCTAGTTACTACTATATAGAAACACCAGAGAGCAGGCAACTGGTGATTGTCATACCTGCTTCCAGTTATCTGTTTTTGGTCGAGGGTGTTTTTTATAAATCTATATTTTTTCATTTTAATTTAATTATTTTTTTGTTTAATTTACTATATATTTGAAAATTACGTAAAAAGTATTATAAATTACAATAATCAATAATTTAAATTATTTTAAGGCATGAAAAAAGTTTTGTTTGACTCAAAATTCTATCAGTGCAACATAAATTGAGATAAAAAAAGTTATACATTATTTGAAAATGTCGCGAAAAGTAATATATATATATATATATATATATATATATATCACAATAATTAATAAATTAAAATATTAGAAGGATGTATAAAAAATTATTTTGATTTTTCAAATTCTATTAATGCTATATAAATCAAGAAATTATGAGAAAGTCGTATAAATCATAATAACGAACAACTCAAAATATCTTAAAAAAAATTATACTTAACAAATTTGATTGACTTTCTCAAATATTTCATCAGTGTCACATAAGCTAAGATAGAAAGAGTGACATATAATATCTGGAAATTATTTAAAAGTACTATAACAACTTAAAATATTAAAAGATCATACAAAAATTTTGGTTGACTTTTCAAATTTCATTTATTTCACATAAATTGGGATAAAAAAATAATATATATTGTGTTTGTGCTTGCATGAGCTCTTGTATCAAGTATTAAAATAGAAGTGGCTCATCTCTAACACATTGTGTTTTTAAATGACACGGTTCACACAATTCAATACATGTTTCTTCTTTTTGTTTTTTTGGTTAACTAGATATTTATATTAAGCAAAGTACGTAAAACAGAAGCACGCTTCGCTAAGTTAGTCTAGATTAATTACATAATTACATAGGGCATTCCCCATTCCAGAATTACTGTTAGAGTTTATCTTCCTTACAAAAATAGTTTCTACGATGTCTGCCCATACCACTTCGTAAACATACATGGGAGGAACTACAAAAACTTTAGTTGTTGCAAAGTCTCCTGAGTTTGCCTCTTTCTTGGCCAAGGCATCTGCCACCCTATTTTGCTCTTTTTAGCTATGTTGCACCACTGGACATCCCAACCTCCTTAACCTTGACCTAAAAACATGAATAATGGGGTTATAGTGAAGATTTTCATTTTTAAGCATTGTAATAATTTCCTTTGAATCAATATTAATCTCTAGAGGTGTAAAATTAGTATCATCAGCTAGTCTGAGACCTTCATACAACTCTAGGAGTTCCATTTGAATGTTAGTAGCTTTGTGGTAGTTCTTATGGAAACCCAATACCAAATCACCTTGTAATTCCTAAAATCCACCAATGCCTTCCTTGCAAGGATTACCAAGGCATGAGCCATCTATGTTCAGCTTGTAGTATCCCCTTGTAGGGAGGTTCCACTTTATGTTAACAATGATCATATTGTTAGAGGGGGGTGATGTTTGTTCAAGTAGATGTATTCCATAGTTTCTGAGTAGGCTTATGCAAAGATAGGTTTATCAAACTTATTACTGAAGGTGTTATTATTTTTATATTTCCAAATAATCCAGAGACAGAAAGGTAACAGAGCCTTCCAAGAAACATGTTGATCGAAGGTTATGTCATGGTGTGAGTTCCATGTGCTGGACCAATTAAAGGGATGAAAGTTTTGATAGAGAGGGAAGTAATGAGATTTTTCTGGAGAAGGGCAGTCCAAAAATCTTAAGTGATAGGGCATTCAAAAAAGATGTGAGAGATGTCTTCATGTTGATTACATATAAGGCATGTAGGGCTGGTATTAATGCCTCTCCTTGTAAGAGTTAGGTTTGTGGGAAGAATATTGTGGTGGAGTAACCAGAGGAAAAACTTGATTTTGGAAGGAATCTACATTTTCCAAATACAGAGTAAGTTCTTTTGATTATGATCATTTGAATGTCTCTTCTTTCTGTCAATGAAATGGTAAGAACTATTGTTGGTAAAAAGACCACTACTGGTGAGATTCCAAATGGGAAAATACTTAGAAGCTCTGAGATTAGGAAAAATGAGCATTGTATGGATTGAGTAATATTGTGAGGAAGAGTGAATGGGAGGCTATCAAAATTCCAGATTCCATTAGACTAGATATCTGAGAGGAATATCCCATATTGATAATGGGGAAAGAGCCCTATGATGTCCTCCATAAAGATATTGTAGTTAGGAATCCATCTATCAATCCAAAAGTTAACCCTATTCCCATTATGCACCACCCAGTGGGAGGCTTCCTTGCAGATGTTTCAACCAGATTGGATTTCCTTCCAAGTCCTTGAAACCTGTTTCTTGTAGTGGGTGTTATTCCTAATATATTTGGCCTTAAGAATCCTAGCCCAAAGCTTCTGGGGGTTGTTATTGAATCTCTATGCAAGACTGGAGAGCATTACTTTATTTTTCTAAAAGGCTTTTTGCATACCCAGTCCCCCATCCTTATTAGGCAGAGTTAAAGTATCCCACCCAACTATATGTTTTTTTTTTGTCATTAGAGGATCTCCAGATAAAATTCCTTTGAGTTTTGTCAATAAGCTTGTGGATTTTCATAGGCAGAAGAATGTAATGCATGACATGAGTAGGGATTCTGCTCAGAGAGGCTTTGTCTAGAGTGGTTCTCCCAGCCATATTAGGGAATTTAGTTTTTCAACTAGCCAATTTGGTATGAAGGTTGTCAATTATGAATCGAAATCTCTGGTGGTAGGGTATTTGTGGAATATGTGGAAACTAAGATATTTTTGAAAGGTGTCTTTAGCTTGAATAGTGATATAGGTAGCATAAGTATTCCTATCCTCTTTTACTGCAACTTTGGGAGAAGATGACCTCGGATTTAACATTATTTATTTTTTACCTGAGTGATAAGTAAAGCTAAAGAGGATGTTCATGATGGTAGCATAGTTGTTGCTATTAGTTCTTTCTCATAGAGTCAAGTCACCAGCAAAGAAAAAATGTGAGATTTTGGTTCCACTTGGGATGATGGATAAGGGGTTCAATTTATAGTATTCACCTCATATTCTATTCTTCATATAGAGAATAAAGATGTATCAAGAGATAAGATCGCCCTCTCTTATCCCTCTGGTAGGTTTGAAATAACTTCTACTAACACTAATGAGGGCAGAGATAGAGGAGGAAGATAATACAATACATGATGAGTTTGATAAGACCATTAGGGAAGTTGAAAAAATAGAGAGCTTATCTAATAAAGGACCACTTCATTCTATCAAAGGTCTTCTCAAGGTCAATTTTTAGGATCACGTTGGCCCCTTTCCCTTTTATTTTAGAGAAGTGGGAGATGTATTACTGGGAAATAATAGAATTATCAGAGGTCCTTCTATTGGAAAGAAAGCTAGATTGACTTTGCCTAATGATGTTTTTCAAAAGTGGCTTAATTTTATTAGCAATGATCTTGGTGATAATCTTATATTGGGTATTACAGAGGCCAATAATCCTGAACTTCCTAAGATTTATGGCACTTGCATAGCTATAAATAAGTTGGAGATAAGTAGAGTTGATGATCTGAGGTGGATTTATGCACCCCAGTGTTGTCATCCGGGCTTAACTACTTAGTTTAAAGGACTTCTATTGTGCATGATGAGTAATTCTTGATTTAAATAAGCATCTAAGCGTCATGTTTGTTTAATTTAATGTTCAAATTGTGTTCATAGTGAATTTGGAGTCAAAATATCAAGTTAATAATCAAGGGACAAAAGCTAGTACTCTTAGCTTGAGCTATGACCTTTACTAGTTCGTTGTCTTGAATCGTATGTTGCTTTGTGCTCTAATGTGTGGTGTTTTATGTTGTAGGAAGCTTGAGAAGTTGATAATGATGATATATAGTTGATGTACAAGCTTTAAATCAACTGTAAACAACACCACAAACCTTGGAAGGAATGGAAAAAGGCATGGGACAAAGCTTGGCAAAGTTGGGCGTTTTTGAAGTGCTTGCCCTGCCACGCTGCCTAGGTGCTTCTATAAGGCCATGGATCACCATTGGAAACTTTTTGGACGTAAATTTACAGTATACCTCCATGTTTTGGGTGTGCCACACTGCCTATATGGCGCGATATTGGTGTGGCACGCCCTTAGGTTGAAATCGGCAATTTCTGTCCTCTTATAAATAGGACACTTAGTCATTATGTTAGACACCTTGGAAGACCTTGTGACTTGAAGGGAGGATGGATAACACTTCAATTAGGATTTTTCTTCCATTAATTTTATTTTTTTATGGATTTTAATATGTATTCATTCATTGTGATTACGGTTACGTCCATGATCGGCTAAACACTATTTTCTGGGGTTAAGACCAAAAACATGAGTATTATTGTTATGAATTGATTTGGTTGTTTATCATTGTTGGTTGTTTATTCATACTTGTTATCACTATTTTAAGGATTTGATACCCTTAGAATACATATATAATCATTTTGTGAACCCGGGGAGGAGAAACAAGATAATAGAACGTGGGATAAATAGAATAGGATTTTGATCTTCAAATTGAATGAATTTATAATTTGCATTTAGGATAGGAATATACCTAAGTTCCCTATTTGGTTCATTTACGGGATGAAATATGGATGCATTTAACTTAGTTCTCGCATCCCCCCTCAACGATGTAGTTGTGGGGCTAAGTTAGATAGGTGATTAGAGGCTCGAAAGACCATGATCATAAAATCAACCCCGTGATTCAACAACCAAGATAATTAACCTAACCAATGAAGTTCTATAGTGTAGTATGATTGTTCATAGATTGTTCATAGATCCTTAACCCTGGGTTTCTCCCTGTTGATTGTTCAAACCTTTACTTTACCACATTGTTTAGTTTACGGTTACTTATGAGTTTCAAACTCTTATGGTTACGTTTACACTAATTTAATCATAAAAGTTGAACTGAAATTGGATAATTGCTTAACACTAGTCCCTATGGGATCGATAATTGGCTTTCTTTAAGGCTACTATATTAGTTGGGTGGACCACATACACTTGTGTGTGCGCTTGGGAGCAACAAGCTTTTTTGGCGCCATTGTGAGGGACTTTGTAATTTGGCAACCGTCGTAGTTTTAGTTTTACTTTTTGATTTCTTTGGTTCTTGTCACTTGATCTTGGCTTCTGAATTTGCAGGCACATATCGTAGACTAGTAATATGGCCAGGGATAGTGAGTTAGTTGAACCACACCCCGAGCCCGAGAAACACTTACACCAAAGGAGGAGAGAAGAAGTACTTCTCCACCGTATCTCGAAGATTCACGAGGAACAAGATCTTCCTGCTTCCATGGCTGAAGATCCACCAGGCCACAGGACAGTTTGTGAAGTGGAAATCCCACTTACGACTAATGTAACCTCCACTATTCGCAAACCGACTGCTGGAGGTTGATTTGAATTGAAGCAGAATATGGTTCTGCTTCTGCATAGCAGTGGATAGTTTACCGGGCTATCACATAATGATCCACAAGTCCACTTGCAAAAATTTCTGGAGATTAGTGACACATTCATCTCGACAAATGTGTCAACTGATTATGTGAGGCTGACGCTCCTCCCCTTTTCACTTTTGGGGGAAGTAAATAAGTGGTTAAACGCAAAGCCAACAAGTTCAATCACAACTTGGGATGGCTTAGCCTGGAAGTTCCTCATCTGATTCTTCCCATTTGGCAAGACTGCGAGATTTCACAGTGAGATTTTGAGCTTCAAGCAGAGGCCAAATGAGACATTGTATCATGCTTGGGAGAGGTTCAAAGCTCTTCTTCGGGACTGTCCACATCACTAACAGTCCATTGAGTACTAGCTCACATGTTTGTTGAGGCACTTTTGACCATAACACGAAAGTTTTGCTAGATTTAGCTGCAGGTGGTCAGGCTTTGGAAAAGACTTATGATGAGCTATACACATTGTTAAAGTGGATTGATTGCACAAGGAAATCCTGATTGGCATGGTGATACCTCAAGGAGCTCAGTGAAAAAGGCTATGGGTATGATCGAAGTTGATAGCATAACAGCCTTAGCCACCCAACTTTCAGCTATGCATAATCAAATGATTAATCAATTTAGCAAGTTGGGTATGCAGCAGCCTCAGGCTTAGGTTAATGTAGTGCACCAGGCTCCGGTACGGTGTGAGATTTGTGGCAATAGTGGCCACTCTGCAGACTTGTGTGGTGCATATTCTGAATCCATCAATTTTGTGGTTAATGCTCAAAAGCTGAATTATCCAAATGCCTACAACCAAAAGTGGCAGACTCAACCCATTCATTCTTGGGGAAACAACCAGCAATAATAGTTTCAGCAACCACAGTATAATAAACCGGCCAGTAACATTGAGGAAACACTACAAAATATCCTAGCTAACCAAGAGAAGATGGTTGTTGATATCAAAAATCAGCAAGTAGTTCAAAAAAATTTAGACCAACAGTTGGGGCAATTACAGCAGGCACAGAATACCATGCCTCAAGGTGGTTTGCCAAGTGATAATGAACCTCCGAAGCAAGTTATGGCAATCACTTTGAGGAGTAGTAAAGACCTAAATTATAGACCTCTAAAGACAAATAAGGAGGTAGATGCAGAGTTGGTTCCTCAACCAGTTGCAGACAAAGTTGTTGATAATTCGGGAAGTCTGAGTACCCAAAGACTAAAGCTATTGAGAGGGAATGACCACCACCACCATTCCCATAGAGGATAATAAAAGCCAAGGAGGATGCATGCTTCAAGAAGTTCTTCGACATGTTCATAGAACTTCATATTAACCTTCCTCTTTTAGATGTTTTACAGGAAATGCCCAAGTATGCCAAGTACTTGAAGGATGTCGTGACTAACAAGGTGAAGCTACAAAATATTGAGATGGTAGCATTTACAGAGGAGTGCATCTCTGTGGTAATTGAAAAGATGACCAAGAAGCTTAAGGACCCCGAGAGTTTCACCCTCTCCATACAGATTGGTGACGGTGAAGTGGTCCATGCCTTGAGTGATTAGGGGGCGAGTATAAATTTGATGCCTCTATCCATGTTCAACGCTCTTGGGTTGGTTGAGCCGAGACCATGCTCTATGTTGCTGCAATTGGTGAATAAGACCATAGTGAAGCCCACTGGAATAATTGAGGACGTCCACATAAAGGTTGGTAAGTTTGCAATTTTAGCTAATTTTATTATTATGGATTTTGATGCAGATAGTAGGGTGTCGATTATTCTAGGATTTCCATTCTTATCCACGGGAGAAACATTGATAGATATGAGAGAGAGAACTCTCACAATGAGATTAGATGACAAAGAGGTGGTTTTCAGAGTTTATGAGTCACTTAATCCACCTTCCCACTACAAAGATTTGTGTATGATTACAGTAATGGATGTGGATGTCATGACTCAAACCAGGGGATAGCCATGACGGGTATCCCAAGTTCGCTAAGGACTGGGGACCATCCCCTTTACCTTAGCCAACCAGAGCACAATACAACTAACAATGGATTAATTTTGAATATATAACAAGATAAAGTTGAGTTTCGAACATATAACAAGATAGGTAAATCAACTAATTCAGAAAAGAATCTAAGAATTTCAACAACCATCCCAATCCAAAGTAGTCCACAAAGCCTCTAAATACCAAAAGACAACCTATGTCAGGACATGCCCCCGACCATAGCCAAAATAAGAAAACCAAAGAAACAGTCTATGACATAATCCAAACTAAGAAGTAACAAGCCTTCCGAAAGAAGGAGGCTCACCACTTTAAGATAACTCACAATCAACCCAGAAATCGCCTAATCACTGTGCGGGAAAAATAAAAGTATCTTCAATTCCTGCATCGCGTGGGGATACAACATCCAAAAATGGTTAGCGGGGTGAGCACTAACATGTAACTAAGGGAAGGGATAAAATAATGCCAAGTCAAAACCACAGTAAAATGTGCATACACACAATATACATACATATATATAACATGCTGGGACAGGGAGTAGGGTTTAGCATGAAATTAAAACATTAACTTGGAATGTGTAGCTTTACTGTCATAAGGCACCCATGGGCTATATGGGTCTAGCTTCCCCTATCGAAAGGGCCTCAGTGCGCGTTGGCTGTACAAACCAAAGGTGTTGAGAAAGGTCGGGGAATCCACGACCCTTTTCCTATCCCCGACGAAAATATATATCAAGTGTGACATAACCACACGATCATCAAGACCAATCCCTCATGCCAACAAACATGGGTTTATAGTAGTAGTCCCTATAGACCTCCACTTTCACGGCTTAGCTGCACAACCCCTTTAAGCCCAATTAAAATAGTTACACATTTCCCATTTATTGAACCATGATTATCCATTAAGGCATACCGTTGGTAGCTTCATATCAATTACGCTTGCAAGCTAATATTCATGCCATAGAAATTATACATCACTTGAGAGAATCCACGACCCCACAAGTTTAATTATTCATCCATACGGGTGAATCCTCGACCCTCAAGGTTCAATGATTTATTCACATGGGGGAATCCACGACCCCCAAGGTTCAATTTAAAATCATATCAAGGCCACAATGGCCTTTTAAAAATCATTTATGTTTGATAAGCCTTTTAAGCAAAGCAATAATTCCAAGAGTGGTTTCAATATGTAGGTACTCATGTTTCAAAACCAATTTCACGAGATTGGGTGGAGGTCATCACAATTTCATTATAAAAATTGGTGGAATCCATGATCCCCTAATTTTTTCACCATGCCCATGCACCCCACAAGTTTCAAGACCATCAATAAAACATGAACGATGTATATAAAATTATGGGAACGTCATTTAAACAACAATCATCCAATACCCTCAACCCAAATTCGAAAGGTAACATTTAAGACCTCATAATTAACAATTTAAACACATGCCTTAATAAAATAGCGTTTGGAGAAGAGATACATGCCTTAGATAATCAAGAATTATAGAGAGAAATCAATAGTTAAAGCTTGATTGGCCAACCTGTAGAAACCCTAGCTTGTTCTTGCTTTGGGGAATTTGAGAGTGTTTAAGACTTGTTTGATTTGATAAAGGATCAAAATAACCCTTTTTCATGTGTTATGGATGTGGGGTCTAAGTGGGGAAAAAGGAAATTGACCAAAGTTCCCTTAATAAAAACACTTAAAAAAGTTACCGTATAGTCGTTATGGGTCACCTTATGACTCATAACGACTAACTATGAGTCTTCCCTTTGACTCGTAGTCTGGGCAGTGTCCCATGGCACCCCTACTGTTGACCCTATAAGTCGTACCTTATGACTCATAGTCCATCCTTATGACTCTTAGCGTCCAGTCGTAGTCACAACAGAAATAAATGGCCACTACACTAGTGAGATTATGAGTCCCACATTATGACGCATAATGTCTTATCACGACTCGTTATATCTTAATCGTACTCAGGTCAAAAACTTTGGGTAACACACTGGTCACCCTATGATTAGGGTCCTACAACCCGTAATGACACCTTACGACTCATAAGGTGAGTCATAATGGGCAATAAGCTCAGAGTCAAGAAATTTTTCAGAGGCAAAAATCTGGGGTGTTACATTCTCCCTCCCTAGGATTATTCGTCCCCAAATGATGAGTCAAGGCATCCATTAGCACGATTATAAGACAGAATGCAACCACAATTTCCTTTAACAAAGTCAAAAAAACAAATATGATAAGGAAAACACATACCTTAAGCACGATTGTCTAATCTGGTGAACAAGAATGGATACTTGGATTTCATGTTCTCTTTGGCTTCCTAAGTAGCTTCTTCAACTTTATGGTTCCTCCAAAGGACCTTTACCAAAGCTACATATTTAGTTTTCAAGCAAAGAACTTATCTATCCAAAATCTCCATCGAGACTTCCTCATAAGACAGGGAATTCGAAATACCCATATCCTCAATAGGCACTGATGTGGAATGGAAACACGACAGTTTCGATGCTTAAAGTAGTAAATTTATGCATGAACTTAGGGTGTTTTGTTAGATATGATGCACTTTGGTGTATATTAAAGGTAAAATAAGTCTACAACAGTGTTTAAATAAAAAGAGAAGAAAAAGACCTGAAAAGGACCAAAACTAATCAAGATATGAGCCAGCTCACGAGTCGCATACTTAACATATGACTCGTAGGAGGAATCGTACCCATAACAGAAGCAAACACCAGGGTCAAATTCCAAGTGAGGGTAAGATACGACTCATGTATATGAATCGTAAGATGAGTATATGAGTTGTGTCAATCAATCGTAAGCATTCCAGAATCAAAGACCCAAACAAAAGACCAAGTGAAGAAAAGATATGACACATTTATACGAGCCATACACTGAGGATAGGAAACATACAAAGTGGTCATAAGCATAACAGAATCAAAGCTACTATTCAAAGATTAAAGTGTCAGAAGTATACAAGTCGGAAGTCTAGGTACGACTCATATAGGTATGTCATATACAAACCAGTGTTCAAGACTTGGAAGGACAAAAGTCCCAGGTGGATACGGATGGAGGACACGAGTCGTACACTCAGGTATGATTCGTAAGAAAAAGTCATATGCTGAGCAGAAAGTTAAAGTCATAGGCTAATTAGACACTGGAATGAATATGACAAGGCAGGGTACGACTCGTATGATATTGATATAAGTGAAGATCGAGTCGTACCGACTACCAACTTAACTATATTTTTCTCATTTTTATTAGGATTTTAAGGCTATTTTAAGATACTATAAATACCTTAGAGTTTATGTTTTATTAGGTGACGTTCTTTTACGGTCTTTGACATATTATTACAATACTTTCACAATTGTTCTTGAGATTTTAGGGTTTATTCAATTAAAGACTTTGGAGTTTAATCATCTTATTCTTGTGAAATTAATTTTATGTGTTCTTCATTGATAATCATGGTTTCTTGGACAAACATGATTAGTTATGTAGTGGAAGTATGAGATTCAACTGTTCCAGAGTTTCTGCATGTATCTTAATCTTCTTCATAATAATTAATCTCAAGTATCTGCAATACCTTGAGATAGCTAATATTTGCATCCATCCATACCAAGGAGTTTGTGATTGGGAAAAGAAGTTAAGACAGTGATTTGGGTTCCTTCTACCTCCACCTTTTAGTCCCCGCATCCCATCTAATCACTTAATCATACCCAAAAGAGTGAACTGATGTCTTAGAAAGGGGCAACAAGGCGACAACCTGAGACTTACCCGGTAAAGGGTGAAATTTATCTTCTAACTTACCCGGCAGTTGATAATACCTATCTTGTAGACTTTACATGTAGAATAACAGAACAGTTGGGTTGATCACGAGAAATTTATGGAGTTGAGAAGACAGGGGGAACCCAAGCCTAGTGTTCGTCTCTTATTGATTACAACTCAAAAGCACTTAAGATTTGGTTACTAATTACAATTGATACTACAAATCCCCTCATTTACTTTCCTGTACTGCTCGTGCATTAAATCAAGTCAAGAAACTATTCATATTTTCCCTATGGGATCAACCCTAACCTAGTTGGGTTATTATATTTGTAATCGACTGTAATATAATTCTGAGAGGAGTATAGTTTTGGGTGACATTAAATTTTGGCACCGTTGTCGGGGAAGACGATTTGAGTAGTGAATTGAATTGGTAAAGTTCGCGGGTTTTTAGTTTCTAGTTTTGATTTGGCATACACCGGTGTATGCCAAGTACTGGGAGTAAAGGCAATCCCTTGCTCCTATTTGATCCAGAACCAGAGAGAATCCTTTAAACTTCGAGAAAGATGTCAGGACAAGTTCATGACGGGGTTCAAGATCCCCCACCGGTGAATTTGAATGTGGTACTCCCGCGTGTTCCTTTAGATCCACATAATATTGCAGACTTACAGACACAACAACTGTTGGAGAAAGAACATAGAGAACCAGAAGAAGTCAGACTTATTGCAGAGGCGGTAGTAGCTCAGCAAGGTAGACTATTAAGGCTGAGACAAGTTGTTGATTGTCGAGTTCAGAGAGGCAGGGCTCAATTTATTCTAGAGTATAAACACTTAGACCCATACGAGGAAGATTATGAAGATCTGGATTATGTTGAGCCTACTGAGTCTAGAGCCATTGTTCCTCCTGCATTAGCCCCTAATGTGAAGTTTGATATCACTAGTGTTATGATCCAATTGTAGAATCTGAAGGGTGTATTTTTGCGTGTAGTTAAGGATGACGTAAATATGCACCTTATAAATTTTCTCGGGATCTGCATATATTATAATATTCCAGGGGTTAATCCAAAAGCATTAAGGTTGAGGTTTTTCCCATTTTCTTTGACAAGTGAAGCATCACTATGGTTAGGGGAACTTCCAAGAGGATCTATCACTACTTGGCATGCGTTGAAGACATGGTTTTTTAGCAGATTTTTCCCTCTTGCACGGATGTTACAATGTTAGGATGAAATTTACAATTTCAGATAACTACCTGCAGAGTCTATGTATGAGGTGTGGTTTCGATTCAATAAGAAGATGAGCATAGTACCAAATCACAGAATCAGAGAATCTAACTTGTCTGGGATCTTTCATCAATCACTAAATGATAGTTCAAGAGCTATGATAGATACTATTTTAGGAGGATTTTTATGCGTCTTCACTGGGAAGCTGCATAGGAAATGCTAGATGATATTGCAGTTACCAATAGAGGATGGCATACTCGAGATTTGGAACATGGTGGTGGTACATATGCTATTGGAGCAACAAATACTTATGGATCAGTGAATGACATGGTAGCACAAGAGGTAGCACAACTTCGTACCGATATTGGGTTGCTTATGAAATAATTCACGTCAATGAGTGCTGAGAAGGTGAATGCAGTTGTGGCATAAAGGTCTACTTCCAAAGCATTCAAGATCGAATTTGAAGAAGAGGCAAAGTATCTTGATCATAGATTGAAGGATTTACGAGCCCAAGGGCAAGGGAATCAAGGTCGAAACTCTTATAATGACAGATACAGAAATAGGAGTAGAGATAGAGATGGTGATTGGTGGCGTAAAGATGAATATAAGGAGAAGAGTGAAAAGTATATTCTACCAGATAGTTGAGATATAGATTCTAGAATGGAGGCCCTTTTGTCTAAGTTGGTCAAAGGGAAAAAAAGTTAAGAGAATTTCCTGACGGATATCAAAGCTAATTTGTCAGGGATGAACCAGAAAGTTGAGTCACATGCTACAGTAATTAAGCAATTGGAGCAGCAATTTGGTTAGATGCCATCCACAGTGAATCAGAGACAACCTGGCACTCTTTCGAGCAATACGGTGGTAAATCCCAAAAATGATAGTCAATGCCATGCCATTACCACTCGGAGTGGTAAGGTTACTTCAGACCCACCTGTACCCACAATTGATGAGCAAAAGTATGAGGATGAGCCGGTTGATGTTGGAAGTAACAGAAAGTATACTAGAGGAGAAGATAAGGTTAAGGACCTGTGCTGAATCCCATTCCAAGACCCCTTCCTCCCTATCCAGAAAGAATGAGAAAGAAACAAGAAGAAGGTAAGTATCAAAAAATTGTGTCTATGTTAAAAGAGTTGACTGTCAACATACCGCTTGTAGAGTCATTGGAGTAGATGCTAGGATATGAAAAATTCATGAAGGATTTGATCACCAAGAAAAGGTTAGTCAACTATGATCTTGTCGACAATATTCATCATTGCAGTGTTGTAGTTACTAGATTTTTGGTAGAGACGAAGGAGGACCCTAGCACTTTCGCAATACCTTGTACTATTGGGTCTTTCAACTTCACTCAAGCATTATATGACTTGGGGGCTAGAATTAACCTCATGCCTTTTTCCGTATTCAAGCAGTTGGGTTTGCGAGCTCCCAAACCAACTACCATGAGAATAGCTGGCAGAATAGTAAAGAAGCCCGTTGGTATCCTTTATGATGTTTTGGTAAAAGTGTGTTCTTTTATATTTCCTGCTAATTTTGTTATATTAGATTATGAAGTGGACTTTCAGGTCCCGATTATTTTAAAAAGACCATTTTTGGCTACAGGTAGGACATTGATTAATCTGGAAAAAGGACGTCTGATGTTGCAACTCAATGATGAATAGGTGACATTCAACATATGCAAATCTATGAAGTAGCCTGATGAATTAAGAGTGGTATCTGTGATTGATGTAAATGATGAAGAGACAAATTCATTCTATGATGTTAATGCAGTTACGTTATAGGATGATGGTTCTGATATGGTTGTTTCTGTTGAAGAGAGACTAGGTGTCGAAGCTCTGGCAGCTGTGATCATGAACTTTGATTCTGATGGTATTGATGAGTATAAGGAGCTAGTAAGTGCACTGCATGGAAATGGTTATAATTTTGCACCAAAGAAGCTTGATTTAGACTTGAAGAATAGAACTACTCCACTTGTTCGCCCATCCATTGAGGAACCACCGGTGTTAGAGTTGAAGGATCTCCCATCTCACTTTCAATATGCATTTTTGGGGGCTAACAATACTAGACCGATCATTATTGTAGCTGATTTAAGACATTCAAAAGTAGAAGCATTATTTCCAGTATTGTAGAGATGTAAGAGGTCCATTGGATGGTCTATTGCAGATATTGTGGGCATCTCACAACATACAACTTGAACCGGAGTGTGTTCCATCTATTGAATATCATCTCGACTCAATCCTTCTATGTAGGAGGTGGTCAAGAAAGAAATAATCAAGTGGTTGGATGTTGGTGTAGTGTATCCCATTGCTGATAATAAGTGGGTCAGTCTAGTACAATGCATTCCGAAGAAAGGTCAAATTACTGTGGTGCCTAATGAGAAGAATGAGCTAGAGTCTATGAGGCTAATCACTGGATGGAGAGTGTACATGGATTATAGAAAACTGAATGCTTGGACTCAGAAGGACCATTTTCCTAAGCCTTTCATGGATCAGATGTTAGACAGGTTAGCAGGAAGAGGATGGTATTGTTTTCTTGATGGGTACTCAAGCTACAATCAGATAAGTATTGCACTTGAGGACCAAGAGAAGAACACTTTTACACACCTTATGGGACCTTTGCATTCAAGCGCATGCCATTCGGGCTATGCAACACCCTAGCCATATTTCAGAGATGTATGATGTCTATTTTCTCTGATATTCTCGAAGACACCATTGAAGTTTTTATGGATGATTTTTCAGTTTTTGGTGATTCTTTTGAAGATTGCCTAAAGCACTTGGCAAATGCTCTACAAAGATATGAAGAATGGAACTTGGTACTTAATTGGGAAAAGTGTCATTTTATGGTCAAAGAAGGAATTGTGCTTGGGCACAAGATTTCAAAGAGAGGCATAGAGGTTGATCGAACGAAGATTGAGGTGATTGAAAAATTACCTTATCCAATTTTTGTGAAGGGAATTCAGAGTTTTCTAGGGCATGTAGGTTCTTACAGGTATTTATCAAGGACTTCTCAAAGATTGTTAATCCTCTTTGCAAACTTCTTGAGAAGGAGGTAACATTTAATTTTGATGATGCATGTAAGAAGGCTTTTGAAAGCCTAAAAGAGAAGTTGGTGACTGCTCCAATCATTGTGTTTCCCGATTGGTCTTCACCTTTCGAGATTATGTGTGACGCTAGTGGATTGGCCTTAGGGTTTGTACTAGGCCAACGGAAAAAAAAAATCCTTCATCTCATCTACTATGCTAGTAAGGCACTAAATCTTACTCAGAAGAACTACACCATGACAAAATAAGAGTTACTGACAGTGGTTTTTACCTTTGAAAAGTTTAGATCTTACCTGATTGGGACAAAGGTGATTGTGCACACTGATCATGCAGCATTGTGGTACCTAATGGATTAAAACAATGCAAATCCTAGGCTTATTCGGTGGATGCTATTGTTGCAAGAATTTGACTCTGAGGTGAAGGACAAAAAAGGCACGGATAATCAAATTGCAAATCACTTGTCTAGACTGGAGGAGGAAGTTATGAAAAAGGTTGCTACTGGGTTAGAGATTGATGATAGTTTTCCAGACGAGTAGATATTAGCAGCTTCCCAAGATTTGATCCCGTGGTTTATAGACAATGCAAATTACTTAGCTAGTGATTTAGTCCCAGAAGATCTTTCATATCAGCAAAGGAAGAAGTTCATGCATGAGGTAAGAAAATTTTTCTGGGACAAACCTTATTTAAAATTTATGCGGATGGAATCATTCGCAGATGCATACCTAAGGTGAAGATGATTAGCATACTTGAAGCATGTCATTCATCGCCAGTTGGGGCTCATTGTGGAGGGGCCCGCACAACTCAAAAAATCCTACAATGCGGCTACTATTGGCCATCCATATACAAAGATGCTCATGATTTCTCATCTACTTGTGATCAATGTCAGCTATAAGGTACTATTTCTAGAAGACATAAACTACCTATGACTCTTATTCTAGAATTGGAAGTGTTTGATGTATGGGGCATAGATTTCATGGGACCTTTTGTGAGTTTGTATGGCATGAAATACATTCTTGTGGCTGTAGATTATGTGTCGAAATGGGTGGAAGCAATTGCGCTTCCTAACAATAAAGCTCATAGTATCACGGCATTTTTAAGAAAGAACATCTTTTCTCGATTTGGTATGCCACGTGCTATTATTTGTGATGGAGGGTCACATTTCTGCAACTACCTATTCAAAAGTCTGCTTAAAAAATATGGCGTGAACCATAGGGTGGAAACACCCTATCATCCGCAGACTAGTGGACAGGTTGAAGTATCGAATAGAGAAATCAAGTCCATATTGGTGAAGACTGTAAATGCCAATAGGACCAATTGGGAGAGAAAGTTAGATGATGTATTGTGGGTTTACCACACAGCTTACAAGACTCCCATACATGTTTCACGTTATCATCTTGTGTATGGCAAAGTTTGTCATTTACCAATTGATCTTGAACATAAAGTACTATAGGCGTTAAAGAAGTTGAATCTAGAGTGGAAGGATGCAGCAAAGTCAAAGATGAATAGCATCAATGAGTTGGATGAATTCTGACTCTGGGCATATGAAAGTTTAGAACTTTACAAGAAAAGATGAAGTTGCATCACGACCGCAAGATTGAGAAGAGGGTATTTGAAAAAGGTGACCAAGTGTTATTATACAACTCCTAGCTTCATTTGTTTCCAGGTAAGCTAAGGTTGAGGTGGCATGGTCCATTCACAGTTATAAAGGTTTATCCCAATGATGCTTTAGAACATACGAGGGATGGTAATCTCCCATTCAAGGTACACGAACAAAGAGCAAAGAACTACATGGGAAATACAGAAGAGGTGAATGGATTAGTTGAGATTGACTTTGATGAAGTCTGAGTAATCAAGGCAATTATGTCGTGCCACGACGTTAAATCAAACGTTGCGTGGGAGGCAACCCATGGGCTAGTTGGAGAAATCTGAGTACCCAACTTAGCTACGTTGTGTCGCGACATTAAATCAACTGTTTCTTGGGAGGCAACCCATGTTTTTGTACTTATTTCATTTATAGGTTAATGTGTTTGTTCAATGTGCAGGACTAAGGAGTACAAACAAAATCAAGAAAAAGAGAAAAGTAGGCATACGAACTCTTTGCGAGTCGTATCTATATAGTATGACTCGTGAGTAGGAGTCATATTGTCCTGGGAACAAAATTAGAATCGGGCAAAAGTTTCTGGAATGGATACAATTCTCAAAACAAATCTTACCCTCAAGGTACGATTCGTCACCTTGAGTCGTACCCACTCCAGAAACCTAGGTAAGTCCTAGGGCTATACGAGTCAAAGAAAATACCCATAAGCCTGGGTATGATTCATATGAATAATTCGTACCCATGTTTACTAGGTCTATTCTCAAAATCCAAGACGCGAACTCCAAGATTGGCTAATTGGTGAATGTCTTTCACCAATCCCCTTTTTTCCTCATCCACATGAGATAAGCTTCCCATGGACAACTTGCTAAGAGCATCAGCAACCACATTAGCTTTACCTTGATGGTAATGAAGACTCATATCATAGTCCTTGAGAAACTCTAGCTATCTCTTTTACCTGAGATTCAACTCCTTCTGGCTGAACACATACTGTAAACTCTTATGGTCTAAGAATATATCCACATGAACCTTATACAAATAATGGTGTCAAATATTCAAAGCAAAAACAACAGTTGCCAATAGTAAATCGTGAGTCGGATAATTTTTTTCATGAACTTTTAGCTGCCTAGAAGCATACGCCACCACCTTACTATACTGCATCAACACATAACCTAGTCCTATACGAGATGCATTACAGTACCCAACAAAACTATCGGTACCCTCGAGCAGGGTCAAAATTGGTGTAGAAGTCAACTTGTCCTGCAATTTCTCAAGGCTACCTTCACAAGCATTGGACCATAGAAACTTCACCTTTTTCTGAGTCAACTTAGTCAACGGAGTAATAACAGACAAAAAGATTTCCAAAAATCTCCTATAATACCCGGCTAAACCCAAAAAACTCTGAATGTCGATTGGAGTCATGGGTCTAGGCCACTTCATAACCGTGTCAACTTTCTATGGATCCACCATGATCCACGCATTAGAAACAACGTGACCAAAGAAGGTCACAACATTGAACCAAAATTCATACTTAAAAAACTTGGCTTACAAACGTTGGTCTTTAAGAGTCTGCAACACTACTCGGAGGTGATTGGCATGATCCTCCTCACTCTTAGAATATAACAAGATATCATCAATAAACATAACAATGAACAAATTCTAAAATTGCCTAAACACCCGATTCATAAGATCTATGAATGTCGCCAGAGTATTAGTCAACCCAAAAGACATGACTAAGAACTCGTAGTAACCATACGGGTACGGAAAGTAGTCTTAGGGATTTCCACCTCCCTAGTCTTAAAATAATAATAACCCTATCAAAGATTAATCTTAGAAAAGTACTTAGCACCCTAAAGCTGATCAAAGAGATCATTCGAGAAGATGATACCTATTCTTCACTGTCACCTTATTCAAGTGGCGATAATCTTTACAATCCGAAGGTAACCATCCTTCTTACGTACGAAGTGCATAGGGGAACGAACCCCATGGAGAAAAACTAGGATGGATGAAAACCTTATCAAGAAGGTCTTTTAATTGCTCCTTCAGTTTTATCAACTCAGTCGGAGCTATTATATAAAGAGGGATAAGATAGAACGGGTAACCGGTAGAAGATAAATCCCAAAATCTATTTCTCTATTGGGAGGAACACCAAGAAGATCATCGAGAAACATTTCAGAAAATTCATTAACAACAAGGACAAATTACAAAGAGGAAAGCTCAGAACTAGAATCTTTAACCCTAACTAGATGGTATAGACACCCCTTAAAAATCAACTTCTATGTCTAAGATAATAAATAAACCTTCCTTAGGTACTAGGGAACTCCCTTCCCACTCAACTATCGGTTCATTCGAGAATTGGAAAATGACCTTATGGGTCCGACAATCTAGAGAAGCATAGCACGAGTAAAGTTAATACATCCCCAATATCACGTCAAAATCTAACGTATCCAACTCTATCAGATCCACCAATGTCTCCTGAGCATAGATAGATACTACACAACCCATATAGACCCTTCTAGCCATAAAGAATCACCTACTAGGGTAGACACAAAGAAAGGATCAAAGATGTACTTAGGATCTAAACCAAATGAACATCCGCATAAGGGGTCACATAAGAAAGAGTTGACCCGAATCAAGCAGACAATATACATCATGAGAGAAAATCTATAACATACTAGCTGTGACATCAGGAGATACCTTAGGTTCCTGACGGGTAGCAAGAGCATAAAGATAATTCCGACCAGTGTCGGTACTAAAAGTAGCTCTCTTTGGCGTAAGAGCTGAAGAATTAGAAACCAAAACCTTATTAGCTCCCGAAGCAACCTTAGTTGGACAGTGTCACTGCAAATGGCCCGGCTGACCATAATTAAAACACTTATTCCTTCCCTCATCACAAACTCCATGATGTATTTGCCCACAAAAATTACAAGGGGGATAAGATGGGGCTGACTGGACCCCACTAGCCTGCGATTGGGCACCTTGTGCCTTAAACTCTCTGTCCGTCTGAAAATGACGATCACTGGATAACTTCGAATAAGGAGCACTAGTCGTAGAGTAAGAATCGGAATTTCCCCACTTCTTCTTAGACCACATCCTGCAATTACTACCATTATTCTATAGGCCTCCACCCTATTCAGATACCTGAATTTCTTACTCTGTCTTTCCCTTATCTCAGCTTGCTTTTTTCTTGTTCTCCTCCACTTACTGCATGTACACCACAAGCCTAGAGATATCCATGTCCTCATTCAACAAGATGGCCTTACACTACAACACCAAGTCTAGAGATAATCCCAAAGCAAACTTCTTCATCCTAGCCCTCATAGAAAACACCATATTCGAAGTATAATGGGACAGCTAATGAAACTTCAAGGCATACTCCTTCACAGACATCCTGGCCCGCTACAAATTTACAAATTCTTCGGCCTTAGCCTCTCTCAACTCCTGAGGAAAAAAATGATCAAGGAAAGCACCAAAAAATTCCTCCTACATAGCCTGCTCAGCATCATCACCCCTCAACTGCTCCTACTTCTCATACTACTAATATGCCACATCTTTCAACTGATATGTGGTAAACTTCATACCCTCTATATCAGTAGCATGCATTACCCTGAATATCTTTTCCATCTCATCAACAAACCCTTAAGGATCTTTCTCAACCTTAGAGCCGGTAAAGGTAGGAGGATTCAACCTCATAAACTGGACAACTCTTGTGACCTTGGAGAATAGAGCAACAGAACCAACACGAACTGGATGACGATACTGAGAAGTCACCAACTGAGTCATCAAATGAATTGACCAATGAAATACGACATTAGAAATATCTCCTTGGGGCGATGGATCATCATCAACTTGAGAAGCCCAAGAAGGACTGGTAGGTACCAGTGGAACTCCACGTGAGCAGTCAGGAGCAGGGACTCTAGACCGGGTTTGTATTCTATAAGTAGAATAAGTTCTATCTGCATTATCCTCAGGTGGGATAAAGGAGTTTCCATGAGCATCAGATCTTTGGGGAGGCATGATATGAAATGTGAACAAACGAAACTAGAGGATATTAAATACCTTAGACTCTGTAGCCCAAAAAATAGATCACAAGAAAGGAAAATATTCCTAAATGCCTCATAGTCTCTCCCTTATAAGTGTGGCACACTACATACCCATAAAAGAGACTCTACTTGACGTTACTTTATGGACACCCAATGACCATAAACCTAGGCTTTGATACTAAGTTAATCACGACCCAAACCAGGGCCTGTCCGTGACGAGTATCCCAAGTTCGCCGAGGATCGGGGACTACCCCCTTTACCTTAGCCAGCTAGAACATAATACAACTAGCAGCGGATGAACTCTGAACATATAACAAGATAAAGCTGAGTTCCAAACATATAACAAGATAGGTAACTCAACTAACTCAGAAAAAAATCTAAGAATTTCAACAACTATCCCAATCCACAGTAGTCCACAAAGCCATTAAATACCAAAAGACAACCTATGTTGGGACAATGCCCCTGACCATAGCCAAAATGAGGAAACCAAAGAAACAGTCTATGACATAATCTAAACCAAGTAGTAACAGGCCTTATAAAAGAAAGAGGCTCACCACTTCAAGCTGACTCACGATCGATACAAAAATCACCTAATCACTGCGCAAAAAAAAAAGTATCTTCGGTTCTTGCATTGCATGGGGATACAATGTTCGAATATGATTAGCGGGGTGAGCGCTAGCATGTAACTCAGGAAAGAGATAAAATAATGTCAAGTCAAAACCACAGTAAAAGCCACATGAACACAGTGTACATACATATATATAGCATGTTGGGAAAGGGAGAAGGGTTTATCATGAAAGTAAAATATTAATATGTACTGTATAGCTTTACCGTCATAAGGCACCCACGGGCGATATGGGTCCAGCTTCCTCCACTGTAAGGGACCCAGTGCATGTTGGTCGTACGAATCGGAGGTGTCAAAGAAGGCCGAGGAATCCATGAACCTTTGCCTATCCCTAACAAAAATATGTAGAAAGTGTGACATAAGCACACGATCATCAAGACCAATCCCTCACGTCGGCAAACGTGGGTTTCTAGTAGCAGTCCCTCCTAACCTCTACGTTCACGACTTAGCTACACAACCTCCTTTAAGTCCAATTAAAATAGTTACACAATATCATTTATTGAACCATGATTATTCATTAAGGCATACTATTGGTATCGTTATACTAATTACGCCTACAAGCTAATATCTTTATTTCATAGCAGTTATACATTACTTGGGGGAATCTATGACCCCACAAGTTTAAGTATTCATCCATATAGGAGAATCCATGACCCCAAGGTTCAATAATTTATTCACATGGGGAATCCACGACCCCCAAAGTTTAATTTAAAATCATATTATGTCCACAATGTCCTTTCAAAAATTATTTATATTTGATTAGCCTTTTATGCAAAGCAATAATTCCAAGAGTGGTTTCAATATGTTGGTACTCATGTTTCAAAATCAATTTCAAGAGGTTGAGTTGTGGTCATCACAATTTCACTATCAAAATTAAGGGAATCCACAATACCCTAGTTTGTTCACCATGCCCATGCACCCCACAAGTTTTAAAAACTATTAATAAAACATGAACAACGTATATAAAATAATGAGAACATCATTTAAACAACAATCATTCAATACCCTCAACTCAAATTCCAAAACCAACATTTAAAACCTCATAATTAATAATTTAAACACATGCCTTAACAAAATAGAGTTTGGGGAAGAGATACATGCCTTAGACAATCAAGAATTATGAAGAGAAATCAACAGTCGGAGCTTGAATGGACAACCTTTATAAACCATAGCTTGTTCTTTCTTTGAGGAATTTGAGAGTGTTTAAGGCTTGTTTGATTTGATAAAAGATGAAAATAATCTTTTTTGGTATTTTATGGACGTGGGGTCTAAGTAGGGAAAGAAGGAATTGACCAAAGTGCCCTTAATAAAAACACTAAAAAAATTTACTGCCAGTCATGATGGGTCACCTTACGACTCATTACAACTAACTACAAGTCGTCCCCTTGACTCATAGTCTGGGCAGTGTCCTAAGACACCCCTACTGTTGACCTTATGAGTCGTACCTTATGACTTGTAATCCATCCTTACGACTTGTAGGGTCCAATTGTAGTCACAACAAAAACAAAGGGCCACTACACTGGTGAGACTACGAGTCTCACATTACGACTCGTAATGTCTCATCGTGACTCATCATATCTTAATCGTATTTAGGTTAGAAACATTGGGTAACACACTGGTCACCCTACGATTAGGGTCTTACGACTCGTAAGGTGAGTCGTAACCTGGCAGTAATCTCAAAGTCATGAAATTTTTTAGAGGTAAAAATCTGAGGTGTTACAGTGAATAAGTGTGGGGTGGTAGAGAGTGCACCACCAAAGACCTCTTCAGACAATCTCATTGAGTTTTCCGAGCAATCACCTAAGCCTGAAGTAATGATGATTGATGAGACCGAAAAAGCTATTATTGAGAAAGATATTGACCTTGATAGTACACACTCACGAGGTCAAAAATAAATAAGAAGATGGCCTCCAAGAAAGAGGAATAAGATGAAGGAATTCAGCCAAATAGTGATATTGGGTCAGGTCACGACACTAAATCAGGCGTTGCTTGGGAGGCAACCCAAGTTAAGGTAGGTGTTTATTTTTTGTATTTTAGTTTTTAATTCATGTAGTTTTTGAGTCACAAGTTTATGGAAAGTCTGAGTAGCGAAAACTTGAGCTGAGCATAGCAGAGACTAAGTGTGGGGTCCCCTGACCCTGTTGATGTTTAAGAATGTTGCTAGCTAGGCCTAGAGGCCCCAGGGAGTATTTCGATCTCTACTTTTAAGTTTACTTTGGGGACAAAGTAAGTTTTAAGTGTGGGGTGGGAAAATTACCATGGTTTCGGGTGAAGTGATGTTGTAGGGTCTTAGTTTAGTTGTTTTCTTAGATTTTGGGTAAATTGGAAAAATTACAAAAAGATTTTCTTTTTAGTTTTTAGTTTTTAGTTTTTAGTTTTTAGTTAGTTGGGTCAGTCTAGGTGCACACTTCATCCTCCATGTGGTTGTTCTTTTTGGTTCTTTTCCACAGGGGCGCCCTTGGAACCCAGTATTCTTTTTCCTTTTAGGAGTAAATTTTAAAATTTTTGTGTTAGGTAATTGAGATGTTCTGGTTGGTGCTATGTATGATTGCATTATGCAAGTGGGTTTGGTGTGTAAAAGCATGTTGTTTGTGTGAATTACTACTTTTGAGACTCCTAGGCTCTAGTTTATGACTCTTTTACATTGATTGGCTTAATGTTGAATTCATGTTATTGTTTGGTTGAGAGTCTATGATGATCCTACTTAAGTGGAACATGTGTCATGTGTAAAGTGAGGTTTTGTGTATTCCTTATTGCATGCGATGTCTAGAACTTTCCTGGTGTGCGTGCAAAGTAAAGTAAAAAGCATGGGTTTAGGAGATTATATAGGCATTTCTTTGATAACCATGTTTCATACCCTTTGTGACCTACCCTCGTGCATAATCCTAGTTAGCCCCGTTGAGTCTTTAGCCTACTCTTTAGTAGCCTGATATGTAGACTATTTCTTTTCTTTATTTGACCTGAAATTGATCTAAAGCTCCTAAGCGTTTTAGTGAAAACTTAATAGTTAAGGAGTGTGAAAAAAAGGTGAATCTGAAACCCCAATAAATAGCTATTGGTGTAGTAAATTGGTTTGTTGTGATTGGGAGTTGTGTAATGAAAAGAATAAAGATTGTTCAAAATTGAATAATGTATTGAATAGAATACTCCCTTCCATAGTGCATGTGAATAAGCTTAATGAGATGGGGGAAAATAAAAGATATGTGTGAAGGTAGATGAGGTGGAAAGTTTGGTTGTTAGAGGTTGATCTTAATGTATATGCGATGTATTAAAGCACTTAAGGAGGATAGTCGCTATTCTTGGCCAAAATAGTTCCTACTCGCCCTTTAGCTTGCATTACAACCCATAAAGACCGATTTGCTCTAGAGCCTTAACATTTTGATATTAGTGGAGTAATATACTAAGGGAAAGCCTATGGTTCATCGTGTGACTTATGAATTCTTTGTGAGAGTGAGCATAACTTGATTCTTGTACTCATTTTGTGATAAATTGCATCTGCATGAGTGAATATGGGTAACTCTTTTGTTGTGAGAGTCACATGTTTATTGATAGTTGGGTGAATTGTATGATCTTTATAATTGATTAATATGCATGAGTTTTCCAAATTAGTTAGTCAATTTTTGAGGTTACGATTTTTTGGAGTAGTATTCTTGAGCTTTCACGTGTGTATAACATGCTTTAGGTAAAATTTTGTTATCTGTGTAGTCATTGAAGTACTAGCTTGAATGTCTTGCTTGTAATAGAAGTGTGGATTTTTCTCTGATTATGATGCTTAGAGTTAAGAGTTGTTCAAGTATGAACAAAGCTTTAAGTGTGGGGTGATGATCTGAGGTGGATTTATGCACCTCAATGTTGTTATCTGGGCTTAACTAACTAGTTTAAAGGACTTCTCTTGTGCTTAATGAGTAATTCTTGGTTTAAATAAGAATCTAAGTGTCACGTTATGTGAATGTAATGTTCAAAGTGTGTTCATAGTGAATTTGGAGTCAAAACATTAAGTTAAGAATCAAGGGACAAAAGCTAGTACTCTTAGCTTGAGCTATGGCCTTTACTAGTTCATTGTCTTGAATTGTATGTTGTTTTGTGCTCTAATGTGTGGTTTTTGATGTTGTATGAATCTTGATCAGTTGATCATGATTATATATAGTTGATTTACAAGCAGGAAATCAAGTGGAAACAACACCACAAAGCTTGGAAGGAATGGACAAAAGTATGGGACAAAGCTTGGCAAAGTTGGGCGTTTTTGAAGTGTTTGGCGTGCCACGCTGCCTAGGTACTGCAATAAGGCCGTGGAACTCCCTTGTAAACTTTATGGATGTCAATTTCCAGTATCCCTCTGCGTTTTTGGCATGCCACTCTACCTAGATGGCTCGATATTAGCGTGCCACACCCTTAGGTTGAAATCAACTATTTTTATCCTCCTATAAATAGGACATTTAGTCGGTATGTTAGACACCTTGGACGACCTTGGGACTTGAAGGGAGGATGGAGTATACTTCAATTAGGGTTTTGGTTCCATTACTTTGGTCTGTTTATGTATTTTAACATGTATTCATTCATTATGCTTATGGTTACGTCCATGATCGGCTAAATACCTTTTTTCCGGGGTTAAGGCCAAGAACATGAGTATTATTGTTATGAATTGGTTTGGTGGTGGTTGTTTATCATTTTTGGTTATATTTTCATCTTTTTTATCACTATTTTAAGGATTCGCGATTCTTAGAATACATGTAGAATCATCTTATGAACCTGGGAGGAGAAACAAGAGGATAGAACGTGGAATAGATAGAATAGGATAGTATCTTCTAACTGAATGAAATTATAATTTGCATTTAGGATAGGAATATACCTAAGTTCCCTATTTGGTTCATTTACGGGATTAATGAATGTATTTAACTTAAGATCTCACATCCCCACTCAACGATACAGTTGTGGGGCTAAGTTAGATAGGTGATTAGAGACTCGAAAGACCATGATCATAAAATCAACAACCAAGATAATTAATCTAACCAATGAAGTTCTATAGCATAGTAAGATTGTTTGCAGAGCCTTAACCCTGGGTTTATCCCCATTGATTGTTCAACCTTTACTTTACCTCATTGTTTATTTTATGGTTACTTATAACTTTCAAACTCTTGTGATTACGTTTGCACTAATTTACTTATAACAGTTGAACTGAAATTGGATAATTGCTTAACACTATTCCATGTGGGTTCGATACTTGACTTTCTTTAAGGCCACTATATTACTTGGGTGGACAACGTACACTTCCGTGTGCGCTTGGGCGCAACAGTTGACCTTGTCTTCCATGGTATATTTGTGAAGGTATCAGTGCAAAAGTTTGCCATTGCCTGGACCATGATGCGCCAGTATTTCTGGTACATCATTGGATGGAAACTATCTAGCCCAGGGTTCTTAGTTGGTTTGAAAGAGAAGGTGTCCCTTTTGATTTCATCCAAGGAGGGGATGGATTGAAGATGAGGGTGGTCCCTAGGATCAATAAAGCCATGAGTAGAAAGGTTGTTATGGTATCTTAGAAAAGAAGAGCCATGTTCAGAGGTGAAGAGAAGAGTGTGGAAGTTGAGGATCTTGTCATAAATATCTGATTAAGAGTAGACCCAATTATCTTGGTTATCTCTCAAGGAATTGATCCTCTTTCTTCTCCTCCTGTTGAGGGTAGAAGTGTGGAAGAATTTAGTGCAGAATCTTCCTCAGTAAGCCAAGTTATTTTGGACTAGAGCCTCCAGAATTTAGCTTCATGTTTGAGAATGTCACTGAACTCCTGAGCTAGTTCCTTCTCAAGATTCTAAAGGAAAGAACTGTGAGGGAAGCTTGTGTCTCCCTAGATAATAGCTAGCCTAGACAGAAGATACTTCTTCTTATGGAAAATATTTCCAAATGTGTCTCTGTTCCACCTTTTAATTTGGATTTCAATATGGGAGATAGCACTGGAGAGGTGTGAGGAGTTCTCAAAGAATCCTTTGACCATATTGGGGAAATTAGGATGGGAGCACCATAACCTAGAAAGCTTGTTTGAGATGGGGATGTCTTTATTGAGGGTGACAAGCATAAGGCTATGATTGAATAGGACCTGGGAAGATGAGAGACAGAGGCTTCAGAAAAGAGTTTGATCCAGGAGGTAGTAAGACATCTATCCAGCCTTTCAAGGGTGAGATCTTTCCTATTTTTGTACCTCTTGTTGGTCTAGGTATATCAACTACTCTTGAAACCTAGGTAAATAAGCTTGCACAAATCAATGCAGCAGAAAAAGCAACTAGCCTTATTATTACTTATACTATTACCCTCAAACTTCTCATTAGCTTATAGGATCTCATTAAAATCATCACCTATGAGTCAGCTACCATGAGTAGTGTCCTTCATAGTATTAGAAAAGTCTATCAGTTGATCCCAAAGAATTATCCTCTCTTCAAAACTATTACTAGCATAGATAATACTAAAGAACCAGAGTGGGGGAGGATTTTGTACTTGGACAGGCACATGAATGCCTTGAGAGAAGATGGAGATAGCATTAATGTCAAGATCCTCATTGTCTACATAATGACAATACCCTAGAATTTTTAGTAACAAGGTATTGAATATGGTTGTTGAAACTAAATACCTTAGTGAGAGTTTAATGATCACTCATTCTAGTTTCCATATGAATAAGGAGGTTGGGTTTATGGAGACTAATCATGGAAGTGTAGTGCCTCCTGAAATCAGCATGATTAGCCCCTCTAGCATTCTATATGATGCAATTCATCATCATTTGGTATGTTGGTTGTGGAGACTCTCTCTGTGTCTCCTTGCCCTTATTTTGAGAAGCTGGAGTCCCCTGAGGTTTTGGTTCCTTTCTCTTTTTGGAGAGAAGTTTCATAGTGGCTATGAATAGGTTCTCCTTCAAAGGATTTGGTAGTAGAATTTCCAATGCGGGTTCGGTAGGGTCTCGGGGAAGTAAAATGATTATCATTTTGCTTACCAGGTCCTCAGATTTTTGGGTTAGTGTTTTTTCTAGGGTGCTCACCTCTGTTCTGGGTACTTTGAGAGATGCAGGGATTTCGTCCATCTCTTTGTTTTTTCCTTCAGTACCCTCATTATTTTGGCTTCTTCTGACATCTCCAATGACAAAGGGTGGGTTGGTGGTACTTCTATGTTTGGGAATAGTGTGGGGACCCCAAAGTTTTTTACAAAAAGAAGTCCCCTATCCAATAACCCCTGGTCCGTTATTGGAAAGAAGAAGAGGCTTTGAGATGTCAGGTTCATTTCTTCTAAGATCAATTCTAGAGTGACGCTCTCTTGATGATTTTGGTTAATTATTTTAATCATGATTGTCATCCGGACGTTTGGACTAAAGGTGGCTATGCCCTAATTCAGACCTTCTATCACTACTTATGCTAGATAATATAGGTTTTCAAGCAGTAAGGTGGTTTTTTGACCTCTTACCTTGAACTTCAGTGGAACCATCAGGTTTTATAAACCCATCTCCAACAATGAGGTTGGGTGATGGTCCAAAGGTAATGGCTCAGTGGTGATCATAATCGAGTCTGCTGGTGGAAAGCTCATTTTGAGGAATTTTTTGCCTTCTCTAGAATTAATCGGAGAAATAATGGATGGATAAAAAGGGGATAAGTAAGAGTACAAGAAAAAAAAAAGGTGAGATTGGAGAGGGAGTAGCCTTGATCATTATTGCTAGGTGGGATAGCTAATGATGGAGTTTCAGGTTTGTCAGTGAGAGTCTCTTCATTGACGATTATGTCACTGTTGTGATTGACATTGGCCAACATCTCATTGAGAGAGAGTTGATTCTCCAAGACTGAGAGAAAATCTAGGATGAAAAATCTGAATATCAACATATGTGATGGGTAAGTGATCTTTCAAAGGGGGTGTTATACCCATTGACTCGAACACAGTGAGGTTACTAAAATCATAGATCGAACCTGGGCTCGGGTTTAGAGACCTTTCGATCGTTGAATTAGGTTGATGACTATAGTATTAACCTTGCTAGAGTCCTTTAGGATGGCCCATCGGGTGTGGGCCTTTTCTTATTCCTTTTTGGGTTTGTGGGAATTGAGTTATTAGGTCCATGGATATATTTTTCCAGAGTGGCCCATGCCAGCTTTAGCCTTACCTTGGCTTTGCTGATGTTGACGCTGCTATTGGCAGTTTCTAGAGTTTTGTAGAGAAAGTCTCTGGTTTCAAGGAACTTACTTGTGACGGTGTCGAACAAGTTCACCTTGATTGGTTGAGTTGAGCTGGATGTCCCCTTGTCTTCAGTCTGTTGGTGGTTGCAGCTCCTTTTTTTCCAGGGTGAGAATGTCGTTATTGTCTATTCATCACTTACTTCTTTGGTGGTTGCTTCGTTAGTCGTTGGGTTTTGGGTTGGTGTCTGTTTTGGGGAGTCTGAGCAGTTAGGTGCCACATGTCCCAACCTTCCACATTCTTTACACAGAACACCCTCCCCTTCGTAAAGAATGGGTTGTTTATAGTTGCCCACTATCACTGAAATCTTCACGGGGTCTCCAATGGTATTTGGACACAAATTCTTGCGTACTAGCCTCTTAGAGTAACGGGCGTGCAAGAGTCCACCTTAACCAGCCTCCCTATTTTCCTTCCAATTCATTCTAAGATATCTCTAGCATAGAACTCTATAGGTAATTGTGGGAGTCTGAGCCAACTTGTTGTGGATAAAATTTTGTTTTTGTGGAACAAAGTTAGGTTCCCAGATTCTGACTGAAAGAAAAGCTCCAACTACGAATCAAGGTCCATCTTGAAAGGCTTTGGTATTCCTACGAATCGAATTTGACTGTGTAGAAATCCAAACCTAGATCTATGAAAGGGATATTGCCTTTAAGTTTCTATAGCTTTGAGAGTTTCGATTTAAGGTATAGGTGGTTGAACTTTTTCCCAAAGGCTTTTATAATGACTGAGAATCTCCAAGGAGCATACAGTCGTTGCTTCTCTGTTGTAGAGATATGAATAGCCTCCTCAATTAGATCTGTAGTAGTGGAGGTTTCGACATTTTGGCTAATAGGGTATGTGGTGAAGGTGCAGTTTTTTTCCATAACTATGTCACTGTATGTGACTCTTTCCTTTGGATCTTTTGAGATTTGGCAACCATCTATATCCGAAGGTTCCGGTGGGGTTAGTAGGGGCTGGTCCCTTGTGTTAGTGGAAGCTTGGATCATGCTTGCGTTCCCTTGTGTTAGTGGAAGCTTGGGTCATGCTTGCGTCAGTAGTGGTGAGTTTAGAGAGAGGGTGGTCGTTCTCACTAAGAATCTCTAATATGTGCTTCATGTAGCAAACTTAGTGTGAGATTATAAATTTGTTAGTATTAAATTGGATAAAGAAAGAGAATTTTCTCTAATGTAAAGACATTGTATGTAAATTGTAATTATCATCTTACTTTTCATATAGTTCTCGAATACCCAATTTTAAAGATACAATATAATCACCCACCAGAAGCAATAAAACTCACATATTGATAAAATCGACTCACGGAGGGGATACCATTTATGCCGTTTAAGTATTTATATTTGGTCTAGACTGTATAGGGATTCCACTTCCGTGTGCTAAATAACCAGTCCCCAAGCCTATTGTGAAGAATAACAAATATGCAAGGGCAAATACAGTACTCCATATGAAAATCAATATGCATTCAGGCAGAAGCTTATTAAGTTTCAGCAGCTATCCGCATACAAACAACATTCCTTTGCTGAGAATAAGTACAAGCAACACTCTCCAGAAAAAAAAATTTAACTAAACCATTCATGTTTCTACAGTTCGAGTGATGTAACAATACAAGAGTGTAAATGACATATCGGTTGCAGGTCAGATGTGAACTAGCTTATGTCGATTTCATCCGTATGAATGCAATGGGAAAACCAAGAATCTCCACAACTAATACTCCTACAAAAAGGATAAACCATTGGCAAAGAGAGAAAATACAGCTACCTAATGGCGCAGAGAAAGAAGTACTAGATCATGCTGTTTTAGAAGGCCATGTTGCTTGAGCTGACATGATTATTCCCACAATCACTCCAAACAATCCCAGCGCACTGCCAAAAATCTCAATCACAAGAATCTTAACGAAAAGGGTGGAATTTTGTGCATCTGACAACGCACAGCTGCTACCAATAATCCCTACGCAGAGCCTGTTATAGGAATATATTTAGGAAGATGGACAAGTGAAACAAAAGCAAGCTCTGTATCTGTATGTAAACAAGTTTCTTTAATAAGAAAACGTGACAAACCCGCAAACAAGGTTGGCAAAGCCCACAATAATTCCGGAGGCAAAAATTGCATATCCTGCGCGAAGGGACTCCGCTGCATATATTTTTGATGTTGGGACACTCTCTAATTTCGTTTGCAGAATAATTGCCACAATAACTCCATAGATAGCAACGGCTTCACAGAAAATCACACTACACGAAATAAAGATAAGTTAGCCTTTTGCTTCAGTATGAAAAGGACAAGTCACGTGTATTCAATGGCCATAAGTTTGTTTCAATCCTTTGGAACAAGTACTATCAGTGAGTCAGACAGTAGAGTCTTTTGAGAATGCTCACATAATACACCCATGACATCAATGTGGGATGGATATCCCAAGACAATAAGTATTGATATAACACAGTTTAACAGTATGCTGCCACGTTATTGTATAATTAGCCCCTAGGGGTTGTTGAGTTTGTAGATTAGGTGGGATAAGGGAAAATTAATTATAATCAAGAACTTTGGTCCACAAATTATGTTGATGATAAATTATTTCGTATCGACGTGAAAAGATCCTGAATAGATTGGACCTAAAAAAAAGTTCCAGTAGTCGACCCCGACTAGCTTGAGATTGAGGTTGGTTAATTGGTTGACTGATTCCATTAACTTTTTGAACTTGGGACTGATGAGGCAATTCCAATTTCGCCTTCACGAAAGGGATTGGACAACTCTTATCCCAAAGCACCATATCTCATGCCTTTTTATTACCAATTTGTTTTGAAGTAATATGCTTTTGACTAATTATACTGAACTATTTTAGTATGATTCTATATATTTACAAAAAGGGCATATTTCACACAACTTAATCATATCTCTAGTCCGGCCTATACAGAACATATGAGCATAGCAAATATTACAATCGATGACAATCTCACTGACAAATGTTTCCGCTATATTCAGCACTATTACAATTCCACTATTTTGGCCCAACCCCTGAACGATTCCCAGCTCAAATAACACAACAAACTAAGAGACCAGTAGAGCCTCTACATCCAGGTAGCTGATTATGTCTTTCTAAGTTAGTCAAGGAGAAGGTTGAGTTTGAATTTCTATCTTTATCCAATACTTGTTGTTAGAATATGAGTAGGAACAGGAATAGTATATAAAATCCTATTTGGAAAAAGATTGTAATGTAGTGTCTATAAATAGGGTCTCAATGTAATTATGTAGATACATAATTCAATAATATTTTCTCCATTATTTCTCACATGGTATCAGAGTCATCTGTGATAAACATTCGAAAAGAAAAAAATAATTGCCAGTCATGTTCGTCAATTTCAGCGACTGTACAATCTGTTGATTGTGTCATCTTCTGGTTTGTAAGTGTTGTGCGGAAACCAACAAGACCACGAGCCCCGAAACTTTCACGCGACAAAACCCCAACTAGAACCGCCGGAAAATAGCACCTCACACGCCCTCTCGCGCCAGCGAGAGTGCGTTTTCCGGCGAGATCTGTGTCACGCGCCCGGAGATTCTGATCAAGTTTCTTAGTTTTTCTTTGTTTTTCTTTGTTTGTTGGAGTCGTCTAAGTCTTCCGACCATATTCCGACAACTTTTTCCAAATTTCGAGTGTCGGAGTTAGGGTTCCGGCGACTTTTAAGATTTTTTGCCGCGCGAGTTTTGTTTTCCAGTTCTATTGTTTTCGCCTAGTTTCTTGCTGCTTTCAAGCAAATATATATATATATATATAATATATTAAAAGTGTAAAGGGCCTTAGAAATGTTTGAACTTTTTGCCCTTCATTAAAAGTCCTTGCTTTAGACAAATTCGTCTTTTTACTATTTTTTTCTAATATTTAAGAGTTAAAAATTAATTAAATATATTTTTAGTCAAACCTTCCCTTAATAGAAGTCATTAGAATTTCAACATTCTTTCCTAATTTAAGGGTTGAAAATTAATTAAATATATTTATGGTAAAACCTTTCCTAATTAGAAGTCATCAAAATTAATGACAACTGATATTTTTTTCATTAGTTTAAGAATTCTAAATCAACTAAATTTGATTTTAAGAAGATTTGAAAAATCTAAAAATAAATATAAAACTATTAGAATAAGAAAAATTTAAGAAGTATCAGATTTCTAAAAAAATTTAAGTACGTAATAAGAATGTAATCAATGATTTTGTAAAGATTTGACTTTAAAAATAAGAAAAAAATTAAAATATTAAAAAAATAATCGTAAACACAAATATGAAATTTAAGAAGTACCAAATTTCTAAAAGTTTTAAGTATATAATAAGAATGTAATCAATGATTTTGTAAAGATTTGACTTTAAAAATAAAAAAAGATTTTAAATATTAAAAAAAATAATCGTAAACACAAATATGGTTCAAATTGATGTGTTTCTCTTAGCATGTGGCAACAAGGAAAAGAGGTACTATATTACAAATGCAAAAGTGATGATCCATCAATCAGTTGAAACTTCTGGTGGTAAAACATATATGTGTATATGTTTATGTTTATATTATTATATTAAAGTGTGAAAATTTTGAAAAGTGATTTAAACTTTTACACTTTATTTAAAATTTTCGCAATAGACAATCATTTAATTTTAAATAATCAAACATCACACGTGCTAAGGCACGTGAGGTTAAACTAGTACATATATATGTGTGTGTGTGTATATATATACACACACATGTGTGTATATATACTAGTGTAACCGCACGTGCTTCGCATGTGTAACATTTGATTATTTAAAATTAAATGATTTTATCTATTACGGAGATTTTTAATAAAGTGTAAAAATTCAAATCACTTTTCAAAAATCTTTCACACTTTGATATAATGATGTAACATAAATATATACACATATATGTTTTACCAGTTTCAAGTGGTTGATGGATCATCATTTTTGCGTTTGCGTACATCTTTCCCTTGTTGTCACAGGCTAAGAGAGACGCATCAATTTGAACCATATTTGTGTTACGATTATTTTTCTTTTTATATATATATTTAAAATCTTTCTTATTATTAAAGTTAAATCTTTACAAATTTATTGATTACATTCTATTATGTACTTAAAACATTTAAAAATCAGAAACTTCTTAATTTTTTCTTATTCTAATAGTTTTATATTTATTTATAGATTTTTCAAATCTTCTTAAAATCAAATTTAGTTGATTTAGAATTCTTAAACTAATAGAAAAAGTATCAGTTGTCATTAATTTTGATGACTTCTAATAAGGAAAGGTTTAACCATAAATATATTTAATTAATTTTCAACTCTTAAATTAGAAAAAAATATAGAAAATTTGTTATATTCTAATAAGGAAAAGTTTTTACCATAAATATATTTAATTAATTTTCAACTCTTAAATATTAGGAAGAAATAGTGAAAAAGACGATTTTGTCTAAAGCAAGGACTTTTAATGAAGGGCAAAAAGTTCAATTCACTTTTCTAAGGGTCTTCACACTTTTAATATATTAAAGATATAGATATAGATATAGATATAGATATATATACATATATGTGTGTGTGTGTGTGTGTGTGTGTGTATATATATATATATATATGTCATTTGGGTGTGATATTTTTTGGTCCAAAAATACGGGGATTGGAAATTCAAGCCCTAGATTACTTCTGAACCATTAATACAACAACATATCCAGTGTATCTCCACAAAGTGGGGTTTGGGGAGGATAAAGCGTACACCGTCTATACCACTACCTCAGATGAAATAGAGAGGCTATTTCCAATAGACCCACAGCACAGGATTTTGAACTATTAATTGGAGGTTCAAATTATTTAGCTTGGGCTTTCTCGGTTGAGCTGTGCTGCAAAGGTCAAGGTGTCCAAGATCACTTAAAGATCAAGGCTAGTGTGGTAGATGAAACGGCAAAGTCTAGTGAGACAGATGCGAAAGCCAAAAAACAATGGGAGAAGGTTGGCGCTCAATTATGCAGTCTCTTATGGCGCGATCTATTGATTCCAAATTGATGCCCTTGTTTCACCCATTTCAGACTTGTTATTTAGTTTGGGAAAAAGGCTCGTTCTTTATACACTACTGACATATCTCGTTTTAATGATGTGATATCTCGAATGACCAACTTAAATAAACAAGAATCCAATATGTCTTACTTGGGACTGGTACAAATAGTCAGGGAGGAATTTAAATGTTGATACCCGTTACTACAGATGCGTAAAAACAACAAAAGCAAAGACATTGTTTCTAGTTCTTGCACTTGCGGGACTACCTACTGACCATGATTCGGTACATGACAACATTTTGGCTGGTCCTGCGGTTCCTACAACTGATGAGTTATTTTCTCGTCTACTTCGTCTTGTCGCGCCTCCCAGTCACAAAGTAATTTCATCATCCACCGTTGACTCCTCTATTCACGCATCTTAAACCATAGAAAAATGAACATATCAACCTATGGAAATTGGCGAGAAAGTCATTTTGGAAAATCTCGATCTAAGAGTAGTTATTGTCATAAACTTGGACACACTCAGGACATGTCATATTTTGCATAGTCCACCACCTAGTTATGATCCTATTGCTATAAAGGAATATAATAAGCTCATTCGGAATCGAGCAAGGAAGCAGACATCTCCACAGTCTAACCAACCATCCAACAATGCTCATATTGCTTAGACAAAATATGTTGACTTCCTTCAGTATCTATAATAGCCGAACTTATTATTTTTTAAAGAAGGGTTAATAGATAATTTTAACCGATTATTAATGTTAATTAAGGGAATTAAAAAGGTCCAGCCAAAAGCCTCCTTCAGTTTCACGCCTCTAACGCTACAAGCAGAATACTTGGGGTATATATTGCTACCTTTATTCTTGGAAGATATCAGCAAGCAGCGTAGGAGAAAAACATATAAGTTGGAGAAAACAGATGTGGGATTGAAGCTTTTCAGTTGTTAAGGTAAGAACTTTTTCATTGTGCTTTGGCATGAAAATTAAAATACACGTACAGTAGGGCAGTGGTTGCTCATGATATTAGTGCAGGTGTTTGTACATGATGTTAAGTCATAGAATAGAATGAATTGGGGCTTATGATTGGTCTGGAATGAAGGGATTAATATTGGTTAATGTTGAATAGGAATTCAAAAAAAAAAAAAAAAAAGAGCATAGTAGGAACGATCCCAACCAATTACCCCAGAAGTTGTTTTTTTTACTTTCAGTTGCTAAATTGTTATTACTTTAAGCAATCATCCAATAGGAAATAATCATGATTAAAGCAATGATTGGTTGGTGATAAGAGCAATTATTGGCTTCTTCGTGGCAGAAATATAAACAGTGAACTTATTAACATTATGGGTTAGAAATCATTAGTTATTATTTTGAAATTTATGTTTTGGCAGCCTTCCCTTATTAGATTATTCTTAATTCATGGATAATAATGTGAGATATTAAGGTTTAGCTTTAACCTCGAACAATAAGGATATTGGGATTTGACCCCGAATAATATAATTGATATCGTTATTTAATATTTTGCATAGATTAAAGCCATTGAAGGCTATTTGGTTGGTGTTCTACGCATTGTGAGGTTGTGGAACTTGTCATTAGCGAGGTAAGTGAGACTTTAAGCTTTGATGCTTGCTTTTCAAATCTGATTTATAAAAAAAAAATAAAAAAATTCTGCCTAGTCCATGTGTTGGGACAAGCATGAACTTGGTAGAATCGGTGGTATTTGACTGGCTGTGGATATATAATTTGTGAGGTGTATTGAGAATTACTTAGTGGTATATGTGATATGACATTGGGGCGTTGAATATATTTTCTTTGTTGCCGTTAGTCTCTAGGGGCATACATAGCTGTCGTAATATGTTAGGGGCATACTTATGCTGCCGTAATATGTTAGGGGCTTGTACATGCTGCCGTAGTAGACTTTTGGGTCATTATATATGCTGTCGTGGACTTGTCGGGGTGCTAGGCCAATCACCTTCATTGCCGTTTATGACAAGTCGTGAGAGTTGATTGAGTTGAGATATAGAGGGACTTTTTGGACTTCCGTTTGGATCTTATTGAGCATTACTTTATAAGAGATTATGTGCATATTATTTATGTATTTTGTTGTGCCTTGTATTTTTCTAACACTTGTTCTAAGGGTATTAAAGTAGCGGGTCGATGATCTTACTGGGTTATATTTATATATAGCTCACTCCTTACTTGCATATCTGCAGATACGGTTGTGGAGGGGGAGACTTGTGGCTGACGATTCTTACGTGTGGATTCTGTCGCTAAGCTGAGCCTTAGCATTGTTCCTGAAGGCTGTCATCCAACTTTAGTTATTTTTAGATTATATTTCTTTTCGTTGGGTTTGCATGCCCGAAAGTCGAACTCATGTAAATTTGTTTAGATGCTCCATGGTCTAGTGTCGGATTTGGGGCTTGAGAGTTATTATCTAAGTATTGTTGTTTTCATAAACCGTATTACTATAACTGGTGGTTAACTACTTTGCGTTTAATAATTATTTCATGATTTGGAGTTGCATAAGTTTTTATCGCAGTGTTTGTAGACGTTGTGAATGTTGGAAAATTGGTTCTCCCGGTAAGTGGTGTTAACGGGAGCCAGTCACACCTAGAGGTTGTTTTGGGACGTGACAGTATCAAGCAAGTAAGCAAAAGTCTCCATAAGTAGCCTCAATTGCTCAGCCCGATGCTTCCACTGCTGGTAATTCTTTTGCTTGTATTTCATAGTCTAGTACTCTTGGATCATGGGTCATGGATTCAGGTGTTTCTGATCATATTCTAATAACAAATCACTTCTGTCTGATCTTGTTTATTCACAATCTTTTCCTGCTATTACTCTAGCCAATGGGATCCAAACAAAACCAAGGAGTTGGACAAGCCAAACCCCTATCTTCTGTCACTCTAGACTTTATTCTTTATGTCCCTAATTGTCATTTTAATCTTACATTTGTTAGTCGTTTGACGCATGCCCTTCATTGTGGTATAACATTTTTCGATCACTTTTTCCTCATGCAGGACCGCAATACTGGATAGACAATTAGCACAGGACATGAATCACAAGGGCTTTACTATCTTACCTCTTCAAATTCCTTCACAGCATGCTTCGTTACAGACCATCTAAACCTAATTCACAAACATTTGGGACATTCGAGTCTATCTAAGCTACAAAGGATGGTGCCTAGTCTAGTTTATCCACATTAGATTGAGTCGTGTCAACTTAGGAAACAACCCCATGCTACATCTTCACGTAGTATTGATAGTCGTTCAGAGTCTATTTTCTCATTAGTTCATTTTGATAGTTGGGGCCCTACTCAGTTAACCCATAGGATATCGTTATTTTGTTAGTTTCATTAATTATTATTCAAGATGTGCTTGGGTTTTCTTAATGAAAGATTGAGTTATTTTCTATATTAAAAAGTTTTTATGCTGAAATACAGAGCCAATTTGTTGTTTCTATTCGTACTTTTTGTAGTGATAATGCCTTAGAATACATATTCTCTCAGTTTCAGGAGTTTATGACACACCAAGAAATTATTCACCAGTCATCATGTCCATACACCCCTCAATAGAATGGTATAGTAGAAAGGAAAAATAGGTAGCTCAGTGAGCTGCACGCACTCTTCTCACTGAATCCCATGATCCGTTGCATTTTTTGGGGCGATGCAGTCCTCACATCTTGCTATCTCATTAATAGAATGTCATCATCTTCTACTCAGAATCAGGTTCCTCATTCCATACTTTTCCTCAGTCACATCTCTACATTGTGCCCTCTCGTGTTTTGGAAGCACATGCTTTGTTCATAACTTAGCTTCAAGAAAAGATAAAAATTAGCCCTTCGTGCTCTCAAATATGTCTTCCTTGGTTACTCTTGAGTTCAAAAAGGGTATCGTTGCTATTCACCTGATCTTGGTCACCACCTTACATTCGTTGATATCACATTCTTTGATTCACATCCTTACTATACATCTTCTGATCATCTTGATATCTCTGAGGTCTTAACCATACCTCCAGTCTTACCTGCACCAACCTTTAACGAATCTACGATTATTCTACATCTCCAGCTGTAGTGCCGCCACTTCTGACATATCATCCCCATCCCCATCCAACATTCATGTCATGAGCCAGACGTTGCTACTACTGCGGACTTGCCACCTCCTAGCCAATCGGTTGCACTTCAAAAAGGTATACGATCCACTCGTAATGCTAATACATTATACTTTCTTGAGCTATCATCGTCTATCATCAACCCATTATGCTTTTGTATCAACTTTGTTCTCTATTTCCATGCCTAAAACTACAAGTGAAGCACTTTCTCATTCTGGACAGAAGCAGGCTATGATTGATCAGATGTCAGCTTTACATGCGAGTGGTACTTAGGAGCTTGTTTCCCTTCCTGCAGGTAAATCTACCATTGGTTGCCGTTGGGTCTATGCAGTCAAAGTTGGTCCAGATGGCCAGGTTGATCGACTTAAGGCTCGCCTTGTTGCCAAAGGATATACTCAGATATTTTGGGCTAGATTATAATGACACTTTCTCTACCGTGGCTGAAATAGCATTTGTCCATCTCTTTCTATCTATGGTTGTCGTTCGTCATGGTCTCTTTATCAGTTGGACATTAAGAATGCTTTTCTACATGATGATCTTGAGGAAGAAGTCTATATAGAAAAACCACCTGGTTTTGTTGCTCGAGAGAGTCTAGTACCGTCGTATGTCGCTTGCGCAGGTCACCCCCTCGAGCCTGGTTTGGGAAGTTCAGCACAGTAATTTAGGAGTTTGGCATGATTCGTAGTGGAGCTGATCACTCAGTATTTTATCGACATTCTAAACTAAATCTGTGTATTTATTTGGTGGTTTATGTTAACGATATCATTATCACCGGCAATGATCAAGATGGTATGGCTAATTTGAAGTAGCATCCCTTTCAGCATTCCAGACTAAAGACCTCGACAGACTGAAGTATTTCCAGGTATTGAGGTTGCTCAGTCCAGATCAGGTATTATTATTTCTCAACACAAGTATGCCTTATTCATTCTTGGAGACAGAAATGATGGAATGTAGACCTATTGACACTCCTATGGATCTGAATGTTAAACTTTAGCCAGGACAGGGAGAGCCACTCGGTGATCCTGAAAGGTATAGGCGGATGGTTGGAAAGTTGAATTGTCTCACAGTGACTAGACCTGGCATATCTTATCCTCTAAGTGTTGTACGTCAGGTTATGACTTTCCCCTGTGATGGTCATTGGGCTGCAGTGGTTCGTATTCTGCGATATATAAAGTCAGCTCCAGGTAAAGGATTACTTTTCAAGGATCGACGTCATGAGCATATCATTGGATATACAGATGTTGAATGGGCAGGATCACCCTCTGATGGGCGTTCTACATCCGGACATTGTGTTTTAGTAGTAGGTAATTTGGTGCCTTGGAAGAGTAAGAAAGAGGGTGGTTGCTCGATTCAGTGAGAAAGCAGAATATCGAGCAATGTTGTAGAAACCTGTGAGCTAGTTTGGATCAAATAATTGCTGAGAAAACTAAAATTTGGAGAAATTGATAAGATAGAACTTGTGTTGATAATCAAGTTGCCCTCAAATCCAGTGTTTCGCGAGAGGACTAAGCACATAGAGATTGATTGTCACTTTGTTAGAGAAAAGATACTCTCAGGAGATATTGTTACAAAATTCGTGAAGTCAAATGATCAACTTGCAAATATCTTTACCAAGTCCCTCACCAGTCCTCGTATTAATTACACATTTGTAACAAGCTAGGTACATATTGTATTCACCAGCTTGAGGGGGAGTGTTAGAATATGAGTAGGAATAGGAATAGTATATAAAATCCTACTTGAGAAAAGATTGTAATGTAGTGTCTATAAATAGAGTCTCAATGTAATAATGTAGATACACAATTCAATAATAATATTTTCTCCATTATTTCTCACACATGTGAAGGAGAGACAACAATGCCATTGGAAAGTATGCTAATTTTGTGGAGGTATCTGAAGATACTAGCATAAAATGACACCCAAGTGTAGTCCTTTGTGTTTTTTTGAAGTCCTGTTACAAGGATATCATTAAATTTAACAGAGCAGCAGCTAGGGTGGCTGGAATTGCTGGAAAAGAGAACATAGACCTCATATTTGCACTAGAGAACACAAGATTTTATGGATATACTTGTGTACAGGAGTTTCCTCAAATTAATTAAATTATTTACCTTACCCCACCCCCCACCAAAAAAAAAAAGAACACATGATTCTTTTCCTTTTCTCTTTTTTAGAGAGAGAGAGAGAGAGAGCAGGATACAACTATGAAAAAGAGTAAAGTGAAAGATGGGGAATGTAGCTTTAGTAAACCAGGAAAGGAGACCAAAATGGTCAATAGCTAGGCAAGCACATAGAATTTTAGGTTATGGACACATGGTGGTGTTAAATCTATAACTGAAGTAGTTAGCCGTGGATCAGCAGTCCTTAAGGCGCTCTACAACCAGTGTACATGTGTAAAATTTGAAAGGATAGACACCCAAGGGTATGGCCTAGTGGTCAATGAAGTGGGTTGAGACTTGAGAACTGATAAGTGGTGATTTTACCACTTATTTATATCTCTTTTCTTATGTCTTTGTGTTGCCAATATATAATATGAGGCTAATTATCGTTTGAATTATGTTTATTCAGATATTTCGAGATTTAGAAGGAGATTTGAGCAATTGAAGTGGAATCAAGAGGAAAAGGAGCTGAAAGGGACCAAGGAGCTGCATGCTCTCACATGCCGCAAAAGCATCCAAAGGACCGCCAAAAGCGGAGTCAACTATCCAAGTCAACAACCGCAAATGAGGACCCAAAACCGCAATAACGGTGGTTAGCATTGAAGTCAGAGACCGTATATGCGGTCTAGTTACAGCAAAAGTGGCAGTTGGTCAAAGTCAACAGAGCCGCAAAAGCAGTCATCAGGTTCCAGATCTAGGAAAAAGTGGGATTTCACATTTTCTCAATTCAAAACCACATAAAACTCGTTCCAGCCTCCTTGCAAAACATCTTTGGCTATTTTCTCAAGCTTGGAAGCTAGGGTTCTTGAGAGTGAAGATTGAATGCACTATAATGAGAATTTGTTTTTATTTCCTCAACTCACCGTTTTGTAGTGATGAATCTTGGGTGTAGTTGTTCATTTGGTTTTGAGTATTGTGTTTGATCCAAAACAATATTTGTGTTTTAATTTCTATCTTTTGCTTTTATATTGATTGAATATGAATACTAGCTATTCATGAAATGGGTTTGTATTTATCTAATTAATTTTCATGGTTTAATTGCTTTCGAAAGGGATTGACCAAACCTAGGACTTGCCCATAGAGGAAATTGAGATTGGAAAAGATTAATTAGCGCGATTTGAGACTTTAAACCTCATCTAATGGATTCGATCTAGAGATAGTTGAATCCTAGTGTAGCCTATGATTGGAATATCTTCATTGTCACTTAGCTAGAATTCTAGAGAATCTAGTTAAGAACTATTCACTTTTGGTTGAAAGACGTTCGTGGATGACTAAGATTCCAAGGCTAATTTCTTAACTCGTGATTAATTAGTTAAATACAATAGATCATTGATATTAATTGATTCCCCGATACCAATTCCCTTGTTTTCCTCGCTTGTGAAGGTCATCGATCACTTGTATCCTTTTTGATTACTATTATCTGTGTGTTCATTCTATATCAACCCCCCCACCCCCCACAACAAAAAAAAAATGCTTGTATCAATTGTTTCGATTCAGGTGAGTGGTTCATAATTCCTTATTTTCTCAATCATCCTTCATATTATTCCATGTGGGATCGACTCCGACTCTTTAGTTGGGTTAATATATTGCATTGATCATCTACATCTCTTCTTGAGAGCTGTATTTGAACGTTATCAAGAACCATGAGCTCTCAAATCCCAGCAAAAACAAAAAAAACTAGGTGAGTATCCGTTGCCGGTGGGAGGTGGTAGGTATCCGTGGAATTAGTTGAGGTGTGCAAAAGCTAGCCCGGGCACCATGGTTATAAAATAAAATATAAAAAAATTGAAAGGATAGCAAAGAGCATGAATCTGGTGCAGGTAAAGAACATTAGAAAATGAATAATCATCTGTAATTAGGTATGAAAAAACTATATTAAGACTTCAGTTAATAAAATGATGATAAGATTGTTATGAAATCTGAATACAACTAATAAACTAGAAGTTGTATTCAGATTTCATATTACAAGTAGTGAAATTCAGAACTTGACTTGCTAACTTTATGTTATTAAGTCTAAAGAGCTTAGTAGTTATGATATTTGGTAACTCGCAAATGTGCTAAGGAAATAAGCTAAAATGTTAAGGATCTTGTGTTTTAGTCAGATCGTATACTACTGATCTATGTTGCTCGGACTCGACGGTTATGCCGTCGAACCCATCCCGACGCGACACTGGTGCGGACGCCGACTCGGGATTCGTCTCGGATTCGGTCAAACGGATCCGGAGACGTTGACCAACATCAAGAAGAAAGTTGGCTTCGTTATCGAAAGGGAGAAACCGGCGAAGGGAGAAAATCGGCGACTGTGATTGTTGTCGTCAGCGAAAGGGTTGTCGTCGGCGGAAGGGTTATCGTCGCCGGAATTTCGATGGGGAAGAAAGAGAAAATGGTAGAATGCTCATATCTGTGATTGTCAGTTGTCACCGGCGAAAGGGTTGTCGCCGGCGGAAGGGTTATCATCGCCGGAATTTCGATGGGGAAGAAAGAGTAGAATGCTCAGATCTGTGATTGTCGGCGCTCACTGTTGGTGGTCCTATTTTTTAATAATTATATTTTAAAAAAAAAAAATTATATTAAAAAGGTAAACCTAATTTATTTAGATCTGGTGAGTGTTTGGCTTTTCAAATACTACTTCTAATTAAAAAGAATTTTATTTTTTTTCATATAAAAAAAAATACTACTCCTAATTTAAAAAGTAAGTAAAAGAAATTACCTTAAAAGTGAAAAAAGTAAAGAATATTTTTTTAGGAATAAAATTTACTTGACACATAGGAAAAAGTAAATTGAAATGACTGTTTAAATATGGAACTATAATTATAATATTTAATTTTTTAGCCAAATCCCCGCTGCCGTATCCATAATTGGATTCGCACCCCCCAATCTTAAAAATTAAATTTTGACGAATCCGACTGTTGGATCCGCACCTGTCTCAGATAGCCGCACCCGAGTCCATGCAACTTAGCTACTGATAGCATTTTTGGGTGCTTGTTTATTTCCCAAGACTTGTCCCACAAAGTGCATAATTCCTATATTCATGATTCCTACCCAAGTCTTAGTTGGATTTTTGTTTATAACCCAAGGCTTGTGTCATGAGACCTTTTTCCCTTTCATAATAAAAGAATGTGCATAATGGCTTCATTGTCATGTTAAGGTGGATTATTATTAAAATTTGATCACAATGACCAATCATTAACCGTACAAGCACACAGATATACGGAACATAGATATATATAGACGTGCACATTTCAAGAATACCTGATGTGTTAAGTGAGAATATGGTATGATATATTTTAAAATCTTTTATCTGTTTCCTAGTTAATTAGTTTGTATAGCTATTCATATAGCTTAAACTTGGCATATGTAGATGTTTCCTTCTGGATTATTCATATAAACTGGTTAAATGCATTTCAGTCCAGGGAGCATCAAATTTCAGTCTACTGCATTTGGTATCCTAGAAAAGAATCAATCTGAGCTTCTAAGACACAATAATTAAGGCATTCTTCATCTGAGAAATAAAACTAAATCCCCTTCTTCCATTCCACCTTGTGGAGGGATGAACTATTTATCAACAGGTGCTGACCTACGTAGGCGTACAACTAAGTCCCCTTCTTCAAAAGAATTTCACCGTTTATATGTGTAAATTACATTTCAAAAAATAAAACTATTTATATGATTATATGCACATCTTATTAAATCCTTTCACACGAGGAATGTCTCCAGAGTTCAGAGCAATGGTTAAGGGAGGCACAAGATTTGTATGAGGTCTGGCGTTTCAATTCTATTAGCACAATTTCACTACCTTTTGTTGAACCCCCTTAATGAATTCATGTGTCCGTCCATGTTAATATCAAGCTAGTATTTTCTAAAAAGAACAAGCCTACGGGTGTGCTCGGTACAAAGAAAATTGTTTTCTTGGAAAATATTATGAGGAAAATAAGTGGGTTTCTTACCTATTTTCTTGTGTTTGATACGTAAGCAAAAAAATATTATCCTACAAGCATTTATATATAATCTAGACAAATATTGTGGGAATTAGTCTAGTCTAGTCTTCTATAGCCTTGGAAATGAGTCCTTAAACTCCCCTAGCTGCAAAATGGAAGTTGTCATTAAGCTTCTTTTGATCAATCGATAGTGTACGTGTATATATATATATATATATATATACGTGGAAAGAACATAATCAATGTGTAATGTTACTTGTGAAACTTGTTTTCTCTACTTCCATTAGGTAAGTCATTTTTAAGGAACTTTCATTCGTAGAGAAAATGTTCTCCAAAAAGTTTGACTATGGAATATGGGAAAATTGGAAAATATTTTCTACCTCTTCCCAAACCCCCTTAATGAATTCTTATGTCCATCCATGTTAATATCAAGCTAGTATTTTCTCAAAGAACAATCCTAAAACTGTAACAAAAAACCGAATGCAACATTCCAGGATTCAAAGGATAATCTCATCCTATACTCCCTCTATCCCAATTTACATAGTACAGTTGAAATTTCAAGATTCAAAATTTTAAACTTTGATAGTGAATTTAGAAATAAAAACTTTAATAAGTGTTTCTAAATAAAATTAAAATATTTAAAAACTACCTAAAAGTATTGCAAATCACAATAATTAACAATTTAAAATATATTTTTACAGGCATATAAAAAGATTTCGAGTTAATTGGTCACATAAATTAGGAGGAAGGGAGTAAACTGTGAAATTACCTGATGAGATTCTTGGAAGTGATGCGAGGAGCTTTGATAGCAGCACCAATCAGACTACTTCCCGTAATGTAAATCCCCCTACCATAACACAAAGTCAAAAACTTATAATCAGATTTGAATACCCTTTAACAAATACAATCTTTTTTGCGTAAAAAAAAAAAAAAGAAAGAATACCAAGCGGCACCAAGAACAGAGACACCAATAGCAATGGCAATTCCAACAGCGGAGAAAGTGTAAGGTGAGATCTGTATCATTGCTCTAGACCATGAGCTTGATGCTCCAACAACAGCCATTGTCGACATTTGTGAAATCTGATTTGTTAACAATATTTGATCTTGATGAGATTGAGAGAAACGAGGAGAGGAGAGGGGTTGAAGAGAAATAAAAATGTGTTGTTGATAGCACGTGAGAAGAGCGAGAACTGAACAGGATACGCAACAGGGGTCATTCGGTCGGGATAACTTGATAATTAATCTCGAGATTAATATATATGGGAAAAGACTTGTTTTTTTCTAAGTTGTAACAAAAATTCACTTTAACAGTTTAGCTACTAATTTAGTTTATAACTATTTAACCCCTTATGAACTTTAAAATATATTTTTTGCTCCTTTAACAGCAGATGTGGCTAAAGAAAATGAGCATATTTTAGTTAAAAAAAAAAAGAGATCCACTTTAAAATTTTTAGATCCTTAATTTATTTTTGAGATAAGTATACACTATCGCTGAACTTGTCGAGTTTTATTCATATTACACCTGAACTTTTACTAGTCCTAAGTACCCCCGAACTTGATCTTTTAGTACGTCGCGTGGTCCCTTTTTGCTGAAAGTCTACTGCGTGTAACACACGCGCGGACACGTAGAAAAAACACTGATGTGGCTATCCACGTGGATAAATACCATCCACTTCCCTTATATTTATCCTATATTAAAAAATAAGTCTCTTCTACCCTTAATAATCCGATTTCTCGTTAAAAAATTATATTTTTCAATTTTCCTCTACTCCAAAATAGTGAATAGTTGAATTTTCGTCAATCAAGTAAGCTATTATCTAAAATTTTATATTTTTTGGTGCGTGTTAAAACTATGAAATTATTTTTTCCGATTAGTGTTTCATAATAGTTTCTGATTAGTGTTTCGATTAGGATTT